>OY730192.1:114875812-116075812 GCA_963422505.1 Pseudognaphalium luteoalbum | reverse complement strand
CATTTCCGTCATCATTATCATCTCCATCATTCATGATAACATCATCATCATCAACATATCTATTCATCCATTGCTAGCGAGCTAGTTTGTAGCTTACTGACTCCCCCTCAATCCTTGTTGTCTCATCAACAACCCACTCCTTGATCTTTTCATCATACATCCTGAGTTCATCTGGATGAAACTCAGGAAAATTAATTTCATCAAACTCATACTCCTCCTCATCATCTTCATCCATTTCAACCCAAAGTAGCTCAGCTTGTAGCTCAGCTTCCAATTCTGGCTTTTCAGCGATAGGGCGAAAAGAGAAAGATTCCAACAAAATATTTCTGTGGTCAGCATCTTCATTGATGAAAGCAGTATTATCAACAACCAAACTCTCCCCCTTTTCATCATAGAAAGATGTCACACACTCCTTGATCCAACGATACAACTTTTTATAATCAATCCGGAGAGCAGTAACTTCAGCTTTAGTAGCTTGATGATGAGCCGTCATTGTGGGAAGAGTGGTGGAGATCAGCTTGTCAGTGGCTTTGATGTATTCCTGCATGGAAGAAGCCATATCTTGCTATTGCTTAGTGAGAGAGGAAATGACCTGATCATGAGTTATTACATTCGATCTTGTAGTAGTGGCAAGATCAGTGAGTGCCTTTGATTGGGTTTGGAGAAGGATGGTGTGATCAGCACTGGGATCAGTCACCAGTTTGACCTTTTCTCTGATAGATGAGCTCCAGGGAGGAATGGATTCATATGCATCGACAAGAGCTTTGACAGTTTTTGTCAGATCAGTAAGTTGACCTTTAAGTGCGTTGCGATCTTCTGTCAGCATCTTGATCTGTTTTTGTGAAGATGCAATATACTCCATCAGCAGCTTATTAGTAGTGGAGGGGTGGATGAGGAGGCTTGATCAGCTTTAGGAGATGGGGGTGGATGTGGTATTTGGTGAATTGGTGATTGTGGTGGTGTAGGTAAAGGTTTGGATTGTGCTCCCTGATCCTCTACCCATGGTAGTTTCAGTAAGGGGATCATCACCAGCTACCTAAGATATGTTATCACTAGAGAGAGACATTTCATCTAGCTCCTGGATTGGTGAAGAAACAATAGTAGCTGGTGGAGCAGGGGGGGAGTGATGTGGATGCAGTTGCAGTAAGTGGTGGTGGAGGTGCTTCATCTTTAGATGTGGAGGTATCCATTGGTTGGGTTTCCTCGTCATCACCAGCTTGTGTTATAGCTGATGGATCATTGGAAACAGAAGTGTCAGCCTGTATCTCTTCATGTGACTGTGGAGAGACATTGGCAGCTGGTGCAGTGGTAGATGAGAGGTGGCTCGGGTCTGTAGCCGGTGGTGTGACATCAACAATGAGTGTGTTATCACCCGCTGATGCCACTAGCCCTTTATTTGAAACGTCATCTTTTTGTGAGGATGACAAGTAGCTGGTGGGGTGACTCGATTTAGGGGTGTGGGATGCACCCGAATCACTGCTATCAATGGTTTGAGCCATTGTAGTTGTCTGTAGTTTTCCCTTTTCAGAGTCACTGGACTTTCGGGAGTCCAGCGAAGCAGTTGAAGGCTTGGGTTTATCAAGAGTGCCCACAGGGACTGAACGTTCAGTCTCTGCTTCACCCTTGGCGTCCTTAGACGTCTTACTTTTGCTATGTCCCTGATCCTTTAATGTCAGGGACCCTAATTTGGATTTTTTCTTGGGAGCAGTGGATGTTTTCTTGATTGGTGGTTTAACCACAGTAGTCACTAGGGGTTTTGTCAGTGACGTGGTCGATGGGGGGGGGGGGGCAGAAAATGACGGATGTACAGTTTGTAAAGGCTGAGGTGAAAATGTCCCCTTTGTTTTCATGAATTCAGGGAGAGACACAGTCGCTGGTTTCGAAAATATTTGAGAGCCAACCAGAGTAGGTTCAAATCCTTTGAATGACTCTTTCATACTCAGGAAACTGATCTTTAAAGATCAGTGAGAGGAACCTACAGTATGGAACATACTTGCTTCTGGTGTTCTCAGCGACTCTATGAACCAGCTCGTTAAAGATCACACTTGCATAATCAACTCTTAGAGAGTTGATCAGTGACCAGCTGATTTGTGACTCTAGGGTGCTGAATTGATCATAGCTCCCTATTTTTGTGCCCAAACATTGAATAAAGTTTTAAAATAGGGCATTCCACACACCATCCATTTTGGTTTTATGTATAGTGGAGTATTTACGATGACTACTGCTGTCAACGGAGTATTTACAGTCAATCCCAGTGAGATTGACTATGCATCCCTTGGCCACATCTCCATCAGGCAGTGGGACATAAACATCGTGTACAGGGAGTTGTAAAATAGTACGGATGATGGTGGCAGAGATTGTAATCGTTTGAGTCCCATTGTCAATAAATCCTTGAAGTTGGGATGTACCATCAACAACTGAATAAGTACAGGTATACCAGAACTCACTCATCCATTCAGGGTTCATCTCTCAAGGGGACAAAGTGAGAGTAGGGAGAATAAAGTGATTATTTAGAAAATTGATTATCTCCGCATACTCTGTTTTTGAACAGTTAAGATTACCCAAATAATTCGATTTTGGAACCGTAATGACAAGATCTTCACTTACTGCAGAGGCTCGATGAGCTTTAATCTTTTCAGTCGGTGTGTATGAGTTCAAAAAGAATTTTGATTTTGCCATTTAGAGTTCTAAAAATTGATTTGCAGATTTATTAGGGTTTTGAAAAATTAGAGGATTTTTGAAAATACGAAAACCAAGTATGCGTAAAAATGAATATGAGTTTTAAGTCACTGATTTATAGTATACGCAATTTGATGATCGAGTGGTTAAAACTGAATCGTCGTGGACGATGGTGGTGGTTGATGGTAGAGGTATAGGGTTGATGATGGTGGAGAGTGGTGGTATTAATGGTGATTTGATTGGTGTGCCGGAAAAGTGCACTGACGTAAGAAAGAGAGTGTCAGAAATATGCAACTTTTTCGATATACCATAATACATTTAATTTGAAATCCTTTAAATTAAATACAAAACGTATTTAATCTAAGGAATTTTTGTTGATTGAGAAATCACCATTAATTGATACATCAGCGAGTCACTGATGCATATAATCAAATAAATTGATTATCCACCAAAGAAAAATATAAATATCAAAGAGAGATAAGAGTAATCTTATATCTGGCTGTGATGTTATCTCGCTGATTTAATCACAACTTAGAATACTGACTAAATCATAGAGATGTAACCACTACACAGATATAAATAAAAAACTATCAATCTTTAGATGATTTTAAAAAAATGAGTATAGATTATGTTTCATATAAATTGTATAGCATATTACTATATTAACTTTTGCTGATCCAGTTACAACTTATAATACTAACCAAATTAGCTAGAGAAAAACATAGAGCAATGCTGTAGAGTTAATATTAAAACATAATAGATACTCATGAGACTATTAATTATAAAATTAGCTGAACATAACAAACTGATTATTACGCTTGCTGATTAGATCAATTAAAGTTAATTAATCAGTGACTATGCTCAACTAAAGCTATATTTTATATAAACAAATTATTAATATAATTTTATTTTTTAAAATAACACTAAAACATCAATAAATAAACAAACTCACGGAGTTCATTTATTCATTGAAGTTTAGCATGCTGATAACATGATTAGTTCAATTGATGAACCCATCTAGAGATGGGTTCATAGTGGCCAAGCCTTGGTTTTGGCTTTCACTGATTTGAATAAATAGTATCTGAATGCTCACTGATAATTATCTGTTTTTAGAATGGTATAGCCGAACATTCAGATGACACATGTTGCTTGTTGCCACACTTATAACACTTCTTATTTGAATAAGTGGCCTTTTTTCTTTCTTTGATGATAGTTGCTGATCTGACACTATCAAGCAACTTTCCCTACTGATCTTTACCTCTTGCATCTTTGACTTAAGATCACTAATAGAGTTGATATCAGTGACTGATGCAGTGTCAGTGGATTTGCTGATGATAACTTTTTCATCAGCAATGGTTTTGAAGAGATTAGGACTTAGTGATGATTTAGTTGTTAAAACATTCATCTCATCATTACCATTTGATGTATCAGATTCTTCAGTGACCAATTTTCTTCTTGTAAAGTAATTTGATCTTGGCTCACTGAGAACTGATATTGGTTTAAATACAGCTTCTGAAAAGGTACCCTTAGGGTTAAAGATAGAATCAACTTTTGTTGAATCAGCAAGTGAGGCAGCATGTCTGATGCCAGGCGAACGGTCGGTTTTTAGGAATTGCTTCCTGTCGTTGCGGGCCTTCCGCTTGGCTGGATCAATGGGTTTTAAAATTTATTTTTGTTGGGCCTAAGTATACTAAAGCTATGGGTGAGTACAGCGATAGGTATGACCTAGGGTCGTTCTTCAAACTACATCGGGCATGGGATCTAGGACTTTAGTTATCTATGGGGATTTAGCTAGGGTTTAAAAGAGGTTTTGGTTTATTTTGGTTTTAACTAACTACTAATTTTCTAAAATTAAAATAAAATAAAGTAAAGTGGAGGTGAGGTGGCAACGAGAACTTATAGGTGAAGCGAGCATTTACTATGATAATTACTCATGCTATTTAGGGGTAGTTAATGGGATAAAACCTTAGTTAAGATGACAACAATATTTCCTAATGAGCCATAACTCCTAGCCTATTATCTATCTAACTTAGAGTTGTCTGCAATCAGATAAATAACATGTCACGTGGATAGCAGTTATGGAATGTAAACTATACCGGAAGTTGTCCCAAATGTAGCAACCAATTTAACCAACAACCATCCTCGAGTCTTGTTCCCCAATCTCGGACATTTGAGATATTCGAATCATGGCATGAATTGTTGAATAAACAAAAACATGAACATGGGTTTCCTACTGGGACAAGTTGGGATGGTCTGGTCTAACGGCTGATTAAATTGTTCATCATTATTTCATATAAATCATTTTAACTATTCTATGCATGTTAAACTGGTGTATGCAATTGATAAATATTCGAAAACCTAATCATGTAACTAATCAGCATAACAGATACTAGCATGCAAACCCTAAGCAACAATCAAACAAGAACATGCAGAAAGGCAACGTAGCAGGGATCAATTATGCAGAGTGATGGGGTACATGGTTAAGTCACAAGTGTCCCGAAAGTTCTCTCTAAGACACTTGTTAAATGACCTGAATCTAATCTATCTCTAATCCTACGCTCCGTGTCTCCCTCCGGTAATATTTCAACCAGGAGAACACCGGCCATGTCGAGTTCAACGATCATCAGACACAGAATAATCAGCGGCATACAACTAGCAATTGGCCAAGCATAGAAGGATGTTACTAACCACAACATAAGTTGGATAGATAAACATTTGAGATTCAATTCATAGATTCAAATATAATCCAACAACATATAGACAGAGTAACAGCATGATTTAAGTATAACTACCCTAGCATGGCAACTATCATAGCAAACACATATTTGTCTAGCTAAGCATGACAATAATCCTAGCAAGTAATTCTAAACAAGTATAGCAACAACACAACATTATTTAAAATAACAAGATAGAGATTATAATAGAACCTGACAAAGCGTTATTACAAATCGTGCGACACCGCAGTCTCGGAGCACCTCCATTACAAGTAAGCTACTAATCTACTAGCTTAATTAACCTAATTAACTAACTAACTAATTTTTAGAGAAAGAGTAGTGAGAGAAAGAGTGAAATTCTAAGAAAACATAAAAAACATATATTGAAATGGTGAGGAGGTGATTGTATTTATAGGCATCGCACAGTCGTATCCGTAGACCGTATCCAAACCTTCAAACGCACAACCGTATCGCAAAGGCGAATAAAAATCAGATTTTTATCACCCAAACGCACGATACGGCTGAGCTGGACCGTATACAGCTGAACTGGACCATATACGGCTGAGCACAGGCTAAATACGGCTGAACCAGGCCGTATACGGCTGGACACAGGCCGTATAAGGTCTGTGCAGGCCGTATACGGT
This sequence comes from Pseudognaphalium luteoalbum, assembly GCA_963422505.1. Lineage (NCBI taxonomy): Eukaryota > Viridiplantae > Streptophyta > Magnoliopsida > Asterales > Asteraceae > Pseudognaphalium > Pseudognaphalium luteoalbum. The sequence continues at coordinate 116,069,775 of OY730192.1, read as the reverse complement.
CCAGGCCCAGCCGTATACGGTCTGGACCAGCCGTATACGGCTTGGTTCAGCCGTATGCTGGTTCTTCGGTTATTAATGCATGTAAAAACATGACTTTTTGTGTGTTATCAAATATCCCACACTTAGACATTTGCTTGTCCTCAAGCAAACTTACCCTCTTAGAATTCACCATAAAAAAAGTTTTTTATTTCGACCCACAACGAAGAATTCACACAGATTGGAAACAAGTATTTGCCTGTTAGATAAATAAGAGGTGTTCACATGAAGTATCTAAAGGTTTTCAAGATGATTCGCTTAGGCAAACTTTCAATTCTCAAATTTATGGAATATACACGACTGGGCGATCTCACTGGTGGTCACTCAATTCACTCAAAGTGTATCGGGGTTCCTATTATCCTAAGCCAAATGAAAAATCGCTCAAATACCAGTCGTGCAGCACTCGTCGTCATAGGCTTGCCCGAGGATCAAATCTTCATCACCTAGACAGGAACGATACTGATTATCCCAGGACATTCAAATGGGTTGTAGTGTTTGGTGTGGGTTGAAAAGGGTATGGATAGATTGGGGGTATCTTGGGACTTCTAAAAAAAACTCTATCTAGATATCCTTTTTAATGAAAACGGAAATGGATAACACTTTTGGGGGATAAGATAGCTATTTTGACTTCTATCTTTTGAAAACACACATAATGATATTTCTTTTGAAGAGTCGAGTTTTCGAGAGAGTTGAAGCACTTAGCTTTATTTCAGCTATTTTCTTTTCTTCTTCTTTGCTTTTCTATTTCTATTTCTATTTTTGGGCTTAGAATTTTCTTGCCAAGAAATTTCTAAGGGATTTACTTTTATTTCCCTTCTTGAGATCCCTTCTTATTTTCATTTTTCAATCCTTTGATGATTTTTTTTTTTTTTTTTTTTTTTTTTGAGTTTACTTTGGTGCCAATTTTTCGCACCACATGACTCTTGATTTTTTTCCTGTATAGATCAATAAAACGCACACGAGAAGTTTTAGTAAACATTATTTGTGATTTTTGGAGTGAAAGCAAAAAGGAATGCCTAAATATCTCTTTTTTCAAAAATACTAAGATAAGTTTCTGGTGGGTAGGGGAATAAGGGGTTAAAACTTTGGGTGAATAAAAGAAAAATAGGCTAAGGCTCAACAGGGTTTTCTAAGCGGATCATCAACACTAAAATTGAGTGTTGGAAGGGTTTTTGGCTTGAAAAGATATGTGAAAAGGGGTTTAAATCCTAAGGAATGTCAAGGTCCTCTAATCGTACGTATGTCACGTATGACACCTGTCAATGTGATCTCGAAATGTATACCTGGGGCAAGTTCTAATTCAGAAATACGTGCACCGGTCACACACAACAAACGAACAGTGAAGCATTTAAAATGAATACTTATAAGGCTCAAATTCCTCACCGCAAAAATGGGTTATATGTGTCCAGTCGTGCGATGCCCCTCTTAGATCCTCATCTTAAATTGTTTAGAATCCGACATGATTTCGACCTTATATTTACCAACTTTTGACATACTTGTAAAAAAAAAATTGTACTCATTCTTGAAAAAATTATTGGCCAACTGAATGAGTGACAATTTCACTGTCAAAGTAAAACTGTTTAGGTTTTACTGAACGAGTGACAATTTCACTATCGAAGTTTTAACCAATTTGCTTTTATTGTGCCTAAAAAAAAGTTTAAAATTTTTTGAAAATTTTGGCAAAATACGGGTTGAAAATTTATTTTGAGGACTAGCATGTTTCTAGATCAACTTAAACAGATATTTTGACAAACGAGAGATATACCGCTATCCCACACTTAGAAATAAACATTGTCCCCAATGTTTCTACACTAAGTAGGGAGAAAATCCCACACTTAGGGTTTTGGTTTAGGAAAAATGTGAATTTAAAAGTTATAAGCGAGGGGGATCCCACACTTAGAGATTTAAGTGGTCAATAGGCATATCGAAGTTATATTAAAGTAGGAAGAACGGGTTTAGGAGAGATACTTCCCTACGGATAGTGGGCACTGGATATAGGACCATATTTTTGTAGGGTTGGTGTAAATAATTCACTGGATTGTGAGGACCAGACTCTTTTCAATGCTCATCCAATTCCTACGAAGATAAGGTCTGCAATGTCATAAAATACCATCATAATCATCAGTTCAACAACATAACAGGTCTAATGATAAATAAAGATAACTAAAGATAAAATAAGCTAGATATCGTCTAGTAAATCATCCATGTCTGGATCAAATGCTGCAAGTGCGTCAGGATCTAGATCTGAAGTGAGTGATAAGGCAGCAGTGCGATCAGACACCATGGATGCATCAGCGGGATTCTGAGGTGGCCTAGAAGGAGCAACAGCAGTAGGAGGAACAGTCTGTGGTGGGGCAGCTGGGAAGAAGGACCAAGGTGGGAGAGCTGGCCTGGGACCCTGACCAAGCTGATACGGCTGGTCGGCGAGTTTCGGCAGTCCCATCGCTTCTCTGATTTCGGACTGAGAGCCACGCTGAATCGAAAGCTCACTGAGCATCGCCCAAGTCACCATCGGATCTGAAGTGGTAACTCCAAAGTCAAAAAGTGGGGCAGATACAGGAGCGGTCTGAGCATGCTCATCAGTAGTGGTGGTCGTCTTCTTTCTTTTTCCTCTGCGGGTCTTCTTCCTCTGTTGTTTCTGAAACATAAAGATAAACAGGTAATGCTATAGTTTTAAAATGGGTATACAAATGCAAAATAATCAGATGACTTCAAGATATGTTTGTTTAAATGTTATAGCTTTGCGAGGTCATCAGTTCATTCGCATTTGTATACTATGAATATAACTGATCTGATGTATATGCAGGAGTGTGGCATTGTCAGATATTTGGGTTATCCTGCATCGTTAGTTTAGGGATGATAATACTAAAGCAAAAATAACTAAGAAATAAATAAAATAAGATAAGCAATGGGGTGCCTCCCAAGAGCGCTTGTTTAGAGAGTCTCTAGCTTGACTCCTTGTACCTACTAGTCGGCTCAAGGTGGTTCAAAGATATAGACTTCCTCACCAGCGGGGAAATCTTCGATGTAGTGCTTTAAGCGATGGCCATTGACTTTAAAATTACCGTCCGGGGCTTCTAGTTCGACTGCTCTGAAGGTAAAGACTTTTGATACAACAAATGATCCGCTCCACCTTGATCCAAATTTGCCGGAGAATTTCTTGAAGCGCGAATTGAAGAGAAGAACTTTGTCTCCGGGCTTGAACTTAGAATATTTGAGTTTAGCAACATGAGTATTCTTTGTTCATTCTTTGAAGTGCAGAGATCTATCATATGCTTGGTCTATTAATTCGGCTAGTTCATTCAGTTGCATTTTTCGATGTGATCCAATTGTAGAAGGGTCTAAATTACAATCTCTTAGCGCCCTGTGAGCTTTATACTCCAACTCTATCGGCAGATGACATGCTTTTCCGTAGACCAGTCTGTAGGTCGTGGTTCCTAGTGGCAATTTATATGCGGTTCTGAACGCCCATAGAGCATCGTCTAATTTTTCAGCCCATCTTTCCCTATGATTAACCACGGTTCGTTCTAAAATTCTCTTGAGCACTCGATTCATCACTTCGGCTTACCCATTCGTCTGCGGTGTGGTAAGCCGTAGAGGTCTTATGGGTGACACCATAATATTGTAATGTCCTCATAAACTGAGCATTACAGAAGTGCGTGCCTTGATCACTAATGATCGCCTTTGGAGTACCGAAACGTGAGAAGAGCTGCTTTAAGAATTTCACGACTACTAGGGAATCATTTGTAGGAAATGCTTGAGCTTCGGCCCATCTGGAGACGTAGTCGACAGCAACCAGAATATACTCTTTCCCATATGATTTTGGGAATGGTCCCATAAAATCCAACCCCCATATATCAAAGATCTCGCAAGCTTGGATGTTAGTAAGTGGCATTTCACTTCTCGATGAAATACTTCCAAACCTTTGGCAAGCATCGCAGCGTTTCACCAAGGCATGAGCGTCTCTGAATATAGTAGGCCAGTAGAAGCCAGAGTCATATACCTTTCTTGCAGTCATATTTGCTCCGTGATGTTCTCCAGTTGGTCCGTGATGACTTTGGTGAAGAATGTTCCTTGCCTCCCTCTCGTCTGCGCATCTTCTGATGATTTGGTCCGGGCATACTTTGAATAAGTATGGATCGTCCCAATAGTAGTTCTTTACGTCTCTAAAGATTTTGTGCCTTCTAGAGGTGGGCATTCCTTTTGGCACAATTCCTCCAACCAGATAATTTGCGTAGTCTGCATACCAAGGGTTGTAAGTGAATTGAGATCCCTTTTGGTATCCTCCGATATTCATGAGTTGTTCTTCAGGAAACTGGTCTTGAATCTCTCTCTCATCAAGCTTCTCCATCGACGGATTTTCCAGTCGACTAAGATGATCTGCTGCGACATTCTCGGCTCCCTTTTTATCCTTGATTTCTATGTCAAATTCTTGGAGGAGGAGAATCCATCTAAGCAGTCTTGGCTTAGCGTCTTGCTTTTTGAAGAGATACTTCAAGGCTGAGTGATCTGTATAGACAATAGTTTTGGACAATATTAAACAAGAACGAAATTTATCAAAAGCGAATACTACCGCAAGAAGCTCTTTCTCTGTTGTGGTGTAATTCTCTTGTGCATCAGTGAGTGTCTTGCTGGCGTAGTAGATTGGTTGAAACTGCTTCTCCTTCCTTTGCCCTAAGACAACTCCAACAACGAAGTCACTAGCATGGCACATGATTTCGAATGGAAGACTCCAATCGGGGGCGACCATGATCGGTGCATGTGTGAGCTGATCCTTTAAAATGTTGATAGCTTTAAGACAGTCATCTGAAAAGACAAACGGAGTATCCTTCTCGAGAAGTTGCGTCATAGGTCGAGAGATCTTAGAGAAATCCTTGATAAAGCGACTGTAAAATCCGGCGTGACCTAGAAAACTGCGAATGGCTTTAACAGAAGTAGGTGGTAAAAGTTTGGCAATAGTCTAAACTTTGGCTTTGTCAACTTCGATTCCAGATTTTGATATTCGATGTCTTAAGACTATTCCTTCTTTCACCATAAAGTGGCATTTTTCCCAGTTTACGACAAGATTTGATTCTTCGCATCGGGCTAGCATCCTTTCAAGGTGGGAAAGACAAGATGTGAAGGAATCACCGAAGACTGAGAAGTCGTCCATGAATACTTCCATACACTGTTCAATCATGTCATGGAATATTGCCACCATACATCTTCGAAATGTTGCAGGCGCATTGCATAAACCGAATGGCATGCGGCGGTAGGCAAATGTACCATATGGACATGTGAATGTCGTCTTTTCCTGGTCCTTTGGATCAAGAGGAATTTGAAAATAGCAGGAGAAACCATCGAGGAAGTGGTAATATTCATTCCCTGATAATCTTTCCAACATCTGATCGATGAACGGCAGAGGGAAGTGATCTTTCCGGGTGGCTTCATTTAATTTCCGATAGTCGATAAACACCCTCCAGCTGGTGACGGTTCGTGTAGGAATCAATTCATTATCTTCATTGGCGATAATCGTCATTCCTCCTTTCTTTAGGACAACCTGAACTGGGCTGACCCATGGGGAATCTGAGATAGGATAGATCAAACCAACATCTAAGAGTTTGATAACCTCTTTCTTGATCACGTCTTGAATCTTCGGGTTTACTCTCCTCTGTCTCTGTATGGAAGGTTTGAAGTCGTTTTCCATGAGTATCTTGTGCGTGCATTAATTTGGACTGATCCCTTGTATATCAGAAATCTTCCATGAAATCGCCTTCTTGTGTGACTTCAAGACCTAGATAAGTCTTGCTTTCTCTTTAGGTGAAAGACCTTTGGCAATTATGATGGGTAGATGTGAGGTTCCTTCGAGAAAAGCATATTCCAAGTGAGGGGGTAATTCCTTCAGCTCCAATTCTGGCGGTTCTTCGATAGAAGGTTTCATTCGAGTGATCTCGTCTCTTTGTAACTCGTCATACTCCTTTTGGAACTCTGATTCTTCTGGAGATGAGTCGGCTGTAGTGGCTGATGCTATTTCTACTAGTTATGTCTCATTGGAAAGCGCGTTCTTCTTTAACTCGTATTTGCAGGTAGATGATGAAGAGGTTACATTATCCTCAGTGATGATGACATCATTATTGTCAGTGAGTGCGAACTTTTGAAATTGAGCTTTAGAAGAAGTACTTATGGTGATTTTTGGATTTGATTTCTCACAACCTTCAGATAGTTGTGGCAAAGTACCGGAATCCATCTCCTCGAAAGATTTGAGAATCTCAGCTACAGACGGAGACGATTCGGGTATCGGAAAAAAACTGATTTCTTCTTAAAAGTGGGATAAGGATGCCTTCGCCTAAAGGAACAGCAACAACAGAGTTGTTCGGGGGAGAGTAGTTAGGCGGTGCTAAAGGATTCTTCATTTCAGGTAAGGGAGATAGCCGAGCAGAGTCCGATGTCGTTTGGGCAAAGTCTTCTTTTGGTGATGACAGTGCTGGAGAAAGGTTCGTTACTACTGACTGCTAGAATCTCCTCCAAATGCTCATCATATATTTCCTGCATGGCATCCACAAGACCAAGATCTTCTCCCATAGGGTGCTTCATCAACTTATCGACATTAAAGGTGACTTCCTCCACTCCGACCCTCAGTTTTAAAGATTTTTCGTTTACATCTATCACAGCCTTGGCAGTGTTTAGGAAAGGTCTACCAAGGATGAGGGGAACATGGGCATCTTCCTCAATATCCATAATGACAAAGTCAACCGGGAAGATAAATTTACCGACTCGGACCATTATATCTTCAGCAATTCCTCAGGGGAGTTTAACTGATCTATCAGCTAATTGGATGGTCATTTGAGTGGGTAGCACTTCACCTAATCCTATTTTCTTATAGAGAGAGTAAGGCATAAGATTGACACTAGCTCCTAGGTCAGCTAAGGCGTTACTAACTTGGATGTTTTGAAGAAAACAGGGAATAGTGAAACAGCCAGTATCTCCTAGTTTGGGTGGAAGGCCATGTAACATGATTGCTGAGCATTCAGCATCTAAGGGTAAATTAACTATTTGTCTCAATTTTTCCTTATTTGAAATGAGTTCTTTGAAAAACTTAGCACAGCTAGGCATCTCTACTAAAGCGTCTAATAGTCTAACGTTTAAGTGCAGGCTTTTAAACATTTCTAGATATTTCCCAAATTGTGCTTCCTGTTTCTCTTTCTTAAGCCTACCAGGGAAGGGTATCCTAGTTCGTGGAATGATTTATGGGGCTTTAGGTGATACTGGATCTGGTGCAGTGACAGGGGTGTCACTAGGCATTGGATCAGTGGTCGGTTCAGAGATAGGAAGTTGATTTGAAGAATTATCTGAGGACTTCTCATTTCTGGTTTCTTTACCTCCTCTAGTGATGACCATGATTCCTCCTTGGTTCTCAACTTTTAAAAACAGTTGTTTAAGACTAACTTCCAGGTTTTTGATCAAATCTTCTGATATTTTAAGTAAAGCATCAATTTTATCTTGAAAATCTATTACTTGTTTGTTTATGTTCATTTGATCAACTATGAAATTAGTCAAAGTTTCATTATAGTGTTGTTGAGAATTTATGGGGGAATCTGACATATTAGAGGATAAAGGTTGCAGAAACTGAGTAGGTGGGTTATTGGTTGGCCACTGAATGAAAGGTTTAGAATGAAAGTTTGATTCAGGGTTTTTAACAGTAGTGACAAGAATTTCTTCCGTATCTTTACGAGGCTGAGGTGTAGAAGATTGAAGATACTTGAAGACTCTGAAGAGATTTTCCACTTGAGCTTGCAGAGCTTCAGAGGATAGGCTTGAAGTACTAGTTACTTCCTTAGCCGGTTCGCCAAACTCCCAGTCATGTTGATGCATTGCTATCATCTCAACTAGCTCCCAGGCTTCTTCAGAAGTGTGTGACATGAAATTTCCTTGAGAAGCAGCATCGAGGGTTGACTTGTGCTGAGGAGTCAGACCATGGTAGAATATGCAAATTAGGTTCGTCTTACCCATTTGATGATTCGGACATCTGTTAAGCATCTTCTTAAATTGTTCCCATGTTAGATATAATGATTCATTGGTTTCTTGTTGGAAACTGATGATGTCATCCTTGAGCTTGGTTTGCTTGGAAGGAGGGAAAAACTTAGCCATATACTTAGTAGCCAACTCTTCCCAAGTATGAATCGAATTGGGTTCGAGTTCATCAAACCAGGTTCGAGCACGCGAAGATAAAGAATAGGGAAAAAGATATAGTCGGGAGACTTCTCTTGAAATCCCTGATTGCTCACAGGAATCAGAAAGATTGATGAATCTATCCAAATGTGAATTTGGATCATCGAGCGGAAAACCGTGAAATTGGCAGAAGGTTTTGAGTAACTTGTAAACGCTAGGCTTAATTTCGAAGTTTTCGTCAGGTAGCACGATAGGTCCTCCTTTTCCTTCCAGTAGTGGTGCACAGGTTGAGGCAAGAGTAATACGATTCGTCATAGCTGATGAAGTTCGGGTTTGGTAGAAAAGAGAGTTTTGGAAAGGAAAGAACAGAAAAGGAACTTTCGGATGATATTGATCTTCCGAAAGGATCGCTAAATAACTAAGACAACCAAATTCCTAAATCGGTTGTTGTAGTCCCCGGCAACGGCGCCAAAAACTTGATGCCAGCCGAATGGTCGGTTTTTAGGAATTGCTTCCTGTCGTTGCGGGCCTCCCGCTTGGCTGGATTAATGGGTTTTAAAATTTGTTTTTGTTGGGCCTAAGTATACTAAAGCTATAGCTGAGTACAGCGATAGGTATGACCTAGGGTCGTTCTTCAAACTACAATGGGCATGGGATCTAGGACTTTAGTTATCTATGGGGATTTACCTAGGGTTTAAAAGAGGTTTTGGTTTGTTTTGGTTTTAACTAACTACTAATTTTCTAAAATTTAAATTAAATAAAGTAAAGTGGAGGTGAGGTGGCAACGAGAACTTATAGGTGAAGCGAGTGTTTACTATGATAATTACTCATGCTATTTAGGGGTAGTTAATGGGATAAAGCCTTAGTTAAGATGACAGGAATAATTTCCTAATGAGCCATAACTCCTAGCCTATTATCTATCTAACGTAGAGTTGTCCGCAATCAGATAAATAACATGTCACGTTGATAGCAGTTATGGAATGTAAACTACACCGGAAGTTGTCCCAAATGTAGCAACCAATTTAACCAACAACCATCCTCGAGTCTTGTTCCCCAATCTTGGACATTTGAGATATCCGAATCATGGCATGAATTGATGAATAAACAAAAACATGAACAGGGGTTTCGTACCGGGACAAGTTGAGATGGTCTGGTCTAACGGCTGATTAAATTGTTCATCATTATTTCATATAAATCATTTTAACTATTCTATGCATGTTAAACTGGTGTATGCAATTGATAAATATTCGAAAACCTAATCATGTAACTAATCAGCATAACAGATACTAGCATGCAGACCCTAAGCAACAATCAAACAAGAACATGCAGAAAGGCAACATAGCAGGGATCAATTATGCAGAGTGATGGGGTACATGGTTAAGTCACAAGTGTCCCGAAAGTTCTCTCTAAGACACTTGTTAAATGACCTGAATCTAATCTATCTCTAATCCTACGCTCCGTGTCTCCCTCCGGTAATATTTCAACCAGGAGAACACCCGTTCAACAATCATCAGACATAGAATAATTAGCAGCATACAACTAGCAATTGGCCAAGCCTAGAAGGATGTTACTAACCACAGCATAAGTTGGATAGATAAACATTTGAGATTCAATTCATTGACTCAAATATAATCCAACAACATATAGACAGAGTAATAGCATGATTTAAGTATAACTACCCTAGCATGGCAACTATCATAGCAAACACAGATTTGTCTAGCTAAGCATGGCAATAATCCTAGCAAGTAATGTTAAACAAGTATTGCAACAGCACAACATTATTTAAAATAACAAGATAGAGATTATAATAGAACCTGACAAAGCGTTATTACAAATCGTGCGACACCGCAATCTCGGAGCACCTCCGTTACAAGTAAGCTACTAATCTACTAGCTTAATTAACCTAATTAACTAACTAACTAACTAATTTTTAGAGAGAGAGTAGTGAGAGAAAGAGAGAAATTCTAAGAAAACATAAAAAACATATATTGAAATGGTGAGGAGGTGATTGTATTTATACGCATCGCACAGCCGTATCCGTAGACCGTATCCAAACCTTCAAATGCACAACCGTATCGCAAAGGTGAATAAAAATTAGATTTTTATCACCCAAACGCACGATACGGCTGAGCTGGACCGTATACGACTGAGCACAGGGTGAATACGGCTGAACCAGGCCGTATACGGCTGGACACAGGCCGTATACAGTCTGTGCAGGCCGTATACGGTCCAGGCCCAGCCGTATACGGTTTGGACCAGCCGTATACGGCTTGGTTCAGCCGTATGCTGGTTCTTCGGTTCTTCGTTTCTTCGTTCGGGTGTAACTTTTTCGTCGTTTATCCGTTTTGAGGGTTCTTTATATCCACACGTGAACGAGAATGCTTATGATCGTATTCGTTAGATTTATCGTGTTTTTCGACCATTTTAGTTGACTTTTGAAACATTATCTATATTTTGGCCCATGTGACGAGTTTTAATGATAAAGTATCTATTTTGATTAGTTTCGTCAGATATTGGGCTAAAAATGTGAGATTAATGCACGTAAAAACATGACTTTTTACGTGTTATCAATGTCCATAATCTCCTCCCAATATAAATTTCAGCGACTTAGAGCTCAACTTGGAGGCTTTTGACTTCTACCTCTGATCAATTTCATCAAGCTCAGCTACAAGGGCATTTGATATCTTCTGACTTCCAAGAGTTGCACGAATATGCTCACTCTGATCAGCTTGCTTCTCAGACTGCTTCCAGTTAAGCAAAATACCATAGACTTGAGTAAGATTCAGTGTTGTATAATCATTCCTCTGTTTGGTGCATGTTGCAATGGTTCCCCAGACTTTCCTTGGCAGCAACTCCAGAAACTTTTCAAAAATAAATCTTTGTTCCTTACCTATCCCAGCCTTCTCCATTTTGTTCATCAGCGACTGGTATCTGGTATAAGTAGAGGATAGAGATTCATTGGGTTCCATTGCAAACAGCTCAAGCTGTCGAGTGAGATTAACTTCCCTTCAACGAATAATATCAGGAGTTCCAATATATATATTCCTAAGGGTATCCCACATATCTTTAGCAATTCTGCAAAGTCTAATTGATTCAAACACTTCATCAGGAAGTGCCATGCCTATGTAGATTTTAGCTTGTTTATCCAACCTAACCAATCGTCTATCCTCATCCGACCACTGTTCCTCTCTCTTAGGCACAACCATTTCTGGTATAGCAGGAGTAGTAGCTGTAGCAATAACAGCAGGAACAGTTGTGGTTGGAATGTGGGGACCATTGGTTATTGTATTGCAATGACGATCATCAACGAGGTCCAAAAACATCATCATCCGGGATATCCAGGTTTCAATCCTAGAGGGATCAAACGCTAGAGGTTTGGTAGTAGAACCATTTCCCTTTTGATATTCAGAGTCAACACAACTGTACTTTACTGATTCCATTGCATATCTGGTTAATTGATTTAAACCAACTCTGCTCTGATACCAATTGAGAGTCCCGAATTCACTATTGATTAGTGAAATGAAATCGCAATAAGTAAAGTTTAATTGTAGAAGGGGGGGGGGGTTGAATACAACTAAAAACTTTTCTCTGATTTTAATCAAGTTATTTAGACAATTTTTAATTGTTTTAACAAGAACAGAGTATGTAATAAGAATGATATGACAATATCAAAGTACGAGAGTAATAGTAGCTGAATGGTGAATATTATTAAACATAAAAATTCACAAGTGTTGATTGCGGAATGGAATAGCCCAAGCTAATCCAAATCAAACACTCAGGCTAATTTATTACAAATGAGATGAACAGTAGTGGACAAACACGCTGACTGTTCACTCACTGATCGTTACGATGTGCTTAGACTAACTACTCTGAAGAACCAAGATCTATCTAATAAACTATTAGATAACAGCAGTTTTGAATAATTACTAAGAAGTTTGCGGAATAACACTTAGTAATATATTGAAGATCAATATGAATAACAAGAACAGAATTATAAAAAGCTTCAATCTTATTAATGATATAAGACGAATACACTGATTTGTATTAGGGTTACAAAACCTTGAAGCTGCGCTTAAAATTCTTAACCTAATCTAGGTTAAGGAACTCTATTTATAACCCATAGAGTCCTGCTAAACAATCTCCTATAATTATGGAAGCAGTTTCAATCCATAATTATTCAAACTCTGACTTCCCTCCTATTCTAAATATAAACAGTGTTAACTACCACGACTATACAAACAGTGGTAATTCCTATAACAGTGTTAACACTTGTACAATTTACTAGACTAATATACCAACAGTGGTAACTAGCCTAAGCAGTGTTAACTGTTGTAAACAAACAGTGATAACACTAACAGTTGTAACTCTTGTCTTCAATCTTCAATAACAGTTGTAATCTTCTACTAGCAGTGGTAATCACTTTCACTAACAGTGATAATCCATGAAGACTTCAACTAACAGTTTTAACTCTGAAGACAGTGATAACCAGCAGACTAACAGTTGTTATACTAGTAGAAACAATAACACTAACAGTGTTAATGCCTTGTGCATTTCCCAACAATCTCCCCCTAAACTTAATCTGTCCCCAACAGTATTAAGTTTCTCTTGATTCTTCAATTTGACCTTTTTCTAACTATCTTTAATCTCTGTGTCTTCTCTCATACTCCTCTTTCTTATGAATCTGATTCAATATCATGTACACCAAATCTTCTGCCAAATCATTGTTGAATGAGACAGATAATTTAGCATGCCTTAGGCTTCTTAACAAACTCAAACTCATATCATATTCTCTGTCAGTGAGCATCCAAATCATAGTAGCATCATCAAAAATAACTTGATGAACACCTGGATTGCTGAGATAGATCCACTGCTTCACATTTCTGAAAGTATTGAATTCAAATCTGAATCTTTCAGGTTCATACATCATAGAGATACCAGACCAAACACTCATTTCATACACACTATCAAACTTTTTGGTGCTTAGTCCTTTCTCAGACCCAATCTCATACATCCTGATCAGATCTTCTCTAACAATTACCCTGATCAACTCTTTGAATGACCTCCAATATGAAACTGAAGTATCTGCCCTTTCAATCCTAATTTTCTCACATTTAATTGGAACTGTAAAGTTTACCACAGACCAATCAATGATTCCAGGAGAGTTATCAGGAGCAATATGTTGTAGAGGTTGCACCACAATCAACTTATCCAGCTTCAAATTTTTCTTAGGTAAATCTGGAATTGATGCAAGTTCTTGTTTCCTCTTCTGTTTAAGCTCATCACTCATCCTTTTCCATTTCTTTTCCTTTTCCATTTCTTTTTCAATCTTTTCTTTCTGGCTCTTTTCCCTTTCTGCCTTCTTTTTAACTTTCTGTGCTTCTTCTGCTCTCTTAGCAGCCTCTGGATTTAAAAATGTATCCCTGTCCCAAATTCTTTGTAAGCTTTCAAGAGACATAGCATTAAGCCTTGCAGTTGGAATATTGCCACCTCTTAGCTTTAAAACCAAATTTCTTTTCTGTTGAGCTCTTGTCAATGGTTTATTCCTTTTTGCAGCAGCTTTGGCAGCTCTAGTCCTTTTTAATTCATCTGCCTTCTTTTTCTTGAGTTGATCCACCAGATATTCAATGTCATCTTGTTTTTGCTCTCTCAACTGTGCATCATCCCACTCATCAACTTGAGCTTTTGTCATTTTAACAAACTTACCAGGTTCAACTTCAACCTCAATCATCTCCTCTGCTAGCACATCTGCATTGATCTCAGCAAATAGCCTCTGAGCATACTCATCATCATTCACTGTAACTTCAGGAGGCATAGTTTTCTGCTTTTTCTGTTTTGGCTCTTCCTCCAGTATACCCTTACCCTTATCCTTAGGGTCAATCTTAGGCATAGTTTGTGCAGCAGCAGGTGCAGTAGATGGTTCTCTGATCTGAACTGGAGGTAAGGTAGTTTTTTGCTTCTTAGCTTTGACAGACTGCACAGGAATTGATTTCTGCCTTTTAGCCTGTGTGGTCTTCTCATTTTCTTTCTCATTCTCACCATCATGAACCTTCTCAGTTTCTTGATGAATTGGTGTTTCCATTTCAATCTCTGCATCAATGTGATCATCAACATCATCATCATTCTGTCCATCCTTACCCTTTTTATCATCATCCTTTTGACCCTCATCACCTTTATTAGTCCAATACTTCTCCCCCTTTTTGAAAGCCTCCTCTGCAGAATCACCTTCAACCATGACATATTTCTTTCCTTCTTTCAAAACTTTGACCACTATGTATTCTAGCTGAGAAACCCTCTGCTGTAAATTAGCAATCAGCTCATCCTTTTCCTTGTTCTTTCTCTTTTCTACTCTGAACTTCTCCCATACATAATCAATCATTTTCGTTAATTCCAGGTTAGTTCTAGCCTCATCACCATCAGAATGTGACTTCCTAGGTGAATCATTGACATGTGTATCAAAACCTGTATCATACCTAGTATGATCAACAGATTCCCCTTGGTTATTGGTACTGGGACCACCAAAATCATCTACAGGAGTAGAATCATGTTTTGATGTTGCCTCTGCTTGGGTCTTATCAATGTTACTTCTGTCCTGCTCTGCCAGTGGGCTAGAAGCAGTAGAAGCAGCCCTCACAGAATGGTCACCCCTCTCCTCATGGACCACATGCTGTTCATGACCCCTGTCATTAGACTTAGATGACTGAGCAACATGATCCTCAGTCATCTGTTGTGGAGCCCTTTTGGCTTTTCTGATGTAGGTTGTAGTGAATCTGTTCCCTTGTTGTTCATTAGTACCCCCAGTTGCTATGGGATAAGAAGGAATGGGTTGTTCCATTCTTTCAACAACTGGTTCAGCTTCTGTTGGTGGTACAGATGCTGTGGTGGAGGGTGCAGGAAGCATTGTTGGAAACAATGCTGTTACCCTCCCAGTAAACATGACACCTCTGATAGAGGTATCTCTCTTCATATTTGAAAATACTTTTGGTTTAAAGGAAGAGATACCTATTATCTTATCCAAGTGTGGCAGATCAGATATTTGTTCATTTAAAAAGATCTGCACAAACCTTGGATACATTAAAAATTTCAGTTTAGGTTGGTTTATGTTTCTTAGCATACCAGCAAAAATAAAGTTGGAAAAATTAAATTTTTGGCCAGTAGCTAAGCATACCAAGGCATATGCTACATTACTACTGAATTGTTCAAAAGATGAACGTTTGGATGATAAACAGTGCAGTAATGTATGAATTAAAAACCTCCATTGGTATGAAAACATTGTTTTCTGAAAAACATACCCACCCAAATGACCCTCATATCCCATTCGTTGTAAATTCAAGTATAAAGCTTCATCAGAAATTGAAGATATACCTTCTTCATCCTGAAGATGAAGAGAAGAACGAATGGATGCTTCAGAAATAACTACTTGATGCCCAGCAACTGTAGAAACAATTTTTTGAACACCTGCTTCTTCCTCAATCTTTGCTTTAACCCAGAATTCATTAATATGATCATGTGAAATTCTGGGTGCGACAGATAACGCATGATGAATGGTAGAATTACGCAGAAAATCAATGATCTCTATGTAATCATTGGCTATTGAGGGTTTTACCAGATAGGCAATCATGTTATGATCCTTGCCTAAAGCGAGTTGAGATGAAGTTGAAGAAGAAGAAGCCATGAAGAAATTTGTATATGATTTGCGATAGCAGTGGTTATAGGGTTTATGAATGCAGTGGTTATGAGAGCGTAAAAGAAAATGTACAAGTGTTAGGAGTATTTATACTGTTAGTGTCAATGACCTAAATTTGAAATAAAAATCCCAATTTGAACATTAACAGTGGAAACCATTTTAAAACAGTGGAAACTATTTTAAAACAGTGAAAACTTTTCTGAAAACAGTGGAAACTATTTGGGAATATAATTTCAATTAAAGAATATCACTAACAGTGGAAAGAAATGTACAACAGTGGAAATTAGTAATACTAACAGTGATAACTAGTTGATGGAAATAACTCCTGACCAAAGGGATTATAACTCAATACTAGAAACTTTTATTAGTATTACTAACAGTGATAAGAGTAATTTTTTTTTTTTTTTTTTTTTTTTTTTTTTTTTTATATATCCTGCAAAAGAAAATAGAAATATACCAAGTGATGTTTAACAATTACAACTAGATAGTATAAACAGTGATAACTGATATACTAACAGTGGTAAAAGTTATCACCAACATTAATACTGACAGTGATAACTAAATAATGAAAACAGTAGAAACTGTTTTCACTAACAGTGGTAGTTATTTAACTGACAGTGTTAACTTACAGTTGTAGTCATGAGCAATGATAACTACATATACAGTGGTAATTGAGTAATAACAGTGATAATGAATAAGACAAAATAGTCGTAACTACTTTGATTATCACTGTTAGTCTCAATTACATCTACCAGCATCTAATTCTTAAACATGATAGAGATGTATCAAACTAGTTATGAAAAGACAGTTTAAAAGGATTTAACCATGCCTATACTGGTAATCAGAAAAGTAAATCTGGTCACATCAAATGCTTTGGTGAACAAATCTGCAAGTTGATTGTCAGTATGAACTTTTATAATCTGAATAAGTCGTTTTTCATTACAATCTCTGATAAAATGATACCTAATCTCTATATGCTTAGTTTTAGAATGTTTAACAGGATTATTAATGATGCTGATAGCAGAAGTATTATCAATGTAAATAGGAGTGTTTAAGAAAGTTAAACCATAATCAAGCATCTGATTCTGTATCCATAAGACTTGAGCACAGCAACTTGCAGCAGCTGCATACTCTGCTTCAGCAGTAGATGTTGATACAGTTGTCTGTTTCTTACACTGCCATGAGATTAACCTTTCTCCTAGAAATTGACATCCTCCTGATGTTGACTTTCTGTCCATACTAGCTCCCCCATAATCACTATCTGAATATGCTTTTAGGTCAAAAGGTGAATCTTTTGGATACCAAAGACCTAGATCAGGTTGTCCTTTTAAGTATCTAAAGATTCTTTTGACAGCATACAGATGTGATTGTTTTGGACAGGTTTGAAATCTTGCACAGATACAAACAGCAAACATTATATCTGGCCTAGAAGAAGTTAAATACATCAATGATCCAATCATTGATCTGTACAAATGTACATCAACTTCCTCCCCCTCAGGGTCTGCAGATAGTGGCTTGTGTGTTTCCATTGGTGTACTAGCCACTTTTGAATCAGAGTATCCAAATTTAGTAAGTATGTCTTTGACATATTTACTTTGATTTATGAAAGTACCATCTGAACTTTGCTTAACTTGAAGCCCCAAAAAGAAAGTGAGTTCCCCCATTGAACTCATCTGAAACTTTTGATGCATTAAAGTTTCAAATTCCTTGCACATACCATCATTTGTAGAACCAAAAATGATGTCATCTACATAAACTTGCACCAGTAAAATATCATTTTGGTTTCTTTTGGTGAACAGAGTCTTATCAATAGTACCTCTTTTGAACCCATTCTCTAAGAGATACACAGATAAAGTCTCATACCAAGCCCGGGGGGCTTGATGCAACCCATATAGTGCCTTATCCAATCTGCAAACTCTATCTGGATAATTAGGATCTTCAAATCCATGGGGTTGACACACATACACTTCATCATCAATCATGCCATATAGAAAAGCACTTTTGACATCCATTTGATAAACAGTGAAGCCTTTGAATGTAGCATATGCTAGAAATAATCTAATGGCTTCTATCCTGGCAACAGGAGCAAAGACATCATCATAATCAATTCCTTCTTCCTGTGTATAACCTTGTGCCACCAGTCTTGCCTTGTTTTTGATAACAATCCCTCTTTCATCCTTCTTGTTCTTGAAGATCCATTTAGTACCAATTGCCCTTTTTCCCTTTGGCAGATCTACTAGAGTCCATACATTCTGTATCTTAAACTGTAACAACTCCTCTTGCATTGCCTCAATCCAACTAGGGTGTTTGAGAGCTTCTACAACCTTTTTAGGTTCCACTTGAGAAAGAAAACACACATATAGAGAGGTATGTAATTCTTCTTCAGTAACAGCAGTTTGCTGTCTTGTTTGTACACCACTGTTAACATCTCCAATCACCTGTTCCAGAGGATGATTTTTGTTCACATGAAGATTAGATGTTGATGTCTCTGGAATGGTGGCTTCCAAGTTGGTAAAATTACCATTCTGCTCAAAACTTTCATTGGAAGGTGTTTCAATTTGCACTTCTGTCTCAATAGGCTGAGATGACATTGGAAGATCAGATGATAACACCTCTGGTGGATCTGGAGTCCAGATTGGAAAGATAATGTACTCCAATGACTCTTTATTCTGTTCTGAAGACATATCAGAGATTTCCTCACAAACTCCATCTGCTTTGCTTGATGTGATACCTGTGCATGTACCTGTACTAGGATTGACAGTTGTATATCTAAAAGCATTGTTAAGAGCATCAATATCAAACAAAGACTTAGGACCTTTTCCATCAGGATTAATGATATTCTCATTAAAAGTGACATCCATTGATTCTTCTATGACTCTGGTCCTTTGATTGAACACCCTATATGCTTTACTCTGAATAGAATATCCTACAAATACACCCTCATCTGCTTTGCTTTCAAACTTTCCTAGGTGATCTTTGGTATTCAAGATAGTACAAGGACATCCAAATGTTTTTAAGAAACTAACAAGTGGTTTGTTCTTAAACAACAGCTCATATGGAGTTTTGAAATAAAGCTTAATTACAGTTACCCTATTCTGAACATAACAAGCTGTGCTAACTGCTTCTGCCCAAAAGGACATAGGTAGTTTTGCATCAGCTAGCATAGTTCTAGCTGCCTCTATTAGTGTCCTATTCCTTCTTTCAGCTACTCCATTCTGTTGAGGAGTCCTAGGAGCACTAAATTCTCTCTTAATGCCTTTCTCATCACAGAATTTATCCATCTCATAATTTTTAAACTCTGTTCCATTATCACTCCTGATGATTTTAACCTTTTTATCTAATTGGTTCTCAATCTTAGTTATAAATGATCTAAGTATTTCACCTGTCTCATCTTTTGTTCTAAGAAAGAAAACCCATGTAAATCTGGTATAATCATCAATTACAACAAGACAATAAGATCTTTTTCCCATACTACTTATACTTGTTGGTCCAAATAAGTCCATATGCAATAAGTATAGAGGAGTACAGTTTGAATTCACTGCTTTGGACTTAAAAGAAGTTTTGTGTTGCTTCCCCTTTAGACAAGAAACACAATGATCATCACATGAATAGACCTTCTCAGGTAAACCCCTAACAAGTTTGTTTTTGACAAGCTTATTAATGGTTTTGTAATTCATGTGACACATCCTTCTATGCCACAAAGTAGACTCATTTAAATTAGCTTTAGAAATCAAGCAATTTAAATCATGTTGAGGTGCCATGTTTGCTAAGTCACACTTATAGACATTATCTTGCCTAGGAATTCTCATTAAAATCATATCTTCTGGAATTTTGAACTCCTTAGACAGAATAAGACATTCAGTGTCAGTAAAATGAACAGGGTTCTTTTTATCTGTGATTTGACTCACACTTAGCAAATTGTACCTCAATTGTTCCACATAATAAACATTTTCAAAGCTTAACTTGGCACTTTGAACCACTCCTTTGCCTGTGATCCTTCCACCTTTTGGATTGCTTCCAAATGCTACATATCCACCATCAAATGATTTGAAGTTCTGTAGCTTTTCCTTATCTCCAGTCATGTGCCTTGAGCAGCCACTGTCGATATGCCATAAACTTCTTGGCTTGCTCTGCACACAAACAAACACAAAGAAAATTAATTTCTCTTGGGAACCCAAACCAATTTGGCTTTGGGTTTCCCTGATGCATCAAGGTAATCAACTTTCTTGAAGATTATTGATTTTGATGCATTGTTAGATTTTGAACATCTGGGAACATTAGATTGAAAAGGTGTCCAAATCCAACTAATTTTAGACTTAACAGTGGATTTTGGTCTAACAGTGTTAACTGAAGGTCCACAGTTATGTCTAACAGTGTTAAACCTGTTATAACTGTTATTATGTCTAACAGTGGTAAAATAATTAACACTGTTAGTATTCCTTACAATGTTATTTACTCTACCAGTGGAAACTGTTGAATTAACAGTGTTAACAGTTTTAAAAGGTTTACCACTGTTTGTTTTAACTCCTGTTTCCACTGTTTTAGTCTTTAAACTGTTGGCTAAATCTTTAGCTTTTGTTCCTGCATTTGTAACTTTTGCAGCAGCCATAGCTTGATTTGCCCTATAATTCATCTTTCTAGCAGCATTTGTATGATTAACATTAGATTTAAAATTTTGTTTGTTAATCATATTAGCTGCTGTCCATGGCCTTTTCATATTCTTTTGATAAGTCTTTGGGTTATGAAAACACTCATGTTGAAGATGATTATTTCTGCAACATATAAGGCATAACTTTTCTTTAATCATAGTAACATTATTTCCCAGTTTTTGAGTCACCATTTGATTCCAATTCCTTTGGTTACCTCTGGAAATATGTTTTTGAAACTTTTGGGTTTTAGAAAAGTTATCCTTACATTTGCACTTATCACATGTATTCACAGTAACAGATCTTTTCACATCATTCCTAACCTTCCCTTGAACATTCCTAGGTGTGTTAGTTATTGTTTTCTCATGTTTATCATGATGTTTTTCCTTCTGTTCAAACATTTTCTTACCCTCTTCTAGTTTGTTAACTTTTAGTTCTTTAACTAGACCAGTAACACTATTTCTGCTTTCACATGATGATTTATCAGATTGCTCAACCACATCAACATTACTTTCAGATGTATCACAATTCTTATCATCTTCCTCAGTCCACTCATGTATTTCAACTTCATCAATGATTACATCTTCTTTTAAACTGTTAACTGGATCTACCTTTTTAACATCATCATTTAATCCTTCTTTAAGTGAATTTAAATCAATTTCAGTTTTAGAAGGAAAATAGTTGTTGTTATAAGGAGGAGGTACATTATTGTATCCTAATCCAGTTTTGAGTTTATCATGAATCTGAGAATTGATAAGTTTATTTACACTTTTAGATGCATGTTCTAAGTTACTCACATTAAGTCTTATGCTATCCCTTTCACATGTAACCTCTGCAAGTTTCTTAGTTAATAATTCTACTTTATCTTTAAAAGTGTCTCTCTCCCACCTAGCATACTCAATATCATATTTAAACTGTGTTGCATTATCTTCAAATGCCTGAATCTGTTTTTCAAGATTTTCTATTACAGAGATTGTATGTCTACTTTTGATTTCACATTGTTTTAGCTCATCACACACTTTCTGGTTATGATCTCTATAATGTTTCACAGTTTGTTTACACACAACTGAGCACAATTTTATTTGTACCTCATAAGGAACTTCAGATTGCTTGTCAGATTCTGCAGTTGCCATGAAGCATTGATTCTTCACTTCATGTTCTTCCTGATCACTCCAATCCCATCCACATCCATCAACAGATACCAGTGCATTTGATGAAGTATCTTGGATTGGCACATTCTTCTTTTGGCCCACATTTCCTCCACTTCTCTGACCATTTCCTCTCTCAATCTGATCAACCTTTGGGCTTCTGCATTCCCTAGCAAAATGTCCCAACTTGTGACAGTTGAAACATTCAACTTTGCTCTTGTCAAACCAGCTAGCATCATTCCTCTTCTGTGCAAAGTTATTTCTACCAGTTCTTTGCATAAACCTTTTTGCTCTTTGTGTGATCAGAGCAATTTGTAACTTTATATCCATTTCTTCTAGATCATCTGACCCAAATTGATCTAGATCTTCATTAGTAAGTGAAGAGTT
This sequence comes from Pseudognaphalium luteoalbum, assembly GCA_963422505.1. Lineage (NCBI taxonomy): Eukaryota > Viridiplantae > Streptophyta > Magnoliopsida > Asterales > Asteraceae > Pseudognaphalium > Pseudognaphalium luteoalbum. The sequence goes on along the minus strand of OY730192.1, from coordinate 116,047,726 downwards.
CACATTACTAGCAAAGAAAGATTCTAAGATTTGATCATTAGAATTATTTGATGATGATCCAACTCCACCAGACCCACAAGAAAAACCTTTCTGACTTGATTCTGCTTTTGTTCCAGCCATTGACATAAATGCAAAATTGTTGTTGTTACTTCCTGATCCAATCTTCTTGTTCTCCACTTCAGCTTCAAAGTTTCTCAGATCATTGTAGATATCTTCTAATTCCTTAGCTTCCAGATCTGCACTCTGCCTTAAACCAACAGTATACATTGTCCATTCATCACCCAAGGACCTCAAAAACTTCCTGTTTAAATCATCTCTGTCTATCTTCACTTGATTATTTTCCAGATCTCCAACCAGTTTAGAAAACCTATCAAAGGTTTGGGTCAATGTTTCTGACCTTGTAGAATTAAAATTCTCATACTGTTGTTTAAGTAGAGATCTTTTATTCTTTTTGGTGTTATCATTACCACCAAACCTTTTTTCAATTGCTTCCATTAACACTTTAGCATCTTGACATGCCTCAAACCGCCTCTGATATTCATTTGGTATAGCTAGTAATAGAGTACTTAAAGCTTTGTACTCTATTGACCTGATCTTCCTTTCTGCCTCAGAAGTTGGTGGTGATCTTGCCTGTGGAACACCATCACTATTAAGGGTCACTGGTGGACCATTAACAACCACTTCCCACATCTGGTAGTCTGTGAGAAGCATATATTGTCTGATTCTGTTTTTCCACAGATCAAACTCATCAGGTCTAAGCATTGGGATCTTTGTGACCTGGATTCCTTCATTACCTTCTGCCATTGCTATGATATATTGATTATAAAAATGACCAATAAAACAGTAAAACTGAGATCTTCTTGTATTCAAAACTAAACCCTCTCTGATACCACTTGAAGAACCAAGATCTATCTAATAAACTATTAGATAACAGCAGTTTTGAATAATTACTAAGAAGTTTGCGGAATAACACTTAGTAATATATTGAAGATCAATATGAATAACAAGAACAGAATTATAAAAAGCTTCAATCTTATTAATGATATAAGACGAATACACTGATTTGTATTAGGGTTACAAAACCTTGAAGCTGCGCTTAAAATTCTTAACCTAATCTAGGTTAAGGAACTCTATTTATAACCCATAGAGTCCTGCTAAACAATCTCCTATAATTATGGAAGCAGTTTCAATCCATAATTATTCAAACTCTGACTTCCCTCCTATTCTAAATATAAACAGTGTTAACTACCACGACTATACAAACAGTGGTAATTCCTATAACAGTGTTAACACTTGTACAATTTACTAGACTAATATACCAACAGTGGTAACTAGCCTAAGCAGTGTTAACTGTTGTAAACAAACAGTGATAACACTAACAGTTGTAACTCTTGTCTTCAATCTTCAATAACAGTTGTAATCTTCTACTAGCAGTGGTAATCACTTTCACTAACAGTGATAATCCATGAAGACTTCAACTAACAGTTTTAACTCTGAAGACAGTGATAACCAGCAGACTAACAGTTGTTATACCAGTAGAAACAATAACACTAACAGTGTTAATGCCTTGTGCATTTCCCAACATACTCACTGACAAACAAGTGATTAACACGCGTAAACGACTAGCCTCTAAAGTACAATATACTGGACTATTTATACTACAAGAGTTCCTAGAATATCTCCTACAAAACAGGATCTTGGAATGACCGTGTCGCTACTTGATTGGCTTGATCTCTGATAAACCGACATTCTGCGGGTCCCAATTCTGTTACCGCAAATATCTCGTTTCCTTAAAACCAATCACTCGTTGCTGATGTATATAAGTACAATACTTTTGCACTTGTTGTTAAAGAGGCTTTATTGAATAGTCGGAAGCAGCATTCCTCCTCACTCACTGTAAGCTAACACGCTCTGTAGAATGTCTTGAAATATTGTTCTTCAGTGACTAGCTGTTATTCGGGCAGTGACTTTTTCCATTATTACATATGAAGATGTAGAACTCTCGCTGCTTAGTATCAGCGACACACCAAGTTGAGTTCTAATCTTCCTCAGCATATCATATCCTTCAGAGTAAGGTGAATAGTGATCATCAATGTTAAACTTCAGCAACAACAACTTTGACACAATTCATTTCTTCATCGAGTAGTGTATAGTTGAGTTCACCAGCGACCAGTGACTCAATCATGGTCAGCGACCAGTAACTCAACAAAAAGGTGTAGCAATTCCTTGACTTTCAAAGGTCAGATTTATACATGAACAGTGTGATAAACTTCTCCCACAAGACCTAAAATAATCCAGTAATATTCATATGCCAGTATTGATAAATTCAATACTTTTTTAGTTCCTTAAAAGTTACCACTCAACATAATAGAAACCTTTGAGGGTCATCAGACAGTTTACATAACCATAAAGTGATTCCATCTAGGATATTAACATCACATTCAAGTTTATATTAGTCGGATAAGATTCCCCAACAAAGTTCATACACAACTTCATCTAGCAATCATATTTTTAGGCGTTCATCTCTAGGAATACTCACGTTGTACAGTGCATTGGCATTTTCATAGTGTTATTTACTCAAGGTATACTCATGGTGTACACTAAGATAAGTATTTCCACAACTTGTAGTTAAACTTATGTGTACAAATGGTGTACAGTGCATCAAGCATTTCCAAAGCTTTATTGTTTCTAGACCTATGTTCTAGAAGGGTAACTTCTAGGTATTCCACGATGAGATAGACCTACGATATTTTCTTAGCTTCCACGTATTTTTACTCCACACAAGGTGTTTCCAACCTATTAGTCCCGTTGTGCCTTGGATCCAAATGTGATCGTGAGATTCAATTGTACGGCAGAATCACACAATTAATCTACTGAACATATAACGGATAACCGAAAACACGTAACAAATCAAATTGAAACCTTATATTTATGATCAAAATCGATTAGCTTCGGATACAGAGAGTATTTAGTCAACAAATGAATTCTAGGGTTTCGTCAACCCTCATAATGAAACCTACACGTTCTATTTATACTAAAACTTAACCGGCCTAGCGACACTCACCAAGTGTTGCGAACACTAGTCAAGTGTTTCCCTTAGTGACACTCACTTAAGTGTCGCTCCACTCTAAATGTCGCTCTTGGCGACACTTAATCAAGTGTCACCATAGACTAGTAAGTGTCGCCAAAAACAGAAATTCTATACAATGAATATAACGACTCTTACAACTCGATAAATGACTCAAGACCAACTTACTGACAAACATGTATCAACAAACTCCCCTGTGTCATCAGCTGGGTCTTCAAAATTCTTCTAACAATTCCAGTAAGCTGGGAAGTTTCCTCCAGCATGAACTCCTATAGCTAAACAAACATGGACAACCTTCTTAAATCTCATAGCCTCAGTCTTGAACTCTTTATGGTAATGGATCTTCCTAGCATACAGAGCTTCAAGATCTTTCTTCATCATGTTGATCAAACTCAGCGGATCATACATTCGGATCTTTTTAGAATTTGCTTTCCAAAAATCTTCAAGCTCGTATCAGGAATATACGCAATTTCAGCTTTGCCTGTATTTCTATCATAAACCTAATATATGTACCCTTCTCAAAAAATCAATCGAAAGTTTTCCAGAGGAATGTACTTCAACGTATTTGAAGATTTATACACAATCTTAACCCAGGGCCTTTGGTAAGTGGATTTATCCTGTTTCTATATATGTAGCCCGTCCTCAGATTTGGTCTCAAAAGATAATATTGTTTATCGTTGACCTCTTTCCTCAATATCCTTTGTACTTGATTAGCCAATTCATTGTCTGTGGGATTATTAATATCCAGTTGAGCCAAATGAAGAATCTCGCAGTAGGGTAATGTACTCAAAACCTTGAAATTCGTAATGAAATACTGCATCCCATCTTTCCTCTTAACTACAATCACTTGGTAACACCCACTCTAGGAGCCTAGTAGTATTTTGGTAAATTTCCTGACTCTAATTTAATTGTTTAACGTGTTAGGAAATTAATTGTTTATTATATTAAGGTTAATTGTGAATATTAATCAAAAAGGTTAAATGACTTATTGTGACTAGTAAATAATTAATTATTTTAACTTTTTACAGTTGAAGGTAAAATAAAATTGTTGGAATCGTAAATGGTTTTTAGGTTCCAGATAATAGATTTAGAAGGGGACTAAATTTAAGTGGATACGGGGTCGGTTGGAAATAGGCTGACCTATTTATTAACTTTCCCAAAATGGAAAGTTCATTTCCTTATTAAAAAACTAAAACACATAACTTAGAGAAGCGGAAGCAAGAAGAACATCTTCATCATTGTCATCTTCATCATCTCGATTCACCATTTCGAGCTCGGTGAGAATCTCTCCATTTCCTTCGATTTTTCGTGTTAAATGTTTAAGACATCATGTATAAGTGTCCTACCGACTGATTATGTCCAAGAAAACCATCAAAAATGTTTTAAATATCGAAACCCACTTCAAAACTCGTATCAGTTCATCCTGCGAACTAAGATCCCAGATCCCAGTTCGTCTCGTGAAGCGAACCAAAATCTGCAAACTGAACTGCCCTGCGAACTGAGCTGGCCTGCGATCTAAGTTGGCCTGCGAACAGAACTAGCCTGCAAACTGAACTGGCTTCCGAGCCGAACCACTTGCGAACTGAGTTGCGAGTTGACTTTGCGAACCAAGCAACAAGTCGAGACCTGCGAGTCGAGACTTGCGAGTCGAGACTTGCGGACTGAGTTGCGAACTGACTTTTTCCTGCGAGCCGATACTTGCGAATTTAAATTTTCAGATGCGTTTTTCACCAAAGCAATGTAGTAGAAATAAAAATTTTCCAAGCTGACCTGACAGCTCGACCACAGCCAGGGGCTCTGCCCCTTGGACCCCGCTACCAGGGGCGCTGCCTGTAGGTTCCGTATATTCGGACCAAATCGAGTAGTTTGCTTGTATGTAAATGCGGAAATTAAACACAACAAGATATGCAAGATTCAAGCTAGTAAATGACCACAACACAAAGATGTATGTATATATAATATCAACTAGTAACAATACATACACTTTGACAAAGCACACAAAGAACAAATTAACACTACAAAGAAGTTTTTCTTTCTGAACAGTAGTGTTATGTGTGTGTAGTCCCCCACTATAAAATACAGGCTGATGAGCACTATATATAGTCTGATCCAAACATTCTGCGACACAAGCCTTGTGTCGTATAGAATGCTTCTGCGACACAATGTTTGTGTCGCATACAGTGACTCTGCGACACAATTCTTGTGTCGCATGTAAAGACACTGCGACACAATGCTTGTGTCGCAAGACCACAAAATTGTAATTAACCGAAATCTAAAAACTGTTTAATACATAATTACAATATCGACATTAATACAGACTGAGACCAACTGACAGACACATTTAGATGTACCAACAAACTCCCCCGTGTCTTCAGCTTGGTCTTCAAAAATTTCTTCAATTTGCTTCAGTCTTCAAACCCATCCGGGTGGAAAGTTTCCTCCAGCGTGTACCCCAAAAGTGAAGCATATATCGACAATTTTCTGAAATCGCTTCGCCAAAATCATGTTGAACTCGTTGTCAGGGTTGTAGCGAATGCGACTATTGAACAGCTTCTTCATATCATCCTTTGACAAATTTATCAGGCTCATTGGGTCAAATATTCTGAATTCTGCTTTCGGTAAACCCCACAATGAAGTAGATCCAGTTTGAGGCACTGAATCCGGCACATAGACAAGAACGGCTTCGCCGGTGTGAGCATCCAGTTCCCAGTAGTGAAAACGTTTCAGAAGATTGAAGGGAACAGATTCCAGCGAGATTTCATGAAGACAATTAGCAGGAGGATAGTGATTTCTGACGATTGGCTGATTTGTCTTTGGATCAAGCTTTTTCTTGAATGTAAACCTTGTGCCCAGTACCGGTTTGACATAATGATATTTCTTCGATCGAATTTCTGCACGCATGATCTTTTGAATTGCATTTGCAATTCCATCTTTGTGAGGATTGATCAACTGAAGTTGAGAAAGATGAACAATGTCATGCTTAGGCAGCGTGCTTAGTTTCTTCAACGATCGACGAAGTACTGAATACCATCACGTCTTTTGATCATGAATCTTCCTTTGCTCACCTTCCAACTTTTTATGAGACCGGTATAATCACCGCCAACCTTGTATTTCTTGCAGGTAACAGGAACAGGTTCAGGATTTGTTCCTTTGGGAAACCAGTTATCCCTGATGGACATTTCTTTGTCAGAAGGAACGTACTCGGGTGTATCCTGTGGGAAGATGTCATTATAGTTTACCCTTGTAGATTCACGAACAAGGACAGGCAAATCTTGAGATGGTCCAGCAGGTTCAAACGATTCTTGAGCAGGAGGTGCCTGAGAAGTGGATCCTGAAGAAGATCCTGGTGCATAATTGAACGCAGGCCCTGACTCATCGTCTGAAGAATCAGATACAACAATACCTTCCTGTGGATGAGCTGTCTGATCGACAAATTCTTCATCTGGATCTAGCTCTTCTTGCTCAACATCAATGTCATCATCATTGGTAGCAGCCTCGAAGTCAAAAGGCTCTTCAGGCACAACACCGTCTTCATTAACCGCAGCTTGAAAGTATGTCAAATTACAATAAGTGTAATCTACAGCTAACGGTTTCGGTTGCCCTGGTAGCTCAAGAATATAATCCAAAACCAAAGGATTTTGATTAATCGTGGAATCATTTACATTATCAGGATTTACATTTTCTTCGCCCTCGGCGGAAACCCTAGGTGTTGTTTTTAAAGCTGGTTGGCTCGTCTCCCCTGAAGCAATAGCTTGGGTTTCCAGTAGCAGAATCTTTGACTTCAGCTCTTCGTTCTCTTTCTCCAGGCGAGAGATTCTGGCATCCTGAGCTTCAAACACTGTTGATTGAGCTTCCATATCATGCTGCATTTTATCAAGTTGCTGCAGGATCTCTTGAATGACAGCCGGATGAAGAGTGATCGGTGTGTCGGTTCTGGGGAGCTCAGAAGATGTAGATGTAGAGGTGCGAGAGCATCTGGCCAGAGAATCTAGAATACCAGTAAGAATCTCGAGGCCTTTTACCTCGGCCGGAGGATTCAGGAGGTGGAGAAGGTGGCTGATAGGCATCGATTTCACGATCGAGATCCACAAACTCCTGATCTACAGGATCTGGTTGAACCGGCGGTTGCTGAACCGGTGGTGGTTGAACTGGAGGTGATTGAACAGGAGGCTGAACCGGAGGAGGTTGAACTGGAAGCTGAGGAGCTGGAGCATTGAACTGCTCACCAGGAGGACCAACATATGCAGGGTCCATAATATGTCCGAACAAGGCAACCTCCCTTTCCGGTGCCTGACCCTGCCTAGCAAAAGTGGTACAAGTGGTGTAGATCCTTGTGTTCATCGGGGTCTACTTGAAGGTAAAAGATGTAATCACTGGAAGATCAGGATGCAAGTGATTTAGCAGCAATTGAGTAAACCGAGGATACACAGCCCATTTATCCTTGGTATCCAAAGCATTGTCGACGAAACCCCTGAAGATATAACTCGAAAAGTTATAGGGTTTGTGTGACATCTGCCAAGCTAGGACTAGTAATTAGTTCCTACTTAACTGTTAATACATGTAATTAGTGTGGTACTAGACTAAATAATGTATCAAAATGTATATTAATATGCGATTTGGTTTAAATCGTACGAATTTCAAATCGAATGTAATTCGATTCAAATCATACGGACGTTGGTGAACATTTCTATCAAGCAATGTAATATTAATTAAGGACACTTTTATGTCACAAATATTACTTTGATAATATTTCAATTACATTTTGTATCGCATAGTAAACATCTACGCGACCCAAACATTTAAAAACACAAACAAACGAAACCAATTGAGTTAGTAAGTATTAGTAAAATACTTCAATAAATGAATTTAATGAACTCCCGTATTTTAAAACTTACATTGTAAACAGTCAAAATAATGATTTAATGTTTAACGACTGGGGAAGACGAACACCACACGGAGCACAATTACTGGGGCTGGAAAGGTGAGGCTTTCACCAAAACCCCACCTCCCTCCTTTCTTCCCCCTCATTTCCACCACTTACTTTCTCTTTCTTTCTTCCATTTTCTCTCAACTTTCACCACCACCACCATCATCTAAAACCACCAAATAACACCAACAAACCACCATAAATCGTCACACCCATTTAGAGAAAAACGATCACCACGCAACGATCTACACTCCTACCTTTTCGGAATTTCGATTCATCACTTTGAAGTTTCCGACAAAACTCGAAACCTTTCGATTTCAAGTGTTTTTAAGTTCTAGTTGTTTCTTTAAGCTTAAAATGTCCAAATATGGGTTGGGTAAAAGTCACAGGTCGAACGGAGGTCGGAAAACACCTTTTCGGCTCATTTTCCGGCCAACAGCTCGTTGTGTCGCAGAGGCTCCAGGCCACCTGCGACACAAGCCTTTGTGTCGCATAATTTGAATTATGTCGCACTTAGCGACACAAGCCCTTATGTCGCAGAGGTGATCTGCGACACAACAGACTATGTCGCACTTAGCGACACAAGCCCTTATGTCGCAGAGGTGATCTGCGACACAACAGACTATGTCGCACCTAGCGACACAAGCCTTATGTCGCATGCTATGTCGCATGAAACAGAACCAAGAAAACACAAATTTTACTAAGTGTGGAGACCTTAAATTTTATCACTCGATTTCACCCAAATTCAAGTCCAGATGCGTTTTTCACCAATTCAAGTCCAGCTCGACCCCAGCCAGGGGCTCTGCCCCTTGGACCCCGCCAGGGGTTGCCGCCCCTTGGACCCCGCTACCAGGGGCGCTGCCCCCAGACCCCCGTCATCCAGGAACTTATAAATACTTTTCACACTAAGTGTCAAACACTTACAGATAATGAAATCTGATACAACGATATATAAAATAATAACACTTTTGTATTATTATTACAAACCATCACCAACGGGCCATATTTAGTTTCAAAATACAAACGGATTACTAAATGAACATTTGGACATTTCCTAGTTGAGTGGACAACTAGCATGGGTGATCTTTTAAGACACCAACTCGTTTACTTGTTTACTTACAACCTTGTGCGTTTCGGACGCCAGAAGGTTGCAGGGTTCGGAGAACCACGTACGGACTTACATCCGCCTTACTTGATTACACCTTCATACTTGCTAGACTCAGGTGAGTCTTACAGCCCCACTTTTACTGTTTTACTTACGGGGTGAGATACATTGCTTACTTTTATGAACACAAGTACTGAATTACATGTTTACCAAATGGAATTGCATGAGTTTTCTCACCATTTATTTGGGGAAGTCCCTCCATCATATATCGTTAGTTATGGTACTTAAGCGCGAACACTAGTTAATGGATCCATTAGGGAAATGACCCTCCCCGCCCGGGGTAGTAGCGCTACCTCGAACCGTTTTGTATAAACGGGCGACTATTATTCGTTACTTAGCTTGCTCAGGTTCGAGCATGTCTCGGGGGCAACTTACTACTTACGGGTTAAGCTTCGATTATGAGCCTCATGGCAACAGTATAACTTACTTACTTTACATTTGCAGGATTGCAAATACTTGACTTACGCCTGCGGGCATTACTGATGAAATCTTGTGTTCAAATACTAATATTATTTACAAACCTGTGAGATTCACCAATATTCGTGTTGACCTTTTTAGCTTCGTATCTCAGGTACACATACGGAGTAGGACTCCCTCAGGATACTAGCTAGAGTCGCATGATTTCTACAACTGCATTTAACGGAGATTCTTAGCATTATCTTTTGTATTTATTATGATTATGTAATAGAATCTCCCGCTTTACGCGCGGACTCTAGAGAACTTCATTTTGTTACCCGAAACTCTATGTTTCAAACATTTTATGTATGGAAATGTAACTATTTTACAAACGTTGCATATAGATGTCGTTTGCTTTACTTTTGTGCTGTGATATTTGATTAGTAGCACCCCAAAGCTTGCTTCCGCTAAACAGTGATTTTGGGGGTGTTACAGTTTGTTGTCGATCAGTGCGAGAATAGCAGAGGCAGTCGAGTAGCTCATCCCTTCCAGACCTGCCCTGCGACTGGATAAACAAACAATGACAATGTGAGCCAGATACCGCCAGACCTTTGTCATGTAGGTCTTCTTGTACTGGTCAGCTGGAATATCCTGATATCCAATCGATCGCATCCCTTGAGCAATAGCAGCAGCAGCAAACTGAATAACCATATCCGAGTTGTCCCCGAACTCGAAGAAATCCCGAATAAGTTGCTCAGAAAATATATCCTGACGCCCACAGACAGTAGAAATAAGACGAGTATCAGGTTCGTCTTTGTTGACGACAGCATTGTCCCAAAACTCGGTAATATGATTTCTCAAAATCCGAGTGTCAGCAGTGATAGCTTTGTGGATTCTGGAGCGGCGAAGAAAAGCTATCATCGGACGATACGTTCGCGAAGTCTCAACCGTAGTGTTCATAAATGCCACGATATTGTGTCGCGGTTCCCAGAAATATTTGGTGACATCAACCTCTGCGGGTTGAACAACCTGAGCAGGTTGCTGGTCAGCCATATCTACAAGAAATAATAAAAATACAACAAAACTCGAAATGCGTTAGCGTTAGAACAAAAGAAATAAATCGTGTTTTGTTTTTTTTACAAAAAGTCTGCGACACAACAGTTGTGTCGCACAGGAGCACTACGACACAAGGATTGTGTCGTAGAGAGGCACTACGACACAAGGCTTGTGTCACATGACACGTGTCACACGGACAGAGTTTCCCTTGCATTTAGCATTATTTGAGAAATTAATCTCAGATGCGACATAGAGCTTGTGTCGTATGTTGTGTCGTATAGAGAGATGCGACACAGGTAATGTGTCGTATGTTGTGTCGTATACAAATACGACATAAGCAGATGAGATCAGTACGACATAAAACTCTTGATCTATGCGACACAACGACTGTGTCGCATGTTATGTCGCATTAACGAACACCAAACCAACCCAGATTAGATTTTGATAAAAATAAAAAAAATTGGGGTTTTCAAAAACTAAACATACCCTAGGGTTCGTAAACAGTAGGGGAGCAACAATATACACCTATCTAACCCTAGAAACCCCTAAACCCTAATTAATTTTGATTTTAAACACGAACTCTAAAAACCGAACGGATACGATCAAATCTACGACAAATTAGACGGTGAAAAAATGAGATAATCATACCTAAAGATGCGCAAAGAGATGAGGAACACGAATCGAGCAATGAAGCGCAGTGAAAATTCCTCGAAAAAAATGAATCCGAATGAAAATCGATTGTGTCGCAAAATCGCCTTTGTGTCGTATTGTTTGTGTCGTGAAAAGTTTTGGAAACGTAAATGATTATGTCGCATGTTGTGAATAGTTAACCCCGACATGCATACGACATAATATACGACACAACTGTTGTGTCGTATAGAAGGGATACGACACAATGTACGACACAATTCTTGTGTCGTATAAATAGAATACGACACAATGTTTGTGTCGCACATAAAACAAAGCAGATTTTAACGACATAAAATTTGATTTGGAATTCGATTTTGATTTTGATTTTAGAATGAAGATGATTTGTGACTTAAATAAAAATTAAAATAAAAGAGAAAAATACAATTTAAACAATATTAAAAAGATAAAACTAAAAATAAAACTAAAAAAGAATAAAGACACAAGGTCAACTAAAAGCGTAATAACTATAAAATCTTTTTGGTGACGTAGTTGAGATATTCTGGTTAGGGATCATATCAAATTAACATGCAATTATTAGGAATAGAAAGAGTTATTTCGATCATCAGTATATTAGTCCGCTTTAAGTTTACGTGGCATATTTAAAACATCTTTTGGAAAAATTATTTCAAGATGATTATTGATATTGTTTGTCCACCTAAGCATGTGACATCCGTATCTGTAACCTATTATTGTTAATATGAAAATTTCACTGTGGTTCCCACTATAGATATACTCCTGTAACCCAGACATTGAGCATAGTTTCCATAATTAGAAGGACTAGATGACGATCATTTTTAAGAATCGATGCAATGTTAACAGGTCTGTACCAGAGTACAACAAAGTAACAAAGCATGATTCAGGTTTATCAAGACCAATCGCAGTCAAGCCGAACTTGGAGTTTCCCAAACGGCGACCTTGTTTAGTGTACTCTTGATGTTAAGTTTAAGCAAAAATGAACGCGGTCAAACCGAACTTGGAGTTTCCCAAACGGCGACCTTATTCAGTATCTTTAAGATTTCTAAATGCTTTTACTTGGATTTGCTTAAACCAAAGTATATACCAACGGAATCCAGTTTAGTACTTACGTACTACAAGGGAAACAATCAGCATAAACTCCCAAATGATTTCACATAAAACATTCCAGAGATGGAAATATGTCAAGCTGTGCTAAGGAATTAAGACATAAAGACGTATATCATCAAGTGTTCACCACAAGATCATAAACATGTATTTAAGTTACTTCTTAATAACCTAGAGACCGGTGTGTATCATGCCTACCAATACATCATATGATGAAGATAATTTTTACAAAAGCGGTTCTAAATATGTCAGATAAACCTACTGACACATCAAAGATAAAGCTTAATATTCCATTTTGTGCATGTTACCCGATGTACTATCATATCCCAAGTTGTTTACAGACACAACTTCAACATCCATTTTAAAGATGTAGCAATCATTGCATTTCTTATATACTAAAAAGTATAAAGAGTGGCAATTGCGAATTTTTTTTTTTTTTTTTTTTTTTTTTTTTTTTTTTTTATGGAGGAAAGCAAATAAAATGTTCAAAAATCAAGTCACAAATCATTTCTTGATATCAAGGGAAATCATCCCTATCATTGCTACTAATTCATCAAAACGAGCACGCGAAAATGCTTTCGTGAATAAGTCGGACTTTTGCTTAAGGGTGTCTACATGAATGAGGTCAATTAAGTGTTTCTCATAGCAATCTCGTATGAAGTCAAACCTAATCTCTATATGTTTGGTCTTAGAGTGTTGAACGGGATTGCGAATAATAGATATAGCAGTAGTATTATCAATATGAATAGGAGTCAAGGTAAGAAGTAACCCATAATCACGCAATTGATGTTGAATCCACATAATCTGGGAACAACAGCTTGCAGCAGCAATGTATTCAGCTTCCGCTGTTGAGGTGGAGACTGTGGTTTGCTTTTTACACTGCCAAGACACCAATCGAGAACCGAGATATTGGCACCGTCCTGTAGTTGACTTCTTATCCGAATTGCAGCTACCATAATCAGAATCAGAAAAGGCAGTGAGAGCGAAGTTTTTCTCATTTGAGTACCATAGACCAAGTGATGGTCTATACTTGAGGTAACCAAAAATTCGCTACACGGCCCTCATGTGAGAAACCTTGGGCTTTGCTTGATATCTGGAACAGATAGACACAGCAAACACAATGTCTGGTCTGGATGCAGTAAGATACATCAGTGATCCTATCATAGAATGATAATCTCGCTCCTTGCAGTCTTCTTCGTGTTCAGCTGGCCCGAGTTTGTGATCTGTTTCGATAGGAGTACCATATGGTTTACAGTCATGGAGCTCATACCGAGTCAACATGTCATTGACATATTTGGACTGATGAATGTAGAGACCTTTATCAGACTGCTCAACCTGTACACCGAGAAAGAATTTAAGTTCTCCCATGGCACTCATTTCAAACTCGGACTTCATGATCTTCTCGAAATCTCTGCACAAAGAATCATTTGTTGAACCAAAAATGATGTCATCCACGTAAACCTGTACCAGTAACAAATCTTTTCCAGCCCTTTTTATGAAGAGAGTGCTATCAATTTGGCCTCGTGAAAAGCCATTTTTCGTTAGATGATTTGCCAACCTCGCGTACCAAGCTCTAGGAGCTTGATGAAGACCGTATAAAGCTTTGCCTAACTTGCAAACATAATCATGATGATTTGGATCTTCAAAACCAGGAGGTTGCATGACATACACATCCTTCAGAACCTCTCCATACAGAAATGCGCTCTTGACATCGAGTTGATAAACCCGAAAACCTTTAAAAGTTGCGTAAGCCATAAAGATGCGAATGGATTCCAATCTAGCAACTGGAGCAAACACATCATCATAGTCCAAACCCTCGATCTGAGTAAAACCTTGAACCACCAGCCGAGCCTTATTCCAAATAAATACGCCTCTGTCATCCTTTTTCACACGATATACCCAGCGAGTTCCAATTGGATCGACATCTTTGGGTAAAGGAACCAAACTCCAGACATCAAGCTTTTTGAATTGATTCAATTCTTCCTGCATAGCCTCAATCCAGTATGGATCTTTCAAAGCTTCGTTTATCTTCTTTGGTTCATGCTGAGATAGGAAGCATTCCTCCAGATCTTCTTCAACAAAGGCAAAAGAGGTAGATGAAGATTCTTCACGGACCTCATTAGCAGCTAGTTGCCTCCTGGTTACAACTCCCTGTTGAATCTCACCGATGATATTTTCAGTGGGGTGAGAAGAATGAATTCTAAGCTGAGGGATCTGATCAGGCACAATGATCGGGTCCAAGTTTGAAAGAACACCTTCTGAATTTTCAATTGCAACTGAGCTATCAGTGACAATGTTCTCGGTTTCAAGTGGAAAGATAATGTCGGTTTCAGTTTGAGGATTAGATTCAGAAGCTACATGATCACCATCGGAGGAATTATCATCATTGACAATATTCTCATGAGGTACTACTCTAGACTTGGAGACTAAGTCGGAAGTAAGATCCAAGCCATGAAGTAGAGATACCACCTGATCTTCTTCACTAAATTTAGGAAGAATGAATGAGTCCACCAACGTATCATACTCAAACAAGGACTCAGGTCCCTTGCCTTTTGGAGAATCAGTATATTTCATAAACCTTACTTCAAAATGTTCCTCTATTCTCCCAGTGGACTTGTTTAAGACTCGTTTATTCGGCGAGTTCACAGAATATCCTAAAAATAGGCCCTCGACAGCTTTTTCATCAAATTTGCCTACCGAGTCCTTAGTAATTAATATTGTGCAAGGACACCCAAAAGGCTCAAGAAACTTCAAATTTGGTTTGCGATTATTCAGCAATTCATAACATGTTTTGTTTCGTTTCTTAACCATCAAAACTCGATTCAACACGTAGCACGCAGTATTAACAGCTTCTGCCCAAAACGTGGTAAGCAGATGCGCATCAGATAGCATGGTTCTTGCTGTTTCAATGATTGTCCTATTCTTTCTTTCGGCTACTCCATTTTGCTGAGGAGTACGAGCAACACTAAACTGATGAAAGATTCCCTTTCGAACACGATACATTTCCAAGGTTCTGTTCTTGAATTCTGTTCCATTATCGCTGCGAAGTTTCTTGATTTTCAGATTACACAGATTTTCCAGTCTGTCGAACAAGTAGGTTAAAGTATCAGGCGTTTCATCCTTTCCCCCCAAGAAATATACCCATGAAAACCTTGAGTAATCATCAGTAACCACCAGACAGTATGATTTTCCTCCAATACTTTTCTTATTCACAGGACCGAACAAGTCCATGTGAAGCAACTCCAAAGGAGTTTCAATGGAGTTCACCAGCTTAGACTTATGGAACTTCTTGTGTTGTTTCCCTTTGAGATAGGAAACGCATTCATCATCTATTACAAATGACCTTTTAGGCACACCTAACACAAGATCATTATTAATAAGATAATTCATTCTGCGAAAATGAATATGTCCCATTCGTCTGTGCCAAAGCAGTGAATCTTTAGAAGATGCTTTTGATAGCAAACAAGTATGCTCCTTGGTAACCACAGTTTACATATCCAAAATGTACGAGTTGCGTACACGGGGTGCTCTCAGCAACACCCATTCCTCAGGAATGACAAATCCCGGCTTCAAAATTAAGCATTCAACATCTGTAAATGCGGTAGTGAACTTCTTGTCGCAGACTTGAGAAACACTGATCAAATTGTGTTGCAGTTCCTCGACATAATTCACTTTATCAAAAGTCACTTGCCCGTTAGAAAGAGTACCCTGACCAGTTATGTTACCACCTGTATCTCCCGCAAAAGCAACATGTCCTCCGCGATATGGTTTAACATTTGACAGAAGAGACATGTCACCAGTCATGTGCCGTGAGCAGCCACTATCCACGTACCATTTGCTTCTTTGTACATGTCCTGACTGCTACAGCACAACATAGGGAAAAGGTTAGGTAGAAATGGATACCCAGGCCTTTACAGACTTGGGTACTCCAGAGACCTCATCAATAATAACTACATCAGCTAAAACTTTGTTTTTCAAGAGATCTGATGTATTTTCTGATGCAGTATTACTTGATGATGAGACATTTGATGACTCTTTAGGTCTCCAAACTTTCACAGGAACAGTATTGGGTTGCTTGTTAACAATGTTAGGCTGTTTAACCGGTGGTTTACTGGGCCTGGCAGCATTAACTTTCGGGATAGAAGTTTGAGCAAGTGAACCCTTCTTTGAAAATGATTTAACAGTTGAATTTCTTTAAATAGAAATTTTGGGAACACCTTTTGCAAACTTCTTTCTTAAAAGCAATGGGCATTGATTAATCAGGTGACCTTGTTTCTTGCAGTAGAAACATGATCGTCTTTCCTTAAAGGTTCGGTCGTTACAGCCTAGAAATTGAGGTGAAATAGACAACTTATGTGAGCATGTGGAAGTGGATGTCTCAGAATGTGAAACAGAAGATTTAACAGAATTCTCGATTGATTTGTCATTAGTATTCTTTAAACCTTTTCCTTTAAGTTCAGCCTGAGTCTTAGCATTTCTTTGAAAAGTTTCATCAGTTAACTCAGAAATAATAATGTGATGTTCGGGCTTAATATTTTTCTTTTCACATTGAGACACACACTTACAAGGAATATCCTCAATCTCAACCTTTTCTTCAATAGTTTGTAAGGGAGCAGGCTGAAAACTACCAAAGGGGGTAAACTTGACAGTTCCTGAGGGTGCAAACTTAACAGGTTCAAAAGGCTTCACTGGTTTAGCCTTGATTATCTTAGTTTTCTTTCTATCATGTCTGACCTCTATGTTAGCTTGATAAAATTCAGGCAGCTTAACAACATGTAAACTAACAGATTCAACTACAGGCATCTCTACTTGCTTAATAACAGGTTCATTAACTGCCAGTTCAACAGGCTTTGTATCTACTAAAGCAGTAGGAACAAAATCTTTAATTTCATCCTTAGACGGTCTACACAAATTTACATCTAAAGACGGAGGCGGTTGATTATGATAACCCAAACCGGACTTATCTTTAACATTAGACCTACCCGTCTGCAGAATCTCAGTAAAGACCAAGGATGAAGTGTTGATATTCTTGAGTTTTCGTTTGTAATCAACAACTTCGGCTTGGGAGGCAGCCAATTCCCTTTTTAAATGAGCAATTATCTTTAAGTAACTGTCAATTTCATCTTGATTACTGAAAATTAGAGCTTTTAGCTCCTTTTTATCTTCTATAAATTGATTAATGTTACTTTCAAAATGTTTCTCATTATTTTTCAAAACTTTGTTTGCCTCCATCAAGTTCAAGATATCAGACTTCAAGTTGTTATTATGTTCCATAAGCCCATTTACTTTACCAGTTAAACTAATACAAGAATCAAGAAAATGATGCAAATTATACCTCATTGTTGATGGCCATGAAGCATTTCTCTTGAGCTTCATGTGCAAAGAAATCATAAGCATCACCATCTTCAATCAATAATGCAGCCTTAGCAGTAGTATTCTCAATCTGTTTTGGAGTAACAGATGGCTTTGTGAAACCAGTGGCAGGCTGTCGACCTTTCTCACATTCTCGGGCAAAGTGTCCAAGATTCTGACACTTATAGCATTTGATTTTGCTTTTGTCGAATCCCATTGGTGTTCGGTCAGCAGCATCTTCAAGAGATCTCTTTCCAGTTCTTCTTAGATAGTTCTTGGCTCTGCGAGTGAGCATAGCCATATTCCATCTAATGTCTATTCTTTCTAACTCATCTGGATCAACCTGATTGAAATCTTCATCAGTCAGTTCTAAGGTACTGACTCTCTTAGAGAGAAAGTCTTCATAAGATGACAGACTAGCAGTGAACATTGCAGCATGCTCATCTGTGGTAGCTGAAGAAGGAACAGACGATGATGAACAAGGTTTACTTGAAGAAGCAGTATAAGTTGGGAGGGCTGAAAATGTTCCTACAGCAGGATTACTGTAAGAAGAAGATCTCTGAGAATTAGCCTCAGATGAGATGAAAGCGATTCCACTATTACTTGATTCTGATGTACGAGCAGTGGATCTTGTTTCCTTCTTTTGAATATCCAAAGCACCAGCTTCAAGCTTTCCAACAAGATCATCTAAACACAATTGCATTGTCTTAGGATCATTTTCCAACAGCAGAACTCGCATTTCCCAACTTGGAGGAAGAGCAGCTAAAGCCTTTTTGTTAATCTCAGAATTTTTTAGATTATATCCTCCAGCTTGCAGTTCATTTACAGTACGTGTAAATCTGCAAAGCATGTCTCTGACAGTCTCATTCTTCTGGATATAGAAATAATCAAACTGAGTTTTGACTAATTCCAGTTTGCTCTCGATGAACTCTGAATTGCCACTAAATCTCTTCTCAATTGCAATCCAAAGATCATAAGCGTTTGTTTGTGGAAACATATCCAGAACGTCAGTTGGGAGTGACATAGTAATAGCAGAATGAGTCTTGCGTTCAATTTCCCATGCTTTTCGTTCTTCAGGAGTGTATGAACGAATGGGTTTGGGTGGAGGAACGCCCATGTGTTCTCCAAGAGCAACAGGTGCATCATATCTTTCAAGAAGAGCCAATTCCATGACAGGATCAGTGAATAAAACAAAAGATATAAAACGTTGTTTCCAAGCTCGATATTCCATCCCTGGTGCAAAATAAGGAGGTTTATTTGCACTACCGATTATAGCATTATGTTGTAGAACTGCATCAACACTTTGAAGAGACATGTTGAAAATCTGCAACAAAAGTTAGTAGGTATCCAACAAACAAGCTGAATTTTTGTCTAAGTCTGGAAAAATGCGACACAATGGTTGTGTCGCAGAAGATCAATACGACACAGACGTTGTGTCGCAGAACTTAATCCGACAGAAGACAAAAATGCGACACAACCGTAATGTCGTAGGTTATGTCGCAACTTGTGTCGCAGACCAGTTAAGGTCAAAAGATATTATGTCGTAAGCTTATGTCGCACGTTATGTCGCACTATATGTAGCAGACAAGTTAATGTCGTATGGTTGTGTCGTATGAACAGTGGATACGACACAGTACTTGTGTCGCAAAATCACGCGTGCAGACAGCCTAGAGCCCACAAAAATTTCAACTTTCAACACAAATTATAAACTAATAAACCCTGTTTCATATCAGCCCCTAATCAGTCACAAAACCCCAATATTTTAAGGAAACAAAGACTAACTTTTGACTAACTAAAATTCAAAGTTTGACTAATACAAAACTTTGAAGATTAATAACCAAACTATGCAAAATGGGAGCCTTTTTGACCAAGAACACCAAGAACACGAAAATAAAAAAAAATGACTAGTTACACTAAAATCTTGCATAAACTAACTCGAAACCACGACTCAAGAGTATGTGGCTCTGATACCAATTGTAGGTTCCGTATATTCGGACCAAATCGAGTAGTTTGCTTGTATGTAAATGCGGAAATTAAACACAACAAGATATGCAAGATTCAAGCTAGTAAATGACCACAACACAAAGATGTATGTATATATAATATCAACTAGTAACAATACATACACTTTGACAAAGCACACAAAGAACAAAATAACACTACAAAGAAGTTTTTCTTTCTGAACAGTAGTGTTATGTGTGTGTAGTCCCCCACTATAAAATATAGGCTGATGAGCACTATATATAGTCTGATCCAGACATTCTGCAACACAAGCCTTGTGTCGCATAGAATGCTTCTGCGACACAATGTTTGTGTCGCATACAGTGACTCTGCGACACAATTCTTGTGTCGCATGTAAAGACACTGCGACACAATGCTTGTGTCGCAAGACCACAAAATTGTAATTAACCGAAATCTAAAAACTGTTTAATACATAATTACAATATCGACATTAATACAGACTGAGACCAACTGACAGACACATTTAGATGTACCAACACTGCCCCCGGACCCCCGTACACGGTTTCCAAACCGGAACAACAAATGAATATTTACACAACTCGCTTAGACAAAGTGATTTGTCTCTTACTTATATAACCTCACGTGTTTAGGGCACTAGGAGGTTACCATTCGGACAACACACGTATCGTAGGATCGCTGACAACTCACATGTGAGTTCATAGCCCCACTCTTTTAATTATTTTACTGTCTTTCGAATCATAATGATAAAATTTTATAATTCACACTTGACTATATTACTGTATGTAATACAAAATGTGTAATACGTAGGAATTACACCCACTATAATGTTGTAGGACAATACCATAGCTTAACCTGGATAGGTTACCATAGTATACTACCTTGTCGTTGAAACACCATTACCATTACATAACTTGCTTAAGTTATCACTATACATTGGACACATTGTCGAGGGACAATGCTACTCAAACATATTAGAACTGGTTAGTTCTACCTACGTTGGACAACAACTAGGTTGTTACAGGATTAGTGTTCCTTTTAGGAACTAAAACTGCCTTTGCATTCCATTGTTACTAGAATGGATTTGCACTTAAATAAACATTAACCACGGACCTCAATATACTTTCTAAGCTGAGGCTAGGTGTATACGTTAGTAACGTACATTAGTATAGTTCTTTATACTAACACAAAACCACTAGGTGATGATTATTCATACCTAGGCTCATTGTGCGACAACTAATATCTAAGTATTGTATACCCATATTTAGATACACTAAATTACTTTCATGCGCGGCATGATACTCTGTTAGTTGTGTTGGTTGATTTGACTTATATATATATACTCGTACTCTATCTCGAGCACTTGGTGCTACCTACAACTTACTTATGTATATTGATATACATACACTTATACAAATACGATTACTTTACTCCGGCATGTCGTAGTACTGCTGGCTCACATTTACTTTAGTCGGGCATGTCGTAGTACTGCCGGCTCTCAATTACTCAAGTCGGACATGCCGTAGTACTGTCGGCTCCTAATTACATATATTGCTTGCGAGCAACACTATTCGATGCCACGGTAAAGTGGGCACAAAATGATGCCACGGTAAAGTGGGCACAAAACGAGATCACGGTAAAATGATTCAAAACAATATCATGGTTAAGCGATACAAAACACGGAATCGGCAAGTTTACACTCGGGATTCACACTCAGTGACGGAATCGGCGAGCTTACACTCGAGATTCGCACTCATCAATGGATCGGAGAGCTTACACTCGAGATCGTTGACTCGGTACTTGGATAAATACTCGATTACGGTCTGCGGGACTACACTTACTTGTAGCTTGCGAGCGACACACTATGCCAGGTGGCACACTAGTATTCTACTACTGAATAAGTAATATTATTACTTGTTATCGTATGACTCAGTCATACACTTACTCGATAGTACTTAGGCATGTAGTGCCTCACGTCTGTAGACTCACTTATACCTGATAGGTAACTAAGCATGGTATGGCACTTCCTCTATGTAGTTAGGTACATACCACAATTACTTAGGTATTAGATACCTTGTTAGATGTATACACATTGATGTTACAACACTATGGCAATACAAATCAAAATCATAGTTTCTTAACTACTTTTCAAAACATACAAGGTTTATACTTTATGTTTTCAACTAACAATCCTATGAACTCACCAGCTTTATAGCTGACTCGTTTTAGCATGTGTTCTTAGATGCCCAACAGGATTAGGATTGCTTCAAGATATGCTAGCTCGAGTCGCATGATTTCAAACACTTGGATTTTCCTTGCATAACTTTTGTACTATAATTTATGTATTGGATATATTTTAGCGAACTCGCAACAATGTAAACAACTATTTTGAGAATGTAACAACTGCTTTTTCAAACGTCTCATTTAGAGGTCGTTTGCTATGTATCTTATGCTTTGATTATTGATTAGTCATGCCCCGACCCGACCACTTCCGCAACCCGAATTTGGGGGTGTGACAGATTGGTATCAGAGCCTAAGGTTCTAGTGAACTAGGTTGAATTTAGTGGGGCTAGACTATGACCGTTAGGCAGTATTCCTCATTAGGTATAATTGGTTCAGGGATTACATCATACGAGTTTAATTTAATATAGCGTAGCTAACTATGTACAATTAAATAAAGATGATGTGATATCTGAAAGGGGTTATACTGGATTAGAAATGCACTAGTTGACTCTGATTATTTTGTGCTTGAAACCCTAGGCTATTATATGTACTATAGGTATATATGAATAGGACTTATTTGTGTGCTACTCTCCATGCTATTATATATGTGCCGTATATATATATATATATATATATATATATATATATATATATATATATATATGTATATATATATACATCATTTGCTGATACACTCTATCATAGATGCCAAGTATGGCTATTATAACATTACTCAATTTATTAATTAGACTTATTCTCATCCAATACCGACAACCTGTTTATATATACGCGTAATCATTCGCAACACATTCCGCTGTACCATCATATACTCGTGAGGAGACATACCAACACCTTCCTCGTTATAACGTCTCGACACTTTAACTATGGGAATAGAGACTCGCATGCGCTAAACGTTTCTTCAATTATAACGAACAACGATAATACTACGATCAACATATCCGATGAGGCCTTACTTCAGAAGGCTCCGCCTGACGGCAAACCGACGGGACTCACACCGCTTGAGAAATTCAACACCAAAGCGCATAACATCGACTCTCATGTACTCTTTTCACTCGCTCTCATCATCATGCAGACGACCACCAATTGAATCGGTCAACCACAACACTCCCATTTTGGAATATTCTTCCAACAGTTAAACTGAACCACAACGACTTGCATGAGTCTCGATTTCAACTTTGACCACACTGGCTAACACTAGATTAGTATTGCGAGAAACACTCACAATGGCTATATACACAATCCATTTCAAATCACAATCCGATCAATGTGATCACCAAAGTACTCCGGTACTTACATAGGATGCATTCCTGCGTGCATATGAAAACACATGGAAACCATACGATTTACACATGTACTAAGCCTTGTGCTACATTTGGGAAACTACGCAAACTCCAACCTGTCTTTAGCCTTTGGGCTACTCTTGAACAACACATGGCACGTGGTGCTACGTCATGCTTTAGGCACAACTCTACTTCGGCACTACACAAGACACCATGGGTGTCACACTTACCAACACATCTGGCTGCATCATGCTACGGGCACAACATACAACACGTGGTGTTGCATTAAATAGTATGTTGATACTGCAAGTTGGCACATTAGTGCTACACTCCCAGTATGTTGATACTACATTTTTGCACATCGGTGCTACACTCACGGTACATGGGTACTGCATTACGGTGCTTCGGGCACTGCATTACGGCACGTGGTGCTGCGTTTCGTAGTACTTCGGTACTACACTCATAATACGTTAGTATTACACTACTTAGGGTACTACACTCTAATTTATTAGGATAACATCTACAGTACGTTAGTGCTGCACTATTATCCGTTGGACTACTTACGATAACATAGTCTTGGTTGACTACATTGAAAACTCACGTGAACCGTTCACGTCATGGCAAACCCAAAAAGTCCGAGGACTTTCGAACACATAACTTAAGGAGTTCCCGAATCCCATCATTGTACACCATTGATATTCACCTTGCACAATTGTGTAACACTCTCCCATGTATGCCACTATGATAATCATAATCTTTGAATAAAAGATCTCATACTTGTCGTTTGTCATTTCATTCTTAGTTAAGAATCATGCCGCCTAGACGACGACTGTACACTCATGCTGAGCTTGACCAAATTGCTAAACAAAGAGTGGTTGATGCCTTAGCTACTCGAAACTGCTGAGCTCGGATGGCAGCTGCAATCGATATGCCACTGGACCCATCTTCTCGAGGATCTCGAATGGTCCAACGTATCTGGGATTCAATTTCCCGCGTTTACCGAATCGGATAACACCTTTCCAAGGTGAAACTTTGAGTAGCACTCGATCCCCAACCTGGAACTCGAGTGGTTTGCGTCTCACGTCAGCATAACTTTTCTGACTATCATGTGCGGCTTTGAGTTTATTTTGGATCTTGAAGATCTTTTCAGTAGTTTCGTGAATGATCTCAGGACCAGTGAGTTGACTGTCTCCCACTTCGGTCCAACAGATAGGTGAGCGGCACTTACGACCGTAGAGTGCCTCGAAAGGTGCAATCTTAATGCTGGTGTGATAACTGTTGTTGTACGAAAACTTCCACAACGGTAGATGTTTTTCCCAGTTTACACTAAAGTCAACTACGCAAGCTCGTAGCATGTCTTCCAGTGTTTGAATTGTTCGTTCACTTTGGCCGTCGGTTTGAGGGTGGTATGCGGTACTCATATCAAGACGGGTACCCAATGATTTTTGAAGTGATTGCCAAAAGTGATATGTGAAACTACTATACCTATCAGAGATAATCGAGATTGGAACGCCGTGTCGAGAAACAATTTCCTTGATGTAGATTCGGGTAAGGCGTTCCATTTTGTCGGTTTCCTTGATTGCCAAGAAGTGAGCAGATTTTGTGAGACGATCAACGATCACCCAAATGGTATCGCAACCGCTCGTTGACTTTGGTAGTTTGGTTATGAAATCCATGGCAATTTGTTCCCATTTCCATTCAGGAATGTTGGGCTGTTGAAGTAAACCAGAAGGTTTCTGATATTTAACTTTGACTTTCGAGCAAGTGAGGCACTTGCCGACATATGTGGCGATTTCGGCTTTCATGCCCGGCCACCAGTAAAAATATTTGATACAGTGAAACATTTTATCAGATCCCGGATGAATAGATTACTTTGACTTGTGAGCTTCGTCCATCACCAAGTCTCACAGGTTCCCAAAACTAGGCAACCAGATTCGGTTTGAGAAATAGCTAATCCCGTTAGGTTTGATTTCGAATTGTTTATCCATGCCTCGCAAGGCTTTGTTTTTGATGTTATTGGGTTTCAGAGCTTCGAGTTGAGCAGTGAGAATCTGAATGTTTAGATCATTGTGAATGGTCATATTGAGGGCTCGGACTCGAAGTGGTTTCGTTCGTTCTTTTCGACTGAGGGCATCGGCAACAACATCTGCCTTACCCGGATGGTATTTGATCTCGCAATCGTAGTCGGTAAGCAACTCGACCCACCAACGTTATCTCATGTTGAGATCCTTCTGATCGAATATGTGTTGGAGACTTTTGTGGTCAGTAAAGATTGTGCACTTAGTGCCATAGAGGTAATGTCTCCAGATTTTGAGGGCAAAGATGACAGCTCCTAGCTTGAGATCGTGGGTGGTGTAGTTCTTTTCATGAATTTTGAGCTGTCGTGAGGCGTAAGCAATTACTTTGTCTCATTGCATCAACACACAACCGAGACCTTGATGAGAAGCATCGCAGTATACCACGAAGTCATCGGTGCCTTCGGGTAATGATAGAATAGGAGCACTGCAGAGCTTCTGTTTAAGGAGTTGAAATGCTGACTCTTGTTTATCAGTCCAGTCGAACTTTTATCTTTCTGAGTCAGTTCCGTGAGTGGTTGGGCTATTTTCGAGAAATTTTCAACGAATCGCCGATAGTACCCCGCCAATCCCAAGAATTGGCTTACCTCGGTCGGAGTGGTTGGCGATTATCAGTCTTTGATAGCCTCGATTTTTTATGGATCGACATGGATTCCTTGACTATCGATAACATCTCCAAGGAATTTAACGGTTTGCATCCAGAACTCACACTTAGAAAATTTAGCATACAGCTCTTCGTGTCTAAGTAACTCTAGGATGGTTTTGAGATGTTAGGCGTGTTCTTGTTCGTTTCGCGAGTATATGAGAATGTCATCAATGAAGACAATGAAAAACTTATCGAGATATGGCTTGCACACCCGGTTCATGAGATCCATGAATACGGATGGTACGTTGGTTAGACCGAATGGCATCACTTGAAATTCGTAATGCCTATACCGGGTTCTAAAAGCAGTTTTCGGGATATCGGAGTCGCGAACACGTAGTTGGTGATAACCTGATCGAATATCGATCTTTGAATAAAAACTCAAAAATATTTCGAAAGAATATTAATAAACTCCTAGAATCAAAAATACTACATTTTTATACGATCGGGTAAACAAACATGGTGGAACACCCGCTCATTTAGGACTTTAATTAGTGCCTAACTTACTTGTAATTACGTATGTTTAGTTTTGTATTAATCTAAATATACGTAACACTTTGTGTAATTACATACACGTATTTGCGATTTGTTTAAATCATACACTCATTAACCGGACGAGTTTCGACACCATTTAACATTAACGTTGGTGACAAATTATTTAAAAATAATGTGGAATTATCCAAACAAACATTATTTACCCTAATATATTGCGAGAATATATTACACATATTAAATATCGTACAAAATACTCCGTACGCGACGAAAACACACGATTCGCGACCGATGACCCAATGAAAACTCGAATATTATTTTAATTGCTTAGAATATATTATTTGAGTAAGAGTTTTATTAAAAATATTGGGTTTTAAATCGTTAACAAAACGTATTGTATAAAACGTTATAAGGATAATTAAAACGTAAAACGATCGGGTAAATGAACACGACACTTAACGTAACTTTGGGAACAATTTAAACACCCACATGGAGTGGGACCCAACTGAATGCTTCAGAAAATGGCAAGAGTATGGCTTGCCATACTCTCCCCTTCCTTCCTTGATTCACACACAAACATCCCACCTCACTCTTTCACATATACCTCACCATTTCCTCCCTTTTCTCTCCTCCTTCTCTCTTCTCTCTCTCTCTAGAACGACCAGAGGTCAGTCTCACCACCACCACAAACCACCATCATCCACCATTGGCCACCACCTCACTCTTGAAGGAAAAGCGAAGCCGAAGACACAAAAACGATCACCTACGCGTGTACATCACTCCTACCGTCTTCGTTTCTTCATACACCATTATGAGAACTTTTCTACTCTTCTAAAATACTTTTTTTAAGTTTATAATCATATTTTAGTGGCCACTCAACCATTATATGTCCAAAAGATAAGTCGAAACACAAATTAAAACTCGAAAACAGGAAGTTAACCTTCCTGTCCAGATTTTATACCTACTTCCACGAATTTTATAAAAATCATTACAACACCAAAATGGACGTTTCTTAAGCCTAAAATGTAGTACAAGAAGTTATCTTTCCAACAAAATTAGTCTCGTATTTTTTTGACTCCGTTTGCTACTCGAAAATATTTTTCTCCGGTAACATAGGTTTACTATTCTGGCGAGCAGTACAAACCGCCTACTTCTCGAGACCATATCTCGAGTTCTAGACCTCAAAAACGTATGAGACCACTGGGAAATCTTGGTGATTTTGTTATATATAAAAAGTTCTTCTTTGGCTCATTCCATAAATACACCCATTTCTCCAGAAATTTAGATTTGTGAGAAGTGGTCTAATCTCGTATTAAACTGCACCCTGACACTTTGTGAATTTTTATAAAATATCAAACGACCTCCAAAAGTCATAAACAAATTACAGGGAGTACATAACATACGTGGGAACATCGTGTAAAAGTTTCAGAACGATTCGATAACGTTTACTATTTTAGATAAAAATCACAAAGAAACCGTGAATCTATTGTCGGATGAAAAGTAACTCCGTGAATCACATTGTCGGATGAACAGTAACTCCGTGAAATCTATTGATGGATGAACAGTAAAAATTGACTTTCGTTGACTGTCAGACTGAGGGTTGACTCTTGGACATTAGGGTGAGACTCGGATGCATAGTTTCGGACTTGATAACACTCGAAATCAAACCAAACCCGTTTGACCTATTAAACGAAAACGAATACTTAAACGAAATCGGAAAAACTTCAGACCTGCGACAATACCATCATCATTGTCGCATGAATAGTAGTCCGTGAATGCTATTGTCGTATGAACAAAACTTCGTGAATTTATTGTCGTATGAACAGTGGTCCGAGAATGCGATTGTCGCATGAACAGTGTCCGTGAATGTCATTGTCGGAATACATATTGTCGCACGAAATGGAAACTTTAAAATACTTTTTATACTAAGTATTGAATACATACAACACTACACTTACATGATATATATATATACACTTTGGAAGTATACGCTACAACTTGAACGCATACGAGCTTACACTCGAATCAATAACTATACTTACGAGATTACACTCGCACCCATTTATTACTTATACATATGAGTATGAAGATATGAGATTACACATACACCTAGATGGGATTACACCCACTCTACCACGAGCTTACACTCGAACCAATTGTTTATAAGACGAGCTTACACTCGCACGGACTTACATCCGAACGACGGTTACACGTCACGTTACAAATAACCAACTATTGTATATGCTTTACAAGATATACAAGCACAACAAATTACATAATAATTATATTTGAATTATTATTACACCTCCGTCACCAACGGGCCACACTTATTTACAAAATAATTACAAAAGTACAAACAAATACATGAACGATTCCTAGTTGAGTGGACAACTAGCATGGGTGATCCTTAGAGACACCAACTTACTTACTTGCTTACAACCTTGTGCATTTTGGACGCCAGAAGGTTGCAGGGTTCGGAGAACCAACTTACGGAATTACATCCGACACTACGGACATACATCCGGGATACTTATTCACTTACATGAAAGTATCATACTTGCTAGACTCAGGTGAGTCTTACAACCCCGTTTTTACTGTTTTCTACTTGGGGTGAGATATTTGCTACCGTTTTACGTATGAACACAAGTACTGAACTGCTACACACTACTTTTACATACATTACATGAGTTACTTTTTATCCACTGAAATCCTCCTATCATAAGTTGTTAGTTATGGACTTAAGCGCGATTACTAGTAAATGGATCCATTTGGGACTGACAATCCCTGCCTGGGGTAGTAGCGCTACCATGGATTACACCGTAGAAACATGCATATTAGTACTTGTTACATATGAGTGTCCGGATAGCACTCACGGGGGTACGTGATGCTGTACTTGACTGTACCATTCACACTACACTGTTAAGCTTCAGCTTGTGAGCTCATGGTAATTGTGTTGACCTACTGATTTACTGAGTTACTGATTTACTTATTATGCTCTAGGGCATTACTGGTACTTTACTTGTGGTTCATAGAGGATTACTATACTAAACCTGTGAGATTCACCAACCTTTTTGGTTGACACTTTTTAGCATTTATCTCAGGTACATTACAGCAGTAGAACTGCACCACACTCAGGACTGATAACTCGAGTCGCATGCATACAAACTTGTGGAGATTCTTTTGCATTACTTTTTGTATATCAGTTATGTATTAGAATATCTAGGAAATCATTTTCGAACTCGAAGCTTGTTATAATGATTCAACAATGTAATACTTTAGTACTATTGTACGACGTTGCATATAGATGTCGTTTGCTTTACTTTGGTGCTTGATTATTGATTAGTAACACCCAAAGCTTGCTTCCGCGCAACAGTAAATTTGGGGGTGTTACACATGGGATTTTAAAACTGCAATTTGGGAGACAGTGTCCTTCCCCCTCCTTCTATAAGCCGGCCCCAAATACACCCCATCCTCATTTTTGTTTCATTTCCACACACACAAACACATCTCCACCTACATCTCTTTCCCTCTCTCTCTCTCGGGTTACACCACCGCCAACCACCACCACCGAGACCACCATCATCATTTCGGGTTCATCATCATAATCAGAGAAAGGGAAGCAAGAAGAAGAACAACATCATCATCTTCATAATCGCCATCTTCATCATCTCGATTCACCATTTTGAGCTCGGTGAGAATCTCTCCCTTTCTTTCGATTTTTTCATGTTAGAAACGTTTAAGACATCGTGTATAAGTGTCCTACCAACTGATTATGTCCAAGAAAACCATCGGAAATGTTTTCAAAATCGAAAACCACTTCAAAACTTGCATCAGTTTGTCCTGCGAACTGAGATCCCAGATCCCAGTTCATCTCGCGAAGCGAACCAAAACCCCCGAACTGAACTGCCCTACGAACTGAGCTGGCTTGCGAACTAAGTTGCCCTGCAAACTAAACTGGCCTGCAAACTGAACTGGCTTGTGAGCCGAACCACTTGTGAACTGAATTGCGAGCTGACATTGCTAACCGAGCAACGATTTGAGACTTGCGAACTAAGTTGCGAACTGACTTTTTCCTGCGAGCCGAGACTTTCGAATTTAAATTTTCAGGTGCGTTTTTCACCAAAGCAATGTAGTAGAAATAAAAGCTGACCTGGCAGCTCGACTACAGCCAGGAGCTCTGCCCCTTGGACCCCGCCAGGGGTTACCTCCCCTTGGACCCCCGCCAGGGGTTACCACCTCTTGGACCCCGCTACCAGGGGCGCTGCCCCCGGACCCCTGTACACGGTTTCGAAACCTGAACAACAAATTAATATTAACACAACTCGCATAGACAAACTGATTTGTCTCTTACTTATATAACCTCACGTGTTTAGGACACTAGGAGGATACCATTCGGATAATACACGTATCGTAGGATCGCTGACAACTCAGATGTGAGTTCATATCCCTACTCTTTCAAATGTTTTACTGTTTTCGGGGTGAGACGCATGCACAATTACTGTTTTTCAAATTATAATGATAAACTTTTATGATTCACACTTGACTATAATACTATATGTAATACAAAATGTGTAATACGTAGGAATTACACCCACTATAATGTTGTAGGACAATACCATAGCTTAACCTGGATAGGTTACCACAGTATACTACCTTGTCGTTGAAACACCATTACCATTACATAACTTGATTAAGTTATCTCTATACATTGGCCACATTGTCGAGGGACAATGATATTCAAACATATTAGAACTGGTTAGTTCTACCTACGTTGGACAACAACTAGGTTGTTACATGATTAGTGTTCCTTTTAGGAACTAAAACTGCCTTTGCACTCCATTGTTACTAGAATGGATTTTCACTTAAATAAACATTAACCACGGACCTCAATATACTTGCTAGGCTAAAGCTAGGAGTATACGTTAGGAACATACGTTAGTATAGTTCCATATACTAATACAAAACCACTAGGTGATGATTATTCATACCTAGGCTCATTGTGCGACATCTAATATCAAAGTATTGTATACCCATATTTAGATACACTAAATTACTTTCATGCGCGGCATGATACTCTATTAGTTGTGTTTGTTGAATAGACTTATATATATATACTCGTACTCTATCTCGAGCACTTGGTGCTTGATGACATGCAAAAAGTCAAGTTTTTAAGTGTCATTATCTCACCTTTATGGCCCAAATTATGATGAAATTATCCAAAATGAGCACTATATTGTTAAAACTCATAACATGGGCCAAAATATAGATAACGTTTCAAAAATCAACTAAAATGGTCAGAAAAACACGATAAATCTAACGAATACGATCATGAGCATTCTCGTTCACTCATTCTAGCACTTTTTGAGCTACGCAAAGAATTTTGACCTCTAACTTATGTCATTTTCTTCATTAGGAAAATACGAACGCGTGTATATAAAGATCGCTCAAAACGGATAAACGACGAAGAAGTTACACCAAATCGAAGAAACGAAAACCCGAGAGGACCGAATACGGCTGTCCTAGACCGTATACGGCTGGACCAGACCGTATACGGCTGGACCAAACCGTATACGGCTGGACACAGACCGTATACAGCCTGTGTAGACCGTATACAGCATGTGCCCAGCCGTATATGGCCCAGTCCAGCCGTATACGGTTGGTGCCCATCCGTATTTTCTCCAGTCCACCCGTATACGGCCAAAACCAACCGTATTCCGTGTTCAGGCAATAAAAATCAGATTTTTATACGGCTGTGCGATACGGTTGTGCATTTGGGGGTTGGAATATCGTTGAAGAATACGACTGTGCGATGCCTATAAATACAACCACCTCCTCACCATTTGAAACATACTTTCTCAACTTAATAATCTCTCTTTCTCTCTCTACTCTCTCTCTAGAAATAATTAGTTAGTTAATTAGGTTAGTTAAGCTAGTAGAGTAGTAGCTTATTTGTAACGTAGGTGCTCCGAGATTGCGGTTACGCTAGATTTGTAATAACGCTCTGTCAGGTTTAATTTTAAATCTCTATCTTGTTATTTTTAAATATGTTGGGCTGTTTCTATGCTTATTTAGAAATGTTTGCTAGAATTATTGCCATGATGAGCTGAACAAATCTGTGTTTGCTATGATAGTCATTATGCTAGGGTAGTTGATATCGCGTAAAAAGTCACGTTTTTATCACCGATATCTCTTTCATTCTGGAACGATTCTTGGCACTTTAACCCAAATTCAGTACAAATCAATAGTATTGTGTAAAGATGATCAAAACACGGTTGCACGATGAAAATCAAGCAAAACGGATAGAAAATGAAGATTCCATGCACGTTTGACGATTCAAGACATCAAAACAAGATTTCAAGACAAAAGAGCCCATCACCAACATCTGTCTCATCCAAGATGTTCGTTTTCAAATTACGAATCCAATAGAAGAAGAATCAACAAAAACGGACAAAGAATGAAGATTCTACGTACACCGGAAGATCCAAACGATTCGTATGACACATCTAAAGCTCAGAGACATATTTTTGGGATTTCTTTTCATCAAAAGCTTCGTTTTTGAATTACGAATCCAACGCAAAATGAATCAACGCAAACGGATGCATAATAAAGAAAACACGCACGAATCGAGAAACGAGGCAACAGGCAGCGGGCTGGTGCAGGTAGCAGCTAGCCGCCGCCGCCGGCTGCCACCCACCTGCACGGATCGCACTTTTTTGTAATTTTTCATACCCGTTGTTAGACCTTTATGTGTTTTTGCATACCCGGTGCACCACCTTTTTCACCTTTTTCGTACCTGGTGCCACCACCTTTTCCACCTTTTGCTATTGTGAGCTTTGGGATGCTAACTTGAGCCAAGCC
Source organism: Pseudognaphalium luteoalbum (assembly GCA_963422505.1). NCBI lineage: Eukaryota > Viridiplantae > Streptophyta > Magnoliopsida > Asterales > Asteraceae > Pseudognaphalium > Pseudognaphalium luteoalbum. Next base: position 116,014,400 of record OY730192.1, on the reverse strand, counting down.
TCTCCTATAAATAGCAGCCCCTAGCTCTCATTTCAACACACTCTCATATTCACACTGATACATATACTCTCACTTCTCCATTTCCACTTTCTCACTCTAAAAATTCTCTTATATTTTAGTCTAGGATTATTGTAATTAATCTACGGATTAATATAGAGGTTAGAACGAACGTTAGGAGTTTGGAGATTCATCTTTGTACGTGTGAACGAGTTGTCAATCATAATAATACGCTGCTGCACATTTATTTCCGGGTGATATCGAAACCTTTATCATACTTGCTTTATTTCATATTTTAATTATGTATTATTGCCTTGTATGTGATTTGTCTATTACCATGAATTACGAGTAGTTTATTATTGTGATTGTTGATGATGTATATAATTATAAGTAAGGATGACATTATGCAATTAAGTGTACGACAATTGTAAAAGTGATGTAACGACCCCTATTTGACAGTTTATCTGATATAGTACTGGAAACGTTTTACACGGAGTACAAATGTATGGAAGTCGATAAACGACCAAAGGTAGTTACATCACTGGAATCAGCTCTAGTTTAACAGTTGGAATTCCGAAAGGATAATACAACTTCATAACTAACTGGTATATCCTACGAAAATCAATGCACAATAAAATGATATTCGAAAAAGCGTTCAGATAAAATAGGAATTAATGACCTTTGTACCGTTAAGACTTTATGAACTTGAGTTTAATTTATGGAGTACCCTTTCTGGTTATCCACATGAATGCAACCTAGTAATTAGGACTTGATCAACCTTAACTATGGTAAGTAGTTATATGTGCCCATAACATGCAACAAGTAAGACACAGTGAACCCACTCGTTGTACATATTAGGTTTACATTTCTGCATCGCTTTACATTTAGTTAGTTTAGAGTGTCACGTTCACCGTCAATTACTCCTGACCGTATGTCTGATGTAAGAAGAAGTTGAACTACCATGTAAACTACACTGTCCGATTACTAAAAGGCATGGTCTGCATATGAAACACGTTTTTATAAACTGTGAATAATCTAGGGATGTATAACTGTTTGAAAAGGAGAGCTCAAGTCATAAGTTGAAGTAACCAAGCCTTAATGCACAAAACAAGACTTAGGAATAAGAATAAAATCCTAGTGACCTAGAATCCTTAAAACACTAAGTCTTACATAATCAGCGGTCTTAACATACAAAGTTATTAATCTGTAAGCTAACAAAATACTAAACTATTTTAGGGGTTAAGAACGGTCGGACCTATGAGACGATACGCAACTGATTCATGCACCTCGGCGTTAAGCCAAGATAGGTTGTTTATCTTTCAAATAGATAAGTATTGGAAGTTTGCGTATTGCTCCGATCAGAATCAAGATAACCTAGTTCCTAGTGACATGCCAATGGGAAATTTAGTTGGTAGGGTTCTAGAGTTTACACCTGATAGTTTAAATCACTACATTTAGCATTGTTCCTGTTTAATCTGTCATCCCGAAATATTAATTATCGAAGTCTCAGTAATCACATATTTATCTTTACCTGTTTTCCTGCACTTTAATTTCCTGCAATTTACTTTTCTGCATTTTAATTACTTGTCTTTAGTTTAAAACCCCCAAACCTACCTACTTTGTTCCATCCTAAATATTTCCTACCGAAAACACCAGCTTTAATCTCCCACACGTTTGGATTCATAGAATGATCTTAGGTCATACTTACCGCTTGCTAACCAGAGTAGGTAGTACGTATAATTTAAGCCCAGCTAAATATAAATTTTAAAACCCCTGATGCGCCTGCACCACCATCAGAAATCACAAGGACACTGAACCGACGGTTGTGGGTGCAACAGTAGTTATGCTTTAATCATGTCGTTACTCTGTCTGTATGCTGTTAAAATATATTTGAATCTATGAAATGAATCTCCAATGTTTATCTATCCAACTTATGCTATGGTTAGTAACTTACTACTAAGAACTTGGCCAACTTCTAATGGTACGCCGCTAATTATTCTGTTTCTGATGATCGTTGAACTCGACATGGCCGGTGTTCTCCTTGTTGAAATAAGACCGGAGGGAGACACGGAGCTTAGGATTAGAGATAAATTAGATCCATTTTATATAACAAAATTTTTTTGAGAGAACTTTCGGAACATTTGTGACTTAAACGTTTATCCAGATACTCTGCATGAAATAAGTTGATCCCTGTATGCTACTCTGCTGCATGTTCTTGTTTGATTGTTGCTTTAGGCTTTGCATGCTAGTATCACTTGTGATGTTGGATATATGATTACGTTTTCAGATATATGTTGATTGCATACACCAGTTTAACATGCATAGAATAGTTATGATGATTTATATGAAATAATGATGAACAATTTAATTAGCCGTTAGACCCGGCCATCCCAACTTGTTCCAGAGGGATACCCCTGTTCATGTTTTTGTTTACTCAAAAATTTATGCCATGATTCGGATATCTCTAATGTCCGAGATTGGGGAACAAGACTCGAGGATGGTTGCTGGTTAAATTGGTCTCTACATTTGGGACAACTTCCTGTGTAGTTTACATTCCATAGCTGTTATCTTTGTGACATGTTATTTATCTGATTGCAGACAACTCTACGTTAGATAGATAATAGGCTAGGAGCTATGGCTCATTAGGAAGTATAATCCGTCCAGGATAGACAACAAGGACCTTTCTATTGAAACAACGGAAATACCGTAAAATAGCCCAGTACCTGGTATAGCGTTGGAAACACCTCTGGTGTAGTACAAACACGTGGAAGCCATGGAAAGGTTGTAGGTAGATTACTTTGTATCTCATTAATTGTTCTGAGTACGTCTGCTAAATTCTGCACCTGTCATGATAACTAAGGCCCTTATCAAAATAACTACCCCTAAATAGCATACATGACTGTTATAGTAAACATACGCGTTTAACCTGTAGTTCTCGTAGCCACCTCACCACACCTCCCTTATCTTAGTTTAGTATTTTAGTTTTAAATTAGGTAGTTAATTAGAAAACAAAACAAAACCCCTATCAACGCTTGATAAAACCCAGCTAAATTATGAAAGAAAATTGAAAACCTAGATCCCATGCCCGTTGTAGTTTGAAGAACGACCCTAGGTCTTACTTATCGATGTACTCACCTATAGCTTTAGTATACTTAGGCCCAGCAAAAACAAATTTTAAAACCCACTGGTGGTCGCACCCGAAGGAAGGCCCGCAACGACGCGAGTTAAATCGCAACCGACCTCTGTGCGCCCATCAAGTTTTTGGCGCCGCTGCCGGGGACTACAACGAACGATTTAGGAATTTAGTTATCTTAGTTATTTAGCGATCCTTTCGGAAAATCAATATCATCCAAAAGTTCTCTTTCCGTTCTTTCCTTTTCAGTACCCTCTTCCTTTCCAAAACTCTCTTTTCTACCAAAACCCCAAATTCTTCAGCCATGACGACTAGTCAACATGACTGGAAATTTGGAACAACTTTCAAAAGCCCTGAACCAAACTTTCATTCCACATCTTCTGTTCAGTTGCAAATCAAAACCCCTCCTATTCAACCTCTTTCTACTTTACCTTCCACTGTATCCGATTCCCCCTTCAACTCTCAACAACATTATAACGAAACCTTGACTAACTTCATGATTGAACAAGTAAACATTAACAAACAAGTAATGGCTTTTCAAGATAAAATTGAAGCTTTACTTAGAATTTCCGAAGATTTAATCAAACACCTAGAAGTTAGTTTTAAACAATTATTTTCAAAAGTTGAGGAGAGTCAAAGGGAAATCGCAATCAGTAACACTGTCTTAGTTGTTACGAGAGGAGGAAAAGAAACCAGAGTTGAACAAACCTCAGATATTTCCTGGAACAAACCTTCCACTTCTACTGATCCAGTACCTAGTGACACTCCTGTCACTACACCAGATCTAGTACCCTCTCAAGCTCCAGAAATCATTCACACTCGAATACCCTTTCCTGGTAGGCTTAAGAAGGAGAAGCAAAGAGCGCAGTTTGGGAAGTATCTTGAGATGTTTAAAAGCATGCACTTAAACGTTAGATTATTAGATGCTTTAGTAGAGATGCCTACTTGTGCAAAATTCTTCAAAGAACTTCTTTCAAATAAGGAAAAATTAAGACAAATAGTTAACATACCCTTAGATGTTGAATGCTCTGCAATCATGCTACATGGACTTCCACCAAAACTAGGAGATACTGGCCATTTTACTATCCCTTGTTACCTTCAAAATACCCAAGTTAGTAATGCCTTAGCTGACCTAGGTGCTAGTATCAACCTTATGCCTTACTCACTATATAAGAAACTAGGATTAGGTGAACTGCTGCCCACTCAAATGACCATCCTATTAGCTGATAGATCAGTTAAACTCCCTAGGGGGATTGCTGAAGATATTATGGTTCGAGTAGGTAAATTTGTCTTCCCAGTTGACTTTGTCATTATGGATATTGAGGAAGATACCCACGTTCCCCTCATCCTTGGCAGAGCTTTCCTAAATACTGCCAAGGCTGTTATTGACGTAAACAAAAAATCTTTAAAACTGAGGGTCGGAACGGAGGAAGTCACCTTTAATGTCGATAAATTGATGAAACAACCTGTGGGAGAAGATCTTGGTCTTGTGGATTCCATGCAGGAAATATACGACGAGCATTTGGAAGAGATTTTGGCAGTTAGCAGTCACGACCATCTTCCCAACACAGTCATCACTACAAGGAGACTATGCCAAGATGATGTTGGACTCTGCTCTGCTATCTCTAACAAATCAGCACACTCTGGGGAGCTGCTATTTCCTTTATCTGAAATGAAGAATCCTCTTGCACCGCCTGACAACACTTTCACGAACAATTCATTTGTTGTTGTTCCCTTAGGCGAAGGCATTCCTCTACCAATCCTAAAAAGGGGTCAAACTGTTTCATCTCCTTCAGTAGCTGAAACTCTCAAATCTTTGAGGAGACGGAATCAAAAATCTCAGTGGAGCCGCAACTATCTGAAGATTGTGCGCCACAAAATCCAGAAATCACCATAAGTACTTATTCAATAGCTCAATTTCAGAGGTTTGCATTTACCGACACCAACGATATCATCTTTACTGAAAATAGTGCAACCTCCTCATCATCTACAAGCAAATACGAGCTGAAGAAGTATGCAATCTCTAATAAGACAAAGTTAGTAGAAATAGCATCAGCCACTGCAGCTGACTCATCTCCGAATGAACCAGATTTCCAAACGGAGTATGATGTGTTACAAAGAGATGAGATTTCTCGAATGAAACCTTCCATTGAAGAACCGCCAGAGTTTGAGCTAAAGGAACTACCCTCTCATCTGGAATATGCTTTTCTTGAAGGAACCTCGCATCTACCCGTTATAATTGCAAAAGGTCTTACATCCGAAGAGAAAGCAAGACTCATCCAAGTGTTGAAGTCACACAAGAAGGAGATTGCATGGAAAATCTCTGACATCCAAGGGATCAGTCCAAACTATTGCACTCACAAGATACTCATGAAGAATGACTTCAAACCTTCCATAAAGAGACAGATGAGAGTTAACCCGAAGATTCAAGACGTGGTCTAGAAGGAGGTTATCAAACTCTTGGATGCTGGCTTGATCTATCCTATCTCCGATTCCCCATGGGTCAGCCCAGTTCAGGTTGTCCCCAAGAAAGGAGGAATGAATGTTATTGCTAACGAAGACAATGAACTCATTCCAACACGAACCGTCACCGGTTGGAGGGTATGCATCGACTATCGGAAGTTGAACAAAGACACTCGAAAAGATCATTTCCCTCTACCGTTCATCGATCAAATGTTAGAGAGATTGTCTGGAAACGAGTTCTATTGTTTCCTTGATGGTTTCTCTGGCTATTTTCAGATTCCTCTCGATCCTAAGGACCAGGAAAAGACGACTTTCACATGTCCTTACGGAACATTCGCTTACCGATGCATGCCTTTCGGGCTATGCAACGCACCTGCAACATTCCAGCGGTGTATGGTAGCAATATTCCAGGACATGATTGACCAGTGCATGGAGGTATTCATGGATGACTTCTCAGTCTTTGGAGACTCTTTCACTTCTTGTCTTTCCAACCTCAAAAGAATGCTAGCCCGATGCGAAGAATCAAACCTTGTCTTAAACTGGGAGAAGTGCCACTTTATGGTAAAGGAAGGAATAGTTTTGGGACACCGGATATCAAAGTCTGGAATTGAAGTTGACAAAGCTAAAGTTGAGACCATTGCCAAACTTCCACCACCTACCTCTGTTAAAGCCATTCGCAGTTTTATAGGTCATGCTGGATTCTACCATCGCTTTATTAAAGATTTCTCTAAGATTTCTCGACCTATGATGCACCTTCTCGAGAAGGACACTCCGTTTGTCTTTTCAGATGACTGCCTTACAGCTTTCAACATCCTGAAGGATCAGCTCACATATGCACCGATCATGGTTGCTCCTGATTTGAGTCTCCCATTTGAAATCATGTTTGATGCCAGTGACTTTGCGGTTGGAGCTGTCTTAGGGCAAAGGAAGGAAAAAACAGTTTCAGCCTATATACTACAAAAGCAAGACACAGACCGATGCTAAAGAGAATTACACTACTACAGAAAAGGAGCTACTTGCGGTAGTTTTTGCTTTTGATAAATTTCGTTCTTACTTAATATTGTCGAAACCTATTGTCTATACAGATCACTCAGCCTTGAAGTATCTTTTCAAAAAGCAAGATGCTAAACCGAGAATACTTCGATGGATTCTACTCCTCCAAGAATTTGATATAGAAATCAAGGATAAAAATGGAGCAGAAAACGTCACAGCAGATCATCTCAGTCGATTGGAAGACCCATCGATGGAAAAGCTTGAAGAAAGAGAAATTCAAGATCAGTTCCCTGAAGAACAACTCATGAATATCAGAAGCCACCAGAGAGGATCACAATTCAATCATAACCCTTGGTACGCAGACTATGCTAACTATCTGGTTGGTGGAATTGTGCCGAAAGGAATGCCTACCTCAAGAAAGCGCAAATTCTTCAGAGATATCAAAAATTACTATTGGGAAGATCCATACTTGTTCAAAGTATACCCGGTCCAAATCATTAGAAGATGCATTGACGAAAGGGAATTAAGGAACATTCTCCACCAGAGTCATCACGGACCAACTGGAGGACATCATGGAGCAAATATGACCGCAAGGAAGGTATACGATTCCGGCTTCTATTGACCATCTATATTCAGAGACGCTCACGATTTGGTAAAACGTTGTGATGCTTGCCAAAGGTTTGGAAGTATCTCACGGAGGAGTGAAATGCCACTTACTAACATCCAGGCCTAAGAGATCTTTGATAAATGGGGATTGGATTTCATAGGACCATTCCCTAAATCCTTTGGAAAAGAATACATTCTAGTGGCTGTCGACTACGTCTCCAGATGGGCCGAGGCACAAGCATTTCCTACTAATGACTCCCGAGTAGTGATCAAGTTCCTCAAACAACTCTTTTCTCGTTTCGGAACTCCAAAGGCGATCATCAGTGATCGGGGCACGCACTTCTGTAGTGCTCAGTTTATGAGGACATTACAGTATTATGGTGTCATCCATAAGCCATCTACGGCTTATCATCCGCAGACGAATGGGCAGGCCAAAGTGACAAACAGAGCTCTCAAAAGGATCTTGGAATGAACCGTGGTTAATCATAAGGAGAAATGGGCCGACAAGTTAGACGATGCTCTGTGGGCGTTCAGAACTGCATAGAAGTCACCATTAGGGACCACGCCTTACAGACTAGTCTATGGAAAAGTGTGTCATCTATCAATCGAGTTGGAATATAAGGCTTACTGGGTGCTAAGAGAATGTAATCTGAACCCTTCCATAATTGGATCTCAAAAGCCCGATGCAGCCGAATAAACTCAACAAATTGAGAGACCAAGCTTATGATAGTTTTCTACATTTCAAGGAGCGAACCAAGAACACCCATGATGCCAAGCTCAAGTATTCTCGATTCAAACCTAGAGATAAATTTCTTCTCTTCAATTCGCACCTCAAAAAGTTTTCAGGCAAATTCAGATCATGGTGGAGCGGACCATTCATGATATCAAAGGTCTTTACCTTCGGAGCAGTTGAATTAGAAGCCTCGGACGGTAATTTTAAAGTCAATTGTCACCGCTTAAAGCACTACATCGAAGACTCTCCTTCCAATGAGGAATTCTTTATCTTTGAACCACCTTGAGCCAACAAAGTAGGTAACAGAGTCAAGCTAGTGTAGAAAATTATACAAGTGCAACTATTCAGATGACTCAAACTTTTATAAAAATCTTTTAAAAGTCATCTGACTCTGCTGCATTTGTATAACCTTATAAATTATAGCATTACCTGTTTTCCTTATGTTTCAGGATGGATGTTTCAGCTGAAACATTAGGACACACTTCCCAGCAACAACAGAAGAAGAAGAAGAAGAAAAACCGCAGAGGAAAGAAGAAGCTGACCACTGTTCCAGAGGAGCATGCGACAGATATGACGAACACTCCAGTATCTACCCCAGTGTTCGACTATGGGATTACTACTGCTGACCCGGCTGCGACTTGGGCGATTCTCCGAGAGCTCTCCATCCAGCATGACTCTCACTCTGACATCAGGGAGATGGTTGGACTCCCGAGACTTCCAGACCAGTCCTTCAGACTTGGTCAAGGTCCCAGACCACCTCTTCCGCCATGGTCATTTTTCCCAGCTGCACCTACTACAGAGACCACTCTTCCTACTGCTGCTGTTACATCTCCTGATCTCCCTGCTGCACCCATGATGCCTAGTGCCACTGTTGCCACGTCACCTACTTCCATCCCGGACAGTGACGCACTTGCGGTATTTGACCCAGACATGGATGATTTACTAGATGATTTTTAGTTTATTTTATCGCTTTATGTTTTATTTATGTTAGACTTTTATGTTGTTGAAATGGTGTACTGTGACTGTATTTTATGGTATTTGCAGAACTTAGCTTCGTGTGGAATGGATGAGCTTTAAACAGAGCCTGGTCCACAAATCCATCAAATCATCAGCACCGCTCCTTCACGAATCTGGTCCTAAATCCAGTACTCCTTAACCATAGGGAAGTACCTCTCCTAAACTTTTCTAGTTTCTACGTAATTTAGATATGCTTATGTCCACTTAAATCCCTAAATGTGGGATCCTCCGTACTTAAAACTTTTAAATTTACATTTTTCCTAAAACAAAACCCTTAGTGTGGGATTCTCCCAGCTTAGTGTAGAAACATTGGGGACAATGTTTATTTTTAAGTGTGGGATATCAGTATATCTCGTCTAATTATCTGTCAAAGTTGATTTTGAGACATGCAAGTCCTCGAATAATTTTTCAATCCTTATTTTTGCCAAAATTTTCAAAAATTTGAAACCTTTTTGAGTCACAATGAAAGAAAATTGGTTAAAACTTCGACAGTGAAATTGTCACTCATTCAGTAAAGCCTAAGCAGTTTTACTTCGACAGTGAAATTGTCACTCATTCATTTGGCCAAAAAGCTTTTCATTTAAGAAAGAGTACATATTTTTTTACAAGTATTCAAAAGTTGGTAAAAAGAGGTCGAATCATGTCGGATTCCAAACAATTTAAGATGAGGATCTAAGGGGCGCATCGCACGACTGGACACATATAACCTATTTTTGCGGTGAGGAACTTTGAGCCTTATAAGCATTCATTTTAAATGCTTCACTGTTCGTTTGTTGTGTGTGACCGGTGCATGTATTTCTGAATTAGAACTTGCCCCGGGTATACGTGTCAAAATCACATTGGTGGGTGTCATACGTGGCATAGGTACAATTAGAGGACCTTGACATTCCCTAGGATTAAACCCCATTTCAACATATGTCTTTCAAGCCCTAAACCCTTCCAACACTTATCTTCAGTGTTGATGATCTGCCTAGATAACCCTGTTTAGCCTTAGCCTTTTTATTTCTTTCAACACATATTTTAAACCCACTTATTCCCTTACCTACCAAAAACTTATCTTTGAATTTTTGAGTCTTTTTTGAAAAACGCTTTTTGAATATTCTTTTTGCTCTCTACCCCAAAATCACAAAAAATTTGTGTTTACAAAAAATTTCTCACGTGCGTTTCAATATTTAATACTCAAAAGAAATCGAGAGTCTTATGGTGCAAAAAGTTGGCACCAAGTAATTTCGAAAGTGACAAGGGATTTAGAAAAAATGAAAAGTAAGAAAGGATGCCCAGAGGGCAAGAAAAAAAAAATTCCCCCTTAGAAAGTCTTTTGCAAAGAATTTTCGAGCCCAAAAATAAAATAAAGCTAAGTGCTTCAAATCTCTCAGAAACTCCAAGTCTTAAAAGTGTGAAATCATCCATTTGTTTTCAAAAGATAGAAGTCAAAATAGCTATCTTTCCTTAGCGTTATCAGTTTCCGTTTTCATTAAAAAGAATGTCTAAATGGAATTTTTCATTAAGTTTTAAAAGGCCTAAGATAAGTAACACCCTTAACACTTAAAAACCACACTTATCCATACCCTTTAACCCTCACCAAATATCACAACCCACTCGAATGTCTTGAGATAATTAGTACCGTCCCCGTCTAAATGCTGGAGATATGATCCTTGGACAAGCCTATGATGACGAATACTGCACGACAGGTATTTGAGCGATTTTTCATTTGGCTTAGGATAATAGGAAACCCTATACACTTGAGTGAATTGAGTGACCACCAGTGAGATCGTCCAGTCGTGTATATTCTGCATCTTGAGAATTGAAAATTTGCCTAAGTGAATCATCTTGAAAAAAACTTTGGATATTTCATGTGAACACTTCTTCTTTATCCGACAAGCGAAATACTTGTTTTTAATATGTACAAATTCTTATTTGCAGCTCAAGAAAGAATCTTGAAATTGGAGATTTTGGCATATAAGATTGTGATTTGCTTGAGGACAAGCAAAAGTCTAAGTGTGGGATATTTGATGACCCGCAAAAAGTCAAGTTTTTAAGTGTCATTATCTTACCTTTTTGGCCCAAATTATGATGAAATTATCCAAAATGAGCACTATATTGTTAAAACTCATAAAATGGGCCAAAATATAGACAACGTTACAAAAATCAACTAAAATGGTCGAAAAACACGATAAATCTAACGAATACAATCATGAGCATTCTCGTTCACTCGTTCTAACACTTTTTTAGCTACACAAAGAATTATGACCTCTAACATATGTCATTTTCTTCGTTAGGAAAATACGAACGCGTGGATATAAAGATCGCTCAAAACGGATAAACGATGAAGAAGTTACGCTAAATGGAAGAAACGAAGAACCGAGAGGACCGAATACGGCTGTCCCATACCGTATACGGCTGGACCAGACCATATACGGATGGACACAAACAGTATATGGCCTGTGTAGACTGTATACGGCATGTGCCTAGCCGTATACGGCCCAGTATAGCCATATACGGTTGGTGCCCACACGTATTTGCTGCAGTCCACCCGTATACGGCCAAAACCAACCGTATTCCGTGTTCAGGCAATAAAAATCAGATTTTTATACGGTTGTGTGATACGGTTGTGCATTTGGGGGTTGGAATACGGTTGAAGAATACGGCTGTGCGATGCCTATAAATACAACCACCTCCTCACCATTTGAAACATACTTTCTCAACTTAATAATCTCTCTTACTCTCGCTACTCTCACTCTAGAAATAATTAGTTAGTTAATTAGGTTAGTTAAGCTAGTAGAGTAGTAGCTTATTTGTAACGGAGGTGCTCCGAGACTGCAGTTATGCCAGATTTGTAATAACGCTTTGTCAGGTTTCATTTTAAATCTCTATCTTGTTATTTTTAAATATGTTGTGCTGTTGCTATGCTTATTTAGAAATGCTTGCTAGAATTATTGCCATGATGAGCTGAACAAATATGTGTTTGCTATGATAGTCGTTATGCTAGGGTATTTATGCTTTAATCATGTCGTTACTCTGTTTATATGCTGTTAAAATATATTTGAATCTATGAAATGAATCTCCAATGTTTATCTATCCAACTTATGCTGTGGTTAGTAACTTACTACTAAGAACTTGGCCAACTTCTAATGGTACGCCGCTAATTATTCTGTGTCTGATGATCATTGAACACGACATGGCCGGTGTTCTCATGGTTGAAATAAGATCGGAGGGAGACACGGAGATAGGATTAGAGATAGATTAGATCCATTTCATATAACAAATGTTTTTGAGAGAACTTTCGGAACATTTGTGACTTAAACGTTTATCCAGATACTCTGCATGAAATAAGTTGATCCCTGTATGCTACTCTGCTGCATGTTCTTGTTTGATTGTTGCTTTAGGCTTTGCATGCTAGTATCACTTGTGCTATTGGATATGTGATTAGGTTTTCAGATATATGTTGATTGCATACACCAGTTTAACATGCATAGAATAGTTATGATGATTAATATGAAATAATGATGAACATTTTAATTAGCCGTTAGACCCGGCCATCCCAACTTGTTCCAGAGGGATACCCCTGTTCATGTTTTTGTTTACTCAACAATTCATGCCATGATTCGGATATCTCAAATGTCTGAGATTGGGGAACAAGACTCGAGGATGGTTGCTGGTTAAATTGGTCTCTACATTTGGGACAACTTCCAGTGTAGTTTACATTCCATAACTGTTATCTTCGTGACATGTTATTTATCTGATTGCGGACAACTCTACGTTAGATAGATAATAGGCTAGGAGCTATGGCTCATTAGGAAGTATAATCCGTCCAGGATAGACAACAAGGACCTATCTATTGAAGCAACAGAAATACCGTAAAACAGCCCAGTACCTGGTATAGCGTTGGAAACACCTCTGGTGTAGTACAAACACGTGGAAGCCATGGAAAGGTTGTAGGCAGATTACTTTGTATCTCATTGATTGTTCCGAGTACGTCTGCTAAATCCTGTACCTGTCATCATAACTAAGGCCCTAATCAAAATAACTACCCCTAAATAGCATACATGACTGTTATAGTAAACACACGCGTTTAACCTGTAGTTCTCGTAGCCACCTCACCACACCTCCCTTATCTTAGTTTAGTATTTTAGTTTTAAATTAGCTAGTTAATTAGAAAACAAAACAAAACCCCTATCAATTCTTGATAAAACCCAGCTAAATTACGAAAGATAATTGAAAACCTAGATCCCATGCCCGTTGTAGTTTGAAGAACGACCCTAGGTCATACTTATCGCTGTACTCACCTATAGCTTTAGTATACTTAGGCCCAGCAAAAATAAATTTTAAAAATAAATTTTATACTCTGTGCGCCCATCAGTGCTACCTACAACTTACTTATCTATATTGATATACATACACTTATACAAATACGGTTACTTTAGTCAGGCATGTCCTAGTATTGCTGGCTCGCATTTATTTTAGTCGGGCATGCCGTAGTACTGCCGGCTCTTAATTACTCAAGTCAGACATGTCGTAGTACTGTCGGATCCCAATTACATATATTGCTTGCGAGCAACACTGTTCGATGCCACGGTAAAGTGGGCACAAATTGATGCCACGGTAAAGTGGGCACAAAACGAGATCACTGTAAAGTGATTCAAAATGATATCATGGTTAAGCGACACAAAACACGGAATCAGTGAGCTTACACTCGGGATTCGAACTCAGTGACGAAATCGGCGAGCTTACACTCGAGATTCGCACTCATCTACGGATCGGCGAACTTACACTCAAGATCGTTGATTCAGTACTTGGATAAATACTCGTTTACGGTCTACGGGACTACACTTACATGTAGCTTGCGAGCGACACACTATGCCAGGTGGCACACTAGTATTCTACTACTGAATAAGTAATATTATTACTTGTTATCGTATGACTCGGTCATACACTTACTCGATAGTACTTAGGCATGTAGTGCCTCACGTCTGTAGACTCGCTTATACCTGATAGGTAACTAGGTATGCTATGCCACTTCCTCTATGTACTTAGGTACATACCACAATTACTTTTCAAAACATTGTTGTTACAACACTATAGCAATACAAATCAAAATCGTAGTTTTTGAACTACTTTTCAAAACATACAAGGTTTATACTTTATGTTTTCAACTAACAATCCTATGCACTCACCAGCTTTATAGCTGACTCATTTTAGCATGTGTTCTCAGGTGCCCAACAGGATTAGGATTGCTTCAAGATATGCTAGCTCGAGTCGCATGATTTCAAACACTTGGATTTTCCTTGCATAACTTTTGTACTATAATTTATGTATTGGAATTATTTTCGCGAACTCGTAACAATGTAAACAATTATTTTGGGACTGTAACAACTGCTTTTTCAAATGTCTCATTTAGAGGTCGTTTGCTATGTATCTTATGCTTTGGTTATTGATTAGTCATGCCCTGACCCGACTGCTTCCGCAACCCGAATTTGGGGGTGTGACAATAAACGGGTACCCGGGGTGTACACATAGTACCCGACGGGTACTCTTTTTTGCCGGAGGGTACTATGATACCCGATGAGTACCCCTTGATTTGTGATGATTCTTGTTCTAGCTTAAATACTTGTGTTTGGTATATGTAACTGAAATAAGTTATACATATTGTGGAATGAGTTGCTAACTTATAATCTCTTTTGTTCTCAAACACGGAGAAGACTCAATAATATAAGATTTTGGAGTTAACGACTGAATTACAGGTGAGTGGATCTTTAACTCTCAGTGTGATTTAGTTTTAATTGGTTTGGTTACAACGAGTAAACGTAGTACTACTATTGATAGATTGTTTAGTCTGATATGATACCATGATGATTATGGCTTATGTGATACTTGGCCATTGGGCATATGTGATTTATTCAGAGGTCAACACTGGTTAGGCTTAGTTACTATTGTTTGGCCGGCGGGGGTTTCCTCTAGATAAGATGCCCCTCCTTTAAAGAGACATGGACAGACCCATACCTCATTCTCAGCCGGTGAGGATATAGACATGGAAGAATATATATATTACAGTTAAAGGATGAATTACAGGAACTCGGAGGTTTCAGGCAGCAGACTTTACAGGATAAACAAGCCGAATCTTCTCAGCAGCCTCCACAGTCACAGCAGCCTATTGTTAGTACTGTTCCACCTCCTCTATTGTCATCTTCTCAGATATCGGTGACATTGCCTTTCTATTTTCAGCCACCGTAGTCTTATGGTACTACTTATCAGACTTCAGTGCGATTTTCATCTTCTGGGCCATCTAGTTATCAGATACCGGTGTTTCTACCACCACGGCAACAGAAGAAGGTTGTTCATTTAAAACTTTTATGGTTAGTAAATCCTTAGAATACCATGGGAGTTCTAATCCTTCAGTTACATTGGATTATTTCGTGATTTTGAAAGAAAATTTGAAGCTTGTCAGTGTTAAGAAGAGTTTAAAGTTCCTTATGTAGTTCAGTTTCTTAAGGGTTATCGCACTCGCAGTGGTCAGTCAGATTTTACTCCGATCGTTGGTCCGGCCATCGAGATACACTGCAGGGTAGTTTTAAATTTATAATAGTCGGGGGTAGCCTAATCCTCCGTACTACCAACTGGAACTGGTATGAATACCTGATACGAGTAAGCGGTAAGGATGATCCAGGGTCATTCCTCACGATGACGGAATTGAGACAGAGCTAGTTCTGATAAGTCATATTTAAGCTAGGGTATTGATAATGTGGAAGGGTTTTGTTTTGGGTTTTTATATCTAACTAAACTACTAAAACTAATAAAGTATAAAACTAAAGGGAGACTAGCATATATAACACTTAAGGATTATGAAAACGTGGTTCACCATGACTTAGAGTAGTTGTGATGATGTTTTTGTTTGAAAACGTCTTTTAAGGGTTTGTGTCTTGCTTTCACTTAGAGATCTTGTAGTGTAAACACTAGCACCCTACTGATTGGGTTAACCGAACAGTATGTCACTAAGTACCAGGCTATCAAGATACTGGTCAGATCGGACTACCTTGAAACCTCCCTCACCGTCTCTTGTGACGAGACCAAGTGACCCTCCAGATGGGGTGCAGGAATAAGGCGACAATCCACAATTTATCCACTGACCTTTGTATAACACATACAGAGATATCTAAGTTGGGCAAGGCATTTAAGGTTAAGACAGTTGGTGACTGCTAACTTATACATTAATGGTTGTGATTGAGTTCAGCGTTATTCGGCTGTGATACAGTCTTTGACTTACAGGCTTCCCACGGCTTCCACGTATTTTTACTACATCTGAGGTGTTGCCAACGTTATATCGGATATTCACCCATTTTACAGTCTTCCCTAGATCATAGACTACATCAGGATGTAATACAGTGTTCAGCCTATGGCCTTTCCACGGTTTTCATGTATTTGTACTCCACCAGAGGTGTTTCCAACGTTATTCCGGATACTCGGACATTTTAGGGCTTTATCCTGTATTACATACTTTACGGCTATCTAAACTCAATATATCTAAGCTTGTATTATAGTAAAACCATTTATGATAGCTAAACAACCCATTCACTTTATAAATCTCAGCCCAATAAATCCCTGATTAATTTACAGTGTACTATACGATAGATAAACAATATTTCCATTGCTTCAAAATCAGGCCATGCTTATTTTGGAAAACATAGATAGGTAGTGACCGTTTGATCAATGGTTCATGACTCCTTTGTCATAAAGGTTCTAACCACGTTAGTTGGAGGAAAGGTGATAGTTTAGTTTAAAATCATAAATGTGTAGTTAAACAGTACCACAAGTTTTCAATCGTAATATATAATAATCGGGAACATTATTCCACTACGGATTGTGCCCACAACTTTCATAGCTTCCACGTTCCGTACTCCACACATTAGTGATGTTTCTGGCGCTATACAAATGAAATCCGTATAACGTTACTTCCGTTGTTTCATAATGACATCAACCTGAATTAACTACATCGCAACAAACTATTCACTAATCATGGCAAACATACAAGCATTTACTCGCAATGCATAACAATAAACATTTCTAATATTAATAAATCACATACATCAAACAAGAACAATATGACAAATTAACAATAGAAAGGATAGAAAATACCGATAGGAATTGCGAGCAGAATAACACTTGTATTTCTTCATCAATATCCAAGCATTACATAAGCTAGCCTCTACTAATTAACTACATAATTAATCTAAAAGAAAAAGAAAGTTTTCCCTTCCTAATAATCTCACTAGTCCAAGGGATTAAAACCCGAGCAAGAAACTAGAGAGAAAGACTAGAGAGAGAATCTAGAGAGAGAAACTACTAAAGAAAACCTAGAGGGCGAGAATTCTAGAGAGAGAGATAATTTGTGAATGAGAGGTGTTGAGGTATGTTTTGAAATGAGAAATGAGGCCACTATTTATAGGAAAAGGTTAGGGCTTGAGGTACAAGTCTTGAAGCATAGAAAACAAGCACTAAAGCAACGAACGGGGCGAGCAAGCGACAGGGGGGTCAAATGGCACCCCAAGTACCATTTACTCTGCAAAAGAAGGCACAAATGGTACCTAGGGTACCGTATAAGGTACCTAGGGTACCGTATACAGTACCTAGGTGGGGGGAGCCGGGGGGGGGGGGGGGGGGTTGGAGCTCCTTTTGTCCTACGCTGACTTTCGGTTGCTTGGTTCGTCCGTATCTTCTTCATTTTTAGCCCGTTTTGCTTGATTCTTACACCGTTGGATTCGTTTTTCTATTACGCTTCAAATGATACTAAGTTTTCCAAATTTGGAGGTGTTTGACTTTTGCGTGTCCCGGATGACGATCGACGAGCTTTCAGACTGCACATCTTCTACGTTCTTCGTCCGTTTCATTTGATTTTTTCACCTACGGTCTTGTATTTTCCTATGGAATTATAAAATATGAATTAAGATCTACTTTCAATAGAAAACTAAGAAGGGAATATTTAAGGTGATAGTTCTGCCTCGGTTTGCATGTTATTTGGACGTTTTAACCAATTTTTGTAGCAACGTCTATATTTAGACTACCTTTGTGATTTTTAGTAAATAATAATGGTTTGGAAATGTTTTCACCAAATAATAGTCCAAAAATTGCATAAATGTGTACTTAAAAACATGACTTTTTAGGTCACATCAAGTATCCCACACTTAGGCATTGCTTGTCCTCAAGCAACAACTTAGTTATGTCCAGTCAAAACATTTTTATATTAGTTTGGGTGAGTTAAAATATTTCCAAGAAGTCACCACTTTGTCATATGGGAAAATTATTTAGAGAACACGGGGAAAGTTATGATGATCTTTTCAGAAATAAGTATTGACTTCCCCAGGCATACTAACCAAATCTCATGATCTTGGATTATACATGACTAGGCGATCTCACTAAAGGTGGTTGATAAGCATTAAATAGATAGTATATTTTATAGTAATTTATCCCTATATTTATATACATTTTAGTGCATTTATATGATTTTAGATACTTATTTTGTTAATATTTGCATAGATGTATTTTAAAGTGGAGATTGAAGAAAAGGAACGAAAACAAGGCAAAGATTGAAGAAAAAGAAGATTAAATGAAGACTCAAAGAAAATGTAGCTTAAACCTTGAAGAAATGAAGAGGATGGCTCAAAAGTGGAATGATAACATCAATTAAGTGTTTTAAATGAAGCTTGGATTATTAACCCCAAATTCGACTAGAAACACTTTCTAAGGGTTTTAGGAGCAATTTAGAGTCGCAGGTTCGCAAGGGTTTATCTACGATCAAGCGTACAGAGCGTGGTTCACGGTTTTGGTTTGCGTATCTTATTCTTTATTTAATTTTGAATGTGTTTTATTATTGAATATTGATTATGATTATGTTTAACTTAATTATGAACTAATATTTATTGTATTTGCTTAGATTTATATTATTGTTGGAACTATATTATTGAGTATTATTATGCAAGAATTCTGTGTTATATTATATTAATGATCATAATTAACTGATTTATAGATAAACTTTATTACTCTTTTGGGTTTTTAAATTAAGTGATTATGTTTCATTAAATGTTAGGTTGCATTGTAATTCAACCGACTCAGGAATTGTATCAATAATATGTTGATAGATCTTAATAAATAGTGATAATTTGCGTAACCTTATGATTGTATTGCTATCATGAAGATTTGACTTAACCCTAAGTGATCTTCTACATTAGTAATTCACCAATAATATAATCAACAATAAATAATATAAGTAAATACATATTTGTCTCTAATTGTTTACTATCTCTAGTTAATTATTTGCTAGTGAATTGGTTATACTTTAGTATTCTTAAATACGTTCATAGGGAACTAAAACGTATCCCCCTTATCTGTATATTGTATATTTTAATTGAATTATAAATTCTATTTTATTTATAACCACCATTCCTAGTGTTCGACTCGGACTTACTTAAAAGCTATATTATACGAACAGGTTATTCTTGCTTGGCTTGTGTGATATTATTATTTAAGTATTTCCATTTATTAAAACTTGTTATTTTAAACTCTAATCACACGACATCAAGTTTTTGGCGCCGCTGCCGGGGAGTTGTTGCGTTTATTTAATTTGGAATTTATAGTTTTTCTTTCTTTTATTTTTATCCTGTAAAAATTTCTGTACATTGCAAAACCAATAGAAATATCGGCTCACCCATTGAGAATACTGACAAAAACAAAGGTATAAAGAGAGTAAAGCCCTACCTGATTGATTTATCATATAAGAGCTAAGGTGCTTCTCGAAAGAGATAGGTTTTTAATACGCTTCGCGCTGACCTATTTCTCCGCTTTATTGTACAACTAATGGAGCTACCGAGATCTGTTGACTAGCTTTGTAAAAGAATTTTTATTGGAATATTTTTTTTAGTTAGATTTTATTTTATTTTATTTTATTTTCTACTCTTTTTCTTTTTCTGCTAGTTTTACAGGTATAATATTCCCGTGATTTCTCAAAACTCGAGGAACTATCATATGAATGAAGATATTGCTAACATAACAATTGAGAAATACATGAATAGATTTCTTGATGACATTTTCACAAGTTTATCCGAACCATCGATTGTGAAAGCTACACAATCTATGGGAACTTCAAGTGAAGAATTGAAAGAACCTGAAGCTATTGGCCATAGTCACGGAGCTTCCATTCAACATCTTGAGGGGATGGACAATACAATTGATAAGTATCCTCAATCCTCTAAATTTGTATTTTCTAATGAAATTTTTAGTGAAATTAAACAGGAAGAAGATATGGAGGTAGATTGGTTGCCTTTTCCAAGATTTGACCATTATGATTCTGATGAGGAATCATTTTCGTTACTTAATTGTAATGAAGAGGATAACCTTGATTTAGAAAACCAAGATGGGGTTATGACAGAAGAAGAATTAATAGTCGTTATGGATCCAACTATTGATAAAACTTCATCATTACATCCAGAGGTTGAACAATTAGAGGAAAAAGATCAAGCAATGGTAAGGACTGGAGAAGAAACAGAAAACAAAACTTGCGGTAATCAGATAGCAACCGAACTAGTTGAAACTCAAATGGTGGTTGAGTTGATGCGACCAACGGTTGAAGTATCTATAAGCACAAGTACATTGTTTTACCAATATGAAGATCCTTTTTGGCAATTCAATCGGAAAGCATGTTTCTCACAATTTTTGGAAAATCATGGAACATCTCTGAAAGGATATTTACCTGCCATAAACGATAAGTATCTCAGTACTTTACTTTTATTAAATTTACATTTATTAAATATTTATAAATATTACCATCCATGCTTACTTTTAAGTGTGGGGAAAGTCATTAGAATTTTAGGTAAGTAAGTTTGGAGTCAAGCTAGTGACTCGAACAAAAACAAGCGCTTCTCGGGAGGCAACCCGTGCTTGTATATTATGTTGTATAGTTAATAGGTAGATTTAGATTTAGTTTTAGTATTAGTAGATTTTACTTTATCTTTAGTTTTTACTTTTAGTTTGTTATTAACGATAGGTTGAAGGAACCATAATCACTAGAAACGTTGCTACGTAAATTAAAATTAAAAAGGGATAATTAAATAAAATATGATAAAGGTCGTTATTTTCAAAAATTGCTGCTAGCAACCAACCGGCGGCTGAAATATTAAAATCGGCGGTTGGACACTTTTTCGATTAAACACCCAGCAGCAGTTATAATTACCATACTTTTTCACAAAAATCAAAGAACACTATTCAATTATTCTTAAAGTAAATTGTTGTAATATTTGTTAAGGTTTCATATTTTTGGAATATCTAATTATGAAATTATCATATTTAGTTTCTGAGAAATTTGTTATTTAGGGTTCACTCTAGTAAAATAATTTCTTTTAAAATTGATTCTAATATTTTCAATTCTTGTTTAGAGATTCAGATTAGGTGATAAGTGTAAAACTTTGGGGTTTAACTTAAAACTTATTAATGTTAATATGAATGGTTTATAATATATTTGATAAAGTAATTTTCCTAATAAGTTAAGATCTTCGGTTTAATTAAAAAAAAAAGTAGAAAGTTGCTATGAGTGTAATGATTTAGTAAGTTTAAGTTCAGATTTTGAATTGAGAAATTAGAGCTACATTGCATGTACTTTTATCTAAGACTCCTGCCAGTAATTGAATTAGAAAATCGATGGTTGTAGGTACCTAACTAGAGGTTGAGTACTTTTTGGCTTTATTTGGAGGAAATCTGAATAGCAGTAATTTCATAAGTTTTTATCACACAATAAGCCCATAGAAAATAAAAATAATAATAATAATAATAAAAATAAAAATTCGTAGCATGTGTTTATATGTTTCTGGACTATCTTTAATTTGTATTTTTCATTTTAATTATAGTTTTTATTTTTATATTTCGTACGTTTAATTTGTTTGCCTGTTTATTTTTAGAATATTTTTGCCACTTTTCGAAGCTGGCATATGATATAGTATAGCTGAATAATGCATTGAAATTTTTTCAAATTTAATAAGTTTATCTTATTAATTATGAACTTTGTGGGTGTGTTCCCTGGAAACCCTCACGAGACTATAACTCGTCCACTTGGGATACCGAGGGGTTTAAAGGCTTATTGCATACGCTAAATGCAATCGTGATGAACTAAGAAAGTGTGGATGTTGTATATTTTTGAATAAAGATCGCGTAAACTAATACGTTGAACTACTAAAAGAAAAGATGAACCATTAAGCCGATTCAGATAATGATAATCGCTTCTTCTAAGTCAGGGGAGTTTTTCTGTTCTACTTTTTCTTTTCCTTACTCACTTTTGTTTATCAATTTTTATACAATGAGGGCATTGTATAATTTAAGTGTAGGGATAGGGTTCGTAAGAAAAAGAATTTCTTTAATCAGTTAAGTTTCTATTGTTCTTAAGTTTGACAGAATTTAATAAAAATTTTAAGTGAATAACTAAGTATTTATTAGTTAGAATACTTTTGATTAAAAGTTTTGTTTTGTATTTAAACGTTTAGACTTTAATGTGGATTAACTATTTTGTATATATAACGTAAGCTACTTAATAATAAGTGATATATAGTTACATGATATGATGTACTAATAGGCAATCTATATGAAGATTTCTGGATTTTAAGAAATTAATAAAAATAATTGTATATTATTTTATGGTACATAATATGATGTATGACATAAAAGTCTTAATTCTTAGATTTATCATGTGATAATTTTATATATCTTTAAACTTATATGAAGACATTTGGGGGTTTACTAATTGTTTCCTCTGTTGTACAGAAGTACAGACCTGGTCTCTAATTAGTATTCTTAAATAAAGCAAAAGAAAGAAAAATCTTTCAAATAAAATCAAAATAAAAATCAGACTATGTCACTTTGTTGTACGTTTGTACAGACCTGTCACCGCTAGTTTGATTTAAATTAAACTGCTTTACCTGAATCAAGTTATGTCGCTCTGTTGCATGAAAATGCAGAACTGTCACCAATGTCTTGATTCTTAAAAATGGATTTCATATATTTATTTTGAATATAAAAGTAATTGGGTGATTAAATTTAAGAGTATATCATATGTGGAAATCATAAGTAATATACATATGAATAATAAAGATGTATTCAGGAATATGAGTATAGATTGTTTAAAGTGGACAAATATATTAGTAATCGTTCATGAACTATATATTGCGCGAATAATAATAATTTTTATTTGTACATTATAGTTATCCATGTTAATTAAATTGTTTAAAGTTTTAACTTATGAAACAGATTTTTAAGTTAAGTATTTTGATTATTAAATATTAGTTTGATGCTTATTTTAAATTTTATTCAGTATTCTACTTGAGGACAAGCAGAACTTAAGTGTGGGGATATTTGATAAGCATCAAATAGAAAGTATATTTTATAGTATTTTATCCCTATATTTATATACATTTTAGTGCATTTATATGATTTTAGATACTTATTTTGTTAATATTTGCATAGATGTATTTTAAAGTGGAGATTGAAGAAAAGGAACGAAAACAAGGCAAAGATTGAAGAAAAAGAAGATTAAATGAAGACTCGAAGAAAATGTAGCTTAAACCTTGAAGAAATGAAGACGATGGCTCAAAAGTGGAATGATAACATCAATTAAGTGTTTTAAATGAAGCTTGGATGAAAAAAAGCGGAAATTCGATCAAAAGCTGAAGAAAAGTGTAAATGCTGAATTTTCTGCGCGCTGTTAGTATTTTGACCATAACTTTCTCATACGAAGTCCAAATGAGTTTATTCAACTTGGAGAATTTAGCTAACACATAAGGCTACAACATATCAAATATTCAGATTATTTGAAGAAAAACTCAACCGGAGGTTGAGCCTTTCAACCGGCGGTTGGAACCGCAGATTCTAGAAAATGGTGGAAACGAAGAGTTTGACTTGGAGACAAAGTAACCAACCGCCGGTTGGACCTTCCAACCGCCGGATGGGACCGACTTTCAGCTATTATAAATAGAAAACACCTTCTAGCTTTGAAATATAACACAATAACCTTAATAATTCATAGGTTACGAATTATTAATCCCAAATTTGACTAGAAACACTTTCTAGGGGTTTTAGGAGCAATATAGAGTCGCAGGTTCGCAAGGGTTTGTCTACGATCAAGCGTACGGAGCGTGGTTCACGGTTTTGGTTTGCGTATCTTATTCTTTATTTAATTTTGAATGTGTTTTATTATTGAATATTGATAATGATTATGTTTAACTTAATTATGAAGTCATATTTATTGTATTTGCTTAGATTTATATTATTGTTGGAACTATATTATTGAATATTAGTATGCAAGAATTTTGTGTTATATTATATTAATGATCATAATTAACTGATTTATAGATAAACTTTATTACTCTTTTGGGTTTTTAAATTATGTGATTATGTTTCATTAAATGTTAGGTAGCATTGTAATTCAACCGACTCAGGAATTATATCAATAATATGTTGATAGATCTTAATAAATAGTGATACTTTGCGTAACCTTATGATTGTATTGCTATCATGAAGATTTGACTTAACCCTAAGTGATCTACTACATCAGTAATTCACCAATAATATAATCAACAATAAATAATATAAGTAAATACATATTTATCTCTAATTATTTACTATCTCTAGTTAATTGTTTGCTAGTGAATTGGTTATACTTTAGTATTCTTAAATACGTTCATACGGAACTAAAACGTATCCCCTTTATCTGTATATTGTATATTTTAATTGAATTATAAATTCTATTTTATTTATAACCACCATTCCCAGTGTTCGACTCGTACTTACTTAAAAGCTATATTATACGAATGGGTTATTCTTGCCTGGCTTGTGTGATATTATTATTTAAGTATTTCCATTTATTAAAACTTGTTATTTTAAACTCTAATCACACGACATCAGTGGTCACTCAATTCACTCAAAGTGTATCGGCTTTCCAATCATTCTAGCATAATTGAAATCGTTCATTAGCCAGTCATGCAGCACTCGTCATCATAAGCTTGATCGAGAATCGGATCTCCACCACTTAGGAAGACGATGGTGCTAATTATCCCAAGACATTCAAGTGGGTTATAATGTTTATGAGGGTTAAGGGGTATGGATAGTGGTGATTTTTGGTTGAAAGGGGTTGCTTATCTTAGGCATTCTAAGAATCATGAAAAACTTATTGTATAATGGAGGAGATAGCTACTCGTATTTCATCGGATCTTTCTTCGAACGATTGATACTTTGATGCACTTAGCTTTATTTTATTTTCTGCTTTTTATTTTCTTTTTCTTTCTTCGGACCTTCTTTGCTAGAGAATTTCCAAGGATATTTTTCTTTGCTTTTCTTTCTGAAATCTTTTCTTTCTTATCACAGACTTCTTCGAGTCTTTTCTTTTGGTGCCAATTTTCCGCACCTTTGATTTTCTTCAATTTTGGTGAACATGAAAGAGTAGGACAATTCAGAAGGATATTCTTCAAGATGTTTTTCATAACCTCGAGAATTCTAATATAAGTTGTTAGGAATTTTGGATAAGTGGGTTTAAAATTAGGGTTTTGAAGAAATGAAAGGTTTAGGCTCAACATGGTTTTCTAAGCGGATCATCGATACTAAAAATGAGTACCGAAAGGGTTTTGGGCTTGAAAAGAAATGTAAAAAAATGGGTTAAATCCTAAGGAATGTCGAGATCATTTAATTGCACCTATACCGCGTACGGTACTCACCAATGTGGTCTCAAAACGTATGTCAGGAACAAGTTCTAATTTAGAGACACTAGCATCGACACACAAAAGAAATGAACAATGTAGCATTTAAGATGATTGCTTTTAAGGCTCAAAACTTCACTGCAAATAGGGTTGTATGTACCTAGCCATGCTCCTTTAGATTATCACTACTTATTTAAGAAATTTCTATCTTAATTTCCCTAATATTCCTGAATAACTAACTCATACTAGAAATGGATCCTCTTGAAGATATTATAACTCAAGAATAGTAGAGCTAATTGAATGATTTGGCCCATACTTTATATCTAACTAAACTATTGAAACTAATAAAGCATAAAACTAAAGGGATACTAGCATATATAACATTTAAGGATTATGAAAATGTGGTTCACCATGACTTAGTGTAGTTGTGATGATTGTTTTTTGAAAGCGTCTTTTAAGGGTTTGTGTCTTGCTTTCACGTAGAGATCTTATAGTGTAAACACTAGCACCCTACTGATCGGGTTAACCAACCAGTATGTCACTGAGTACCAGGCTATCAAGATTCTGGTCAGATCGGACTGCCTTGAAACCACCCTCACCGTCTCTTGTGACGAGACCAAGTGACCCTCCAGATGGGGTGCATGAATAAGGCGACAGTCCGCAATTTATCCACTGACCTTTCTTTAACACATACAGAGATATCTAAGCTGGGCAAGGCATTTAAGATTACGACAGTTGGTGACTGCTAACTTATACATTAATGGTTGTGATTGAGTTCAGTGTTATTCGGATGTGATACAGTCTTCGACTTACAGGTTTTCCATGTCTTCCACGTATTTGTACTCCATTTGAGGTGTTTACAATGTTATGCCGGATATTCACCCATTTTATAGACTTCCCTAGATCACAGACTACACTAGGATGTAATACAGTGTTCAGCCTCTTACCTTTCCATGGTTTTCACGTATTCGTACTCCACCAGAGGTGTTTCCAATGCTATACCGGATACTCATGATGACTAATGCTTTTGATGTAGCTGAATTGCTTTTCTCATCCAGAAGATATGGGAGTCAGTTTTGTAAAGCAAGATGTTGGAAGTTTTCCTTTTTCACACTCTCTAGCAAAATGTCCCAAATTTTAACATTTGTAACATCTTAATTTGAATTTATCAAAACCCGGTCTTCCTCCTAACTTTGACTTCCTAGTTTGTTGCAAAAATTTCTTGACTTTTTTCGTTAACATGGCCAGATTCCATTGGAAATCCATTTCCTCAGGATCATCCGGATGGATCTGATCATAATCTTCTTTAGTTAAGTCAACATTTGCAACCTTTCCAAAAATAAAATCCTCATATAAGGCCAAAAATGCGATAACAACATAAGCATGTTCTTCTGTAAGCTTTGATACCTTCTGAGTTGACATTAGTGAAGGTATATTTCCATAACTTGAATAACTTCCTGCTTAACCAAGTCCTTAAGTTCTCAAGTTCGTATGATTTTTTATTGAATTATCATAAACTTGAAGTTTATTGATCAAGTCCTCAAGTTCATATGTTTCTAAAGCTTCATCTTCCATTAATGTATTTGCTTTAAAATCTGATATGTAGTAAAAAGTCATATTTTTACCTACACTATTAAACCTATATGTATCTCTTTTCTAACAAAAACATATTAAAATCATCATTATTAACCAACTTTTGTTAGAAAGGTATAATCTTGTCGGTCCTTTGAAAATCATGCAAAAAGCTCGGAAAAATGACCTAAATAGGCACCAAATTTAGCCTAACCCTAATTCCATTATAAAGTACATATCAGGGCCTCACAATAGTCTTATTTTGTAGCCATAGAAATTACAAGAACGTGGATATAAAGATAGCTCATATTGGATCAAAGATGAGAAAGATACGCAACAAACAACACAACCGAAGACTAAGAGATGTATTCTGGACATGCCTGGGCTCCACACCTCCAATTCCTATAACATTGGCATCATTAGAATTGTCACAGAATTACGAGATTGTAGGCGAAAGAATCAAGTCAAACGGACATAAAACGAAGGAGATACGACTTTCCAAAGCAACATGAAAAGCCTAAAACAGCACACGGAGGAGCACACAGACACCCAGGACTGTGTACTGCCTTTTTATAACTATGTATGGCCTTTTTAGGGCCGTGTATGGCATGAATACCCCCGTGTGTGCTCTCCTCTTGCTTCATTTTCTTGTATCTTGTTGCTTGTGCACTTGTACACTTGATACCTTGGCTTGCCTATAAATAGAGGGCCTCATTCACCTCATTTCACATACCTTACACCTTCAACACATTTCACTCTCTCACATTCTCTCTCACAGACTCTCTTTTTAGATTAGATTAGCATAGTTTCTCTCTCTAGTTTCTCTCTCTAGAGAACTAGAGAGATGTAGGCAATGTTCGAGTGGGGAAGATAGCTGTAGCTTGGGAATTTTATTGTATTGAAGTTTTCAAGACTCTGGCTTGTACTACTCAGTGTTACGCTGCTTAAATACCCGTTCTTACTTATTCCTTTGCTTACAATTATTATATCTTGTTTGCATGATATCTTTGTTTGTGCTGCGAATATTGCCATGCTATCTATGTAGTTTGATACTGTGATTGTTAAAATGTAAATATTAGGACTATGGATGATATTTAATTCATATTTAACATGCAATGATTTGTGATTGTTTTGTTGTATATCTGGTTGAGTTTCCACCCTTTCCAGTCTTTCACGTGACTATTGCCTTAGGATAGGATCCGATTAACCCTAATACTACGTAGATATAGTTATCTCATATTATAGAATGAAGCTATGAATATTCTGTAAAATGGCACAATACTTCGTATAGCGTTGGAAACACCTCGTGTGGAGTACAAATACGTGGAAGCTAAGGAACTGTCGTCGGTGTATCTCATCATGGAATACCTAGAAGTTACCCTTCTAGAATATGAGTCTAGGAACAATAAAGCTGTGGAAATGCTCGCTGCATCGTACACTGTTAGTACACCAAGGTTAAATACAGATGTGGAAATGCTCGCTGCACCGAACACCATTAGTACACCAAGGTTCATATATAGCTATGGAACTACTTAATTGTGTAGTAAATAGTGACTATACCTAGAGTCTGGAACATTTTGCTGTGCCAAATGCACTGTACACTGTGAGTATACCTTGAGTCTGGAACACTGTGGATATGCCAAATGCACTATACACCGTGAGTATTCCTAGGGATGAATGCCTGATAGCAAAGGAGGGTCTAATTCATGATGGGGTTTTTTGTGCTCAAACCTGATATAAATGAGTTCTGAAAAGAAAGCAAGTATTCGGCTATAATACAAGATGCTTAAAACGCTTAACTCAACATAACCGACAGCTCAACGTATTTGGCATACAATCAGTACATACCTAGATAAACTCATATAGACTCAGGTGTTAAGAAAGGTCAGATATATAATTGCAATTTGTTACCTTATTCCTACACAAAGGATATACCATTCGTAGAGGTCGCTTGTCCATTTAGGAAAGTGAGGGGGTTCAAATGTCGCACCCCCATTTCGGGTTGCGGAAGCGAATCGGGTTGGGTCGCGACTAATAAATAATCAAAACACACAAGGTATATAATGAACGACCACTACATGCATCGTTTTACAATTTTATTGATTTAAACCAAAGTTTACATCCAAAATATAGTTTACATTAGCTCAGTTTCTGAATTGAGAGATTTACATTACATAATTACTTTATACAAAGTATAATAATGCAATTAAATCTCTGATTGTTTGAATGCTGACTCGAGCTAATGGATCCTGATTGGGCAGTCCAACCTACTACTGAGTACCTGTGATACATGCTGAAATGGGTTAGCGAATGCTGGTTAGCTCACAGGTTTTTATGTCAAAACATATTCGTATGAACCGCAAGATTTAATTGAATTTAAAATGCAATTAAGGAAAATAAAAATTATACATCCATGAGCACATAGTCTGAGCTTATTTCGAGGTGTCAGGTCCACATTTAAGGTATCCTGATCGAGGTGCCTCCCACGAGTGCCTAATCTACACTCGTGTGAACAAATATTAATACATCCGTTTAACCAGTTAGTGTGTGCTAACCCGGACGAGGATGGTCAATCCTATATGTTACCATATACTAATATTCACGCTATAACGTATTACCAAACTATGTTGAGGAGGGCTTTGAAATGAATAGTGAAATAACTCATGTAGTATTTGTTTGATTTCGTACTTACGTTCATATATTAAAATGAAACGAGCAATATATCACACCCCCAAGTAAAAACAGTAAAATAGGGGCTATGAGACTCACCTGAGTCTTAGAGTGTTTAACTTAATAAAATTGAGTTGATTAGCCAAATTGTGATGTCCGAAGACTTGTAATCTGAGGGTGTCCATGATACGCGATGGTTATAAACGTGAGTAGGTATCTATAAAGACTACCTTTGTAGTTGTTCGTCCAACTAGAATGTTCAAATGACTGCGATTTGGTTGATTAGCTTGTCTAAGTTACTACGACTTAGTTGATTTGATTGTGTTTTGGAAACATGTACGCCCCGTTGGTGATTGTTTGTAATAATAATCTCAACATTATCATTATGATTTCGAAGTTTTATACTTAAAAGTATGTTCCTATGTGTTTTAGAAGTCGTATCGTATAAAGGTTTGAGGTTATACAAGTTTGACACTTAGTATAATAATGAGTTGTAAACTTTCTGTTTTTAGCGACACTTATAGCGACACTTAATGGTTTAAGCGACACTCGGGAAGTGTCGCATAAAATGGTAAATTCTGAATTATTAGCGTCACTTGAGGAAGTGACGCATAAGGGGAGACACTTAAGCAAGTGTTGGGTACAAGTGTCGGGTGAATTGCATATTGATTTAGGGGCGACACTTAAGCAAGTGTCGGATGCAAGTGTCAGGTATTGAATTCGCGACACTTAGATAGTGACACAAAAAGAGGGTTTTAAGCGGCACTTAGGCAAGTGACACAAGATTAGGGTTTTAAGCGAAACTTAATACGTCACTTAGGGAAGTCAAGCTATACTGGATTTGGCCGTGCGACACTCGCGACTGATCAGGATTTTTGAGTCCAAAAACGTGTTTTCCAGTTTCCGTGTGGTCCGATTCTTTTATCCAACCCATATTTGGAAATTTCAAGCTTATATAAACAACATATAAGTAAAATACATGGATTTTTGAGCATTTTCGAGATTTGTTGGAAATTTACAACTTAAAGCGGGAGGAATCCAGAAAGATAGAAATGTAGATCGTAGCGAGGTGAACGTTTTTCTTCAAATGAGCAAGATGATTCACTGAGTTTTGATGCTGCTTTTTAGTGATTTAGGGTGGTGGTGTGGTGGTGGAGTTGAAGAAAGAGAGAGAGAGAGAGAGAGAGAGAGAGAGTGTTTTATGTTTGGAATGAAAAGGAAATGAGAGGTGGGGAGGGGGGGGGGGGGTGGAGCCGGTTTGGGGAGGTCACCCTATTGTGGCCTCTCCAACTTTTAATCCCCTATATTTGCGCTCCGTGCAGTGTTCATTTTCCCGGTCATTTAAACGTTAAATGATTTTATACGCATTTAAATATACGTTTTAAAATAAGAATAATTATTCGATATTAATGTTGAAGTATTTCACTAAATACTTAGTAATTGAGTTATAAAATATAACTTAAATTTATTTCAATTGTTTGCGCGTTCATGTGTTTTAGTCGTGTAACGTTTGTTTTACGATACGAAATAGATACGAAATATTATTAACATAATATTTTGGATATAATAGTGTTATTAAATAATGATTTATTATTTAATAAAATTGTTCACCAACATCTGTTTTAGTTTTTTCGAAGTTCATTCGATTGAAAAGCGCACGATTTAACCAAATCATGTAATTGTATATATTCAACAATATATATTATTTGATACACAAATTAGCCTAACACATAACTAATTATATGTATTAGAGATGATTAGGCACTAATTATTAGCCCTATTTTGATGGGTGTCACATTCTCCCTCTGTTAGAAGAATTTCGTCCTGAAATTTAGTTTGAAGTCGTGTTTGAAGTAGTGTCAGTGAATAACTGAGGATACTTGAGTCGCATTTGGACTTCCTGTTCCCATGTGAATTCGGGCCCACGCTGCGAATTCCACCTGACCTTGACGATGGGAATACGACTTTGTTTGAGTTGTTTGACCTCACGGTCCATGATTTTGGCGGGTTCTTCAACAAAATGAAGCTTGTCGTCAATACGAATTTCATCTAGTGGAATAATAAGTGTCTCATCAGACAGACATTTCTTCAAGTTAGAAATGTGAAAAATGGGGTGCACGCTGCTGAGCTCGGGTGGCAGCTGTAATCGATATGCCACTGAACCTATTCTCTCGAAGATCTTAAGTGGTCCAATGTATCTAGGGTTTAGTTTTCCGCGTTTGCTGGAACGATTGACACCTTTCCAAGGTGAAAGTTTGAGAAGTACTCGATCCCCAACCTGGAAATCGAGTGGTTTGCGTCTCACGTCAATATTACTTTTCTGACGATCACGTACGGCTTTGAGTTTGTTTTAGATCTTGAAGATCTTTTCTGTGGTTTCGTGTATGAGTTCAGGACCAGTGAGTTAATTGTCTCCCACTTCGGTCCAACAAATAGGTGATCGGCACTTACGACTATACAGTGCCTTGAAAGATGCAACCTAAATGCTGGAGTGGTAACTGTTGTTATACGAAAACTCGTACAACGGTAGATGTTTTTTACAGTTTGCATCGAATTCAACTACACAAGCTCGTAGCATGTCTTCCAGTGTTTGAATAGTTCGTTCATTTTGGCCGTCGGTCTGGGGGTGGTATGCGGTACTCATGTCAAGATGGGTACCCAGTGATTTCTGGAGTGATTGCCAAAAGTGTGATGTGAAGCGACTATCCCTATCAGAGTTAATCGAAATTGGAACACCATGTCGAGAAACAATTTCTTTGATTTAGATTCGTGTGGGGCGTTCCATTTTATAGGTTTCCTTGATCGCAAGAAAATGAACAGATTTTGTGAGACGATCGACGATCACCCAAATGGTATCGCAACCGCTCGTTGACTTTGGTAGTTTGGTTATGAAATCCATGGCGATTTGTTCCCATTTCCATTCAGGAATTTCGGGTTGTTAGACACTTACTGACGTATGTGGCAATTTCGGAATTTATGTTCGGCCACCAATAAAAGTGTTTGATGCCGTGATACATTTTGTCGGATCCCGTGTGAATAGAATATTTGAACTTGTGAGCTTCATCCATCACCAAGTCTCGTAGGTTCCCAAAACTAGGCAACCAGATTCGGTTAGATAAGTACCTAACTCCGTTAGGTTTGATTTCGAATTGTTTATCCATGCCTCACAAGGCTTCATTTTTTGATATCACGGGGTTTCAGAGCTTTGAGTTGAGCAGCGAGAATCTGGATGTTTAGTTCGTCGTGAATTGTTATACTGAGGGCTCGGACTCGAAGTGGTTTTGATCGTTCCTTCCGACTGAGGGCATCGACAACAACATTTGCCTTTCCCGGATGGTATTTGTTTTCACAATCGTAATCGGTAAGCAACTCGACCCATCGATCTTGCCTCATGTTAAGATCTTTTTGATCGAAGATATGTTAGAGACTTTTATGATCGGTAAAGATTGTGCACTTAGTGCCATAGAGGTAGTGTCTTGATATCGCATAAAAAGTCACGTTTTTACTACCGATATCTCTCTCATTCTGGAACGATTCTTGGCAGTAACTCCAAACCAATACAAATCAGTGATATTATGCCAAGATGGTAAAAACAAGGTTGCACGATAAAAATCAAGCAAAATGAGTGAAAAACGAAGATTCCACACACGTTTGAAGATTCAAGGCATCAAAAGGAGATTTCGAGACAAAAGTGCCCATCACCAACATTCATCTCACCCAAGATGTTCATTTTCAAATTACGAATCCAACATAAGAAGAATCAACAAAAACGGATAAAGAATGAAGATTCTCGCCCGCCGGAAGATCCAAATGATTCGTACGCAACATCTGGAGATAAGAGACATATTTTTGGGATATCTTTACATCAAAATCTTCGTTTTTGAATTCCGAATCCAACGCAAAAAGAATCGAGGCAAATGGACGCATAACGACGAAGATACGCGCGAATTAAGCAACGCAACGAAAGATGATGGACCGAGATGGGTGGCAGCCGGCCGCCGCTGGCCAGCAGCCAGACGGCGCCGGCCTCCACCCTCCCGTCTTTCTTGCACTTTTTTATCCTTGCTCGTACCTGCTACACCACCTTTCGCTACTTTTTCGTACCTGGTTCACCACCTTTCGCTACTTTTTCGTACCTGGTGCACCACCTTTCGCTACTTTTGCTAATGTGAGCCTAGGGGTGCTAATGTGAGCCACATTTTTCCTATAAATAGCAACCCATAGGTCTCATTTTAACACACACTCAAGAATACACTTCTACATTCTAATACTTCCACACACTCCTTTTCCATTTCCACTTTCTCACTCTAGAAATCTCTTATAGTCTAGGATTATTGTAATTAATCTTCGGATTAGTATAGAGGCTAGAACGAACGTTAGGAGGTTTGAAGATTCATCTTTGTACGTGTAAGCGAGTTGTCAATCATAATAATACGCTGCTACACATTTAATTCCGGGTGATATCTAAACCTTTATCATACTTATTTTATTCCATATTTTAAATATGTGTTATTGCTTGGTATGTGATATATTTATTGCCATGAATTGCGAGTAGTTTATTATTGTGGTTGTTGATGATGTAGATAATTATAAGTAATGATGATATTATATAATTAATGCACGACAATCGTAAAAAGATATGACGGCCCCTATTCGACTGTTTACCCGATATAGTAATGGAAACGCTTTAAGGCGGAATACAAATGTATGGAAGTCGGTAAACGACTGAAGGTAGTTATATCTCTGGAATCAGCTCTGGTTTAATAGTTGGAATTCCGAATGGGTAATACAACTTCACAACTAACTGGTATATCCTACGAAAGTCAAAACACTATAAAATGATGTTCGTGAAATAAGTTCAGATAAAGTAGGAATTAGTAACCTTTGTAGCATCAAGACTTTATGAATTCAAGTTTAATTTATGGATTACCCTTTCTGGTTATCCACGTGACTGCAACCTAGTAATTAGGACCTGATAAACCTTAATTTTGGTAAGTAGTTATATGTGCCCATGACATGCAATAAGTAAGACACATTGAAACCACTCGTTGTATATATTAGGTTTACATTTCTGCACTGCTTTACATTTAGTTAGATAGAGTGTCAATTTCAATGTCAATTACTCTTGACCGCATGTTGATATGAGAAACCGTGGAATTACTGTGTAAAGTACACTTTCTATCATTGAAAGGCATGGTCCGCATATGAAACACGTTTTAACAAACTGCGAATAATCCGGGGATGTATAACTGTTTGAAAATGAGAGATTTGAATCATATGTCGAAGTAACTAGAGCTTAAATGAATGATAACAGGACTTCAGAATTAGATAAAAGTCATAATGACCTGGAATCCTTAAAACACCAAGTCTAATAAAATCGGCGGTCCAAACATACAAAGTTATTAATCTGTATGCTAATAGTACATTAAACTATTTTAGGAGTTAAGAACGGTCTGACCTATGAGACCATACGCTACTGATTCATGAACCTTGTTATAAAACCAAGATAGGTTGCTTATTTTTCAAGTAGATAAGTATTGGAAGTTTGCGTATTGCTCCAATCAGAATCATGATAACCTAGTTCCTAGTGACATGCCAATGGGAAATTGAGTTGGTAGGGTTCTAGAGTTTACGCCTAGTAGTTTAGTGGCCACATTAGTATCATCCCTATTTATTCTGTCATCCCGAAACATTAATTATCGAAATCTCAACAATCACATATTTATCTTTATCTGCTTTCCTGTACTTTAATTTCCTGCAATTTAATTACTTCTCTTTAACTCCCAAACCTACCTACTTTGTTCCATCCTAGATACTTTCCTACCGAAATTGCCAACTTTAATTTACCCACACGTTTGGATTCATAGAATGATCTTAGGTTATACTTACCGCTTACTAACCAGAGTAGGTAGTACATATAATTTAAGCACCGCAAATTATAAATTTTAAAACCCCTGATGGCGCCCGATTAAGTTACAATCAACGACACCGATGCATTCAGGTGCCATCAAGTTTTTGACGCCGCTGCCGGGGAATCACAAACGTACAATTTAAAGCCACCTTAAGTAGTAGCATTTAGGAGATCCTTCCGAACGAAACCTTTCCAGGTATCTTTCGGAAGTTAAATTGAGTAATTTAGTATTATATATTAATTTAGTATTAGTTTAGCATTAGTTAATTAGGATAGTATTAGTTCAAAATGACAACTCAAAAACCCACTTCTTACCTCATTTCAAAAGACGAACTGACGGCAATGGATGATACGGAATTCTTTGACTACTTAGTAGGAGAAATAGGATCTGATTTCTTTTCACCCTCTTCCTCTAAAGCTAAAGAAACCTCCGAAACCCTAGAAGAATTTAGGACCTCACTTTCTATTCCAAAACATTGCCTGGACCTTGATGACACGAATCAGTTGCCTGACCTGGCATCATCTCCAGAAGATCACTTTCCAACTTTGCATTCGCCTCAAATACCAAATTCTGTCTACTTCGATAGTCTTTCCGAAGAAGATTACGAAGAAAAACCTCCAAAATTATGTGACTTAATCACCCTAATTCCTGAAACGTCAGTGTATGGCAACACTCTGTCAAATTCTCGTAATTACGGCATCTTTCCATTCCTTTCACAAGAACATGAATACA
Organism: Pseudognaphalium luteoalbum; assembly: GCA_963422505.1. NCBI lineage: Eukaryota > Viridiplantae > Streptophyta > Magnoliopsida > Asterales > Asteraceae > Pseudognaphalium > Pseudognaphalium luteoalbum. The sequence goes on along the minus strand of OY730192.1, from coordinate 115,977,854 downwards.
CCATCTATCGAGTGGTGGACAAAGTTCCATCAGTTGAGCCAGAAAAACCTTGTTCTGAAGAACGCCACCTCGGCACATCCTTTAATCCTTCTCACAGAGTAGATGTTTATAGGACATTCGTTAGGAAATTAGACTCCTCCGACTTTCCTTTTTCATATGACCAACGAGAAAAGATTACCAATCTTGACGAACAACTCAAATTCTTATCTCGCCTTTCAAATCATGAATGCGAAAGCACTTCCACCAATTTCAGAGACCAAGAACTAAAGTTCATAGCAGATTTAGATCTACTTTTTGAATCACTTGCCGACATGGATTTCCAACCAATATCTATGATATTAATCAATCATAATGTCGCTGCAATGATCAATGAACTTGAGTTTTGGGTAGAACGGGACCCGATGATTCCTATCATCATCCCTGGTAAAATTCCATTCTTTGTTCATCCCGCTTCTTACTTGATCTCAAAATTGCGAGACGTTTTTCCTGATTCCACCAAAAGACATGACAACGCTTTTTTCGCTAAACGGAAAGACCTTCACGTTAAGCTTGTTCAAATCTTCGCTTTCACCAAATACCCCTTCACTTCCACACAAAAAGCCCCAATCAGTAAACTCATAAGAATAGTCAATTCTACAACCGGAGAACCTGATTCGCAAGAAGATAAAGCATTCCTGGAAATCATGGATAAACTCAATCACGACCTAAATTACAAAGATCAAGGACCTCGTGACAGATTGTCAAACCCTAAGAAGATAAGAAAGGCATATAATAAGTTAATTAATGATCTTGTCAATTTAGGATATGAAGAAAGAAAAACCCTAGGGGACATAGAGAACAGTCATTATTTAATTTATAACGTCATATGGGAGCTTTCAAAATGTTTTGTGCCTAAAAACATTCGTCTAAGGGAACAAATCTCGACCCTTTCTCTACAAAGAGATCGGAACGAATCATAAAACGATTATTTCCTAAAAGGTCGAGGCTCGCAACATTAAATGAACTTATTTTTTATAATTTTTGAAAGTTTCTGTTAAAAAAAAGAGAAAGAAATAATAATATATAATAAATAACTTAAGTTTAATGTTTTAGGTTAATTATAATCGTCCCACAAAAATGTGTGCATTCCCTAAGTTATTTATAACGTGACAAGAAACTAACAAGTAACAAGTCACAATAAATACACTTAGGATTCGTAATCATTATTAATAGGACATTAGAAGTTAACTTAGATTATTTATTTAAAAGTACAATAGGGACCATGTAAGGAATATGGTACTTGAAACTTGGATATATATTCCTAGGGGACCATTAACACTTCCTTGCACTCCCATAATTAAAAAACAAAAACCCTTTCTTCCTCCCCTTTGATCCCCCATGGCCGGCCACCACCCCTTTGATCCTAGGGGACCATGAACCACCATTAAATCTCCATTTAACTCTATAACTTTGCATCCTTTTGAACTCCTCATTGCATATTCTTTTCGGTTGTACATTTGTTTTGAAGTTTCAAGCACTACAAAGGTATGATCATGTGAAACCCACTTTGAACTTTGAATATCCTATTTTATGAAATTGGCTAAGTTAGTAACTAGGAATTACCACTTTTCTTGGTTGAATGCTTAGAAATTACATACTACTACCACTTACCCATGCTAATTCACACATGTTTGACTTTATTAAAAGGATGAACTTTGACCTATTAATTAAGTCTATAATTATGAGTGATTAAGTGTAGTTGTTAGGTATTTAAATGATCATGGTAATGATTACTCTATGTTAAGTGCACAATGCGGATGAATTAGGATTAGCAAGTTGATTTTCGAAAATCTACAAAAGATTAGCTAGCTAGCTTGAATAGAATAGTAAATTCTTGCTCACTAGAATCTTGTACTTGCTTGACTAATCAAAGTAGGCAAAATAACTAGAAAATTATTATTGTGAAAATAAAAATCTTGAATAAAATCAAACACATGGATGACATAACTCTTATTGCATGACCTAACTTGTTTACCAAATAGGAAATGATTGAAATAGTTTAGGTCATATTTACATGCATAGCATATAATTTTGGCATACGAAGTTATTATTTGAAGTAAGCTTTGACCTAAAAAGTCAACTTGAAGTATTGCATTCTTAAAACAAATCAATTGAATTTTAAAACTTACTTCATCTTAAACTTTTTAAAATCAAAACCTACCGATAATTATAGACAGTGAAATAATGACATCTCGAATTTGGGTAACACCAAACTTTGTAAATTGCATTACTTCACAATAAAGCTATTGCCATTTCATGACTATATATTTTTCACCTATTAATGATTGCCTTATTATTAGTTACTTGGGGACATTTGATATTTACTGTAATCTTTGGACTGTCAAAAAAATTTAAAGCCCTCATTTCAAATCTTCCATTGGAAATTTTAATAAGTGCTTTAAATTTTCTCCTTCTTGAGAATCCATTACTTTAAATCTCTCATGTTCTCAGGTACTATGTCACCGAAGAAGAAAAAACTAAACATAGCACGACCACTTACAGGATCTCTCGCCTATCTTAGTACATCACCTTTTCACGACCAGATGGCACGCATTTGGAGAGACAAAAATCTCGGGCGTTTTAGATATGTGGACTGGGAAAAGTTGCAAGTATTGGGATTCAGACAAAGACTAGAGAACCTACTTAGTTATCCAGTTGAGGGTCAGCAGTTCGAGTCCTTTAAGAAACTGTTCAACATTAATGAATTGGTATACATGGAAATGGTTACCGAGTTCATGACTACATACACATTTAAGACAAGGAGTAGAGTTGGAGACAGTTCGATCACATTTCGATACATCGGAAGTTCATTCACCTTGTCATTGGCTTAGTTCGCATAACATTTGGATCTATACACACCTGAGGAGATACATTCCCCACTGTTCACTAATGGAGCCACTTCGATATCCATCTCGACCACACCATCCGAGGCATGGAGTAAGTTATCATCAGCAACATATTTCTCGGGTGTAAAAGCTACCAAACTCAGAGATCCAGTCTTACAAATTCTACCCAAGCTGATAGCTTGTTCATTTGATGGAAAATACACGACAAGCGGTCGAGTTGCCAGATTTGATATTGCTATGATGACATACATCCTCGAGAAGAGGAATATTCAGGTTGCCCATTTAGTTGCCCAGCGGATTCTGGAAGAAAAGGATTTTGGTGCAAAGAGATCAGATATGGGTCCAATAATTACAAGGCTGATTCGCGGAATGGGATTGCTTAAAACGATAGATTATGAGTTCTTTAGGAGCATGGATATACTTAAGATTATGAGAGACGGCACCGTTTACATCAGGGCATGATCATCAGAAACCAAAAGTATGGATGAATTGGTACAAGGTTTAATTTTACCAAGAGAGGGAAGAAAGAGGCATCAACCAAAAGAGACAAATAACTCAGATTCAGACTCAGAGTCAGACGAAGATAAGGATGATTATGACGACCCAGTTGCACCACCACTAGTAGTGCCACAGCCTACTAGAGCAGGACCTTCCACCCCAGCTCCTAGATCTCGGGTGCCCCCTTACATATACCACTATGAGACACCACCAGGGCCAGACTATTAGTACTGGCTGATGCTGATGCCAGTGAGCCCACTTCCTGACTTATCCTTTGGATTGGGCCAAGCACCACCACACTTATATCCCCCTGCAGTTCCTACTCCAGCACCTCACCGACATCCAGTTCTTGACCGTGGCCATGGGTTACCACCTCGCACAGTTCCACCTAGGCCACAAGCACCACCAACACAGGTTCCTATTCAGAGACAGCATGTTCCTTCTGTTTTTGGTTCGGCTAGAGGTCAGACTTCGAGGGGCAGTAGGATATCCAAAACCCCTACACGAGCCACCATTGTTCAGAGTCACAGGATTCTAGGAGCACCAGCCCTGTAGATGAACCGATTGATCCAGTATCCTCTCATAGATAGACTGATTTATTCAGAGGACACTCCCAGCAGAGGACACCTGAGATTCCACTTGACAACTTTGACATGCCCGCAGGGGAATTTGTTGACCATCTGATACAGGATGGAGTATTCACCATAGGTACACTAGATGCAGAGGCTGATTGAGATGCATCAGACAAAGGCACCCACTATCAGCATGATGATTCTTCATCAGATGAGACATCTCCTGGACCTATATTATCTTCAGCTACAGTATCACCACCAGCCGAGCAATAGATTGCTCCGCTTTCTCACTCCTTTCTATTTTCTACCAAGACTTTATTATTATTGTGTGTATTCGATGTACTTTGGATGCATAGACATCACATCTATCTACTTATTACTTTATTAAGCTATTACTTTACTTTTTCTTATCAGCAGCTATTACTTGATTGAATTGAGTGGTTTGTTTGAGAAACTATAGAAGATCGAAGCAAGGAAAACTGTGGACCACACGATGAAGAATGCCAAGAGCCTTAAGCTACAAGCCACGGACCAGCAAACTTCTAACGAGTAGCCAACAACGTGCACAGCAAAAGCGGTACACTGTTCCAAAACCCTCTACCCGTTTAAAGAATTGATTATCTCATCCGATATTCCAAAGACTAAGTGTGGGATAATCAAAACCACACTACACTTACGAAACAATCCGAAAATAAGTAGAATCTCTAAGTGTGGGATACTTCAACAAGAGGTACTCAACGAATAGATTCGAACATTAGGGACAATGTTCCTCTAAGTGTGAGATATACGGCCTTCAACCGCAAGTTTTTACCTCTTGTCCGTAAGTCAAACAATATTTTCATTAAAAGGCTAAAAATGGAAAAAAATTCAAATTTTTAGATTCAAAAACATCGTTCTTTAGAAATCCTATCTTTCAAAATTATAAATTACAGCAAGAAACGAGTTTTGACAACGAAACACATGGCTAGGCACACATTGACCAAAACATTCGATTCATGAGAATTGAGCCCATCATTTGCATTCATTTCTAAAATGCTTCACTTTTCGTTTCATGTGTGCGCCGATGTATGCATTTTAATTAGAACTTGCTCTTGTAATGCATTTCGAGATCACACCGATGAGTGTCATACGTGGCATAGGTACAACCCATCTTGATAACTTCTAAGGAATCCAAACGCCCTTTAACCATCAAACATCCACCCACTCAACCTTCACTCTTCACACCCAATCAAAACCTCCTAATATTCATCCCGAACCTACAGAAGTTTCATTTTCCGATGAACTCTCAAAGATACTCTTGATTTTCCAAGACTTTTGCAGCCTAACACAAAGACATAAAATATATCGGAGCGTTCCCCAAAGGATGAGCATCATCCGTAAAAGGAGCTCCACGAAAAAGAAATTCAGCAAAAGCTGTCAGAAGAAACCTAAATGCCCAAGGATCAAGTAAAAGGGCCAGGAAAAGAAAAATTCCAAAGAAAAAGAAAGAAAAAGGCTATGTAGTCCTTTCAAAATCTGAGAAATTCCAAAGAAACTCTCTCAAGAAAAGTTTCAATAAAATACAAGGAAAACCCTCACACGTTCTTCAACCTAAAACATCCGATTCCTTCCAAGATATCTCGAAAGGTTAGTACCGTCCTCATCAAAAGTGATGGAGATCTGATTCTCGATCAAGCCGATGACGATAATGCTGCATGACAGGCTATCTGAGTGATTGAAACTAGTAAGTAGGAAAACCTAAACACTTGAGTGATTTGAGTGGCCCGCTTGTGAGGATTGCCTAGTCAAGATCATCATTTATGTTGCTCGAAGAAGGTAACAAATTCTATAAACCCTTAGTTTCCGGTGAAAACTCTTTCATAACTGTAACTTTATATTCTTTGGAATCCTTCCAGAAGCTTTTTAAGAATGAGTTTCCTTGAGGACAAGCAAAGTTCTAAGTGTGGGATACTTGATATCGCGTAAAAAGTCATGTTTTTACTACCGATATCTCACTCATTTTGGAACGATTCTTGGCATTTTAAACTCAAAACCAATACAAATAAGTGATATTATGCCAAGATGGTAAAAACAAGGTTGCACGATAAAAATCAAGCAAAACGGGTGAAAAACGAAGATTCCACTCACGTTTGAAGATTCAAGGCATCAAAACAAGATTTCGAGACAAAAGTGCCCATCACCAACATCCATCTCACCCAAGATGTTCGTTTTCAAATTACGAATCCAACATAAGAAGAATCAACAGAAACGGATAAAGAATGAAGATTCTACGCCTGCCGGAAGATCCAAATGATTCGTACGCAACATCTGGAGATAAGAGACATATTTTTGGGTTATCTTTACATCAAAGTCTTCGTTTTTGAATTCCAAATCCAACGCAAAAAGAATCAACGCAAACGGACGCATAACGACGAAGATACGCGCGAATTAATCAACGCAACGAAAGACGACGGACCGGGACGGGTGGCTACCGGCCGCCGCCGGCCAGCAGCCAGGAGGCGCTGACCTCCACCCTCCCGTCTTTCTTGCGCTTTTTTGTCCTTGCTCGTACCTAGTGCACCACCTTTCGCTACTTTTTCGTACCTGGTGCACCACCTTTCGCTACTTTTGCTAATGTGAGCCTAGGGGTGCTAATGTGAGCCACATTTTGCCTAAAAATAGCAGCCCCTAAGTCTCATTTTAACACACACTCAAGAATACACTTCTACATTCTAATACTTCCTCACACTCCTTTTCCATTTCCACTTTCTCACTTTAGAAATTCTCTTATAGTCTAGGATTATTGTAATTAATCTTCGGATTACTAAAGAGGCTAGAACGAACATTAGGAGGTTTGAAGATTCATCTTTGTACGTGCAAACGAGTTGTCAATCATAATAATACACTGTTGCGCATTTAATTCCGGGTGATATCTAAACCTTTATCATACATTTTATTCCATATTTTAAATATGTGTTATTGCTTGGTATGTGATATATTTATTGCCATGAATTGCGAGTAGTTTATTATTGTGGTTGTTGATGATGTAGATAATTATAAGTAAGGATGACATTATATAATTAATGCACGACCATCTTTAAGAGATATGATGGCCCCTATTCGACTGTTTACCCGATATAGTACTGGAAACGCTTTAACGCGGAGTACAAATGTGTGGAAGTCGGTAAACGACCGAAGGTAGTTATATCTCTGGAATCAGCTCCGGTTTAATAGTTGGAATCCCGAATGGGTAATACAACTTCACAACTAACTGGTATATCCTACGAAAGTCAAAACACTATAAAATGATGTTCGTGAAATACGTTCAGATAAAGTAGGAATTAGTAACCTTTGTAGCGTCAAGACTTTATGAATTCAAGTTTAATTTATGGATTACCCTTTCTGGTTATCCACGTGACTGCAACCTAGTAATTAGAACCTGATCAACCTTAATTATGGTAAGTAGTTATCTGTGCCCATGACACGCAATAAGTAAGACACATTGAAACCACTCATTGTATATATTAGGTTTACATTTCTGCACTGCTTTACATTTAGTTAGATAGAGTTTCACTTTCAATGTCAATTACTCTCGACCGCATCTTGATATGAGAAACCATGGAATTACTGTGTAAAGTACACTGTCTATCATTGAAAGGCATGGTCCGCATATGAAATACATTTTTACAAACTGCGAATAATCCGGGGATGTATAACTGTTTGAAAAGTAGAGATTTGAATCATAAGTCGAAGTAACTAGAGCTTAAATGAATGATAACAGGACTTCAGAATTAGATAAAAGTCATAATGACCTAGAATCCTTAAAACACCAAGTCTTATAAAATCGGCGGTCCAAACACACAAAGTTATTAATCTGCATGCTAATAGAACAGTAAACTATTTTAGGAGTTTAGAACGGTCGGACCTATGAGACGATACGCTACTGATTCATGAACCTCGGTATAAAACCAAGATAGGTTGCTTATTTTTCAACTAGATAAGTATTGGAAATTTGTGTATTGCTCCGATCAGAATCATGATAACCTAGTTCCTAGTGACATGCCAATGGGAAATTGAGTTGGTAGGGTTCTAGAGTTTACGCCTAGTAGTTTGGTGGCCACATTAGTATCATCCCTATTTATTCTGTCATCCTGAAACATTAATTATCGAAATCTCAATAATCACATATTTATCTTTATCTGCTTTCCTGTACTTTAATTTCCTGCAATTTAATTACTTGTCTTTAACCCCTAAACCTACCTACTTTGTTCCATCCTAGATACTTCTCTACCGAAAGTGCCAACTTTAATTTACCCACACGTTTGGATTCATAGAACGATCTTAGGTTATACTTACCACTTACACCGACGCTTTCAGGTGCCATCATGTCTCCAAATTTTGAGAGCAAAAACAACGACTCCAAGTTCGAGATCATGAGTAGTGTAGTTCTTTTCATAAATTTTGAGTTATCATGAGGCGTATGCAATGACTTTGTCCCATTGCATCAAAACGCAACCGAGACCTTGATGAGAAGCATCACAGTATACCACGAAGTCATCGGTGCCTTCGGGTAACGATATAATAGGAGCACTACAAAGCTTTTGTTTCAGAAGTTGAAATGCTGACTCTTGTTTATCTGTCCAATCGAACTTTTTGTCTTTCTGATTCAGTGTCGTGAGAGGTTGGGCTATTTTCGAGAAGTTTTCAATGAATCGCCGATAGTACCCAGCAAGACCCAAGAATTGGCGTACTTCGGTTGGAGTTGTTGGTGCTTTATAGCACCCGATAGGCTTAATTTTTGATGGATCAACATGAATTCCTTGACTATCGATGATGTGTCCAAGGAATTGAACGGTTTGCATCCAGAACTCACACTTAGAAAATTTAGCGTACACTCGTGTCTAAGTAGCTCTAAGATGGTTTTGAGATATTGCGCATGTTCATGTTCGTCGCGCGAGTAAATCAAGATGTCGTCAATAAATAAAATGACAAACTTGTCAAGGTATGGTTTTCACACCCGATTCATAAGGTCCATGAATACAGCCGGTGCGTTGGTTAAGCCGAATGGCATCACATGAAATTCATAATGCCCGTAGCGAGTTCGGAAAGCAGTTTTCGAGATATCGGTGTCGCGAACTTGGACTTGATGATAACCCGACCGTAGATCAATTTTTGAATAAAAACTCAACCCTTGAAGTTGGTCAAACAGGTCATCGATACGAGGGAGTGAATATCGGTTCTTGACGGTCAACTTGTTCAACTCTTGGTACCAGGGAGTAAGTCAAGATGTCGTTAATAAATACAATGACAAACTTGTCGAGGTATGGTTTTCATAACCGATTCATAAGGTCCATGAATACAGCCGGTGAGTTGGTTAAGCCGAATGGCATCACTTGAAATTCATAATGCCCGTAGCGAGTTCGGAAAGCAGTTTTCGGGATATCGGTGTCACGAACTCGGAGTTGATGATAACCCGACCGTAGATCTTTTTTTGAATAAAAACTCGACCCTTGAAGTTGGTCAAACAGGTCATCAATACGAGGGAGTGGATATCGGTTCTTGACGGTCAACTTGTTCAACTCTTGGTAGTCGATGCACATTCTGAAAGAACCATCTTTCTTTTTCACGAATAAGATCGGAGCTCCCCAGGGTGAAGAAATCGGTCTAATGAATCCTCTATCCAGGAGTTCCTGTAACTGGGTGGACAACTCCTAAAGTTCGGATGGTGCTAAGTGGTATGGTGCTCGGGCCACACGTGCAACATCTAGCACGAGATCTTTGAGAACTCAACCTGTCTTGGTGGTGGTAGACCAGGCAATTCTTCGGGAAAGACTTCTGGAAAGTATCGAACGATAGGCACATCCTCAAGTCGCTTCTCCTCTGACTTTTTCCCCATGATGTGTGTGAGGATTGCTGGATAACCTTTTCTTATAAATTTTCATGTTTTCAAACAAGATATGATGTTTAGTCTCGTCCCATCGGTCTCCCCCTGTATGATCAAAGTTCTATCGGCGGCGAGAGGGATGGGAACGACCTTGTTGTAACAAATGATTTCGGCACGGTGTCTGGACAACCAGTCCATACCAATGATGACGTCGAAACTTCCAATTTCAACAGGCATAAGATCGATTGAAAAGGTTTTGTTGGCTAGGTTTAAAGTGCAATTAGGTAACACACTATCAGTTTCTATGAGTTTACCGTTCGCTAGTTCTAGCGTGTACTTAACATCTAGAGCAACATGGGTGATGTCAAGCAGTGGATAAAATTCATCAGAAATAAAGCTTCTATCAGCACCAGTATCAAACAGAATAGAAGCAGTTAAGTTATTGAAGAGGAACATACCCGAGACCACATTTGGATCTTGACGGGCATCCCCAGAGTTGAGTACGAAGGCTCTACCTCTTGCATTGTTGTTGTTGTTGCCATTGTTCTTCAGTTTTGGACACTTATTTCCTGAAGTGTCCAGTATCTCCACATTCGTAACAGGCCTTGGGTTGTTTGGTGTTGCTGTTGGAGGTATTGTTGTTGGATTTCAGAGCTCGGCAATCTTAAGTCGAATGTCCGTACCTCGTGAAGTTGTTGCAATGGGTACTATACTGACCCTCGTGGTGGCAGTTACACTTGGAACAATAGGGTTTGTTCCCAGTATACCCACGTTTGGGTTCAGAGTTGGTGTTGTAAGCTTTGATGGTGTTGGGTTTCTTGTCGTGTTGATCGTGGTGCTCGAAGGATTTGCGCTTGTTGTTGGAAAGTATGGTGGATGCCTCACGGCTGACAATCATCGCCATGAGTTCATGTGCAAGCCGAGTAACACTTTCGATGGTGGTTGGTTTAGATGTGGCGACGTTCCCTTGGATGTTCTCCTGGAGTACGCGGATATACCTCTTGATTCATTTCTCCTCAGGATCTACCATAGACGGGCATAGGAGGGCAAGCTGTTGGAATTTGGTGGTGTAACTAATGATGTTGGTGCCCTGTACCCTTAGATTCAAGAATTCTTCTTCCAAACGTTGAAGTTCTTCATTTGGGCAATACTCATCCTTTAACATTTTCTTCAAATCTGTCCGGGGTAATCGATTAGCGGTCTCGATTCCCTCGGTACTAGTATAGGTGTTCCACCAGGTAAGGACACCTTACTGAAAGGTGTAGGTAGCAAACTTGACTTTGTTGTCTTCAGCGCAGTTGCATAGACTAAAGACACCTTCCGTGCCCTTGAGGTATAATGGTTTGCAATTGAGAAAATCCTTGTAAGAGCAAGGTTTGATAACAGGGGTGGTGTTAGCGGTGTCATCACTCCTCCTAGAGTTTCGAGGAGATTCGCGAGTAGCCAGGGCTTCAGCCATTGCTCGGGAAACAATGGCGGCAATTTCATCATCGTTGTAACTTTTCTTCTTTGGCGACATGATTTTTCAAGAAAGAAACAAGAGGTACATGAGAGATTGTACCATAATGATAATTGAAATAGATGTATATATAAAAGTGGTAATATACAACATCACAATGTAAAAACCAATAATGTAGAATAATAAAGAGAAAAAATCCATTGGTATTACGAAGCCAAATGATTACAGACAATTTCTAGTTATGAGTTTCAAGAGTTACACCCTTAGGTGATTCTACAAAAGTGTCGGGAATTGTGACATCCGATCGAATTACATAGGTCCTACGAAAGCATGATTGAGTACAAAATAGATACTACACTAACCTCGGTGTAGATTGAGTTGTGGAAGTAGTGAGGTGAGATGGTCCACAGACTCTTTAAGTATGCTAACCATTCTGAGAGCATCCTCAGTTTCCCATAGGCGCGTCTCGCATTCTTGCAGCCTTGATTGTAAGACGGAGATCTCAATTCGGTTACTGATTACTTGGTTATGAACGATCTCCATGGTTTGTGTGGTATCTTCCATTTGGTCGTGAGTTCGGGTCAAAGTTTAAGAGATATCTGTCTAATCTATGTACAACTGTGCGATACCGTCTTGAGTTTGTTCCATCCAGTTAGAGCGAATATTACGTTGTTCGATTTCCATGTCGTGTAGCCTGCTCTCGTGATGGTGCACTCGAGCAGCTAACACATGAACAATGAAATGAGCAGGTTCTTGAGTATAAGGAGAGACTTCCATGCTTGAAAATCCTCCATTTGATGTGGGGAGTTGGATCCCTTCCTCGTCCCTCCAGGTGTCAAGTAGGTTTGATAACCATCACCAATGGCTAGTTGTTTGCCTTTGGGGTTGGTTATTGAGTTGGTTTTGAGAGGGATATGGGCTAGCTCAAGGCAACCGAGTGTTCCTCCTAGCTACCCTTGAGTTTCTTGATCCATATGGATGAGAGCGTGACGAATTGGGTGGTGTTTTGCCATTTCTGAGATAAAGCGTTAGAAAGAATGAGGCCTATATTCGTATATATAATATAGCCTAAGATTTGCAAAGAGGTCTATCTATCTAGAACAGACATGTTTGAGTCCCGGTTCTCTCGAGGTGAGTGTCAACTAGTGTATCCCTGTTCAACATAACCGTTTCAGGTCTCACATCATCTTCCTTTAATTGTACATAGTTGATCAGGCTATGTTAAATTAAAGTTGTATGACGTAATTTCTGAAACAATCATAACTAATAAGGAAATACTGCCTAATGGTCATAGTCTAGGCCCACTAATGCAACCTAGTTCACTATAACCTTAGGCTCTGATACCAATCTGTCGCACCCTCGAGCTAATGGATACTGATTGGGAAGTCTAACCTACTGCTGAGTATTTGTGATACATGCTAAAATGGGTCAGCGAATGCTGGCGAGCTCACAAGTTTGTATGTCAAAATATATTCGTATGAACCGCAAGATTTGATGGAATTTAAAATGCAATTAAGCAAAATAAAAGATATACAGCCATGAGCACATAGTCTGACCTTAACTCGAGGTGTCAGGTCCACATTTAAGGTATCCTGATCGAGGTGCCTCCCACGAGTGCCTAATCTACACTCGTCTGAACAAATATTAATACATCCGTTTAACTAGTTAGTGTATGCTAACCGGAAAGAGGATGGTCAATCCTATATGGTACCATATACTAATATTCTCGCTACAACGTATTACCAAACTATGATGAGGAGGGCTTCGAAATGATTAGTGAAATAACTCATGTAGTATATGTTTGATTTCGTATTTGCGTTCATATTGTAACACCCCGCAAATTTAAACGCGCTTACGTACACTAAATAAAAGCATTTTAGGCTAATTCCCTAACTTTGAGTGAATTAACAACACATTTTAGAGATAAGTCTAGCAAAGCCCAACTAGTTAATACGCGTAGCATTACATTTCATAATTAGTGTAATTATGTACAGTTGATTGAAACAACTCGACAAAAGTATACGACTGTTGGTGAACAAAAATTAATTAATAATAGGAGATTATTAGTTAACTTTAACGTCCATTAAATATTATTTTGATAATATTTAACAAGTATTTCGTAAACTGAAACAAACTCGAGACATTTCTGTAACAAACAAAGTTATAATTTTACAACTGAGGTAAATTACTTTTGTAAAAATATATCAACTAAAATATATCCTAAAATGTTTTTATTTTTTTTAAAAAAAAATTACCAATTAAAAACAAATTTATATTTAACGATTGGATAAACGAACACGGATAAAATACCATAACTTGGGACGAAAAATCCCCTCCCCTTTGGTTGACCAAAACCGACCCACACCCCCACCACCAACCTCATTCTTTCATTTCCACTCTCTCTCTACCTCTCATTTCTCTCTCAATTCCCTCTCTAAAACCACACCCAAAATCACCATAAATTACCACAAAAACGACACGAATCACCTAGCTTCTTTGGAATAAATCATTCACGGGACCACAAGCTACACTCCCACCTTTTCGGATTTTAAAACTGACACGCGTAAGTTTCTGACATTTTCTGAAAACTCTTGAATTTTGAGATTTGCTTTGATATTTCGTGTTTGTAATACTTAATACATCATGTTTTAGCGTTCTATCAACTGATTATGTCCAAAAATCGACTTGAAATGTGTTTAAAAACCAAACTCGCACTAACAGCTGCGTCTGCGAACTGAGATGCGTCTCAGCTTGCAGATCGTGCTGCGAACCGAGATTCACCTGCGAACTGACCTGCGAACTGACCTGCGAACAGAACCTGCGAACTGACATGCGAACCGAACTGACTGCGATTCAAGACTTGCGAGTTGAGACTTGCGAACCGAACTTTGGCATGCGAACCCAACTCATTTCGCAACCCACTTTGCCCTGCGAATCCAAACTCAGTTCGCATCGCGAAGTCAGTTCGCACAGCAATTCCAGTCCGCAGCCAGAGTTAATCGATTTTTCCGAATTTAAATTCCATATGCGATTTTTAATACAGCTCGATCCCAACCAGGGTCTCTGCCTGTAACACCCCCAAATTTAATGTTTTGCGGAAGCATAATTTAGGTGTTACTAATCAAAAATCAAAGCACACAGATATATAGCAAACGACTCTATATGTGTCGTTTTAACAAAATATATTGATATTAAAAGGTTTACAACAGTTTGAACCCGTATATAGCTCGTGTTCGTAATATGAGAGATTTAAGTACATAATTAGTTATACAAAATATAATAATGCAATGAAATCTCTGAAGTTTGCATGGAGACTCGAGCTAAGATGCATCCTGATGGGCAGTCCAAATCTACTGCTGAGTACCTGTGATACATGCTAAAATGGGTCAGCTGACGCTGGTGAGCTCACAGGTTTAGATGTCAAATAATATTGTGTGAACCGCAAGATTTAAATGTTGATTTGCATCCAGCAAATGATAATAATAGTGTATACAACCATGAGTGCATAGTCTGAGCTTAACTCGAGGGTCGGGTCCCATATAGAGAATTCTGAGCGAGGTGCCTCCACGAGTGCCTAATCTACACTCGTTTTCCCAAATATTAGTACGTCCGTTGCGGAGGTTAGCGCGACTAATCCGGACGAGGTGGGTCAATCCTATATGGTACCATATACTAATATTCACGCTACTTTCATATTACCAGACTATACTAACGGAGGACTTTGGTTTGATTAGTTGAAAATAACTCATGTAGTATATTGAAATATGTACTCGCGTTCACGTGTTAAAAACAGAGCAATGTATCGCACCCCTAGTAAAACAGTAAAAAGAGGGGCCATGAGACTCACCTGAGCCTGAAGAGTTTATCTAAATAAACTGAGATTGATTAGTCAAGAATTGAAGTCCAAAGACTTCTAACCTGAGGGTGTCCATGACACGCGATGGTTATAAACATGAGAAGGTATCTAACAAGACTACCTTGTAGTTGTTTGTCCAACTAGAATGTCCAAATGATTACAATTTGGTTGATTGTCTAAGCGTTTGAAAATGTGTATGGCCCGTTGGTGATTGTTTGTAATAATAATCTTGACGTTATCATATTGATTTCGAAGTGTTATACTTGAAAAACATGTCTTACAATGTTGTAGGAGTCGCTTGAGGTTGTATAAGTTCGACACTCTGTGTAAAAGAATTTACAGGTTCCTGGATGACGAGGGTCCGGGGGCAGCGCCCCTCGTAGCGGGGTCCAAGGGGCGGCAGCCCCTGGCGGGGTCCAAGGGGCAGAGCCCATGGCTGGGGTATAGCTGCCAGGTTAGCTTGGAAAATTTTTATTTCTACTAAATTGCTTTGGTGAAAAACGCATCTGGACTTGAATTTGGGTGAAATCAAGTACTAAATATTTAGGTCTCGACACTTAGTAAAATCTGTATTATCTTGGTTCTGTTTCATGCGACACTTATAGCGTCACATGGGGCTTAGGCGTCACTTAGGAAGTGACGCATGAAATGGCAAAATCTGAGTGAGGGCGTCACTTATGGAAGTGATGCATAGTAAGGCGTCACTAAGGTAGTGTCGGATGTAAGTGTCGGGTAAGGGCTCTAGGCGTCACTAGACAAGTGACGGAGGTAAGTGTCAGGAGAAAGGGGTTTTATGCGGCACTTAGGCAAGTGACGCAAATTTGGGGTTTTATGCGTCACTCGATGCGGCACCTAAGTGACGCACAAAGTGACGCTATACTTGTCTGGCCTATGCGACACTTACGTCTGTTCGATGGATTTTTAGCCAAAAACGTGTTTTCCGGTTTCCGTTTGGTCCGATTCTTTTACCCAACCTTTAGATGGACATTACAAGATTAAAGAAACAACTAAAGCTTGAAAACAATAAAAATCGAGGAGTTGCGGGTTTTGTAGGAAACTTACCACTTAACGCGGGGAGAATCCGGAAAGATGGAAATGTAGAACGTTGCGAGGTGGTTCTTTTCTTCCAAATGAGCGATGAAAACCGAGGTCGTTTGGTGGTGTAATTTTGTGATTTAGAGGTGGTAGTGGTGATGGAGTTTGTAGAGAGAAAAGAAGAAAGAGAGAAGTGGATGGTGAGAATGAGAAGAAATGAGGGAAGAGAAGAGGGAAAAGAGAGGGGAGGGGGGGCCGGCTGGTGGGGTCCACCGAGTGTGGGCTTCACTAGGTTTTCGTTCTCCCACGTACGCGCTCCGTGCGGTGTTCGTTTTCCAGATCGTTTTAAAGTTTAAATATTTATTTTGCGCGTCATGTACACATTTTAAGATACGAATAATTTCCCGATATTTTAATTAAAATATTTCACCGATTACTTTAATAGTTGAGTTATAAAATATAACTTAACTTGTTTCGTTTTGTTTGCGTGTTTGTTATTTTTAACCGCGAAATCCTTGTTTGCACGATACGCAATAAATATGAAATATTATTAACATAATATTTTGGATATAATAGTTGTATTAAATAATATTACATTATTTAATAAAAATGTTCACCAACGTCCGTATAAATTGAATCGAATTACATTCGATTTGGGATTGCGTACGATTTAATCAAATCGCATGTTCGTATATATTCATCAATATATATTGAGATACATTAATTATCCTAATCTAAGGATTAATTACATGTATTAACAACTGATTAGGTACTAATCACTAGTCCTAATTTGGCGGGTGTTACATTCTCCCCCTGTTAGGAGAATTTCGTCCGGAAATTTTGCTCGATGTAGCGTTTGATGTAGAGTCAGTGAATAATTGAGGATACTTGAGTCGCATTTGGTCTACCCGTTCCCATGTGAATTCCAGTCCATGCCGCGAATTCCACCTGACCTTGACGATGGGAATACGACTTTGTTTGAGTTGTTTGACCTCACGGTCTACGATTTCAGCGGGTTCCTCAACAAAATGGAGTTTGTCATTGACGCGAATCTCGTCGAGTGGGATGATGAGTGCCTCATCAGACAAGTATTTCTTTAGGTTAGAAATGTGAAAAGTAGGGTGCACGCTGCTAAGCTCAGCTGGCAGCTGCAGTCGATATGCCATAGGGCCAATCCTTTCGAGGATCTCAAAAGGCCCAATGTATCTAGGATTTAACTTCCTGTGTTTTCCAAATTGGATTACGCCTTTCCAAGGCGATACTTTAAGGAATACTCGATCCCCAACTTGGAACTCGAGTGGTTTGCGTCTCACGTCAGCATAACTTTTCTGACGATCACGTGCGCCTTTGAGTCGGTTTTGGATTTCGAAGATTTTTTTCAGTGGTTTTGTGTATGAGTTCAGGACCAGTGAGTTGACTGTCTCCCACTTCGGTCCAACAGATCGGTGATCGGCACTTACGACCGTACAATGCCTCGAATGGTGCAACCTTAATGCTGGTGTGATAACTGTTATTATAGGAAAACTCGCACAATGGCAGTTGTCTTTCCCAGTTTGCACCGAAGTTAACTACGCAAGCTCGTAGCATGTCTTCCAGTGTCTGAATGGTTCGTTCACTTTGGCCATCGGTTTGAGGATGGTATGCGGTACTCATATCAAGTCGGGTACCCAATGATTTTTGGAGCGATTGCCAAAAGTGAGATGTGAAACGAGCGTCCCTGTCAGAAATAATCGAGGTTGGGACACCGTGTCGAGAAACAATTTCTTTGATGTAGATTTGTAAGAGGCATTCCATTTTATCGGTTTCCTTGATCGCCAGGAAATGAGCAGATTTGGTGAGTCGATCGACGATCACCCAAATGGTATCGCAACCGCTCAATGATTTGGGTAGTTTGGTTATGAAATCCATGGCGATTTGTTCCCATTTGCATTCAGGAATGTTGGGTTGTTGAAGTAAGCCAGAAGGTTTTTGATGTTCGGTTTTGACTTTCGGCCTTCATGTTCAGCCACCAATAGAATTCCTTGATGCCGTGATACATTTTGTCGGATCCCGGGTAGATAGAATACTTGGACTTGTGAGCTTCATCCATCACCAAGTCTCGCAGGTTCCCAAAACTAGGCAACCATATTCGATTTGAGAAGTACCTAACGCCATTAGGTTTGATTTCGAATTGTTTATCAATGCCTAGTAAGGCTTCGCGTTTGACATTTTCGGGTTTCAAAGCTTCGAGTTGAGCGGTATGAATCTGAATGGTGAGATCATTATGAATGGTCATACTCAGGGCTCGAACTCGCAGTGGTTTCGGTCATTCCTTTCGATTGAGGGCATCGCCAACAACATTTGCCTTGCCTGGGTGGTACTTGATTTCGCAGTCGTAGTCGGTGAACAACTCAACCCAGCGACGTTGTCGCATATTAAGGTCTTTTTGGTCGAAGATGTGTTGGAGACTTTTGTGATCGGTGAATACGGTACTTCGGGTACCATATTTTGAGGGCGAACACCACGGCCCCTAGCTCGAGGTCGTGAGTCGTGAGGTTCTTCTCATGAACTTTGAGTTACCGGGAAGCGTAAGAAATGACCTTGTCTCGTTGCATCAACACGCAACCGAGACATTCGTGGGAAGCATCGCGGTATACCACGAAGTCGTCGGTGCCTTCGGGTAAAGATAGAATAGGAGTACTGCAAAGCTTGAGTTTTAATAGCTGGAATGCTGACTCTTGTTTATCAGTCCAATTGAACTTCTTTTTCTTCTGAGTCAGTGTCGTGCGTGGTTGAGCTATTTTGGAGAAATTTTCGATGAAACGACGCTAATACCCGGCCAATCCCAAAAATTGGCGTACTTCGGTTGGGGTGGTTGGCGCTTGCCAGTCTTTGATAGCTTTGATTTTTGATGGATCGACGTGAATTCCTTGACTATTAACAACATGTCCAAGGAATTGAACGGATTGTATCCAGAACTCACACTTGGAGAATTTGGCATATAACTCCTCGTGTTTGAGTAGTTCTAGAATGGTTTTGAGGTGTTGCGCGTGTTCTTGTTTATTGCGCGAATAGATGAGGATGTCATCGATAAAGACAATGACAAACTTGTCGAGGTAAGGTTTACAAACCCAATTCATAAGATCCATGAATACAGCCGGTGCGTTTGTTAAACCGAAGGGCATCACCTGGAATTCATAATGCCCGTAGCGAGTTTGGAAAGCAGTTTTCGAAACATCGGTGTAACGAACTCGAAGTTGATGATAACCTGACCGAAGATCGATCTTTGAATAAATACTCGACCCTTGTAGTTGGTCAAACAGGTCATCGATGCGAGGAAGTGGATACCGGTTTTTGATGGTCAACTTGTTCAACTCTCGATAGTCGATACACATTCGAAAAGAACCGTCTTTCTTTTTCACGAATAAGACCGGAGCTCCCCATGGTGAAGAAATCGGTCTAATAAATCCTCTTTCCAGGAGTTCCTGTAACTGGGTGGACAACTCCTGAAGTTCGGATGGGGCTAGGCGATATGGTGCTCGGGCTACCGGTGCAGCACCCGGCACGAGATCGATCAAGAACTCAACCTGTCTATGTGGAGGTAAACCAGGTAGTTCTTCCGGAAAGACTTCGGGAAAGTCTCTAACGATTGGCACATCCTCAAGTTGCTTCACCTCCGACTTTTTCTCTGTGACGTGCGCGAGGATTGCAGGATAACCCTTTCTGAGAAATTTTTGGGTTTTCAGACAAGATATGATATTTCGTCTCGTCCCACCGGTATCCCCCTGTATGATCAAGGTTCTACTGACGACGAGAGGGATGCGGACGATTTTGTCATAACAGACGATTTCGGCTCGGTGTTTGGACAACCAATCCATACCAATGATGACGTTGAAACTTCCAATTTCAACGGGCATAAGATCTATCGAAAAGGTTTCGTTGGCTAGGTTTAAAGTGCAATTAGGTATCACACTATCAGTTTCTATGAGTTTACCGTTTGCTAGTTCTACAGTGTACTTAGCATCTAGAGCAACCGGTGTGATGTCAAGTAGGGGATAAAACTCATCGGAAATAAAGCTCCTATCGGTACCAGTATAAAATAGAATAGAAGCATTTAAGTTGTTGAGAAGGAACATACCCATGACCACATTTTGGTCCTGATAGGCATCCCCAGAATTGAGTACAAAGGCTCTACCTTTAGTGTTGTTGTTGTTGTTGTTGCTGTTGTTGGCCTTGTTCTTCAGTTTCGGGCAGTCATTCCAATAGTGCCCAGGGTTCCTGCATTCATAGCAGGCTCGGTGTGGTCTGGTGTTGTTGCTGGAGTTGTTGTTGTGGGCTGTGGACCTACAGTCCTTGGTGAGGTGGCCATGCCTCATCCAGTTACTGCAATAGGGACCGCAAGAACCTTCATGGTGGCGGTTGCACTTTGAACAGTAGGGCTTGTTCCCTGTGTAACCCCGTCTGGTGTTAGTGATTGAGTTGTAGGCCTTGATGGTGTCGGGTTTCTTGTTTTAGGAGTTGTTGTGGTTGTCGGACCACTTTCTTTTGAGATGGTTGGAGGAAGAAGTGGGTGGTTCTGGGTCCTCGTTCATGGCCATGAGTTCATGGGCTAATCTGATAGCACCATCAATGGTGGTCTGGTTTGAGGAGGTGACGTTCCCCCGGACAGGTTCCGGAAGACCGCGGATGTACCTTCGGATCTTATCGGGTTCGGTGCTCACCATTGCTGGGCGAAGGATGGCAAGCTGTTGGAATCTGACGGTGTATCCGTCAATGTGAGTTCCCTGCACCTTTAGGTGCCAGAACTCTTCCTCCAGCTTTTGGAGTTGTTCGATGGGGCAATACTTAGCAGTAAGCATTGTCTTCAGTTCCTCCCAAGGGAGTAGGTAGGCGTTATCGATACCCACAGACTGGACATATGAATTCCACCATGAGAGAGCACCATCTTCAAGGGTGCAAGTGGAGTATTTGACTCTGTCCTCTTCCGCACACTTGCTGATGTGGAAGACGGATTCCATTTTCTCGAACCATCTGATCAGTCCGATGGCTCCTTCAGTTCCGTTGAAACTCAAGGGTTTGCAGCTCAGGAAGTCCTTGTATGAACAAGGTTTGGATTGAGGCCCGTTGGCAGCTGTGTCTTCGCTGCCCGAACTGGGTTGTCGGGTAGCCATAGCTTGAGCCACGCTTTGGGCTATGAGTTGGGCGATTTCAGTTTCGCTAAAGGTGAATCGCTTCGGTGGCATTTTGCTGAGTAAGATCAAGAAAAGACAATGAGATTCTTGTGTGACATTCTGATATATCACAGGTGTATATGCTGGAATATACAATTCAAAGTGATAATTATATTTCATTGAAAATAGCCAAGTTTGGTACATGACACGAGTTTTCAAAAGATTACATAATATGGGGAGTACAAAAGGTACCGGGAATTGTTACATCCGATTCGAATAGTAAGAGTCCTACACAGATAGATATAGATTACAAGATGCCAGTCACACTAGTTCTAATGCAAGTTGATCCTTTCCATTAGTGTGACAAGTCGATCCACGGTGACTGCGAGTCTGCTGGTTTGTCGAGCATTGTCTTCTGCCAAGGCTAGTCGTTGTACCAGCATCCTCGAGTATTCTTCGGTCTCTTGCAGGCGCTGCTCGCATTGTTCCAACCTGAGTCGCAAAAGTTCGACTTCTATTCCTGATTCCACTACTCAGTCGTGGAGTATGTTCATGTTGCTAACGGTGTTTCGTGGTCCTCGGAGACTTGGTTGATGCGCTCAAGCGCTGTGAGTCTCCAGTTTTTGTTTGTTTCTTGCAATGCGACATCCATGGTGCGAAGTCGTTGCTCGTGACGGTCCAGCCTAGCGGCCAAGGCCTGCAGAGTGAAGTGAGTGGGGTACGGGCCAGCTCGAGGCTACCTGGCATTCCTCCTAGCTACCCTCGGGTTCTGCGACCCGGATTGAGAGTGTGACGAATTGGGTGGTGTGTTTGCCATTCTGAGATAAAGCGTTAGAAAGAGTGAGGCCTATATCCATATAATACATATATAATATAGCCTAAGATGTTGAGTGAGAGCGAGGCCTATCTATGTATATATATATATAAATATATCAGATAATAGCCTAAGGTGTCTAACACAGACAAGTTTGGGTCCCGGTTTCACTCGTGGTCAGAGTCAACTAGTGTATCCTGTTCAGTCATGATTCCTTTCAGATCTCACATCATATTCTTTTAATTATACATAGTTGATCAGGCTATGTTAAATTAAACCAATACCATGTAGTCATTGAACCTAATCATACTTAATAAGGAATACTGCCTAACGGTCATACTCTAGGCCCACTAAATGCTACCTAGTTCACTATAACCTTAGGCTCTGATACCAATCTGTAACACCCCCAAATTTAATGTTATAAGGAAGCATAATTTGGGTGTTACTAATCAAAAATCAAAGCACACAGATATATAGCAAACGACTCTATATGCGTCATTTTAACAAAATATATTGATATTAAAAGGTTTACAACAGTTTGAACCCGTACATAGCTCGTGTTCGTAATATGAGAGATTTAAGTACATAATTAGTTATACAAAATCTAATAATGCAATGAAATCTCTGAAGTTTGCATGGAGACTCGAGCTAAGATGCATCCTGATGGGCAGTCCAAATCTACTGCTGAGTACCTGTGATACATGCTAAAATGGGTCAGCTAACGCTGGTGAGCTCACAGGTTTAGATGTCAAATAATATTGTGTGAACCGTAAGATTTAAATGTTGATTTGCATCCAGCAAATGATAATAATAGTGTATACAACCATGAGCGCATAGTCTGAGCTTAACTCGAGGGTTGGGTCCCATATAGAGAATTCCGAGCGAGGTGCCTCCACGAGTGCCTAATCTACACTCGTTTTCCCAAATATTAGTACGTCCGTTGTAGAGGTTAGCGTAACTAACCCGGACGAGGTGGGTCAATCCTATATGGTACCATATACTAATATTCACGCTACTTTCGTATTACCAGACTATACTGATGGAGGACTTTGGTTTGATTAGTTGAAAATAACTCATGTAGTATATTGAAATATGTACTCGCGTTCATGTGTTAAAAACAGAGCAATGTATCACACCCCTAGTAAAACCGTAAAAAGAGGGGCCATGAGACTCACCTGAGCCTGAAGAGTTTATCTAAATAAACAGAGATTGATTAGCCAAGAATTGAAGTCCAAAGACTTCTAACCTGAGGGTGTCCATGACACGCGATGGTTATAAACATGAGAAGGTATCTAACTAGACTACCTTGTAGTTGTTTGTCCAACTAGCATGTCCAAATGATTACAATTTGGTTGATTGTCTAAGCATTTGAAAATGTGTACGGCCCGTTGGTGATTGTGTGTAATAATAATCTTGACGTTATCATATTGATTTCGAAGTGTTATACTTGAAAAACATTTCTTACAATGTTTTAGGAGTCGCTTGAGGTTGTATAAGTTCGACACTTGGTGTAAAAGCATTTACAGGTTCCTGGATGATGAGGGTCCGGGGGCAGCGCCCCTGGTAGCGGGGTCCAAGGGGCGGCAGCCCCTGGCAGGGTCCAAGGGGCAGAGCCCCTGGCTGGGGTCGAGCTGCCAGGTTAGCTTGGAAAATTTTTATTTCTACTAAATTGCTTTGGTGAAAAACGCATCTGGTCTTGAATTTGGGTGAAATCAAGTACTAAATTTTTAGGTCTCGACACTTAGTAAAATCTGTATTTTCTTGATTCTGTTTCATGCGACACTTATAGCGTCACTTGGGGCTTAGGCGTCACTTAGGAAGTGACGCATGAAATGGCAAAATATGAGTGAGGGCGTCACTTATGGAAGTGACGCATAGTGAGGCATCACTAAGGTAGTGTCGGATGTAAGTGTCGGGTAAGGGCTCTAGGCGTCACTAGACAAGTGACGGAGGTAAGTGTCAGGAGAAAGGGGTTTTATGCGGCACTTAGGTAAGTGACGCAAATTTGGGGTTTTATGCGTCACTCGATGCGGCACTTAAGTGACGCACGAAGTGACGCTATACTGGTCTGGCCTATGCGACACTTATGTCTGTTAGATGGATTTTTAGCCAAAAACGTGTTTTCCGGTTTCCGTTTGGTCCGATTCTTTTACCCAACCTTTAGATGGACATTACAAGATTAAAGAAACAACTAAAGCTTGAAAACAATAAAAATCGAGGAGTTGCGGGTTTTGTCGGAAACTTACAACTTAACGCGGGGAGAATCCGGAAAGATGGAAATGTAGAACGTTGCGAGGTGGTTCTTTTCTTCCAAATGAGCGATGAAAACCGAGGTCGTTTGGTGGTGTAATTTTGTGATTTAGAGGTGGTGGTGGTGATGGAGTTTGTAGAGAGAAAAGAAGAAAGAGAGAAGTGGATGGTGAGAATGAGAAGAAATGAAGGAAGAGAAGAGGGAAAAGAGAGGGGAGGGGGGGCCGGCTGGTGGGGTCCACCGAGTGTGGGCTTCACCAGGTTTTCGTTCTCCCACGTACGCACTCCGTGCGGTGTTCGTTTTCCAGATCGTTTTAAAGTTTAAATATTTATTTTGCGCGTCATGTACATATTTTAAGATACGAATAATTTCCCGATATTTTAATTAAAATATTTCACCGATTACTTTAATAGTTGAGTTATAAAATATAACTTAACTTGTTTCGTTTTGTTTGCGTGTTTGTTATTTTTAACCGCGAAATCCTTGTTTGCACGATACGCAATAAATATGAAATATTATTAACATAATATTTTGGATATAATATTTGTATTAAATAATATTATATTATTTTATAAGAATGTTCACCAACGTCCGTATAAATTGAATCGAATTACATTCGATTTGGGATTGCGTACGACTTAATCAAATCGCATGTTCGTCAATATATATTGAGATACATTAATTATCCTAATCTAAGGACTAATTACATGTATTAACAACTGATTAGGTACTAATCACTAGTCCTAATTTTGTGGGTGTTACACTGCCCCTTGGACCCCGCCAGGGGTTGCCACCCCTTGGACCCCGCTACCAGGGGCGTTGCCCCTGGACCCTCGTACACAATTTCATATTTTATGAAACACGATGAAACGAATATAAAAATGTTTTCAGAGATTACTATTACAAACGGTTACCAACAAGTCGTATACATTTCCACAACTACGAAATACAAATACAAACATACATATTTCACAAACGCTTTGGACATAACTTGGTTGTACGAACACTAGCATGGATGGTCGACTTAGATATCCACATACTTATTCAATCTCATACGTTTAGGACGTTAGGAGGTTTCGGACTAGACTCGGGCTTTAGGCTTTGCTAGCACTTGAACATACTTAGCTCATCAGATGAGTTCACAACCCCAACTTTTAATGTTTTAACTACTTTTGAACAGGGGTGGAAAACATAGTCAACGCTTTTGCTACGTGAGAAAACTTTTATATAACTATTGTGATATACAGTGTGCTATATAGTGTGCTATATATTTGTGACTGCGGTCAAACGATTATAACTATTATTTATGAAATGGGATTTCATACAAAAACTAAATTGGAATACACTGGAGAACGACTAGCCACACACGCTTTTACAAACTGACTTTTATGGAACAACATTTTCATAGACATCTGAAAAGTCCCTACTTCTTGGGCACAAACACACAGAAAGTCCCTACGTCTTGGGCACCCACACAGAAAGTCCCTACGTCTTCGGCACACACACAACAAGTCCTTACTTCTTGGGCACATTTATACAAGTCCCTACGTCTTGGGCAAACAGAAAGTCCCTACTTCTTGGGCAAGGTGCCATCCTACATCTTGGATTAGGGCCCTACTTCTTGAGCAGATGAGTCCTACGTCTTGGATGCTAGTCCTACTTCTTGGACACAACTTATACAAGTCCCTACATCTTGGGCACATAGAAAGTCCCTACTTCTTGGGAAACGATTTAGGTCCTACTTCTTGGACGCACTTGAAAAGTCCCTACGTCTTGGGTAAACATTTTAAATCCCTACTTCTTAGGTAAACTAATAGGATACTGCTTTCCTACGACACGTGAACTGTATTTTGGGTAACATCCCACAACAACTACTATTGGGTAACATCCCACCATGATTATACTTGAACAAGCATTCTAAACGAAACTATTTGACACGTAGGCCAACAAGCCTACTCAAACTTGGTTCAACTATTGCAAACATAAAACCTGTGAATTCACTCAACTTCGTTGTTGACTTTTACTATGTTTTTCAGGGAATTGCACGTAAGAACCGCCTGCACATACGGAACTAGGGAGACCCGCGAAGCTTTAGGATGCCAACTTTTGAAACTAGTAGATTTCTTTTGTATAACTAAAGTGATTTTACTCATATTTACGAAATCTACTTTTGTAAACTTAATAACTTTTACATTTGTACGAATTGACGAATCGTACACTTTGTAACTATTACATTTGGCATCTTAATATATTATGTTCTGTTGTAATCATAAGCTCTGATACGTATGCATGTACTGTGTATAGTGGCACTCCCCATACTTTACTAAATGCTTCCGCTAAACAAAATCAACGAATTTAGGGGTGTTACACATATAGTAAAACGAAATGTGCAGTATATCACACCCCTGAGTAAAAAATAGTAAAATAGGGGCTATGAGACTTACCTGAGTCTTGGAGTGTTTAACTTAATAAACTTGAGTTGATTAGCCGAATTGTGATATCCGAAGACTTGTAACCTGAGGGTGTCCATGATACGGGATGGTTATAAACGTGAGTAGGTATCTATAAAGACTACCTTTGTAGTTGTTCATCCAACTAGAATGTCCAAATGACTACGATAGGCACATCCTCAAGTCGCTTCTCCTCTGACCTTTTCCCCATGATGTGTGCGAGGATTGCTGGATAACCTTTTCTCAGAAATTTTCAGGTTTTCAAACAAGAGATGATGTTTAGTCTCGTCCCATCGCTCTCCCCCTGTATGATCAAAGTTCTATCGGCGGCGAGAGGGATGCGAACGACCTTAACGTAACAAATGATTTTGGCATGTGGTCTGGACAACCAGTCCATACCAATAATGACATCGAAACTTCAAACTTCAACAGGGATAAGATCGATTGAAAAGGTTTCCTTGGCTAGGTTTAAAGTTCAATTAGGTAACACACTATCAGTTTCTATGAGTTTACCATTCACTAGTTCTACCGTGTACTTAACATCTAGAGCAACAGGGGTGATGTCAAGCAGTGGATAAAATTCATCAGAAATAAAGCTTCTATCGACACCGGTATCAAACAGAACAGAAGCAGTTAAGTTATTGAAGAGGAACATACCCGAGACCACATTCGGATCTTGACGGGCATCCCCAGAGTTGAGTACGAAGGCTCTACCTCTTGCATTGTTGTTGTTGTTGCCCTTGTTCTTCAGTTTTGGACACTTATTTCCTGAAATGTCCGGTATCTCCAAATTCGTAATAGGCCCTGGGTTGGTTGTTGTTGCTGTTGGAGGTATTGTTGTTGGATTTCAGAGCTATTCAATCTTTGGTCGAATGTCCGTACCTCATGAAGTTGTTGCAAGGGGTACTACACTGACCTTCGTGGTGGCGGTTACACTTAGAACAATAGGGTTTGTTCCTAGTATACCCACGTTTGGGTTCCGAGTTGGTGTTGTAAGCTTTGATGGTGTTGGGTTTCTTGTCGGGTTGATTGTGGTGTTCGTAGGATTTGCGCTTGTTGTTGGAAGGTGTGGTGGATGCCTCATGGCTGACAATCATCGCCATGAGTTCATGTGCAAGCCGGATAGCACTTTGGATGGTGGTTGGTTTAAATGAGGCGACGTTCCCCTGGATGTTCTCCGGGAGTACGCGAATATACCTCTTGTTTCATTTCTCCTCCGGATCTACCATAGACGGGCAGAGGAGGGCAAGCTGTTGGAATTTGGTGGTGTAACTGATGATGTTGGTGCCCTGTAACCTTAGATTCCAGAATTCTTCTTCCAAACATTGAAGTTCTTCATTCGGGCAATACTCATCCTTTAACATTTTCTTCAAATCAATCCGGGGCAATCGATTAGCGGTCTCGATTCCCTCGGTACTAGTATAGGTGTTCCACCAGGTAAGGACACATTCCTGAAAGGTGTAGGCAACAAACTTGACTTTGTTGTCTTCAACGCAGTTGCATAGACTAAAGACAGATTCCATACGTTCTATCCATCGGATCAAGCAAATGGCACCTTTCGTGCCCTTGAGGTATAACGGTTTGCAACTGAGAAAATACTTCTAAGAGCAAGGTTTGATAACAGGGGTGGTGTTAGAGGTGTCATCACTCCTCCTAGAGTTTCTGGGGGATTGCCGAGTAGCCAGGGCTTCAGCCATGGCTCGGGAAACAAGTGCAGCAATTTCATCATCGCTGTAACTTTTCTTCTTTGGCGGCATGATTTTTCAAGAAAGAAACAAGAGGTACATGAGAGATTGTACCATTATAATAATTGAGATAGATGTATATATAAAAGTGGTAATATACAACATCACAATGTAAAAACCAATAATGTAGAATAATAGAGAGAAATCGTCCATTGGTATTACAAAGCTAAATGATTATAGACAATTTCTAGTTATGAGTTTCAAGAGTTCCTTAGGTGATTCTACAAAAGTGCCGGGAATTGTGACATCCGGTCGAATTACATAGGTCCTACGAAAGCATGATGGAGTAAAAGATAGTTACTACACTAATCTCGGTGTAGATTGAGTTGTGGAGGTAGTGAGGTGAGATGGTCCACAGACTCTGCAAGTCTGCTAACCATTCTGAGAGCACCCTCGCATTCTTGTAGCCTTGATTTGTAAGACATAGATCTCATTTCGGTTACTGATTACTTGGTTATGAACGATCTCCATGGTTTGTGTGGTATCTTCCATTTGGTCATGAGTTCGGGTCAAAGTTTCAGAGATGTCTGCCTGACCTATGTACAACTGTGCGATATCGTCTTGAGTTTGTTCCATCCAGTTAGAGCGAATATTGCGTTGTTCGATTTCCATGTCGTGTAGCCTGCTCTCGTGATGGTGCACTCGAGCAGCTAACACATGAACAGTGAAATGAGCAGGTTCTTGAGTTTAAGGAGAGACTTCCATGCTTGAAAATCTTCCATTTGATGTGGGGAGTTGGATCCCTTCCTCGTCCCTCCAGGTGTCAAGTTGGTTTGATAACCATCGCCATTGGCTAGTTGTTTGCCTTTGGGGTTGGTTATTGAGTTGGTTTTGAGTGGGATATGGGCTAGCTCAAGGCAACCCAGTGTTCCTCCTAGCTACCCTTGAGTTTTGTGATCCATACGGATGAGAGCGTGCCGAATTGGGTGGTGTGTTTTCCATTTCTGAGACAAAGCATTAGAAAGAATGAGGCCTATATTCGAATATATAATATAGCCTAAGATTTGTAAAGAGGTCTATCTATGTATACATATGTATATCACATAGTAGCCTATTGAGTGTCTAGCACAGACATGTTTGAGTCCCGGTTCTCTCGAGGTCAGAGTCAACTAGTGTATCCATGTTCAACATAACCGTTTCAGGTCTCACATCATCTTCCTTTAATTGTACATAGTTAATCAGGCTATGTTAAATTAAAGTTGTATGACGTAATTTCTGAACCAGTCATACCTAATAAGGAAATACTGCCTAACGGTCATAGTCTAGGCCCACTAATACAACCTAGTTCACTATAATCTTAGGCTCTGATACCAATCTATCGCACCCCCAATTTCAGGTTGCGGAAGCGAATCGGGTCGGGGAGCGACTAATAAATAATCAAAAAACACAAGGTATATACTGAATGATCACTACATGCGTCGTTTTACAATTGTATTGATTTAAACCAAAGTTTACATCAAAAATATAGTTTACATTAGCTCAGTTTCTGAATTGAGAGATTTACATTACATAATTACTTTATACAAAATATAATAATGCAATTAAATCTATGATTGTTTGAATGCAGACTCGAGCTAATGGATCCTGATTGGGAAGTCCAACCTATTACTGAGAATTTTTAATACATGCTAAAACGGGTCAGCGAATGCTAGTAAGCTCACATGTTTGTATGTCAAAACATATTCGTATGAACTGCAAGATTTGATTTATTTTAAAATGCAACTAAGCAAAATAATCTGAGCTTAACTCGAGGTGTCATGTCCACATTTAAGGTATCCTGATCGAGGTGCCTCCCTCGAGTGCCTAATCTACACTCGTCTGAACATATATTAATACATCCGTTTAACCAGTTAGTGCATGGTAATTGGGACGAGGATGGTCAATCCTATATGGTACCATATACTAATATTCACGCTACAACGTATTACCAAACTATGATGAGGAGGGCTTTGAAATGATTAGTGAAATAACTCATGTAGTATATGTTTGATTTCGTACCTGCGTTCATATACTAAAATGAAACGAGCAGTATATCACATCCCTGAGTAAAAACAGTAAAATAAGGGCTATGAGACTCACCTGAGTCTTGAAGTGTTTAACTTAATAAACTTGAGTTTATTAGCCGAATTGGAATGTCCGAAGACTTGTAACCTGAGGGTGTCCATGACACGCGATGGTTATAAACGTGAGTAGATATCTATAAAGACTACCTTTGTAGTTGTTCGTCCAACTAGAATGTCCAAATGACTACGATGGGCACATCCTCAAGTCGCTTCTCCTCCAACTTTTTCCCCATGATGTGTGCAAGGATTACTGGATAACCTTTTCTCAGAAATTTTCAGGTTTTCAAACAAGAGATGATGTTTAGTCTCGTCCCATCGGTCTCTCCATGTATGATCAAAGTTCTATCGACGGCGAGAGGGATGCGAACGACCTTAACGTAACAACTAATTTCGGCACGGGGTCTGGACAACCAGTCCATACCAATGAGGACATCAAAACTTCAAATTTCAACAGGCATAAGATCGATTGAAAAGGTTTCCTTGGATAGGTTTAAAGTGCAATTAGGTAACACACTATCGGTTTCTATGAGTTTACCGTTAATTAGTTCTACCGTGTACGTAACATCTAGAGAAACAGGGGTGATGTCAAGCAGTGGATAAAATTCATCAGAAATAAAGCTTCTATCGGCACTGATATCAAACAGAACAGAAGCAGTTAAGTTATTGAAGAGGAACATACCCGAGACCACATTCGGATCTTGACGGGCATCCCCATAGTTGAGTACAAAGGCTCTACCTCTTGCATTTTTGTTATTGTTGCCCTTGTTCTTCAGTTTTGGACACTTATTTCCTGAAGTGTCCGGTATCTCCACATCCGTAATAGGCCCTGGGTTGTTTGGTGTTGCTGTTGGAGGTATTGTTGTTGGATTTCAGAGCTATTCAATCTTTGGCCGAATGTCCGTACCTCATGAAGTTGTTTCAAGGGGTACTACACTGACCCTCGTGGTGGCGGTTACACTTGGAACAATAGGGTTTGTTCCTAGTATACCCACGTTTGGGTTCAGAGTTGGTGTTGTAAGCTTTGATGGTGTTGGGTTTGTTGTCGGGTTGATTGTGGTGTTCGGAGGATTTGCGCTTGTTGTTGGAAGGTGTGGTGGATGCCTCATGGCTGACAATCATCATTTTGAAAATAAAGGTCTTAAATAAACTAAACACATGGTCATGATGACTTTTATGCATAACCTAGCCCGTTTACCAATTAGGAAACTGCTTAAAATAGTTTAGATCATGTATACATGAATAGGTTATAATTTTGGCATGCGGATACTTGAAAATATCATTTAAGGAAAGCTTTGACCTGAAAAGTGAACTTGGAGTATTGATTTCACTTTACAACTCAATTTTATTCAAAAACCTTACTTCAACTTGAACTCCTAAAAAGTCAAACCCTACTGCTAACGATATGATCAAGAATTGTGAAATCTTGACATTTCAAAATTGGGTAATGCCAAAGTTGTAAATGACAATATTTCACAATAAAGCTATCACCATTTCTTGACTTTACATTTTCATATATTGATTACCAACCACACTACATGTCACCTTAGTATGATTATAACTAATTATCTGTTGCTTGGGAACATTGGATATTTGATGTAATCATTGGCCTGTCACAAATTTAAAGCCCTCATTTTGAATTTTCTTTAAGAAATTTCAAAAATGCTTTAAATTTTCTCTTCCTTGAGAATCCATTACTTTAAATTTCTCATGTTCTCAGGTACCATGAAGAAATCAAAGCTAAACCCAGCACGACCACTTGTAGGATCTCTTGCCTACCTCAGTGCAACACCCGAGTACGACCGGATGGCACGAATATGGAGAGAAAAATCATTTGGCCATTTCAGATACATAGATTAGGATAAGCTGTAGATATTGGGTTTCAGACAGAGATTAGAAAGTTTGCTCAGTTACTCAGTAGAGGGTCAACAGTTTGAGCTGCTCAAAAGACTGTTCAACATTGATGAGCCGGTATACATGGAAATGATTACCGAGTTCATGACCACGTATACATTTGAGCCAGGGAGCAGAGTTGGTAGTGGTTCGATTACCTTTCGTTATCTGGGTAGCTTGTTCACCTTGTCACTTGCTCAGTTTGCACAGCTACTAGCTCTCTACACTCCAGAAGAGATACGATCCCCTCTGTTCACTAGTGGAGCTACCACAGTTCTTCTCGGGTATTAAGGCTACCCAACTCAGAGACATGGAGTCATTGGTCGCCAATGAAGTTCTTCTCGGGTATTAAGGCTACCCAACTGAGAGACCCAGTCCTACAGATTCTACACAAGCTATTAGCTTGTTTTATTGATGGGAAACATATGACTAATGGTCGAGTTTCCGAGTTTGATGTTGCTTTGATGGCATCTATCCTCAGCAGGAGGAACATTCAGGTTGCCCACATAGTTGCTCAGCGAATTCTGGAGGATCAAAGTTAAGAGTCGAAAAGGTCATTCATGGGCCCGGTGGTTACAAGGTTGATTAGAAACATGAGACTGCTCAGGACAGCAGAAGTGGAGAAATTCAAGAGCCTACCCAATTGGAGTGCTCAACCAATAGACTACGATTTTCTGAGATCGATGGGGATAATCAAGATTTTGAGAGATGACACAGTTTATATTAGAGCATGACCAGCAGATCCTGATAGTGTAGACACCTTGGTGCCAGATTTAGTTATACTAGGAGGGACGAGAAAGAGAAAGCGGTCAGGAGAGCCTAGAGATTCAGAGTCAGATGAGGATGAGGATGAAGATGATCATGTAGACCCAGTTGCACCACCACCAGTAGTACCACCGCCTGTCAGGGCAGGACCTTCTATCCCGACCCCCAGAGTACAGATGCCCAAATACATCTATCACTATGGAACACCTCCAGGGGCAGACTATTCGTATTGCCTCATGCAGATGCAGGTCAGATGTTACTGGGCTATGAGACAACAGATTGCAGGGATACCGGTAGACCCACTTCCAGATATACCATGCGGGTTAGACCGAGCACCACCACACATATATCCCCCATACAATTCCTTCTTAGACACCTCACCCACATCCAGGTCGTGGTCATGGCTTACCTCCTCGAACAGCTCCACCTAGACCACAACCACCTCCAGCATGGGTTCGTAGTATGAGAGAACCTGTCCCCTCAGTAGTTGGTTCAGTCAGGGACAACCTTCGAGAGATAATGGCAGATCCAGAGTTTCTAGGCAAGTTGCCACTGCATAGAGCCGCAGGAGTTTCAGACAGTCCGATCCCACCATCATAGTACAGACCCCAGTGTCCTCCCATAGACAGACAGACTTATTCAGGGAATTGATGCGTCGCCATCGGTCGGTAAGGATTTCAACCCTTGTCGTTACACCGGCTACCGGCAGCGGGCATCAGTGGAGTGTTTTAAATTTGTAATTGCGGGGCCTAAGTTTTCCCTAACAATGCTAATCCTAAGGGTGAGCAAGTGGTAGGTATGACCTAGAGTCGTTCTTCAAACCGACTGAATTGAAACTAAGGCGTGGCAGATGAGGGCTTTCAAATTAGAGAAGGGTTTATAAGATAGTGTGGGAGTTTTGGTTTTTCTATTAACTAACTTAGGCAAATAAATAAATAAAAGCGAAATAAAAATAAAAGATAAAGTAGATAAAACAAAGATAGTGTTAGCTGAGATTTCGTTAATTAAGTTATGGGATGATGTTTGGAGAAACTGTGTTGAAAGATATTTGTTAATTATTAATCTTGAATACTCGTGATGTAAACACTAGATTCCCTACTAATTAAAATCTCATTAGCATGTCACACTGGGAGCTAGGTTATGGTAACATTACAGAGTATTTAGAATAATAGGCAAAATCTTTAATTATGGTTTAATAATACTTTCATGTGAACGGGAACAAAATCTTATGGTACTAGACATAACTGAATCATAAAACGATTACTCGTCATCCTAACAGATTCGTATATTTAAAAAGTTCATTTATGACTTTAAACTAGCCCTTGCTTAAGACTACCCAATAAATCCCCTAATTATCCACAGCGTTCCTCACTTAAAGTGGTTCCGCCGCTTCAAACCTTGACCATGTCTTGTCCTATGATAATCCCCATGTAGCCTTGCGGTTTCATAGTTTCATACCTTTGGCAAATTATATTGACACAGATGACTGACTACCTTTTAATTGGACGTCGTTAAAAAGGTGTTGTAATCACGTTTATTGGTGGAAAGGCGGTAGATTAAACTGAAGTTTCAAAGTCTATTTAGAAAGGTTAATCAAACTAGGTTTCTCATTTTATATGTTACTCCGTAATATAACTACCTTCGGTCGTTACTCGACTTCCATACATTTGTACTCCACCTTGAAGTTTTTCCAATACTATATCGAATAACAGTCAAATAGGGGCAATCATATTACTTTACGATAATTAAGACCGTTTATATTTTACCACTATGATGAACCTAAGGCAACAATCAAACAAGAACATGCAATAAGACGATCAAAGCGATACTACCGATCGTTAATATTTAATTATAACTCATCCCATAATTAATTAACTACATCGCAAGCAAACACAACAAGCGTACTACTCTCTAATCATGGCAATAATTAATTCTAGCATAATCAATATAAACGTAATTAATTAAGATAGATAAGGATTAGAAAGAACCAGGATTAAATACGGGAGAAAGTAGACTTGAATTAATTGACACAATTCCAAGCTTACACAGAAGATTTACAATGCGTTCTGTACTTTCCTTCTATTCTAAACAAGCTCCTAAACTTGCCTAAAACTAATTTTTAGTAAGAAAATAGAAAGAAAGTAGAAGCTATATCTTAAGAGAAGTATATTGTTCTAAGAATGGTGTGTTTGAAAATGAAGCCTTAGGGCTGCTATTTATAGGGAAAATATGGCTCACATTAGCATCCCTAGGCTCACATTAGCAAAAGGAGTGAAAGTTGGTGCACCAGGTACGAAAAAGTAGCGAAAGGTGGTGCACTGGGTACGAAAAAGTAGCGAAAGGTGGTGCACCAGGTACAAGCAAGGACGAAAAAGCGCAAAAATGACGGGAGGGTGGAGGCCGGCGCCACTTGGCTGATGGCCGGCGGTGGCTGGCTGCTGGCCGGCGGCGGCCGGCTGCCACCCGTCCCGGTCCGTCGTCTTTCGTTGCATTTCTTAATTCGCGCATATCTTCGTCGTTATGCGTCCGTTTGCATTGATTCTTTTTGCGTTGGATTCGTAATTCAAAAACGAAGACTTTGACGTAAAGATATCCCAAAAATATGTTTCCTATCTCCAGATTTTGCGTACGAATCATTTGGATCTTACGGCGGGCGTAGAATCTTTATTTTTTATCCGTTTTTGAAAATGAACATCTTTGATGAGATGGATGTTGATGATGGGCACTTTTGTCTTGAATTCTCGTTTTGATGCCTTGAATCTTCAAACGTGCGTGGAATCTTCATTTTTCATTCGTTTTGCTTGATTTTTGTCGTGCAACCTTGTTTTGACCATCTTGGCATAATATCATTGATTTGTACTATTTTTGAGTTTAAAATGCCAAGAATTGTTCCAGCATGAGAGAGATATCGGTAGTAAAAACATGACTTTTTATGCGATATCAGGAACACACTCAGCAGGGATCACCTGTTATGCCACTTGACAGTTTTGGTATGCCTGCAGGGCAATTTGTTGACCAGTTGATACACGATGGAGTTTTTACAGACACAGGAGCCATTCAAGATGCATCAGATGAAGGTACCCAACATCAGCATAATCTAGAAGATGACTCCTCTGCACCTATCGGATCTTCATCAGCAATATCACGAGCACCACTAGCCGAGCAATAGATTGCTCTACTTTCTGACTTCTTACTATTTTCTACCAGACTCTATCATTATTATTTGCACTTGATGTACTGTGGATGCATGGACATCACCTCTATCCAGTTATTACTTTATTATGCTATCACTTTACTTTTCTTACTAGCAGCTATTACTTGATTATTGAGTGGTATGTTTGTTTGAATCCAAACACTATTTATCGAAGACCATAACGGAAGAAGCTGTCGACCATGCCATGAAGGATGCCGGAAGCTGAAAACTGCAAACCAGAATTCTTCTACAAGTGGCCGAAAGTACACACAACATATCACGAAGCGGTAACCCCTTCCAACTTTCTATCTGTTTAATGCCTTGATTATCTCACCCGATATACCGAAAATAAGTGTGGGATCTCCAAACCACACTACACTTATGTAACAGTCCGATAATAAGTAGAATTTCTAAGTGTGGGATACTTCGACAAGAGGTGTTCAATACATAGATTCGAACATTAGGGACAATGTTCCTCTAAGTGTGAGATATACGGTCTACAACCGCAAGTTTAACCTCTTGTCCGTAACCTAAATAATATTTTCATCAAAAGGCTAAAAATAGAGAAATTTTCAAATTTTTGGTATAAAAAGCAACATTCTTTATGAACCTCTAATTTTCAAAAATATAAATTACAGCAAGAAACAAGTTTTTAAAGAAACAAACCGATTTTCTTAGAATAAGATACAGACGAAAAGGGCAACACATGGCTAGGCACACATTGACCAAAACATTCGATTCTTGAGGTTTGAGCCCTGATTAGCATTCATCTTTAAAATGCTTCACTTTTCATTTCATATGTGTGCCGATGTATGCATTTGAATTAGAACTTGCTCTTATAATGCATTTCGAGATCACACCAATGAGTGCCATATGTGGTATTGGTACAA
The DNA here is from genome assembly GCA_963422505.1 of Pseudognaphalium luteoalbum. Lineage (NCBI taxonomy): Eukaryota > Viridiplantae > Streptophyta > Magnoliopsida > Asterales > Asteraceae > Pseudognaphalium > Pseudognaphalium luteoalbum. The sequence goes on along the minus strand of OY730192.1, from coordinate 115,940,475 downwards.
CCTATCTCGATACTTTCTAAGGAATCCCAACACCTACTTACCACCAAACATCCATTCACTCTTCACACCGAAACAAAACTTCCCTTTATATCTTCCTCCCGAACCTAGGGAAGCCACGTCTTCCAATATTTTCAGAGACACTCTCAATTTCCCAAACTTTCCACAAGAAAAGCCCATACAACCTCACAACCCAATACCATACGGAACCTTTCGGATAAAATATCCATCGGTAAGAACGGCATGATAAAAAGAAAGAAAAGAAAAATGAGGAAAAGAAAGAAAAGAAGAAACATACATGCCGGCACTACTCAAAAAGTCCAGAAAAGGAAAATTCAAATCCAAAAAAGGGTTGCACTATTAAGTCTTTTCAAGTCTGAGAAATTCCAAAAGAGACTTTCTCGAAAAAACATCCAAGCTTCAAGAAAGATACAAGGAAAGAAAAACCCAATATCTTCCCTTTCACGCACCTTCTTCAACTCACCCAAATCCAAAAACCCGATTCCTTTCTAAGAAATCTTGAAAGATTAGTACCGTTCTCATCCAAAGTGATGGAGATTTGATTCTTGATCAAGCCTATGATGAGAATGCTGCATGACTGGCTATCTGAGTGATTAACACTAGCAAGTAGGAACCCTAAACACCTGAGTGATTTGAGTGACCCACTGCAAGGATTACCTAGTCATGATTACCATTTAAGTTGCTTGAAGAAAGTATCAACTTCTATAAACCATTAGTTTCTCATAAGAACTTTTTCATTAATGGAGCTTTATGTCTTTTAAATGGTGCTTCTAAAAGATATGTGTAACTAGAATCTTCCTAAAAGTCTTTTATGAATGAGTTTGCTTGAGGACAAGCAAAGTTCTAAGTGTGGGATACTTGATATCGCGTAAAAAGTCACGTTTTTACTACCGATATCTCTCTCATTCTAGAACAATACTTGGCAAATAAACTCGGATAATGTACAAATCAATGAAACTTTGCCAAGAAGGTCAAAATGAAGTTGCACGAGAAAAATCAAGCAAAACGGACGAAAAATAAAGATTCAACACACGTTTGAAGATTCAAGATATCAAGACAAGATTTATAGACAAAAGTCCCCATCACTGAGATTTCTCTTATCCAAGATATTGGTTTTCAAAATACGAATCTAAAAGAAGAAGAATCAACAAAAACGGATAAAGAAGTACGTCGGAAGATTCAAATGATTCGTACAAGACATCCAAAGATCAAAGATACATTTTTGGGATTTCTTTTCATCAAAATCTCCATTTTTGAAAAACAAATACAACGCAAAAAGAATCGAAGAAAACAGACGCATAACGAAGAAGATAGGCACGAATCGAGTAACGAAGCGAAAGACGGCGAACCGGGGCGGCAGCCTGCCAGCCGCCGCCGGCCACCAGTCCACCGCCGCTGGCTGCCATGGTGGTTGCGCCGGCTGCCTGCCCCCCATCCCCCGTCCACTTTTTCGTCCTCGCTCATATCGCAGGGTACATGTGCCAGGTCTTTTCCGCAACTCTAGGGTACACGCGCTAGACCTTTACGCGCATTAGGGTACATGTGCTCGCAACTTTTCCACCTTTTGCTAACATGTGCCCTAAGTTGATTAAATGAACCAATTTTCCCCTATAAATAGGAGGCTCCATGGCTCATTTCAAGACACACTCATATACACTCCTCACACCTCATATCTTACAAATCTCATTCCAAATTCTCTTGTATTTTATAGTTTTTCTCATTCTAGAATTATTGTAATTAATCTACGGATTAATATAGGAGCTAGAACGAACGATAGGGATTCAGAGAAAAACCTTTATACGTATGAAAGAGTTGTCAATCATAATAAAATGCTGCTACGCATTTATTTCCGGGTGATATCTAAACCTTTATCATACTTGTTTTATTTCGTATATTAAATATGTGTTGTTACTTGGTATGTGATTTACGTGTTGCCATGAATTGCGAGTAGTTTATTATTGTGATTGTTGATGATGTAGATAATTATAAGTAGGAATGACATTACATAATTGGTGCACGATAATCATAAAGTGGTATGATGGCCCCCATTCGACTGTTTATTCGATATAGTACTGGAAATGCTTTCGAGCAAAGTACAAATGTATGGAAGTCATAAACGACCGAAGGTAGTCATATCACTGGAATCAGCTCTGGTTTAACAGTTGGAATTCCGAAAGGATAATACAACTTCACAACTAACTGGTATATCTGAAAGTTAACGCACTCTAAAGTAATGTTCACAAAATACATTCAGACAAAATAGGATTTAGTAACCGTTGTACTATTAAGACCTTATGAACTTAAGTTTAATCTATGGAGTAACCATTCTGGTTATCCACGTGACTGCAACCTAGTAATTAGGACCTGATCAACCTTAATTATGATAAGTAGTTATCTATGCCCATGACATGCAATAAGTAAGACACAGTGAAATCACTCGTTGTACATATTAGGTTTACATTTCCGCACTGCTTTACATTTAATTAGTTTAGAGTGTCATTTTCACTGTCAATTACTTTTGACCGCATATTGGATGTAAGAAGCGGTGGAACTACCATGTAAAGTACACGGTCTAATTACTGAATGGTATGGTCTGGTCTGCATATGAAACACGTATTTAATAAACTGCGAATAATCCAGGGATGTATAACTATTTGAAAAGAAGAGATTTAAGTCAAAAGTCGAAGGAACCGGAATCTAATTAATTATAAATAAGACATAGGAATGAAAATAAAAGTCCAAGTGACTTAGGATACTTAAACCTCTAGGTCTTATAAAATCGGCGGACTAAACATACAAAGTTATTAATCTGCATGCTAATAGGATAGTAAACTACCTTAGGGGTTAAGAATGGTCGGACCAATGAGATGATACGCTGCTGATTCATTCACCTTGGTCTAAAACAAAAATGGGTTGCTTATCTCTTAACAAGATAGGTATTGGAAGTTGGCGTATTGCTCCGATCAGAATCATGATTACCTAGTTCCTAGTTACATGCCAATGGGAAATTTAGTTGGTAGCGTTCTAGAGTTTACACCTAATAGTTTACATATTATATTAAGTATTTCCCCTATTTAATCTGTCATCCCGAAAAATTAATTATCGAAATCTCAGCAATCACATATTTATCTTTATCTGCTTTCCTGTATTTCAATTTCCTGCAATTTACTTTCATGCATTTTGTTTATTTGTCTTTAGTTTAAAACCTCCCAAACCTACCTACTTTGTTCCATCCTAAATACGTCCCTACCGAAAGCACCAGCTTTAATCACCCAAACGTTTCGATTCATAGAACGATACTTACCACTTACTAACTAGAGTAGGTAGTACATATAATTTAAGCCCCGCTATTTATAAATTTAAAACCCATGTTTGCACCCGATTAGTTACCATCAACGACACCGACGCTTCGGGCGACATCACCTTCCTAGCTTATTTTCTCTCTCTAGAAATAAGCTCCAACTTTCTCACTCTACATTCTTTCTCTATATTAGTTTTAACTAGTATTTAAACTAATTTAGAAGTTTAATTAGGTATAGAAGGAAAGTGCGGAACACATTGTAATCTTCGGTGTACGCTCGGAATTGTGTCAATTAGTTCAAGTCTATTCTCTCTCGCATTTAATACTGGTTCTTTCTATCCTTATCTATCTTAATTAATTATTGTTATATTAATTATGTTAGATTTAGTTATTGCCATGATTAGAGAGTAGTATACTTGTTGTGTTTGCTTGCGATGTATTTAGTTAATTATGGGATGATTGATAACTAATTTTAAAAATAATATGACGGCCCCTATTCGACTGTTCATCGGTATAGTACTGGAAACACTTCAAGGTGGAGTACAAATGTATGGAAATCGAAGAACGACCGAAGGTAGTCATATTACGAAATGGTACAATAATACGAAGTGGCCCCTATTTGACTGTTATGCAGTATAGCGTTGGAAACACTTTAGGTGTAGTACAAATACTTGGAAGTTGCGTAATGAACGAAGGTAGTTATATTACGAACTGATATTATAAAATGAAAAACCTAGTTTAATTAACCTTTCTAAATAGAATTTTAAACTTCAAATTAATCTATCACCTTTCCACCAATAAATGTGATTACAACACATTTTTAACGACGTCCAATTAAAAGGTAGTAAGTCATTTGTGTCAATATAATTTGTCAAATGTATGAAACTATGGAACTGCAAGGCTACATGAGGGATTATCGTAGGACAAGACATGGACAAGGTTTGAAGCGGTGGAACCACTTAAAGTGAGGAACGTTGTGAATAATTAGGGGATTTATTGGGTAGTTTTAAACAAGGGCTGGTTTAAAGTCATAAATGAACATTTTAAATATACGAATCTGTTAGGATGATGAGGAATCGTTATATGATTCGGTTATGTCGAGTACCTTAAGATTTTGTTCCCGTTCATATGAAAGTATTATTAAACCATAATCAAAGATTTTGCTTATTATTCTAAATACTTCGTAATATTAGCATAACCTAGCTCCCGGTGTGACATGCTATTAGGATTGTAATTAGTATGAAATCTAGTGTTTACATACAAGTATTCAAGAATGATAATTAACTACTATCTTTTAAAATAGTTTCTCTAAATATTATCCCATAACTTAATTAATGAAGTCTCAACAAACACTATATTTATCTTATTTGCTTTATCTTTTATTTTAATTTCGCTTTTATTTATTTACTTGCCTAAGTTAGTTAATAGAAAAACCAAAACTCCCCCACTATTTTATAAACCCTTCACTAGTTTGAATGCCCTCATCGGCCACACCTTAGTTTCAATTTAGTCGGTTTGAAGAACGACTCTAGGTCATACCTACCACTTGCTCACCCTTAGGATTGACATTGTTAGGGAAAACTTAGGCTCCGCAAATACAAATTTAAAACACCCACTGATCGTCGTCACCAGTAGCCGGTGCAACGAAAAGGGTAAAATACTTACCGACCACTGGTGACGTAACAAATACTCTCTCTCTCTAGGTTCTCTTTAGTAGTTTCTCTTTCTAGGTTCTCTCTCTAGTCTTTCTCTCTAGTTTCTTGCTAGGGTTTTAAACCCTTGGACTAGTAAGATGATTAGGGAGGGAAACATTTCCTTTTATTTTAGATTAATTATGTAGTTAATTAGTAGAGGCTATATTATGTAATGCTTGGATATTATACGAAGAAATACAAGTGTTATTCTACTCGCAATTCGTATCAGTATTTTCTATCCTTTCTATTATTAATTTGTCATATTGTTCTTGTTTGGTGTATGTGATTTTTTTAATGTTAGAAATTTTTATTGATATGCATTATGAGTAGTTTCTTGTATGTTTTACTTGATTTAGATAGCAGGATGTCGCCCCGGTTCGCCGTCTTTCGCTTCATTTCTCGATTTGTGCGTATCTTCTTTGTTTTGCGTCCGTTTTCTTCGATTCTTTTTGCGTTGGTTTCGTTATTCAAAAATGAAGACTTTGATGAAAATAAATCCCATAAATATGTCTCTGATCTACGGATGTCTCGTACGAATCATTTGAATCTTCCGGTGTACGTGGAATCTTCATTCTTCATCCGTTTTTGTTGATTCTTCTTCTGTTAGATTCGTATTTTGAAAATGAATATCTTAGATAAGAGAAATCTCAGTGATGGGAACTTTTGTCTTTAAATCTTGTCTTTATGTCTTGAATCTTCAAACGTGTCTGGAACCTCGTTTTTCGTCCGTTTGGCTTGATTTTTCTCGTGCAACTCTGTTTTTACCTTCTTGGCAAAGCTTCATTGATTTGAACATTTATCTGAGTCTATTTGCCAAGTATTGTTCCAGAATGAGAGAGATATCGACTGTAAAAACGTGACTTTTTACGCGATATCAGGTTTCCTATCAATCTAGATCAAACAAAATCACTCAATTAGACAGCCATGCAACACTCATCGTCATAGGCTTGACTGAGAATCAGATCTCTACCACTTAGGTGAGGACGGTGCTAATTATCCCAGGACATTAAAAAGGGTTGTAATGGTTTGGTGAGGGGTAAGGGTATGGATGGTGGTTTGTTTGGTTGTGAGGGTATTTCTTATCCTAAAATCACTGAGATCATGAAAAACTTTATTTAGAACAGAGATTTGGTAGCTATTTCAGCTTTCGTTGGATTTTTCATGAGGAGCAACTCTTTTGAGGCTTTCAGCTTTATAAATGGAGCTATTTTTCTTTTCTTTTCATTTTTTTCATAATTTCTCTTATATTGATCATTTTGAGTTTTTCCTGTGTGCTAATTTTCCCGCACCACTGTCCTCTTCTGTGTGCTATTTTTCCCGCACCATTTTTTTCAAGAGGCTTGATTTTTTGTGAACACGAATGAGTAGGATAATTGAATTGGATATTCTAAAAGATGTTACTCATAACCTCAGAAATTCTAAGATAAGTTTTGGGGGTATTTTTGGAAAATAGGGTAAAGATGAGTGTTTAATGAAACAAAAAGATTTAGGCTCGACATTGTTTTACTAAGCAAATCATCCATACTAAAAATGAGTACAAGAAAGGGTTTTGGGCTTGAAAAGGTATGAAAGAAATGGGGTAAATCCTAAGAAATATCAAGGTCATCTAATTGCACCTATACCGCGTACGGTACACACCAATATGGTCTTGAAGCGCATGTCAAGAGCAAGTTCTAATTCAGAGATGCATGCATCATCACACATAAGAAATGAAAGTGAAGCATTAAAGATGGATGCTTTTAGGATCAAGATACCTCACTGCAAAAGGGTTGTATGAGCTTAGCCATGCTCCTTTGGATTATCAATTCTTGTTTAAGCAATTTCTACCTTATTTTTCATGGACTTTTAAGAAATATCATGCTTATATTTTGAAAATGGCTATTCTCAGGAAATCCTAAAACTAAAAAATTTGAGTTAAATAGGTGGTATAAGTCTTTTAATTTTGGAAAAATTTGATGATTTTGAAAATAAAAAGGAATGTTTTGTTGAGTTTTGCTGTTTTGGGCATGAAAATCACTATTTAAGGTATTCTATACCTTCCATCCCACACTTATAGGAACATTGTCCCTAATGTTCTTTTGAGTAGAGATTTTACTGGAAAAATCCCACACTTAGAGTTTGAACATGTAGGTAGATGTTTCTTAAGTGTTTAATTTGGGATGGAATCCCACACTTAGTGATAAGTTTAGGATGAGGCATAAAAATTAAACACAGTAACATAGGCGTAATTTAATCAAAATGGTGAAAATGAACAGACAAACTCCCCTTTTGTGTTTACTGGAAAAGACCAGATTCATGTAGGAGTGGTGCAAGTGAATTGATGGATTTTAGGGACCAGGATCGATTAAGATCATCCATTCCACACAAAGTTGAATTCTGCAATAAACATTAACACACATATCACAGCATCTCGTCTAGGTAGCAAGTCTAGAGTAGAAGTACATAATTATAATACATAAACTAAATTATAATAAAAAAGGTCTAAAAGTCATCAAGTAGGTCATCAGTGTCAGGATCAAACTCCTCCTCGGCATCCCTATCAAAGACGGAAGTCGGAGATGGGATGGAAAAATCCATAGAAGCCATAGCCTGACTCACGATCTCGACAATGGAAAGGGGGGGGGGTAATAGAGCTGTAAACATCAGCCATAGCCAGAAGCTGCTCTATGAGGTTGCGATCTAGTGATGAAGATCCTGGGATACTGTTGGCTGACTGACAGTAGCTACAGCAATAGGACGAGTGGAAGGTCCGGCAGTAGGGACAACAGGGGGATCCGCAGGGGGGAAAAGGACCAGGGAGGTCGAGATGGTCCCGGATCTGATTCAAGCCTGTAGGGATGGATAGCGGGCCTCAGAATCCCAAGTTGCTCACAGATGGTGGCCATCACATCATGATGAGTAAAGAGTGTCTGGAAGAGGTCCCACATAGCATATGGGTCAGCCATGGTGATACCATACTCGAAAGTAGGTACAGGGGCTGGCTGAGGTGATGAGGGCCTCTCATCGGGCAACTCCTCATGAGTGATCGGGACATCAATCAGGTCCTCCTACAGTGATGGTCAGCATAGCCGCTCTCTGTGCTCCACGTCTACGAGGTCTGCATCATCTAGGTGGTCTCAATCAGCTCCAACAGCGTCCATCCTGAAACAAAATAAAGTAAACAGGTAGTAAACAAGTAATGCTAAAAGTGATTATGCAATCGAGTGAAACTTATCTCAGATTTTTCAATTTGTAGTTGGATAAGTAGCAAGCCTGCAATTTAGTAGTTAAGAGATAACCATACTTAATAAAAATAAACTAAGAAATAAAATAACATATAAATAAAGATAGGCTTGTGGTGCCTCCCAAGAGCGCTTGTTTTACGAGTCTCTAGCTTGACTCCTTGTACCTTTTTGTCAACTCATGGTGGTTCAAAGATAAAGATATCCTCCCTAATGGGGAAGTCTTCGAAGTAATGCTTTAAACGATGACCATTAACCTTAAAGTTACCTTCTGGTGCCTCGAGTTCGAATGCACCATAGGGAAATACCTTTGATATTATAAATGGACCGCTCCACCTGATTTTGAACATGGCAGAGAACTTCTTAAATCACGAATTGAAGAACATCAGTTTGTCTCATGGTTTGAATCTTGAGGGCCTCAGCTTAGCGTCGTGAATCTTTTTAGTTCTTTCCTTCAAACTTAAAGAACTGTCATATGCCTGATCCCTAAATTTGGCTAACTTACTCAATTGCATTCTCATGTTTGCTTTAGCTGCAGAAATATCCAAGTTGCAATTCTTCAAAGCCTAGTATGCTTTGTATTCTAGCTCAATCGGTAGATGACTTTCTTTGCCATAAACTAAATGATACGGTGTGGTTCTTAATAACATTTTTAGGCAGTTCTGAATGCCCACAATGCATCGTCTAATTTTTCATCCCACTTCTGCCCTTGATTACCAACAGTTCTTTCGAAGATCCTTTTCAAAGCTCGAATTATTGCCTTAGCTTGCCCATTGGTTTGTGGGTGATAAGTCGTTGATGTTTTGTGAGTGACACCATACTGTTGCAGAACTTTCTTGAATTGAACATTGCAAAAGTGTGTACCAGGATCACTGATTATTGCTTTTGGAGTTCCAAATCAATTAAATAGCTTCTTGAGAAATTTGGTCATTACTTTGGCATCATTGGTTGGAAGAGCTTGAGCTTCAGTCCATCTGGAGATGTAGTCGGTTGCAACCAAGATGCACTCTTTACAGTTAGATTTAGGGAATGGTCCCATGAAATCTAATCCCCAAATATCGCAGATCTCCACAGCCTGGATGTTTGTAAGTGGCATTTAATTCTGGGCTGTTATATTGCCTTGTCTTTGGCAGATATCCCAACGTCTCACCAGATCATAAGTGTCTCGAAATATGGTTGGCCAGAAAAATCCGGTATCATACACTTTTCTTGCGGTCATGTTTGCACCATGGTGTCCTCTAGTAGGTCCGTGGTGGCTTTAGTGTAGGATATGTTCTCCCTCTTTTCCATCGACGCATCTTCTAATGATATTATCTGGGCAAACTACAAAGAGAAAATGGTTATCCCAATGGTAATGGTTTATATCGCAGAAGAACTTTTGTCTTTGAGAGGTTGGCATTCCCTTAGGTATTATTTGTCCCAACAAATAGTTGGAAAGGTCAGCATACCAAGGATCATTTGTAGGACGTGACTCTCGATAGTACTTACCAATATGCATGAGTTGTTCCTTTGGAAATTGGTCTTGCATATCTTTTTTGTGCAACTTATCTATAGACGGATTTTCCAATCGGCTAAGATGATCTTCCATGACGTTTTCTGCTCCCTTTTTATATCTGATTTCGATGTCAAATTCTTGAAGCAGTAGGATGCATTGTAGAATGCGAGGTTTAGCATCTTTCTTTTTGAAAAGGTATTTCAGAGCAGAGTGATATGTATAGACAATAGTTTTGGACAAGATTAGATAGGAACGAAATTTATCAAAAGCAAATACTACCACTAGCAACTCCTTTTCTGTAGTTGTGTAATTCTCTTGAGCATCGATGTGCATTTTGCTGCCATAGTATATTGGTTGAAACTATTTCTCCTTCCGCTGTCCCAGAACTGCTCCAACTGTGAAATCACTGTTGTCGCACATGATCTCAAATGGGAGACCTAAGAATAAGTTCAACTCTCCCATTGCAGACATTTCAAAAATTTTCTTCATGAATTTCTCAAATTCTTGACACATCTTTTCATCAGATGATCCAAAGATAATGTCATCAACATATACTTGTATAAGTAAAATGTCATTTTTCTTCCACTTGAAAAAAGGTGCACTATCAATTGATCCTCTTGTAAATCCATTCTCAAGTAGATACGATGATAGTGTTTCATACCACATCCTGGGTGCTTGAAGTAATCCATATAGAGCCTTATCTAAATGATATACTCTATCAGGATATGACAGGTCAGTAAAACCAGGTGGTTGAGAAACATACTCCTTTTCTCTAATCTTGCCATACAAAAAGGCACTTTTAACATCCAATTGATTAACTTTTATTCCTTTGAATGTTGCAAAAGCTAAGAATAGCCTAATTGCCTCAAGTCTAGCAACCGGTGCAAACACTTCATTATAGTCAATGCCTTCTTCTTGGTTAAAACCTTGAACCACTAAATGAACTTTATTGCGAGTCACGATTCCCCGATTGTCTCTCTTGCACTTAAATACCCATCTAGTACCAATCGGGTATTCACCAGGTGGAAGATCAACTAACTCCCAAACTTCAAGTTTCTTGAATTGGGATAGTTCTTGTTGCATGGCTTCTACCCATGAGTTATCTTTTAAGGCCATTTGTACATTCTTTGGTTCTTCTTGTGAAAAAAAGCAAGAATAGATACATTAATGATATTCTCCAGGTTCAACTATAGAAGTAAACAAACTAGTACTTCTAGATAACTCATTTATCGTTTTTACACCTAAATTTAAATCACCAATAATTTGACTCGTTGGATGATCCTTATTTATACATGATGTAGAAACGGGTTCAACTACTAACTCATCTTCCAGATTAGTATTAACTTCCTCCAGAGGCGGTATCTCACTATTCTCACCAACATTTTCATCAATATGTTGATCCGAATTTTGAGGGATATCCTCTGTTTCAGTGTCAACGGTAGTCTCTTCAGTAACAGTGATAGGAATATTCGACCTAGGGATTAGGCCAATTTCTTCATCCACATAAATAGTGTTATCACATTCTAAACAGATTACTTCATCACTGAGAGGAATGTTAAATGATTTGAAGAGATTTGAGTAATTAAACTGCCAATCCAATCCCTTATGAGTATCGTAGGAATAGCTCATAACTTCAATGTTATAAGCTATTTCAAGATGTCCAGTGACGACATTGAAGACACGCTTATTTGGAGAATTAGCAACATAACCTAGGAAGTATCCTTCGCCAGCCTTATCACCAAACTTTGGTTGAGTTTGTGTTTTCAATATCATACACTTAACTCCAAAGGGTTTAAATCCTTTCAAGTTAGGTTTCTTATTGTTCAAAAGATCATAATATGTTTTGTTAAGCCTTTTTACCGTAAGAACCCTATTTAAAATATGACATGCTGTATTCACTGCTTCAGCCTAGAAGATGACTTGAAGCTTTGAATCTGCAAATATTGTTCTAGCAGCTTCGATCAATGTTCTATTTTTCCTTTCAGCAACACCATTTTGTTGTGGCTCATATGGTGCACTGAATTGATGATTGATTCCTTTACTCCAACAATAGACATTGAGAGTTGAGTTTTTAAACTCAGTTCCGTTGTCACTACGAATACTCTTAACCCGTGTTCTATAAGTATTCTCTACTAGATCTAAGAATTCCATAAGTATTCTAGGAGTTTCATCCTTAGATCACAAAAAGAATACCCAAGAGAATCTAGAGTAATCATCAGTAACAACTAAACAATACCACTTTCCACCTATGCTTCTCTTGCTTATTAGGCCAAAGAGATCCATATGTAGCAGTTCAAATTGCGAGGATATAGAGTTTTCTGTTTTAGACTTGTGTGCTTTCTTGTGCTGCTTTCCTTTCTTACAAGGAACATACATGTCTTCAAACTCAAAACGCTTTTCTGGAACACCCAGAACTAAACCATTTTTGGTTATATAATTCATTTTGTGAAAGTTTAGGTGCGCCATCCTCTTATGCCATAATAATGAGTCTGTTTCAGAAGCTTTGGATAACAAACATGTCAACACAATTGAAGTGTTAGGAACACCCATGTTTATGGCGTAAATGTCCTTCTTCCTTGGTGCCCTCATTAATATCCAATCTTTAGGAAATTTAAATCCCGGCTTCAGAAATAAAGCCTCATTTTCATTAAAATGAACTGGATGACCTTTATCACATATTTGGGAAACACTCACTAGGTTGTGAACCAGTTCTTCAACATAGTTCACATCCTCAAGAGTCAAAGTTCCATTAGAACTTTTCCTTTCCCAGTTATTACACCACCCTTTTCACCAGCGAAATTAACACGCTGCTTCAATCCTCCTTTGAAGTCTTTTAATAGACTTCTTTCACCTGTCATGTGTCTTGAGCATCCACTGTCCACATACCACCAGCTATCTACGTTCACAGCCTGCTCCTGCACATGACAATTACAAAAGATCAGTTATCAAGAGGGACCCAAGCCATAACGGTCTTGGTATGTCCCTCATCATCGACAATCTTAACTTCTTTAAAATAACCATAACTATTCTCATCAAGAGTCTTGGTTACTTTCAAAGATGTCTGAGGTTGTTGATGATCAGTAGTTCTATGCCTATGAGGAGATTGAGTAGACAACCTCTTAGGCACATAACCTTGGGAATTTTTCCCAAAATTCTGAATTTTATTACTCCCATGTGAGAATGAAGAAGAACCATTTTAATATTGACTATGGTTTCTTTTGGGGGTCCTAAACCTCGACGGTGTTTTATCTCTTGGCTTAATGAAAGAATTGTCATTTTGTCCATAAGTCCGTTTAGGTTTAGGAAGGGAAACACTATGTGATCCATCACATTTCAAAATGTTTACAGGTTTAGTAGCTGGTTTACTTGTCAAGCCTAGTCTTGGATTTACCCTGTCTACATTCACATTTGGAGTAACAACTAACTTTTCTTTACTTGCAGAATTATGCAATGCTTCAGACTTCTTATTTGGACAACAAGAAGCCACATGCCCTTTTTGATGGCATTTAAAGCATGACATCTGTTTGCGATGACCATACTCTTTTGCTTTCCCTAAGTCAGTTTTCTTTTTAGACACTGAAGGAATCTGTTCTTTAATATCCTTGTTATTTGATAGCATATCATGGTCTTCAGATCGTAAGTCATTAACAACAGGCTTCTCTATCTGTAGAGCCTCTGACTTATCAGTTAATATTTTCTCAGAATCATTGGACACATCAGGCATATCTAAATCAACTATTTTAGAGTAATTAGCATTAAATGGAGGGGCTACATTTTTATAACCTATTCCAGTACTATCAGTTACTCTTCTTGCAGAGCTAATCATTGAGTCTAAATTCAGCTTAGAAGTAACATAACTTTCTAACTTACGATTAAGCTCTAAGACCTGTAACTTGGATGCAACTAATTCACTATCTCTACCAGCTAAGTCTGTCTTTAAGTCTACTATAACCTGATAAAGACCATCCATTTTAACAATCTGCTCATTAATTGTATCTTTTAATGTGGTCTTATCTGCTGCGTCAGACTTAATCTTAGCTTTTAGAGCTAGTTTGTCCTCATTAAGTATTCGGACATCACCTTTTAACATGTCTATTTCAGATTTCATAGTTAAATTGGATTCTCAAAAATACATTAACCTGAGACTGCAAATTAGTGACTAAGTAACAAACATCAGCAAGAGTAAGAGTATCAAGACATACCCTCTTTTTATCAGTATTGATTTCAGCCATTTGAGCAACAAAGTCTTTTGGACTCAAATGCTCAGTTGAATCCATGTAAAGCACATTATCTTCAATAGACTTCTCTTGCATGTCTGGTACTTGAAATTTAGAATCTTCAGCTTCAGGCATATAAGATGTCGATTCAACAATCTTTTCTTCATCCATAATCTCAGCCATTAGAGTTTATTTAGAAATTGCTTTCCAATCATAAGATCCATCCAACTGTTGAACTACCAAAGCCTTGGAAGCTAGAGACTTACCCGAGCTTTGATTATTTTCATTGTTTTGGTCAACTTTTTGTCTTTGACATTCCTAGCAAAATGTCCATAACTTTGACAGTTATAACATTTTACTTTGGACTTATCAAACCCAACTTTTTTACCAACAAGTTTTCTTCTAGTACGCTTCAAGAAATTTTTAACCCTTATTGACACCATAGCAAGTTGCCACTGGAGATCCATTTCTTCTAAGTCGTCAGTATCAACTTGGTCATAATCCTCATCAAATGTGGCTGGATCAGTAATCTTTGCGTGGATGTAATTTTCATATGAAGCAACAAACGAAGAAAGAACAGACAATTGTTGTTCAGCAGGTTTCACACTCATAGGCGTCTTATGATGCTCTTGAGTGGACTTCTCAGTTGCTTTGCTTTGTTTTTCACTTCTAGCAGCAATATAGCACAAATCTTCAGAGACAAGTTCAACATTGTTTTCAGTAACATCACAAACTAACAATGCAGTAATGGAACTTGCAGATGCATCAGAGGGACTAGCCTTACAAAAGTATAGCTTAGGATCTTGAACCTGATCATTATCACATCCCTTGTTTTCTTAGTGAATGCATAACCTCTGAGTTTGTCTATTGCATCTTCCAGAGTCATAGATTCATAGCATTCCTCATTATCTTTGATCATCACCCCATGAATTTCCTATCTTTGTGGTAAACCTTTTTATTTTCTCTCGATCATTTACCACAATCTTATGGTTATCGAGCTCACTTAGAAGATGATAATACCGAGTGATATAAGCATCAAGTTCTTCTCCTTTGAAAGCCTTAAAAATGACAAATTGTTTCTTTAACAGATCCTTTTTGCCTTCTTTCATCTGAGGACTTCCATCGCACCTCTTCTCTAGAGCTAACCATAACTCTTTAGCAGTGTGAAAGGATTTAAACAGATGACTAACTTCCTTAGATAGGCACATTTTAATGCATGCATGTGCTCGGTTTTCATTTTTGTAACTTTCCTTCTTATCTTCATTCATACGATTATATTGAAGAACCACAGATTTAGAAGTTCCCTGTACCAGTTGAGTTGGAGCAGTGTATCCATGAGTGATACACTCCCAAATCATAAGGTCATGAAAATGACAGTAGGACTCGAAATGATCTCTCTACCCATAATAGTCATCAAGGGTAAGTAACTTAGGTGGAACATTTGATTTTCCCACCTCATGGTCCATCTCTATCATTCGGCTACGATTAGACATCTTAAAATTGTTCAAAAATATGAAAAATCAGTCGAAATTGCGAACTCAGAAAGTTCAGTTTGCAAACCATAGCTCAGTTCGCAACTCTCAGTTCACTTTGCAACAACTCAGTTCGCAAGTCCAACTCAGTTCGCAAAGGTAGTTCAGTTTGCAAACTCAATTCAATTAACAAGCTCAGCTCACTTCGCAAATCTCAGTTCGCAAAGTTTAGTTCGGCTCGCAATATACGTCTCAGTTCGCAAATATGGCTGTTAATTATAAAAACGAATAAACGTCAAAGCCTAGCCGTTAGAATTATGTTTTCTCTGGATTGAATTCGCAAGGTGTCAAAAACAAAATTAGCAAAAGTTTTTGATTTGTAAACCGAAATCATTTAAATATCGCAACTCAACTCGCAGCCTGTGGGCTTTGCGAGTTGATTCATCTCGTAGCCCAAGTTTGGCCCAGCAAACTCAGCTCCTTTCACTGCTAGTCTTCTGCGAACCCAGATCTCATTTCGCAGTCTCTTGTCCTGCGACTTGAGATCTCATCTCGCATATAACTTTAGTTCGTATTGGATATTCATCTAACACTTTAACATATTAATATATTTAACGAATATTAATAACAAAACTAATATTAATTTACAAATCTAAACCAATGTACAAACATAATAACAATTACATCAGTCCTATTTCAAGCTATCACTGTTGTCACAAACTATGTCTCAACAGACTCCCCCTTGACAATAGCTCTAGCATCTATGTCTTCAAATTATCTTTGGTCTTTATTTGTAAATCTTACTACCTGCATAAATTTTCATCTTAATATAAGTCTTTACCATCATCTGATAATCTCTCACTAAATCACCCCATGCTTCTGTCGTAAAGATTCTATTCTCATTCAACTTTAACAGATCCTTCCTCGACAAATTCATTAGGTGTCGATGGTCATAAACTCTGAAAATTTCACGTTCTCTACCCTCAACCTCATCATCAGCTTCAACGATGACAGCTTCTCCAGTTTCTGAATCCACATGCCAACTTTTCATATTTCCAAGTATATCTTGTGGCATTGTCTTCAACGGAACTTGCTGTACGCATCTAACAGCTGGATAAATCTTCTTCCTTCTTCTCCTACCAGTTCTTTCACTTCGTTCTTGTAACTTTATCATTTTTCCATTTCTTGGCTTAATCTTTTGAATTTTTCTTGATCGAACCTCCATCCTGATAATATGTTGTACATAATTACCAAAAAAATCATCACTCGGGTTCTTCAATGGTAATCTAGCCAAATCATGAATCTCATACTTTGGTAGAGACCTAAACACTGCAAGCTTTCGTTCAAATTATTGAACTCCATCAAACTCTTGATAGCAAACAGTTTTATATCAACATCAAAATACCATCCTATAATCCCTCTTCTTGCTATACGCTTACTAGTGATATCAACTTATGATATTCCAATCTTTTCTTTCTTTTTCTTTGGCAAGGGCTTGAACATAGGATTATCTTTATGCTTATCAGGAAGATCTTCTTCATCTGAATCAGTTGAATCATCAATTTCTTCATCTACATTGATAACCATTGGACCTTTATCATTTTCAATAATTACTTCTATCCTAGAAGGGCTCACATGGTGTTCATCAACATTAGCATCTGGATCTACACCAATGTCTTGCTCAATCTCTTGAACAGTAGTCCAATCATCAGGTGGTTGAAATTCTCCTTCTTCCAAATCATAATTAATATCTTCATCTATCTCATCCAGAATATCATCTTCTGAATATGATAGATTAAGCATTTCAATCCCTAGAAAAACACACACACAAATAATTATTAACAATCAAAATTCCTTCATTGATTTCCCTGAATCAATCTAAGAATTTCTTTATTAATCCTTTTGTGTAATTAGTCCATAACATAAACACAATTAATAACTTATAAATCTTTTATTGATTACCCTGAATCAACCTAAGATTTCTTAAGTCTTTTATCAAACACTTAACAAACATTAATTAAATTTAAACTTTAATGTATTGTGAATAATCAGCAAACATTTAAGTTTACAATTAACTAACTTATATAATTTCCAAGACTTAATTGAATTGTTATTTTCAAAGAACTTAACTTTTCAATTATATCTGTAAAATTATATATCATTTGTCTAGTAAAAACAAACACATTTATAATTTGTTAGTTATAAAAACTCTCAAATTTAAAATGTCTAAGTTCAAATAAATTTTGACCGCTGAAATAAATCAGAACACGCCGCACGACTTCTCAATGAGTCGGAAGACTTTCGATCACTAATTTATTTAACTTTTTTGAATTAATAACTTAAATAAATTCTAATATATTTAACTTAAAATTACAATATCAAGTCGAATATATTACCAAAAATATTAAGTTACAATTATCCAATTGTTTTAGTACAAATACTTACAGATACTAAACAGTACTAAGTTATCTTACCAGCTTTTGTATTAACTGGTACTGCTGTATCAGTACTTGTACCAGCACCACTACCACTTGCACTAGCAGCAGACTCCCCTGAACAGTAGCATGCTCACCAGTCTTTAAAGGACCAGTTGGCTCACTATCTTTAGGTGCACTGGGATCATCGTCTCTGTCGTGTCTCCTCTTCAACTTCAACTCATCTTCTTTGCACGCTGCTCTATATACCCCAATCTCCCCCTGAGCTGACTGTTCTTTATGCAAACTCAAAACAAGTTCCTCCAAATTGTCAAGCTTCAATCTCTGGGCAGTGCAGTCATCAAGCAGTGTGTTATGAACCTTCATCAATGTCTGATAAGATTCACTAACAGTAACCAACTGCTGTGCTAAAGAAAGATTTTCTGCTAAGAACCGTGGAACCGATCCTGTCATTTTCTCTAACTCCTTCACTCTAGACTCTAAGGATGTAATCCTTTCAGCATCAGTCATAGGAGTCACTGGAATCGTCGATGGTCCAGGCGGTGTCAACGAATCAATATGAGAATCACGAGTAAGTGGTGAAATGGCTTGAGATAAGGCTGTCTTGAGAAGGCCAGCTGCAAAGCGGCTTGCCTTGGTAGTAGAAAATTGTGCTGAATGAACTAATTCTACAACCCCTTCCTTGAAAACCTAAGAAACCGATTCTTGTGTCGGTAACTCTGTCCTTGTCTCAGCCTATAAAGTTAGACACAAATAAAGAAGTAATTGTTACAGATAACTCTGTCTCAATCTCTAATTAATTATATAACACTTGTAGTACTAAACGTTTATCTCATACCTCAGTTGGTATGGATACTAGTTCAGTAACCACCGGTGTCATAGCCTCCACCTGCGGTGTATCTTGAGAAACATCTCGAATGGTCAAGGTCCTCGAACGCTTTCTGCGTTGAATAACGAGAGGAGTATCATCCTCAGGACCTTCATCCAAAATACTAAAGTTAGGATTGAATTCTTTAGCTTTACGCTTTTCCTTCACAACTGGATCGGTCATCAACCGTGAACCATAAAAAATTTGTCCAGCTGGAGGTGAAATGGGTCTGACATCATCACATTCTTTAGAAGAATCTGACTCAATCTCACCATCTTTTCCACCAGAAGTACCAACAACAGTATCCTGAATAGTAAATATATAAAACATTTATGATTAGCATAAAAGCTCGATCATACACGTTTAATATATACGTAAGATTAATCTGATATATTACCTTCAGAGGTAAAACCTCAGATCTATCGTGCTGTCTCTGCTCACCCTCAGGTCTTACAACCTCTAGGCCTGCAGTCTCACCTTCCTGTGTATAATCATATTTATATTTTATGATTAGATATACTGCCTAATCATCTAAATATCTATATCTATATCATTATATTATACCTTTATGATTAATAATAGAATCTATCAACTAAGTATCTATATTTTTATATAATATACCTCAACAGGAGCAACATAATGCTCAATATCCTGCAAAACAGGATCAGTAGCATCATCATGCTGTACTAGCATCTCCTGCATAACCTGTGCAGCAACCTCTGCACCAACCTGCTGTCCTGGTTGATCAGCCTGAATAAGAACATCTTCGAGCAGCTCCTGTGGCTCAGGTTGTGGAACCACATTAGCAGCATGCTCGGGAATAACAACAGCATCAGCAGCAACATCAACATCCAACCAACCATTATTTGGTGGCGTTATATAAGCAGGATCAGTAATGAAGCCAAACAGATCACGAATCTGTTGCTTGACATACTCTTCCCGTCGAATTGTCTGTTGAAACATAGCATTGTATCCTCTGAGCGCGATAGTTTCTACGCGTAAATATGGCTCAGGGATAATAAGATCAGCAATCCGAGAATGGATGATCAACATACAGAACCTCGGGTAGATCAAAAATCGAGATCTCACAGTACCCGATAACTGGCGTACCAGTTCTCCAAAAATATAATCACAAAAACTGGATGGTTTATTATAAACCAGTGACAACACGACCAATACAAGAGCAGGGCTCAACTCGTCAAAACCGCCCTTCTTCGGTCCAAAAATTGTGACTATAACATGCCACAAGAATCTCCATGCCCAATAACTCCTCTTCTCTCACCCGTATACCCCATACGACCTAACGCACCCTCCACAAAATCCATAGGGTACTAAGTCGGACCATCTTCTTGGTCTACTATCCCCAGTCGTAAAATCTGACGAAGGTCAGATGCAGAAAAGACAACTGGTCTCTGATTGACCATTGTGCGTATCACTAGTGGGTTGACGGTCTGATCATACTGAATATCCGTCCAAAAATCATTCAAGTTCATCTTAGAGATCAGTGGAGACTCTGTAATCGCATAACGAATGCGTGAATGTGCAAAAAATGTAAGCACCTGAGCTACTTTGCTAGCTCCTCGTGCACTGAGATTTAGATCAACAAGTATGTTGTGACCTTTATCAAACGAACGTGCCATATCTGTATAAAGCACAAATGACAAAAATAATTAATGCATGTTAACAACATTAACTAAATTTTAAACTACAATGTATTATGAATCAAAATTCATCAAACATCTTAGGTCTAAATTTAGAATATATAACTTGTTACATAATTGTCTCAAGTGTTATATAAAATATATTTAACTTATTACATGTTAGTCATAAGTTAAATAAATATATATAACTTAGAATTATCAAATCCAAAGTCGTATATATACAATATATGTTATTATGTGTTAATATATAATTCTCACGTCGAAACATATATTAATGAACTTGTAAAGTTGTAAGTTTGTAAGTAGATATAATTGAAAGTGCCACTTATTACATTAAAAGTTGAATTTGCAAGTTACAAATTAAAAATAAAAAGAATTTATTTCAACTCGAGAGTTCAATCTGAACTCGCAACTGAATTCGCATATATGTCAACTCGCAACTCAATTCGCAAACCAGTCAACTCGCAAAACAAGTCAATTCGCAAATTCGGCTCGCAAGTCAATTCGCAAACCTACTCAGTCCGCAGGTCAACAAGTCAACGAACCAGGTTTCAACTCGCAAATCCAGATGCTGCGAACTGAGATGAATCTCAACTCGCACGATCATCTGTCGTTGCGAAGTGAAACAAAAAATCGATTTTAATGCCATTTTTAACACGATCAATCGATTGATTTATGTTCATTAAGGTTAGAATAACATTAACCACAAAGATTCTTGTTCGATCTGTCCATTAATCTATGTAAATCATTCAAAATTCAAACCAAAACCCTAAGTTTATAAAACTTTTGATTTCGAGTTAATTACACGGTTAAACATGTTGGTTTATACCTCAATGTGATCGTAATACGAAAGTGTATAAAACCTATGGGCTCAAAAACCCGTTCCCGTGCTTATAAAACGGAAATCAAACAAAATCTCCATTTCGTCTCGTTTCGCTAAATGTCGACTCGCAGGAATGAAGTGAGTTCGCAAAAGTGAAGTGGGGTCGGTGAACGTTTGACTCGTTTGACTTGGTCCTTTATACTATTTACTCGATTCGCAATTTTAGAACTCGATTCGCAGGTTTGACTAGTCAAACTCGCAGAACTAATTTAAAACGCGAATTTAAATTCTAAGTAAAAATTAAAACCCATGTACACTTATATAGTTAACTCTGTAACTATGTAGCCTAAACATTTTAAGTAAAATGTCTTCGCATAATTTTTCCTCAATAATAATCTTCTTACATATATTAACCGACTAAACCCGTGATACTGTTAATGTTGTATAAAGAAAATCTTGAGCTAAAATTATTTACTTATATACCTGACGGTCTTAAGTCTGTACACAAGTCTAAAATAAATAAAGTATTTTTCACTTGTATTTGTTACGATTGTTCAACACAGATATAAAATAATCAGTTTAATTTAATTTCAAAGGGAAAATATTAAAAAAAATAATTAAACTTCTATTAATCATTAAACATAAATACCAAATAAGAAATAAAACTTAAGATTACTAACATCCTATGAAAACAAACTAATTTAGAATAAAATGCTTAAAATTTTAACTGCTTAGGGATCATATTAGGAAGAATAAGCCATTCATATTAGATTTTAATAAGAACAAGACGATTGTTAGTATGCATACTTCATGAAATTCATATAAGTATAATAAAATTACAAATTAACCAGTAATAGACATATTTATAAAATTATATCTTATTTACATTTATCCACAAGACATAACAGTAAATTGAAAAAATAACCTTTTTATTTATTAGGAATTAAATATTCACAAAAGTGAACATTCCAATATCATAGACAATTCAAGACAATTACCAATATTATGATCCACATAAACAAATTAGACATAGATTTTTGAGCAAACTTTATTATTATTAATGTGAACAATATCTAAAGTGTTCCGTTATATAATATGCTGAAGAACGTAAGTAAAACACATAACACTGCATCTTTTAATTTCAAGGTAGAGGTTACTAAATGATGTATCTTTTCGAAACATATAACATACACTTGAGTTAAAATGTTGACAAATATCAAACATCCCTTAGTATAAGAATAATTTGCCTAAAGGAAACAGGTCTGTACTCACGTACAACAGAGGATCCCTTAGTATAATTAAAATAAGTTTGAGACTGTTGGCAAAACTAAAGGCAACAGGTCTGTACTCACGTACAACAGAGTTATCTGTTAGTTTCACTAATAACCATATTTGCAACTATTTGTCATTTGTAGAGAAATGCATGATAACAGTGTATAGCAGTACCATCATTCACCAATTAAGACATATGTCATACATTATATAACAGTTCACAAAAGATATGACACACAAAATTTGAATTTCTTAATTGCTCAGAAATATAAGAATAATTTGCCTACCAGTATATCATATAATGAATCTGAATAGACTTTAGTTATTCTTATCACTTATATAAAGGGCACGAGTTATTATCAGTGGATATAGGTGTTTAATCAGATAAATATAAGTAAACTCCTAGGTAAGTATGCACCTTCTAATGAAACTGATAGGAATCTACTAACAGATCAATCTTAGCACTTAGGTTTATTATTCTTAAGCTCATTCTCCTAATGTACTATCATTTCCCAAGTTTTTACAGCCAAAAATTAAAGCTTTTCTAAAAGAACTTCGGTTATTCTTTTATTGGACGCGATTCCCCTCAGGTAACAAGCAAATGAATGCCATACACCCCTTTTTAAAAAAAAAAATATAAAAAAATACTACTTACTATTACAAAAATACCCTTGGAAGACTAATCACGCTGGATTTCTCATTCCGTTAAGTTGAATCAACGTCTAAAATCGAGCTCTGTCGAACGCCTTTGTGTATAAGTCTGCTAAGTTATCCAATGACGGAACCTTAACTAACTTTATCAAAATCTTCTCAGCACAGTCGCTAATAAAATGATGTCTAATATCAATGTGCTTAGTTTTGCTGTGCTTCATTGGATTATTGGTGATCGACATTGTTGATTCGTTATCAATCATCATAGGAGTATTGGTTATGTTTAACCCATAATCCCGCAGTTGCTGTTGAATCCAAAGGACTTGAGAACAAGGACTTGAGAACAACAGCTGCCAGCTGCAACATACTCAGCTTCACATGTAGAAATGGCTACCGAGCTTTGCTTCTTGCACTGCCAGGATACTAATCTACCTCCTAAGAACTGACATCCTCCGGTTGTAGATTTCCTATTCTGATTGCATCCTCCATAATCCGAATCAGTGTAAGCTATGAGATCTAAGTCTCCATCAGTCGGATACCAAAGTCTCAGCTTCGGTTTCCCTTTGAGGTAACGAAATATCCATTTCACAGCTTGCATATGTGACTCTTTCGGATTAGCCTGATATCTTGCGCATATACAAATAGCAAACACAATGTCAGGCCTAGAGGCAGTTAGATACATTAGTGATCCGATCATGGCCCTATAAAGAGTAGTATCCACATCCTGATCACTCGATGTATCAGGACCAAGTCCATGATTTACTGGAATAGGAGTATGATAGATTTTACTTTCATCCATCTTAAATCACTCTAATATTTCAGCAGTGTATTTAGATTGATGAATAAAGAATCCATCCTTCTTTTGATCAACTTGTAATCCTAAGAAGAAATTCAACTCTCCCATTGCAGACATCTCGAACTTTTTCCTCATTACTTGTTCAAAGTCTTGACACATCTTTTCGTCAGATGACCCAAAGATAATGTCATCAACATATACTTGAACAAGAAGAAAGTTTTTCTTCTTCCATTTTACAAACAGTGTACTATCAATTGATCCTCTTGTAAATCCATTCTCAAGTAGATAAGTTGATAATGTTCCATACCATGCCCTAGGTGCTTGATATAATCCATATAGAGCCTTATTTATGCGATATACTCTATCTCGATAGTCAGGATCAGCGAACCCTGGCGGTTGTGAAACATACACCAATTCTTCTACTTTTCCATACAAATAGGCACTCTTAACATCCAACCGATAAACTTTTATCTCTTTGAATGAGGCAAATGCTAAGAATACCCTAATTGCGTCAAGCCTAGCAACTGGTGCAAACATTTCATTGTAATCTATACCCTCTTGTTTATTAAACCCTTGAACCACTAGACGGGCTTTATTGCGAGTAATAACTCCCCCGTCATCTCTCTTACACTTAAATACCCATATAGTTCCAATTGGATACTCTCCCTTTGGAAGGTCAACCAACTCCCACGAGCTTTGAGAATTGTAACAGTTCTTCTTGCATAGCTTCGACCCACGAGCTTTCTTTTAGTGCCATTTGCACATTTTTAGGCTCAACTTGTGAGATAAATCATGAATATAGACATTGATTAGGAATCCCCGTCTCTTTCATAGCAGTATACAAGCTTTCTAAATCTTCAGATGTACTAGCTTTAGATTAAGTCCTAGTTTGAACCGGAGTATTAATATCACCGATGATGTTTTCAACGTGATGATTCTTACTCGTTCTAGTAACCGGTATAGGGTCAACTATTAACTCATCTCCTAAGTTAGTTCCAATCTCTTCTGATGAAGGCATATCTTCTGAACCAGCTGAAGATAACCTTAAATGTTTGAAAGGAGTAACTACATCATCAAACTTTGTATGAAGATCATCCTCAGTATCTTCTGTTTCTTGATATGTATCCTTAGAAGGTTGTTGTGACCCGCTTGAAGAAGCTTCATTTGAATCATCATTTGTCCTGATTCCAGTTTTTGAAACACTCGATATTGTAGAAGGATCATTGTCCGACTCTTCAAATAATAAGTGCTCAGATATCTCTGAATCACTGACAAAGTCACTTATGGGAACTTTAAATGACTGAAAAAGATCTGAATAGTCAAATTGCCAATCTAATCCCTTATGTACAGTAGGTACATAGCTCGTAACTTCAATGTTATAAGCTATTTCCAGTCATCCCGTGACTTTATTGAAAACTCTTTTATTAGGCGAATTGGGCACATAACCTAGAAAAAATCCTTCATCAGCTTTTTCGCCAAATTTTGCTTGATTTCCTATTTTCAATAACGTACATGCAACTCCAAAGGGTTCAAATCCCTTCAGATTAGATTTCTTATTGTTCAATAATTCTTAACAAGTCTTGTTACGCTTTTTGATCGTAAGAACCCTATTAGGACATGACATGCTGTATTCACCACTTCTGCCCAAAAGATGACCGGAAGCTTTGAATCTGCAAGCATTGTTCTAGCAGCTTCAATCAACGTTCGATTTTTCCTTTCAGCAACACCGTTTTGTTGAGGTTCATACGGTGCACTGAATTGATATTGTATCCCTTTGCTTAAGCAATAGATATTCAACGTTGAGTTCTTGAATTCCGTTCTGTTATCACTACGAATACACGTTACTCTCGTTTTATAGACATTCTCTACTAGATCGAAGAACTCCATTAAAATTCCAGGAGTTTCATCCTTAGATCCCAAAAAGAATACCCATGAGAATCTAGAGTAATCATCTGTGATAACTAAACAATACCACTTGCCACCTAGACTCCTATTGCTTATAGGGCCAAAGAGGTCCATATGTAGCAATTCAAATGGCGAGGAGATTGAGTTTTCAATGTTAGACCTGTGTGATTTCTTGTGTTGTTTTCCTTTTAGGCAAGGAACACCCTTGTCCTCAGACTTGAAACATTTCTATGGTACACCTAGAACTAATCCATTCTTGGTTATGTAGTTCATTTTTCGAAAGTTCAGATGTGCCATTCTCCTATTCCATAAAAGTGCGTCTGCTTCTGGAGCCTTGGATAGTAAACATGTCAACACCATTGAAGAGTTAGAAACACCCATGTTTATATCATAGATGTCCTTCTTCCTTGGTGCCCTCATCAATATCCATTCTTCAGGAATTATGAAGCCTGGCTTCAGAACTAAAGTCTCCTTTTCATTAAAATGAACTGGATGACCTTTATCGCAGACTTGGGAAACACTCACTAGGTTATGAGTTAGTTCTTCAACATAATTCACATCCTCTAGAGTCAAAGTTCCATTTGAAACTTTTCCTTTCCCAGTAATTACTCCTCCTTTGTCTCTTGCAAAATTAACTTTTTGCTTGAAACCTTCTTTGAAGTCCTTCAGTAGACTTTGTTCTCCTATCATGTGCCTTGAGCATCCACTCACCAGCTATCCTTGTTCACAGTCTGCTCCTACACATAAAAAATTGTACACAAGTAGTTTTCAAGAGGGACCCAAGCCATTACGGTCTTGGTTTGTCCCTGATCATCTACAATCTGAACCTCCTTAAAGTAACCATAACTATTCCCATCGGGAGTCTTGGTAACTTTCACAGGAGTTTGAGGTTGTTGATGATCTGTAGTCTTAGGCCTATGAGGAGAGTGAGTAGAAAACCTCCTAGGCACATACTTAGTTCCTTGTGCACTTGAAGTAGAACCATTTTCAAACAGACTATGGTTTCTACTGGGGGTCCTAAACTTCGAAGGTGTCTTATCTCTTGGCTTATTGAAAGTATTTTCGTTCAGAGTATAAGGCCTTTTAGGTTTAGGTGGAGAGACACTATGATTACCATCTCTCTTCAGAATGTTTACAAGTTTGCTGTCTAATCCCGGTTTGGAGCCTAGTCTGTCTACAATTGAACTAGAAGTGGTTGGTGTCTAATCAGTATTCACTAACTTATGTGATGCTTCCAACTTCTTATTTGGACAACAAGAAGCCACATGTCCTTTTTGGTGACATTTGAAGCAGGACATCTGTTACCGTGACTTACCAACTTTTGCATCCGTAGTCGGCGTCTTAGGCACTAAAGGATCAATAACATGTTCTTTATTAATCACTTCATCAGTCTTAGTATCATTAATTACTCCACCTGGTACAAACTTTACTTTGGTGTGAGGAATTTTCTTACTATCATCAGATGAAGGATTCTTAACAACATTCTTCTGTGCCTCTATCTGTTCAGGTTTAGTTACTGGTTCTACAGAACATACTTCAGTCATCTCAGTGTCTTCAGGAAGCCTAGTGTAGTTTGAATTGAAAGGAGGAGGTGTCTCATTGTAATCTAATCCTGACTTATCCTTTACACTTCATTGAGCATCAAGCATCTTATCCATCTCAGTGGTTCTGTAATTTTCTATCTTTCGGTTTTGCTCAACTAGCTTCAACTTATAATCAGCTAACTCTTTCTCCTTATTAGCAATTGTCTGATTTAAGTCTTTTAGTATAGAGACCATCTATGATAACAGCTTTTTCATTAATGGTATCTCTAAGTGCAATCCTATCAGAAGCATCAGACTTAATTTTATCTTTTAAGTCCTGTTTATCGTCACTTAACCTACGCACATCAATCTTAGCTAGTTCAAGTTCAGATCTAACAGTCTTATTAGATTCAGTCAATATGCTAACTTGAGAAGACAGGTTTTTGTTTGCTACAGTTAAAACACTAACCTGTGACTGCAAATCAGTAACTAAGTAACAGACATCAGCAAGAGTAAGAATATCAATACATACCTTTTTCTTGTCTGTTTGAATTTCAGCCATGCATTCTACAAAGTCTTTAGGATTCATATTTTCAGTTGAATCCATATACAACACGTCTTCATCACTTGCTTTCACTTCAACGTCAGGCACCTTTACATTACACTCTGCATCAGTAGGCATATAGGATGTTGACTCATCAATCTCAGCCATGAAAGCTTCCTCAGACTAAGCTTTCCATTCATAAGAGCCATCCAACTGTTTCACAACTAAGGCTTTGGAAGCAAGAGTGCTTCCCGAACCTTGTTTTCCATTGCCAGCTTCTACCTTAGGTCTTTGGCATTCTCGAGCAAAGTGTCCATAACACTGACAGTTAAAACACTTGATCTTGTTCTTATCAAACCCTGACCGATTGCCAACTACCTTTCTACCAGTTTTCTTCAAGAAATTCTTTACTCTTCTCGACAACATAGCAAGTTGATCATGAAGTTCTATTTCTTCAAGATAATCAGGGTCTATCTGATCATAATCCTCATCAAACATAATTAGATCATTGATTTTACCCTGAATGTAATTTTCATACGATGCTACAAAGGAAGCAAGAACAGATAATTGTTGTTCAGCACTCATAGGCATCTTTTGATGCTCCTGAGGTAACTTCTCAGTTGATTTTCCCTTTGTTTTACTACCAGATGATGTAACGAGACACAACTCATCAGTAATCATTTCACCCTTTCCATCAGCATTACCAACAAATAAAGCAGTGGTCGAGTTTGAGGAAGCAGTAGAGATAGTAGATTTTCCGTGATATAGTCCCGGATCCTGAGCCTGATCAGAATCAGTATCTCTAGTCTTCTTGGTGAAATCATAACCTCTGAGCTTATCAATAGCCTGCTCTAAGGTCATAGTTGCATACCTCTCATCATTGTCTTTAAGCATTATGCCATGCATTTCCCACTTAGACGGTAAACCCTCAATAAACTTGTCGGTTTTCTCAGTCTCAGTAGTTACAATCTCATGGTCATCTAGCTCACTCAGCAAATGGTAGTACGTTGTGGTATAGGCATCAAGATCTTCTCCTTTCAAAGCTTTGAATACAGTAAACTGCTTTTTCAAGAGATTCCTCTTGCCTGCTTTAACTTGTGGACTACCTTCACACCTCTTCTCAAGAGCTGTCCACAAAGTTCTAGCAGTTTGGAATGACTTCAGTTGATGATTATGTTCCTTAAGAAGACTCATCTTGATTGAAGAATGAGCCTTGTTCTCAATCTTAAATTCCTTCTTTTGTGCTTTACTCATCTGTTGATAAGTGAGAACCACAATAGCATTCTCAACAGTTTGTGTAGGTGCCGTGTATCCATTCTTGATACACATCCAGATAGATAGATCATGGAATCTACAATAAGATTCAAACCTATCCCTCCAGCTATAATAATCCTCAACTCTTAACAATTTAGGTGGAACATTAGATTTGCCAATCTCGTGTTCCATCTCAATCATTTTGCTAAGGTCAGATATTGTGAAGTTTAAAAGTCAAACTGTATTTGCGAAATCAGAAAAACTCGACTAGCAGAAACTCAATTCAACTCGCAATCTCAACTCGTCTCGCAAAACTCGGTTCGCAAGTCTTAGTTTGGATCGCAGTGATGTGAATTCGCAAGTGATCTCGGTTTGCAGGAGATCTTGGTTCGACTCGCAGAACTCAGTTCGGTTCGCAAGTTCAACTCGGTTCGCAGACAATGCTGAAACCCTAATCTCAGTTCGCGAAACGGCTGGAAAACCCGAAAATGAAAGTTTTAGGTATTTTTATGTTAAAATCAGTAGATTTCGACTGTAAACAATCCTAAAAACATCCAGAGAGTGATTTTGATTGTTTTTACACACTAATGCACGTCAAAAAAACCCTACATCACACGTGATTAACCCAACTAAAATTAAGGCGATTAAATAGTGGGAGGCTCCGAGAACCTCTACGGAGATTCGTCAATTTCTGGGATTGGCTGGTTACTACCGAAGGTTCATTGAGAAGTTTTCAAAAATTGCTAAGCCATTAACGGAATTGACCCAAAAAGAGAAAGAGTTTGTTTGGGGGAAAATGCAGGAGGAAGCATTCCAAACACTTAAGCATAGGCTATGCGACGCACCAATCATGGCGTTACCCGAGGGAACAGAGGATTTTGTCGTATACTGTGATGCGTCACACCAGGGATTGGGATGTGATGTGACCTAAAAAGTTATATTTTTAAGTACATATTTCTGCACTTTTTGGACTATTAATTGGTGAAAACATTTCCAAACCATCATTATTCACTAAAAATCACCAAGGTAGTCTAAATATAGACGTTGCTGCAAAAATCGGTTAAAACATCCAAATAACACGCAAACCGAGGCAAAACTATCACCTTAAATATTCCCTTCTTTATTTCCTTATGTAATTAGATCTTAATTCATATTTTATGATTCCATAGGAAAATACAAGACCGGAGGTGAAAGAATAAGAAGAAACGGACGAAGAACGGAGAAGATATGCAGTTCGGAAGCTCGCTGATCGTCATCCGGAACACGCAAAAGTCAAACACCTCCAAATTTGGCAAACTTAGTGTCATTAGAAGCGTAAAGGAAAAATGAATCCAATGACGCAAGAATCAAGCAAAACGGACTCCAAACGAAGAAGATATGGACGAACCAAGTAGCCGAGAAGTCAGTATACAGCAAATGGAGCACCAACCCCCCCTGGGCACCTAGGTACCGTATACGGTACCCTAAGTGCCGTATACGGCCCTTAGGGTGCCGTATACGGGGTCTTTTGCCTTGTGAGGTGCCGTTTAACCCCCCTTGGTCCGCTTGTCCCGTATGATGCTTTGGTGCTTGTTCTTGGTGCTTAAGGACTTGTACCATGGCTACCTCCTTTCTTCTATAAATAGTGGACTCATTTCTCATTTCCAACACACCTCTCATCTCATTTCTCACATTAGTTTAGCATTCTCTCTCTAGCACTACTCTTAGGAGTTAGAGGAGAATTAGTAGGTAGTTTAGCATTCTCTCTCTAGCACTACTCTTAGGAGTTAGAGGAGAATTAGTAGGTAGTAGGTTCTCTCTCTAGTCTTTCTCTCTAGTCTTTGTCTCTAGTTCCTCGCTAGGGTTTTAAACCCTTGGACTAGTGAGATGATTAGGGAGGGAAACCTTGCCTTTTCTTTTAGATTAGTTATGTAGTTAATTAGTAGGGGCTAGCTTATGTAATGCTTGGATATTAATGAAGAAATACAAGTGTTATTCTGCTCGCAATTCCTATCGGTATTTTCTATCCTTTCTATTATTAATTTGTCATATTTTTCTTGTTTGATGTATGTGATTTATTAATATTAGAAATGTTTATTGCTATGCATTGTGACTAGTGTGCTTGTATGTTTGCCATGATTTAGATAATAGTAAATATATAATGATGGGATAATATCATTATGAAACAACGGAGGTAATGTTATACGTCTTTCATTTGTATAGCGCCGGAAACATCACAAATGTGTGGAGTACGGAACGTGGAAGCTATGAAAGTCGTGAGCACAATCCGTTGTGGAATAATGTTTCCGATTATTATATATTACGATTGAAAACTTGTGGTGCTGTTTAACTATACATTTATGATTTTAAACTAAACTATCACCTTTCCTCCAATAAACGTGGTTAGAACCTTTATGTCAAGGAGTCACGAACCTTAGTCAAACGGTCACTACCTATCTGTGTTGTCTTAAATTAACATGGTCTGATTTCGAAGTAATGGAAATACTGTCTACCCATTGTATAGTACATTGTGGATTAATCAGGGATTTATTGGTTTGGGATTTATAAAGTGAACAGGTTGTTTAGCTATCATAGATGGTTTTACTGTAATACAAGCTTAGATATATTGAGTTCAGATGGCCGTAAAGTATGTAATCCAGGATAAAGCCCTAAAACGTCCGAGTATCCGGTAAGTCGTGGAAAGGCCGTAGGCTGAACACTATATTACATCCTGGTGTAGTCTATGATCCAGGAAAGACCGTAAAACGGGTGAGTACACAATGTAACCGTGGAAAACTATGTAGGTTGATGACTGTATCACAGCCGAATAACTCTGAACTCAATCACAACCGTCAATGTATAAGTTAGCAGTCACCAACTGTCTTAATCTTAAATGCCTTGCCCAACTTAGATATCTCTGTATGTGTTAAAGAAAGGTCAGTGGATAAATTGCGGACTGTCACCTTATTCCTGCACCCCATCTGGAGGGTCACTGGGTCTCGTCACAAGAGACGGTGAGGGAGGTTTCAAGGCAGTCCGATCTGATCATACTCTTGATAGCCTAGTACTCAGTGACATACTGATCGGTTCACCTGATCAGTAGGGTGCTAGTATTTACACTACAAGATATCTACGTGAAAGCAAGACACGAAACTTTAAAAGACATTTTCAAACTAAAACATTATCTCAGCTATTCAAAGTCATGGTGAACCACGTTTTCATTATCCTTTAGTGTTATATATGCTAGTCTCCCTTTAGTTTTATGCTTTATTAGTTTTAGTAGTTTAGTTTAATTAGATATAAAAACCAAAACAAAACCCTTCCAACTTATCAAAACCCCAGCTTAATTACCGACTTATCAGAACTAGCTCTGTCTCAATTTTACCATCGTGAGGAACGACCCTGGATCATCCTTACCGCTTACTCATATCAGGTATTCATACCAGTTCCAGTAGATAGTATGGAGGATTAGGCTCCCCCCGACTATTATAAATATTAAAACTACCCTGCCGTGTATCTCGGTGGCCGGACCAACGACCGGAGTAAAATCCGACCGACCGCTGGGTGCACGGCAAGTTTTTAGCGCCGCTGCCTGGGGTAGTACGATTAGTTTTTAAGTGATCCTTTTGACTTGGATTCACCATCCCTGTCAGAAGTTATTTGTGCCGTAGATTAGCGTAGTTTAGATTAATTTCCCTTCTCAATCCAACTTTAATTCTTAAACCTTCTTTCTTGTGCTGTCTTTTTCTGAAAACTTGGGCAATGGCAACTCAACAACAATTAAAAGATCAAATTGATAATCTTGCTAAATCAATCCAAGATAGATGTAGGAGTAATGCCTATGTTGATAACGAATGTCAATGGAATAGTATGATTTATTCGGATAACATAGGGTGCTTAGATCCTCAATTACAATATCATTATGACCCTCATGCTTTCCAAACACATCCATACCAGCCTTACTATCCTGAACCATTCAATGTCTACCCATACTCATCCTACTCTGTACATGAACCATTACCGTATGAGAGTTCTAACTTGAGAGATGTGCCCATAGCTTATCTCAGTAATAATGATACTTTCTCACCTTCCTACAACCCACTTGAGCAACTACTTAAGGAACAAGAAGACATGCTTAAAAGATGTACTGATAAGCTGTCTGAAATACAAACACGAGTCCAAGTGAGTAGTAATGAAGCTAGGAATCAAGTTATAACTGACAATTGGCTACAGGAAGATGATAGGCACTTACACACCACATCTACATCATTCGATACATACTTCCATTCTCATCAGTCCGGTTGCAAAATTCCTTCAAACCCTTCACTTACCCAATCTTCTAAATCCTCACTTCCACCTATTCTCAACCTATCTACATCTGCAACCGATGAGGAGTTCATTCTAGAGGAACTTTCCGAGTCATTGCAACTTGAAACTTTTGGCCAAGGTGACGAGTATGATGAGGTAGACGAAGAGATAGAGATAGATAGCCCGGAGATGGAGATTTACACTGAAGACCCAACTTCAGAAGGACCGGAGGAATATGCACCAACTCTGAGAAGTGATCTCATTCCTATTCAAACCGACGTGGTTGACAACATCCCACATCAAGTTGTGGTTGACACTGTCCCACTTATCTTTCCGAATGAATCACCCAATGATCTAGTTGAACCCTAAATTGTCTTAGACCAAGTAGTCGATGAGAATGTTGCTACAAGATTGGAGACAAAAACGGATATTGTCCCACCTCCATACCCAAAGTACAACATTATCATTGACCAAAAGACCATAGGAATCAAGGTGGGTTCTGCATCATGGTTTCCTTTCAAACCATTTCTCCACCATATAATGTCTTATACACCATTGAGATATGAGGATTCCTTCGACCAACCCATTCTGACAATCCAACCCAAGGAGGTGTTAGAAGTTGAGAGATTTGTGATACCTCCGCTAGAACAACTCCCTTACTTCGAACCATATCCTTATATTAGACATACCCTGGCCTTAATCTGCTTTAAAATTTTAAGTATGTACCAATATTACCCTTTGTGTCTACTAATGGATGCAAGGAAACCCCTAGGATTGCCTGAGAAATAATGCTAGAGTCAAGCTAGAGACTCGAACAAAAACAAGCGCTTCTCGGGAGGCAACCCGTGTTTAACATAGCTTTAGTAATAGTAGTAATATCTAACTTCAATAAGTAGAAGATGAAACCCTAAAATGAATGTTCAAAGTTTTCTCTCTTTATGAACAAAATGGATGGTTTGCGGAATTACTTCTCTGAAAGTCAAATTTTTTGTCAAACCTTAATACTTCCTACTCCCAGTCGTTTGAACTTTATTGCAACATCCATTTGTCACCATTTTCTAAAGTTCTTAACATCCCTTTCACTCATAAACATGGAAACCTACTAGGAACTAGGAGCCTTAGTCATCTTAAACACCCACTGACATGTTTCGAGCATTTGAGGTACTTACATATATTATTGTGAACATACAAGCGATACTAATGCTTAATCTGATAACATGATGCATATGTCAATATGTTTATTATGCTCGAACTCGTTTAAAAATATGTGCTTTGGATATCTTTATACTTGGCTACCTGATTCAACTAATAATACTAGTATTTCCATATCTGTTGTTTGTGCTGCGGTGAAATTATAGGCAACTAACACTTTTTGTGTGAGATTAGACTCCAAGTCATACTCTGGTTTGTTTCATCTACAAAGCACTTACTTTGATAGGTTCTTCGCGAACCAGTGAATCTATGATTTAGAGAATAATCACTTGTTTGCTAGATCATGTTTCTTTGATCTACTTGTAACAGACAGGGACTGACGTCTATGGATAAAGAATCTTTAAGGATAAATGGAAAGATGACAAGAGGAGCTTACAGTTCATTGAGTATGGGAATCTTTGGAGTATTGCTTTGCAGGGGATAAGAGATGACACTTCTAGATACAAAGATGACTTCTAGTTGTCTATGGCTAATTCGTCAAGATAATCAGTTCAATACTCATCATAAGTGCCCATAAATTCCAAATCCTATAGCTAAACCTTACCACATCATGGAACCCAAAACCATCACTACCACCCACATCACCATATCCACCCACATTCACCCATCCATCCACCCCTTCGCACGTACAACCATCACCATCAGGGACCATTCAACAAAGGAATAGATATGGGATTAAATTGGAAACTGGAGATCTCAGCCGATAGAAGAACAACATCAGATTCATTATGTTAGTTTGTCGGTGAAAATCTCGGGTTATCAAACACTTGGTGTTTCTTGGCTAATTATGCTTATGTCGGAGGGCGGCATCACTTCACATTGTTTTCTACAATCTATCCTTTTCATCTTTGTTATTTTCGAAAGAAGTTGGTGATTTGATTGGTTGATGAATGAGCGAGGAGTACTACAGAGATGACGACCATTCAAGGAAGAACCCATGGAGTCAAAGGCAGACAAACAAGTTCATACACCTGCGGACTATGAAACTTACATACATCTCTGAGGGAAGGAGCGTGGTTTATCTTCTCTCGAAACTCGCACGTGCCAATGATCTTCAAAGATCTAAGTGTGGGATTTCATCCCACATTACATACACTTAGCAAGAATCGTTTCCACATCTTAAACACTAAAGTGTGGGATTCACTAATAAGAATCTCCACTTACATTATGGGATGATTCATTGCTAAGTTTGGACTCTTGGTACCAACTGTCAGATCAACGCATTTGAAGCTGAGCCATTCTTCATACAAGAAGTGGAGCAAGAATCACATCGACTCTTCTCTTCTCAATTACCAATCTCAGCTTCATAACGTTAATCGTTATATGGGGAGTTTCCTAAACCTTCACTCCATTTCTTGATTTAAATTTTGCTTTGTTAGCCTGTTAATCTAAGAAGTAATATATACTCTATCCTAAAGCTTATCACTAAGTGTGGGATTCCAGCCCATTACATACACTTGAGCAACATTTTCTATATGTTCAAACTCTAAGTATGGGATTATACTTTATAGTACAATCTCAACTCAAGAGAACATTAGGGACAATGTTCCTCTAAGTGTGGGATAGCAGGTATAGAATACCTTGGATGAGATGTTTACAGATTTTTATGTTCGAATAGCTCAACTCAGAAAATGTTCCTCAAAATTTTACAAAATTTTCAATTTTTTTAACAAAACTAATAAAGTATGGGCCAAATCATTCGATTAGCTTTGCTATTTTTGAGTTATAATATCTTTCAAAAGGAACCATTTTTAATATGAGTCAGTTATTCAGGAATATTAGGGAAATTAAGGTAGAAATTTCTTAAATAAGTAGTGATGATCTAAAAGGAACATGGCTAGGCACATACAACCATATTTGCAGTGATGAACCTTAAGCCTTAAAAGCATTCATCTTAAATGCTACATTGTTCATTTCTTGTGTGTGCCGATGCTAGTATCTCTAAATTAGAACTTGTTCCTTACATACGTTTCGAGACCACATTGGTGAGTACCGTACGCGGTATAGGTGCAATTAGATGATCTCGACATTCCCTAGGATTTAACCCATTTTTACATACCTTTTCAAGCCCAAAACCCTTCTGATACTCATTGCTAGTATCGATGATCCGCCTAGAAAATCCTATTGAGCCTAAACCTTTCGTTTCTTCAAAACCCTACATTTTAAACCCACTTATCCAAAACTTCCCAACAACTTATCTTAGAATTTCCAAAGATTATGAAAAACATCTTGAAGAATCTTCTTCTGAATTGATCTACTCCTTCGTGTTCACCAAAGTTGAAGAAAATCAAAGGTGCGAAAAATTGGCACCAAAAGAAAAGACTCGAAGAAGTCCGTGATAAGAAAGAAAAGATTTCCAAAAAAAAAAAAAATCCTCGGAAATTCTCTGACAAAGAAGTTCTGAAGAAAGAAAAGAAAATAAAAAACAGAAAAAGAAAGAAAAGAAAAAGAAAAGAAAATAAGGCAAAGTACTTCAAAGTATCAATCGTTCAAAGAAAGATCCGATGAAATACGAGTAGCTATCCCCTCCGTTCTACAATAAGTTTTTCATGATTCTTAGAATGCCTAAGATAAGCAAACCCCTTTCAACCAAAAATCACCACTATCCATACCCCTAACCCTCACAAACATTACAACCCACTTGAATATCTTGGGATAATTAGCGCCGTCCTCTTCCTAAGTGGTGGAGATCCGATTCTCGACCAAGCTTATGATGATGAGTGCTGCATGACTGGCTATTTGAGCGATTTTAATTGTGCTAGAATAATAGGAAACCTGATACACTATGAGTGAATTGAGTGACCACCTTTAGTGAGATCGCCTAGTCATGTATACTCCAAGATCACGAGATTTGGAAAGTATGCCTGGGAAATTCAATACTTATTTCTGAAAAGATCATCTTAACTTTCCCTGTGTTCTCTAAATAGTTTTCCCATATGACAAAGTGGTGACTTCTTGGAAATATTTTTAACTCACCCAAACTATTATAAAAATGTTTTCACTGGACATCACTGAGTTGTTGCTTGAGGACAAGCAATTTCTAAGTGTGGGATACTTGATGTGACCTAAAAAGTCATATTTTTAAGTACATATTTCCGCACTTTTAGGACTATTAATTGGTGAAAACATTTCCAAACCATCATTATTGACTAAAAATCACCAAGGTAGTCTAAATATAGACGTTGCTGCAAAAATCGGTTAAAACGTCCAAATAACACGTAAACCGAGGCAAAACTATCACCTTAAATATTCCCTTCTTTATTTCCTTATGTAATTAGATCTTAATTCATATTTTATGATTCCATAGGAAAATACAAGACCGGAGGTGAAAGAATCAGAAGAAACGGACGAAGAACGGAGAAGATATGCAGTTCGGAAGCTCGTTGATCATCATCCGGAATACGCAAAAGTCAAACACCTCCAAATTTGGAAAACTTAGAGTCATTAGAATCGTAACGGAAAAATGAATCCAACGGCGCAAGACTCAAGCAAAACGGACTACAAACAAAGAAGATACGGATGAACCAAGCAACCGAGAAGTCAGTATACAGCAAATGGAGCACCAACCCCCCCCCCCCCCCGGGGCACCTAGGTACCGTATAAGGTACCCTAGGTGCCGTATACGGCCCTTAGGGTGCCGTATACGGGGTCTTTTGCCTTATGAGGTGCAGTTTGACCCCCCTTGGTCCGCTTGTCCCGTATGATGCTTTGGTGCTTAAGGACTTGTACCATGGCTACCTCCTTTCTTCTATAAATAGTGGACTCATTTCTCATTCCAACACACCTCTCATCTCATTTCTCACATTAGTTTAGCATTCTCTCTCTAGCACTACTCTTAGGAGTTAGAGGAGAATTACTAGGTAGTTTAGCATTCTCTCTCTAGCACTACTCTTAGGAGTTAGAGGAGAATTAGTAGGTAGTAGGTTCTCTCTCTAGTCTTTCTCTCTAGTCTTTGTCTCTAGTTCCTCGCTAGGGTTTTAAACCCTTGGACTAGTGAGATGATTAGGGAGGGAAACCTTGCCTTTTCTTTTAGATTAGTTATGTAGTTAATTAGTAGGGGGTAGCTTATGTAATGATTGGATATTAATGAAGAAATACAAGTGTTATTCTGCTCGCAATTCCTATCGGTATTTTCTACATGTGTTATTCAGAAAAGTTTGAAAACTCGAATCCTTGACGCTCAAAGGGAAGCAATGAGACCTGAACATATAAAGAATGAGACTCTACATAACCTAGACCAGAAATTTGAAATTAAGACTGATGGAATTCGTTACTTCAAGGAGAGGGCATGGTTTCCGAGAACCGACAATCTAAGGAATGTCATCATGAATGAAGCCCATAGATCAAGGTATTCGATCCACCCAGGAGCTGATAAGATGTACAGGGATCTAATGGAATACTATTGGTGGTCGGGGATGAAGAAAGATATTGCCCTGTATGTTGGAAAATGTTTGACATGTTCTAAGGTCAAAGCAGAGTATCAGAAACCATTCGGTTTGTTACAACAGCCGGAAATTCCCCAATGGAAGTGGGAGAAAATATCAATGGATTTTATAACCAATTTGCCCAGGACGGCAAGGGGACATGACTCGATTTGGGTTATAGTGGATCGGTTGATGAAATCTGCACATTTTCTTCCGATCCGAGAAGATTACAAGATGGAAAAGCTCACACAGGTCTATATTAATGAAATTGTTGCACGTCATGGAATACCTCTTTCCATCATTTCAGATAGGGATAGTCGATTCACATCGCACTTTTAACAATTACTCCAGAAAACCCTAGGTACTTAATTGAACTTAAGTACTGCCTATCACCCCCAAACTGATGGGCAAAGTGAGCGGACAATACAAACTTTGGAAGACATGTTGCGAGCCTGCGTGATAAACTTCGGAGGAAGTTGGGATACTCACTTGCCTTTAGTGGAGTTTTCCTATAACAATAGTTATCACACTAGCATCGAGTGTGCTCCATTTGAAGCCTTGTATGGGCGTGAATGTCGTTCACCGCTATGTTGGTTGGAGGCAGGTGACAGACAGTTGACGAGACTCAACATCATACAGGAAACAACCGAAAAGATCACGGCTATCAGGGAAAGACTGAAGATAGCCAGAAGTCGTCAGAAAAGCTACTCAGATAACCGTAGGAAACCTCTAGAATTTCAAATCGGTGATAAAAAACTTCTAAAGGTGTCACCATGGAAGGGCGTAATCCGCTTTGGAAAGCGAGGAAAGCTAAGCCCGAGATACATTGGACCTTTCGAGGTACTGCAAAGGATTGATCCGGTAACTTACCGACTCAAACTACCGCAAGAGCTCAGTGGCATTCATGACACATTCCATGTTTCCAACCTAAAGAAATGCTTATCCGATGAAACACTCATCGTCCCTCTCGAGGAAATTCAAATTGACGATAAACTCCATTTCATAGAAGAACCACTCGAAATCATGGACCGCGAAGTCAAGAGATTGAAGCGAATCCGAATTCCCATAGTTAAAGTCTGGTGGAATTCACGACGAGGTCCTGAATTCACTTAGGAGCGCGAGGATCAATTCCGACGCAAATATCCGCATCTATTCTCGAGTGCTTCGTCACTCAATGGGACGAGTTGAATTTCGGGACGAAATTCATTTCAACAGTGGGATATTGTAACAACCGTCAAACCTCAGGTCATTATCACACTCGAATCTTAAATTACATATAGCTCATTCCTTAAATCCGAGTGAAATTCTAGGTTATGACTCCATAGGCTTAATAAAGTCGTAGAACGTCTTAGTGATAGCTTAGCGAACCATAAGTTCTTTTAGACATGTTAAATTAGGTTACTAAGTGCCAAATAAAACAATGAAAATTTATCTCTTTATGCTTTAACAAAATCCCTATCGAATCGCAAACCGAAATTTCCATAACTCGACAATGTAAGATTTAATCGAATAAATAATATGTGAACATCTAACTTAGATAAATTAAATATGTAATAATATAATTCAAGAACTTAGAAAAATTAATTTTTTTACTCAAAACTTATCACAAATTAAACCTTATTACATACAAATACTTATACACTTTTAATACAAATTATTAATACAAAATTAATACACATTAATTAACAAAAAAAAAATTAAATTGAAACCCTTTTTCCCCCTCCAAAGGGCCGGCCATCCTCCCATTCCCATTCAAAATCTATTTATTTTTCTTAACTCCTCATTAATACTTTCACTTCTCCAACACACACACCTCTTCATTCTCACTTCTCTCTCTAAAAACACACACACAAATCCTCTCAACTCTCTCTAAAATTCCATCCCTCTTTAAGATTAAATCCAAGAGTTTGAAGGTGTTAATCCACCAAAGGAACCCTTAAGGTAAATCAAATCATCTATACCTCTTTATCTTTCATTTTCTAGTATTTTTCTTCACTAAAATTCGGATTTTATGCCTTCTATATGGTTAAAATCCTCATAAAATGCTTGATATTTGTAGGTTATTCCTCTACACATCTTTATGCGTTAAAAGAGAGGATAACCCATGATCAAACCGAAAATCAAATGAAAATCTATTGTTATTTCAAAGCTTGTTGAAATCTTGTGCTTATTCATGTAAAAATCTTGTTCTTATATTAGTAATCATCTATAACACATCATGGATGTATTTCAACACCATGTATGTGTTAGATCATGGATTTCTAGGTCAAAAGGATCAAAAGTTCATTTTGTTTCATGGTGGTGTTCTTATTTAAACACCAAACACCCACCATGGACTTGAATGTTTCTGTCCAGATTCCGTTATATGAAATGTACAAGGTCATAACTCACTCATTTATAAATGAAATTGAACGTTTTTATAGACTAAAATCAATTACTAGAAGTAAGCTTTCCAACCCCATAAATCTCATATTTTTCTGATTTTGTTTAGTATTTTTAATAAATTTTGTGAGAAAAGATATACAAACTGTTGGAAAAAGTCAGAAACTTTTCTCTTAGTGTTTTAATCATAACTGGAGCCTCACACCTCCAAATGACTTAAAACCAAGCCAAAAGTTTACAAATTTTGTTGGTCACCACTTTTCTAGTAGGTCACTTTTACTGGAACCCAATGTATTTTACTCAAAAGTAATGATTGCAACCATAGGTTCAGATCTGACCTTTGAAGATAAAATAAAATTCTAAAAATACTTGGACTCATATATAATTCCTGGAAAAATTACATAAAATAACTAACATATTGAGGAACATTTGGGATTTTTTTTCCTTAAATTAATACGTAACAGAAGTATTTTTAATAAATTCAACAAACAGGTGTAAATTCCTGGAAATAAGAATATGGACTGATTTTTGTAAAAGTTGAAAACCGACACTTGCAGACTTACTATTTAGGGAAAAACTAACTTTTTATGACTTATGAATATGTTTAAGGTTTGGGTATAAGTCTCGGGTCAAACCGAGAAGATTTGACCAAGTCAAAAAAAATGGGTATCGGTTTCGAAAACGGGAAAGTTACTACTTTTGGAAAGAATGCTAACAAGAAGGGTTTGAGGTGTCTTTTGATGCGTTTATCGATTGTGTATGTTAATCATATATTGTGAGGAACCGAAGTTCCAAACCTCAAAACATTATAAAATTCGGACTCTAACAATCTTGTGACATTATACGACTTGTATGTAACATTCAAAAATTTTTAAATGTTATATATATATATATATATATATATATATATATATATATATATATATATATATGTATTCATTATTGAACACAAACGCGATAACTGGACATTAACAAACTTCAAAGCAATCAAATCAAATTGGCACTTTGTAATGTAAATAATTAGCTAAGCAATCTTAACAAACCAACTTACCAAGAATCTAACTAGAAATCTCGTGTTCATAGGACTTGGATACACGTCACACTCGATAAACACACATTACCATCCATCGATTTTCACCTACGCTCAACAGTGAGCATTCACAGTTCCTTTTTACTTGTTTATTATTTTGGGGTGAAAAGCATGATCTCGAACTTTAACTAAATTGGTTGTACTCTTTATGAACTTGTTGAACTTTTGCTATACTATTTATGCGAATTGGTATATATATTATTGTTATGATTGAGTACTATTATGCTAAAGTCCCCGGAAATACAGTTTACACTACTTATTAACTCGTCTGAGAGCCAGACGAGCCATCGATATTTATGGATAGCGCTATTTAGGGGGAAACCACTCCTCACTCACACTGGTCGTGAGTGCATAGTATCACCTTACTCATGTTAGCGATAGAACATGGAGCTTGGGGCATGTGTCGGTTGAATCGGTTTAGTAGTGGCCTCAATTGCATTAACACTCTTGTATATTACCTTTCATATTCTCAACTATTACAACCAATCATTTTTATTCATGTCATTTATGAACAAAGCTTTAGTTTGTAACACTAAACCTGTGAACTCACCAACTATGACCATAGTTGACCATTTTGTTTTATCATGCTTTTCAGGTGAATGACAGTAAGGTGCACTCTAGGAGTATTTTTGCATGGATGCATACTCATATGCGTTTGCTTTATTTTAAATTATGATTATCTTTTGGAAACTCTTATGAACTTGATGTAATCTCTTTTGAAACTATGAGGTGAACTTGTAGTAACTTGTAATACTTTCTATAAATTATGTATGGTGTTGCTCCTATATCTTATGCATTGTTACCCGGTACTGTTACATCTCGTGTTTCTGCTTTAGCGGGGTGTGACAGTTTCGGTTCGCTAACCACATTGCGAACTGACTCGGTTCGCAAGTCGACTAACTTGTGAACTCCGTTCGCACAGCTGATTCAGATCGTAGTCCATATATTTATCGTATACTTATATATAACAAATATATTAACCACAATACTAATATCATTGTAGATCCCCTTTGGTCGGACATAATCGAATCCCAATACTCAATCGACGTGCGGAATCTAATGATTGAATATAAACGTTTAAACGATTAAAACAAACAAACACAAACTATATTAATACTCAAAAGATTACCGATCAGATTAATTGCAATAACTCGAGTACAATATGCTTCAACAATACCTAGGTTCGTCAACCCTAGCAAATGAGCTGAACTAGCCTATTATACTCGACACCTAACCTAATCTATGCGACACAAGATGTGTCGCCAAGCCAACTCATGCGACACAAGTTGTGTCGCCAAGTTGACTCTTGCAACACTGAACCCTTGTGTAGGTTCCCGGTACGGATCTAATCAGATCGTTAACTCAATTGAAAGTGCGGAATCCAAACAATTAAGTATTGAACGTTTAATGAATCAAACAAACATGATATCTATAATCTTTGTATATATTCACAATTAAAGAATAATGATTACAGATTACAAGCTCTATCTCTCTCTCTCAAGTCACGCCTCTCTCTCACTCTCTAGGGTTTGATCACCCTACAAATGATACCCTACATGCCTATTTATAGGCTGTCCAAACCCTATAGCGACACTAGGCAAGTGTCGCTATATACGACACTAGCTTAGTGTCGCCTAAACACTAATTTGTGTATATTTTCTATTTCACTATTCGTTTACAAGCTCGCATATACACACTAAACACTATATATACGCAGACTAGTTGACTTTGACAATTACAAACGTTTGACCAACTGACTGACACACAAAATGCACCAATAAACTCCCCCATGTCAGCAGCTTGGTCAAATAAGTCTTCAATTAGTCTTCATCAACAAACTCTTTCATGTCTTCAACAATCAGAAACTCTTTCATGTCTTTAACAATTAGAATCTCTTTCATGTCTTTAACAATAAGAATCTCCCCCATTGAGATAGCATGGTCTTCAAAGAAATCTTGATGTCCAAATTCATGTGACTGACACAAATTCATCATACAATAAGATCTTCAAACTATGTGACCATCTCTCAATCATCAGCAGCTTCTCCAATATAATTTATCTTCACAGTCTTTGGAGAATAACCGACATCCTTTACATCTTCAATATTTGACTTTAACAAGATATGTGATGTTTGAAGAAAATAATATAGAAATAAAACATTTTTGTATTTTCTTTATAAAGAAAAAGTAAAGAACAAAGATTAAAATAAATTTGGGGATAGGATTGTTTTACGTCTGCTAAGAGATCATATCATGCCAACAT
This sequence comes from Pseudognaphalium luteoalbum, assembly GCA_963422505.1. Classification (NCBI taxonomy): domain Eukaryota; kingdom Viridiplantae; phylum Streptophyta; class Magnoliopsida; order Asterales; family Asteraceae; genus Pseudognaphalium; species Pseudognaphalium luteoalbum. The sequence continues at coordinate 115,895,668 of OY730192.1, read as the reverse complement.
GCAATTATTAGGAAATAGTAAGTGTTATTTCAATTATCAGTATATTTGTCCTCTTTAAATTTAATTAGCATATTTAAAACACCTTTTATAAAAATTATTTCAAGACGATTACTGGTATTGTTTGTCCACTTAAACATGTTACATCCGGGTCTGTGAATTAACCTTTTATTGTTAGTATGAATATTTCTCCATAGTCCCCACCTATGACATACCCCTGATACTCAGACATGAGCATAGTTTCCTAATCCAGAGAGAATATAAGAAAATCAATTTTAAGAATCAAGTCAGCGGTGACAGGTCTGTACAAACGTACAACAAAGCGACATAACTTGATTCAGGTGTAAGCAAAACCAGACTCGGTCAAACCATTTTGGTGACCTTGTTAGGTATCTTATGATTTAAGACTTTTCAAGTTCATTGACTTGCGTTTGCTTAACTTTTAAGCATATACTAATTGAGACCAGGTCTGTAATTATGTACAACAGAGGAAACAATTAGTATAGACCCCCAAATGATTTCAGATAAACCTCTGGTATAGAAATATGTCATACTACGTTAAGGAATTAAGACATTTAGTCGTACATCATATGGTGTTTACCACAAGATCATAGACACGTATTAAAATTACTTCTTAAGAACCCATAAACCGGTGTGTATCATGCCTACCAGTACATCATATGATGAAGCTAATGTTTATAAAAGCTATTTTAAATATGCCAGATAAACCTACTGACACATCAAACATAAACCTTAAAGTTTCCATTTTGTGCATGTCATCTGATGTAAAATCATTTCCCATGTTGTTTACAGACACAATCCAATATCTTTTTGAGGAATAAGAATCTTGCTGTTCACATTTCTGATCCAAATAATCAAAATTTTAATTACTCCCTCTGAACAGCAAATTCTTTTCAAAAATCCAATTCAAAGGTACTCCCCTTAAACATTAAACATATTTTTGTAATTTTTGAATTAAGATATTTCGCAACATTGCATTTCTTTGATACTAAAAAGTACAAAGAATGGCTGTTGCATTAATAATAAAATAAAAAATAAAAGTTCCAAAATAAAAGTTTCAAAATCACGTATCAAGTCAAATCAAATGCCTTTTAGCACTTTTAGCACCACGAAACTTCAGAAATTTCATCCAATCACAAATCATCATAACATTCTTCCAACAATATCCACATCCATGCAGTCACTAAAAATATTACTTTACAAGAAACTGACTGCATCACCACAAACAATCAAATGTTAGTACTTATGGGACACCCAAGCCTTGATAGACTTGGGTTGTCCATGGTCATCCATAATCATCACATCAATGAGTTTATGATATTTTAAAAACTCAGAAGATTTCATTGATCCGTTGTTTGTGGATTTAGGTTTCCAAACCTGTTTAAGTTCAGATGATTTGTTTTCAACAATGTTGTGCTGTTGAACTTGAGGTCTAATAGGCACAACTTTGTTTATTCTTGCCATAGGTTTTGGAGAGTTTGATGCACAACTAGATACAGGCGAATACGAATGACGCCTTGAAAAAGATTTTGAAAAAGAATTACTGAAAGAGGAAGTTCTTAGCATCCCTCTACCAAACCTATCTAGGGATAATAACTTACAATCCCTAATAATATGGCCCTGTTGACCACAACGATAACAAGAACGACGCTCCACAAAAGATGTATTCCAATGAGTTCCCTCAAATCGTTTCGGTGGAGGACAATACACAGAAGGTCTATGAACAGGAACATTTGTTGAACATGCACTCTTTGGTGTATATGTTGAAGTAGATGTTCCTGAGGTTGAGTTAGTAAATTTTGAATCCTTTTTAACATTTTTAACATGGAAAGATTCGTTGTTAACCTTAGTTTTGCCTTTGCGTTTAAATCGTTCATCATTTTCATTTGTAATGATGAAGTTTTCAGGTGTGACATTTATTTTCTCAACCTTAATGGTAGACTCTTCTGGTATATCTTCTACCTCAACAATCTCCTCAACACTAACTTGAGATTGAATTTCAGGTTTAACAAACTTAGGCAAGGGTTACTCTGGCCTTTTGGTTTTCTCCTTTGCCTGTTTGTTTTGCTTAGCTTCTTTAGCTTTAATACCATAAAGCTTCGTATAATCAACTGGAATCTCTTCAAGCCCTTCCTTAACAGGCGCAGGACAATATTCGGCATGGGAAGGTGGTGGTACTTGGTTATAACCAAGTCCTGCCTTCTTTTTACCGCCTGTCCCTTGCTTGTTAACGATTTCATTAAAGACAAAAGTTGTGGATGAAGAACCTAAAATTTTGCTTTTATGGTTATCGTACTCACTTTTTAAATCAGAGAGCTCCTATCTTAACAGTTCTATTTCAGTAAGATAGTTGTTGATAGCATCTTGTTGACTAAAAACTTTTGATTTGTAAATCTGTGTGTCTAACTTATATGCCTCAATTTTCTTATCATAAAGCTTTAAGAAAATTGTTTGATTCAGTAAGTTTGACAACTTTTTCCCTTAAATCTAAGTTGTCTTTCTGAAAAACGTGCAAAGATTCAGTCAATTTAATGCATGAGATACAGCTTAGAGGTGCTTCAGGTTCAATGTTTACCTTAGGTGCATTAGAATCAACGTCTTTTATTTGAGCCACCATTGCAGCGTGTTGATCCTCTTCTTCGTTTATCAACCTTTTCTTTTGATCATAAGCCTTTATAAGAGCGTCCCATAAATCTGTAGAAGTTGCTTGATGTTTGAATTTATTTATCACAACTTCTGGCAAGCACATGGTAATCATCTCATATGCTCTATTGTCATTGTCAAACTCTTCCCGTTCGTTGACTGACATTTGTGCTCTTGACTTAAGGACCTCATCGAGTCTTGGTTGCTCATATCGATCTATCGCGTTAAACAAGTTCCAAAACTTTGGATCTTTGTGTTCAATGAAGTTGCATAGCTTAATCTTCCAATTAGCAAAATCACTATAGAACAAAGATGTAGAAGGAGGCATTTTCGTACTGAAAGCCATTTCTGAATTTTTCCTCCAAAATTGAATTCGAAAATTTTGAAAACTTTCCGAGTATAGCGAAACTTTTCCGACACTAAAATTAAGTTATATTAAGCTTAAAAACAAAATTTGAAATTACAATTTTTTTTGCGTTTTTCCCGCCAAAATTTCGTTCGAAAACGTCAGAAAAACGGTCGAGTAAAATCAAACTTTTTCCAGGCTAAAATTGAACACTTTTAAGTCTACGAGAAAAATTTGAAAATGCAATTTTTTTTTTTTTCGAATCTAGAGCGACACTAGGTAAGTGTCGCTAGGAAGTGTCGCTTAACAGGTAGTGTCGCTATGAAGTGACGCACTGAAGTGACGCTAGAGGGTAAGTGACGCACTGGTAAGTGACGCTATCAAGTGACGCAGCGAGTGACGCAAAAACGGTTGTGAACCCCAAAAAACCCTAAAAATCAAAAATTTTGAAACCCTAACGAATATTGACGAACAGCAGACGAACAAGCACCAAAAACCAACCCAAAAATCGATATAATTAACACAAATAACCAGAAACTAATTATAATCGATTAATAACTTTGCAAATCAACCGAAAACGTTCTAAACACGATCCGAAACCGTCGAATCCTTGATTCACGGCTCTGATACCACTTGTAGGTTCCCGGTACGTACCTAATCAGATTGTCAACTCAATTGAAAGTGCAGAATCCAAACAATCAAGTATTGAACGTTTAACGAATCAAACAAACACGACATCTATAATCTTTGTATATATTCACACTTAAAGAATAATGATTACAAATTACAAGCTCTATCTCTCTCTCTCTCAAGTCACGCCTCTCTCTCACTCTCTAGGGTTTGATCACCCTACAAATGAAACCCTACATGCCTATTTATAGGCTGTCCAAACCCTATTGCGACACTAGCCAAGTGTCGCTATATGTGACACTAGTTTAGTGTCGCCTAAACTAATTTGTGTATATTTTCTATTTCACTATTCGTTTACAAGCTCGCATATACACACTAAACACTATACATACACAGACTAATTGACTTTGACAATTACAAACGTTTGACCAACTGACTGACACACAAAATGCACCAACACCTTGTGTCGCCAAAACATAAAATGTAATTACTTATAAATACAAACGTCGTAACAAACGTAATTACATAACTACCGCATTACAAACTTAGACTAACTGACATACACACTAAGATGCACCAACAAACTCCTCTGTGTCTTCAGCTTTGTCTTCAAATTTTCTTCAATTCAAACCCAGCCTGCGGGAAACCTGCCTCCAGCATGAATCCCATGCGTAACACACACAGTCACAACCTTTTAAATTTGTCTTGCAAGAATCGAATTCACTACATGCTCAGATTTAAAAAGTGAGTATCAAACAATTTTCTCAAATCTCTTTGTGACCATACAGCGAAGTCATCTCTAGATGCTCAGATTCTGGAACAAAAACAAATACCGCTTCGCCCGTATGCAGATCAAGTTCCCAATGATGAAATCTTTTAAGAAAGTTAAGGGGAACACTCTCAAGAGGAATCTCGGTCAAACAATCAGCTGGCGGATAGTGTATTTTGCAGATCGTCTGTCTTGTTACTGGATCAAGCTTTTTCTTCAATATATATCTCGTTCCAAGCGTCGGTTTGAGAAAGTTGTAATGTTTACTCTTCACTTCACGACGCAAAATCGTTTGTACAAAATCAACTCGTGAATCTCTGGTTGGATTAATCAATTCCAATTGAGCTAGACGATTTATGTCTCCCCTAGGCAACGTACTCAGCTTCTTAAATGACCGTTTGAAATACTGAATACCATCACTCTTTATCATGAAGATTCCCTTATAGGTCTTCCTACTCTTAATAATTCCCGTGTAATTCCCACTAACTTTATATGACTTGAAAGTAACAGGAATAGGTTCACTAGGAATAAAGCTTATCACAAGTCATTCAAAAGTTGATGTAGAAGCAGTTTCAGAAGCCGGTGTTGTTTCTGGAACAGTTTGTGAGGTTCCAGCTGGCTCTGTTTCATCTTCAGAAGAATCAGTCTCGATTGTCGGAGCATCATCATAAAACTCATCCGAATGCATCTCCTCTTCCTCAATCTCAACATCATTATCAACTTCAAAGTCAAATTCAGGTTCAAATGCCTGACCTTCCTCATTAATTATTCACTGAATAAATGATAAGTTAGCATGAGAGTAATCTACAACTAACGGTCTTGGTTGACCTGGAATATCATCGAATGAGAAGTAATCCAAGTGAAGAATTTCATTATCATCAGAAGCATTTACATTATCATTTACATTATCAGTCTGTGTTCTGACGGAAGTCCTAGTGGTTGTTTCTCTGGCACGTAAGCTTGACTCCCCCGGAACAACAGCTAGGGATTCTAACTCTAATACCCTAGTGTTCAAAGTTGGAACTAAAGCTGCCGGTTCTTCTAAAGCCTTAATCTGCGCAGCTTGAACTTCCAAAACCGATGCCTGAGACTGAATCAATTGAGCTTGATTATTCACTGTCTGCTGCATAGCATCCAGTTGTTTCAGTAGCTCTTCGATGACATAAGGCAGAGGTTGAACTGGAACCTCAACACGGGGAATGTCAACCCGTGGCCTTGAAGCAGAAGAAGTAGAGATACGATGGGTAGACTGGGGTGGAACCCATTCCTCATCAGTTAGATCTTCTTCTCTTGGTCTTTTTCCAGTATCAGGTCGCACAGATGTCGTACCCTGATGAATACGATGTTGGATACGTTTGAACCGTCATGGATTAAAACGTTGAATATTTCTCAACGCATTCTCCGAATGCACAATCCTTGGAGAGGTAGAAGGAGTGGAACCCCCATCCGAATCCTCAACAACTGGTTCATCAAGATTAGGCTGAGCGGCCCGTCCACCTGTCACACCCCGCCAAACGGTAATTACAATTACTGAGAGTGGTTTGCGGAAGCTTAGTGACGTGGCGGGGCTGCGACTAGTAACACAACTAACAGGTACATACATACACAGAGCATATGGTTATTGCCAAACATGATGTATTAAGATGCCAGGTTTAATAGTTTACAAAAGATCACAACTTAGAAAGTTGTAACCATAGTAGTAGTAGTGTTGAAACAGTATTTTATAAAAATACATAACACCAAAAGTAGATTTCATAAATATAATCAAAAAAGTATTGTAGTAATATGAAGGAAATCCGTGTGTCCCAAAAGTAGTGGCATACTAACAAGTCCAGGGTAGTCCGTCCTGATATGCATGCAGATCTTACCTATGTTGCTAATTCCCTGAAAAACATAGAGAAATCGTCAACAAAATTGTTGAGTGAATTCACAGGTTTGTATGTTGTGTAGTTATTTGTTCATCGTCAAGTAGTTGTAGTGTAGGAAACACAAGTTATTTACTAAAAATAACATTCCCAAAATAGTTATAGTTGTCGTAGGAAACGCAGGTTATTTAACTAAAAATAACATTTCCAAATCAGTTATAGTTGTCGTAGGAAACACATGTTATTTAACTAAAAATAACATTTCCAAATCAGTTATAGTTGTCGTAGGAAACACATGTTATTCCAATCAAGAAATAACATTTCCTAAATGGTTGCTAGTAGGAAACACAGGTCAATCTAACTAACAATCAACATTTCCAAAGTAGTTATCGTAGGAAAAATCATTTCCTAAGTAATAGTTTTGTGGGGAGTACTTAGACGGTGATCCCTCGAGAGGTAAGCTAAACCTGTCGAGTAAATGTCACGCGACCTAACCCTATAACCAAACCATGACCCGCTGTAGTTGTTTGCCAAATAGGGCAAGTAAGTATACGCTCCAAAACTATAGGAGGGTCGTCACGGCGATAGTACTATCCGTATACTCAGTGGCTAGAGTCACCTAGCAAATGGTTATAGTCTGTAGCCATAAGGTCGTTTTTGCACTACGTTGTTAGCCTAAGTCCGTACTAGGATTCGTTGTCTAATTCCCTAAAATAGTATGAAAACAGCTTTTCAATAATAGTTATTCAAATCATCTTATGAAATATCCTTTCATAAACAGTTTACGTAAATACAAATAGTATTTAAATCAGTCATCATATGAAATCTCATTTCATAAGCAGTTTAAGTGAATAGATCATGTATTTATATCGGTTATCGCATGCAATAATACATACAATTACTATATTTTTCACCCCAGGTATTAAAACATTAAAATAATGAAAAAGGGGATGTGAACTCACAGCATGAGCGATGGATGTGAGAGCTAGCGAGTGGTAGTGATGTCGCCCGAAATACAGTCAACATATACACAATTACGTATTAACCATAAGTACGTTTATTACTTATGTTAATGATTTATTTGTTTGAAGAAATTATCAATTTCTTAAGTTTGTACAAGTAGTTGGCGATTTGTGTTGAAAATAATTAATATTTTCCAAGTTTATGTTCGTTGTTGAATCGTTCGAATTGCGTAAGCATATATATATATACTTATTAGTTGAATATATATATTCATTGTAACAAACGCCAATTTAGAACTTTTGGTTTGTACCTAAATTACTTGAAATCTACGTGTATTTAGTTTTATAATGCTCTAAATAAAGATAACATTATGGTATGAATACATGCACGCATACGCGATCTAATTTAAGTCGTACACTTATGAACCGGACGAGGTCCGACATTAATAAATGGACGTTGGTGACAAAACTTTATAATAAGGTGGACTTATCCAAACAAACATGATTTACATTAATATATTGAGAGAATATATTCTAAGTATTTCTTATTGGAAAAAACACTCTGTACACGACAAACATGCACGAAGCGCGTGAGTCAAGCGAAAATAATTCAACTTATAATTCTATAACTCGTTATTTAGTGCTTTGATAAAACATTTCGGTTAAAATATTTTGGATATACTTAAACACGAAACACGGAACAACATTTAAACAATCGCGGAATGTAACATAAAGATCTGAACAATGAGTTCACGAGGTCGAGACCCAAATGGTTCAACCCAAACCCACGAACCCAACCCACCAAACCCGCGAACCCAACCCTTTTAATCCCTTTCTTCCTCACCTCATCTCATTTACACACACACATCCACCCATTCCTCTCTCATCCCTCTCTACCTTGCATCCTCCTCTCTCTCTCACTAAAAACTGCAAAAATAACACCCTTTTCATCATCATAATCGGTCATCTTCATCATCAAGGGAGCAAGAACATCAAGATCACCACCATCATCTTCTACCTCATCTTCATCTTCTCCATTTTCGATTCTTGGTATGAAATGCTTTAAAACTCGATGTAATTACTTAGAAAGCTTTTATTTACATGCTAGAACGTTTACTCAACGAAGATTTGCCCAAAAACCGATTTGAAAATGCATTTTCATAGATAAGTGTTCGAACAGCTCGTTCTACGAACCGAGATCTGTTCGTTCTGCGAGGTGAACCCAACTGCGAACCAAAAACTGAACTCGCGAACCCAAACTGCGAACCGAACCCACTTGCGAGTTGACTTGCGAGTCGACCTGCGAGTTGACATGCGAGTCGACCTGCGAGTTGACTTGCGAGTTGACCTGAGAGTTGACCTGCGAGTTGACCTGCGAGTCGACCTACGAACCAAACCTTGTGTTGCGAACCGAATTCAGTTCGCAGCCTACTGCCTTGCGAGCCGAACTCAGCTCGCACCGCGAACTCGGCTCGCACCGCGAACTCAATTCGCACCACTATTTCAGTCCATAACCCGACTTGACCAATTTTCCGAATTTGAATCCCAGATACGATTTTTAGTAAAACGATACACATAATATTAACACTCTCGGATTATTTTTACAAACGTCACCAACGGGCCATACTTATTTTCAAAAATACAAACGATTTACTAAACAAACACTTGGACACGTCCTAGTTGAGTGAACAACGAGCATGGGTGATCTTTTAAGACACCAACTCGTTTACTTGTTTACTTACAACCTTGTGCGTTTCGGACGCCAGAAGGTTGCAGTGTTCTGAGAATCGATACACAGACTTACAACCGCTTTACCTGGTTCATTACACATACGTAATTACTGGACTCAGGTGAGTCTCATAGCCCCACTTTTACTATTTTACTTACGGGGTGAGATACATTGCTTATTTTCTTGAACACAAGTACGAACTAATCATTTTACTGTACGGGATTGCATGAGTTAATTACTTTTACGGAAGTCTCTCCATCATATATCGTTAGTTATGTAGTTAAGCGCGAACACTAGTTAATGGATCCATTAGGGAAATGACCCTCCCGCCCGGGGTAGTAGCGCTACTACGAACCGTTCTGTATAAACGGGCGACTATCATTCGTTACTTATGCTTGCTCAATTTCAAGCATGTCACGGGAGCAAATTATTATTTACGGGTTAAGCTTCGATTATGAGCCTCATGGCAACGGTATAACTTACTTACTGTACAATTGCGGGATTACAAATACCTGATTTACGCCTGCGGGCTTTACTGATGAAATCTTGTGTTCAAATACTTACATTATTTACAAACCTGTGAGATTCACCAACATTCGTGTTGACCTTTTTAGCTTTGTATCTCAGGTACACAAACGGAGTAGGATTCCCTCAGGATACTAGCTAGAGTCGCATGATTTCTACCTTGCATTTAACGGAGATTCTTAGCATTATCTTTTGTATTTATTATGATTATGTAATAGAAATCCGCCTTATACGCGGACTCTAGGGACTTCATTTTGTAACCAGAAACGTTATGTTTCAAACATTTTATGTATGGAAATGTAACTATTTACAAACGTTGCATATAGATGTCGTTTGCTTTACTTTTGTGCTGTGATATTTGATTAGTAGCACCCCGAAGCTTGCTTCCGCTAAACATTGATTTTGGGGGTGTTACAGATTGGTATCAGAGTCTAAGGTTATAGCGAACTAGGTTGCATTTAGTGGGCCTAGACTATGACCGTTAGGCAGTATTTCCTCCTTTGGTATGACTGGTTCGGGAATTACATCATACGATGTTAATTTAACATAGCCTGATCAACTATGTACAATTAAGGAAAGATGATGTGAAGCCTGAAAGGGGTTATATTGAACAGGAATACGCTAGTTAACTCTGACCACGAGAGAAACGAGACCAAATGCTACTTGCTACGCTGTTAGACTATTATAAGTACTGTGTATATAAATGGATAGGCTTCACGCCTATACTATCTCCTCGGCTGTAAGAAGCACAATATGACCTAAGACCATGGAAATGGGAAATCAACATCCAGTTAGAACGACTCACTATTTCGACAGCAAAAATCTAGCACTTTCCGACAACAGTAGTGACACCCACTGTATTAACATGCCCATGCGTTTATAGCAACGGCGACCCAACCTATCACACGAAATCCCTCCAATATCATAGAATAAAACTTCGTCATTCGTATGAACGGAACACCTAGTACTAGCCAGGAATATAACCACTGAGACATTCTTTATCCTCTTTGCGCTTTATAGGATCTCTCCAGCAATAGGTCAAGCGCAGCTATGGAAGAATACCCGTCTGACTCAGACCAGATTCAGGAGGAACAAGTACAATACACCTACCTCGACGGAGAGTACGCACCTGTAGAGGTATTCGGGGTCGAGGAAAACGAGAATCAGAACTTCGGAATAATCGACGTAGAGGCTTACGAACGAGTCATGGAGCAGACAATTGAACTGAATAATCGTACGTGGGAGCTGAAATACAAGTGTCAGGACTATGAGAAGGAACTGAGGATCATGAAGAGGTCCGTCGCTTGAAAGGTTAAGGACAAATTACACCACTGGAAGAGGGTGGCCACAAACTTCACTAGGAAGATGAAAAAGTGGGTCAAACGAATGGGAGGAAGGCAGGTGGAAGAAGATGCACTTTACCGTGCACCGCCGCGTTACCAAGACCTACTCACCGAACGCTATTACCCACGCGACATGTACGTGGAATGAAGTTCCAAGTGATCAGAAGCCTACTTAGGACTAGCTAGATAGTGACTATAACCATTTTGCCAAATATGTGTAAAGCAGGGTTGTAGGAACCACAAAACGTATTGAATACTTATGACTAGATGGTTGTATTATTACATTCTGTAAAATGTTATGGCTTTCATTCGGGTGTAGTACTGCCTGACAAATTTTGTAAACGAACAATCGGATGTAATAACTACGAACCACCCTGATTCTTAGATTTATTATCTGTGCAAGATCACCTAACTTGTGCAATACTAAAACACCCTGACCTCAATAGGTATATAGAATCCCCACCTCATCCAGCATAAAGCACTGGGAAATCGACCGAATGATTAACGAACTCTTGATACCCTCTTGAAACTTCAAAATTTGAGGATCTTTGAACTCCTGTCTTTAAGGGCCATTGATTTTCTCGTTCCACAATGTGACCATCACTTAGGACTACTACAGATTGCCTCACTATTTACACCTGTGTGACACACCACAACCTCTTACAACCCACCCACTCATCTCTTTTCTCTAAATTGTCCAAACACGATGCCTTCACGACGACACACTTACAACGATATCACTGGATATACCACTGGGTATCTACAAGTCGCCCTTCTCCACCCTGCTATGGTAGACCCAGAACACTAACGTATCTAGGAGTACATTCGTGGACTCCCCGAGAACATCCCGGAAAATGTCATCTCACCCAAACCCACAAACATCCAGAGAGCTAACCGTATGGCACACGTACTCCTGGTTATGATCGTACGCCGCGAATCACCAACCCCTATCCTCTAGATCGAATTCGGCAGAAGTCGCGACTACTAAGACCAATGCTCCAAAACCAAAGAACAACAACAACCATACACGGGGCAGAGCTTATACCCTTAATGCTGGGAACAACCATCAAGACCCAAACCTAGATACAATTATGGTTCATACCTAATCAACCTGATTACCCTATATTACATGACTGATAAATCTTGCTGACTGCGTAATGATCCACTGTTATAGATCGTAGGCACGACCTAGGGTAAGCAAACCCCAGATAGGCTGACAAAAGTAATACTTCAATACATCATAAACGTAACAAACAGACTCTTTCCCATATATCTCGCACCGGTTGGGACCGGGATCCACAGGACTACTATCTTTATGTGTCGTCTGTCCGAGAACTGCACCACAAATCGCCTGCTGGAGAAAATCGTTTGTACCTTTATTGTTGTCACTAGAATACAGTTTTATACTCGCGATCCCATGATTGATATTATACCATACTTAATACCAACGTCAAAACTTTGTGTTGATGAAAAAAAACCCCCATTTCGTAGGAAATGACAGGTTACTCCGCTGGTAGCCACATGTCTGATGATGATCAACACGGTGAGGATCGGACCATGTTCCCTTACCTACTTACTCTCGAAGGCGACATCGAGCCAATGAGTGAAGAACCGTGGGAAGAAACGGCACACCCAGGAGGACTCTGAGGCTTTCCATCTCAGACCATAGTCACAGAAGTTACCCAAATAACCCGAGCAGACTCCCTTTCAAACCCTGCTACTGATAACCACATCACAACCACTACCATCACCACTCCTCCTACAGTTACCGCTCCGATCATTGTCAATGTAAACACTGACCACTCTAAGCATACTGACGAAACGGTGAAGGCATTATGCAACCAACTAACTACTATTCAGGAGGAAATCACCGGTCTACGCCGACTCACCCACGAGCAAGGACTGCGCCTGCGAACCTTATAATTCTATTGGGAACAATTAAGACACTTGTGCCCAACGCTGGGAGATGTGCTCCAGTTAGTTTCTGACCCATTATCACAAAAAGCTCAAGCTAGCGTCCCTGTGGGAAAGGACACCGAAGCTCAACTGGTGACCCTCAAAAAGAACCCGGGAGGGAGCACCAACACAGACATTACTCAGCACCGGACTAAAAGGGCAAAGATAACTCATACCCCCACTACTGAAGCTAAGGGGAGAGCGTATAAAGGAAATCTATCCTACTGCACCCGATGCAAACACCATCATAAGGGACAATGCCCCCCCTCCTTGCGGCAGATGTTACGCGTTTGGACACCAGGTCCAGAATTGCTAACTCCCTCAAAAGGACACAAGCTCGGAAGCATTGGGGTTGTGCTTCAAGTGTGGAAAGACTGGGCATAAAAAGATAAATTGTCCACTACTAACTACTACAGACGGCATCCCTGAGGCCAAGCATGACACCAACACTACTACGGGTACGTTATACCTTTAGAAGTAATTCACTCTCTAACATTACAGGCTGTTACCACTGTTACGAATGCGGTATAAGTCACAAGCTACTGTAGGCTACTAGTGCAAATTGTAACTATACCCCACTGATTTCCCGACCGACCCCGTCCATGGGACGTAACGGTCTACCCACATTAGTAGCCCTCTCTCTCTCTCTCTCTCTCTCTCTCTCTCCTAATCTAACAAGGGGAGGAAGAGAACCGGAGACATTTATGACAACACTGAGGATGATTCAATGCCATCTTAGAAAACGTACGTACAACTACCTCGAATAGATTCCGGATATACCTTACCATATAACGCGAAACGACATCTAAGCAACTACGGGATTTAACCGACAACGACCCGTGAACATGTAACTACAACTAGGCGAATTAGGGACGGAGCTTTATTTGATCGTTAGCTGCCTTGTTAATGACAGAACAGAATTTTGATAAAGGATTGGTCCAGTGACTTATCGACTGCAGCTACCACCTGAACTCAGTAGCGTACATCCCATTTTCCCCACTTCTAACTTAAAGAAATGCCTGTCTGATGAGACACTAACCCTACCGCTCGACGAAACACAAATGGATGATGATCCTCATTCTGTCGAGGAACCTATGGAAAACATAAAACCGCGAGGTCATAGAACTGAAACAAGGTCGTACTCCCATTGTTAAAGTCAGGTTGAATTTGAGGCGTGGTCCTGAATTCGCCTGGGAACAAGAAGACCAAATGAGACAGAGATACCCACATTTGTTCATAAACTCTACTCCTACCGACACCACGACAACAGGCAAATTTCGGGACGAAATTCTCCTAACAAGGGGAGAATGTAACAACCGCCAATTTAGAACTTTTGGTTTGTACCTAAATTACTTGAAATCTACGTGTATTTAGTTTTATAATGCTCTAAATAAAGATAACATTATGGTATGAATACATGCACGCATACGCGATCTAATTTAAGTCGTACACTTATGAACCGGACGAGGTCCGACATTAATAAATGGACGTTGGTGACAAAACTTTATAATAAGGTGGACTTATCCAAACAAACGTGATTTACATTAATATATTGAGAGAATATATTCTAAGTATTTCTTATTGGTAAAAACACTCTGTACACGACAAACACGCACGAAGCGCGTGAGTCAAGCGAAAACGATTCAACTTATAATTCTATAACTCGTTATTTAGTGCTTTGAAAAAACATTTCGGTTAAAATATTTTGGATATACTTAAACACGAAACACGGAACAACATTTAAACAATCGCGGAATGTAACATAAAGATCTGAACAATGAGTTCACGAGGCCGAGACCCAAATGGTTCAACCCAAACCCGCGAACCCAACCCACCAAACCCGCGAACCTAACCCTTTTAATCCCTTTCTTCCTCACCTCATCTCATTTACACACACACATCCACCCATTCCTCTCTCATCCCTCTCTACCTTGCATCCTCCTCTCTCTCACTAAAAACTGCAAAAATAACACCCTTTTCATCATCATAATCGGTCATCTTCATCATCAAGGGAGGAAGAACATCAAGATCACCACCATCATCTTCTACCTCATCTTCATCTTCTCCATTTTCGATTCTTGGTATGAAACGCTTTAAAACTCGATGTAATTACTTAGAAAGCTTTTATTTACATGCTAGAACGTTTACTCACTGAAGATTTGCCCAAAAACCGACTTGAAAATGCCTTTTCATAGATAAGTGTTCGAACAGCTCGTTCTGCGAACCGAGATCTGTTCGTTCTGCGAGGCGAACCCAACTGCGAACCGAAAACTGAACTCGCGAACCCAAACTGCGAACTGAACCCACTTGCGAGTTGACTTGCGAGTCGACCTGCGAGTTGACATGTTAGTCGACCTGCGAGTTGACTTGCGAGTTGACCTGCGAGTTTACCTGCGAGTTGACCTGTGAGTCGACCTGCGAACCGAACCTTGTGTTGCGAACCGAATTCAGTTCACAGCCTACTGCCTTGCGAGCCGAACTCGGCTCGCACCCCGAACTCAATTCGCACCACTATTTCAGTCCATAACCCGACTTGACCAATTTTCCGAATTTGAATCCCAGATACGATTTTTAGTAAAACGATACACATAATAATAACACTCTCGGATTATTTTTACAAACGTCACCAACGGGCAATACTTATTTTCAAAAATACAAACGGTTTACTAAACAAACACTTGGACACGTCCTAGTTGAGTGAACAACCAGCATGGGTGATCTTTTAAGACACCAACTCGTTTACTTGTTTACTTACAACCTTGTGCGTTTCGGACGCCAGAAGGTTGCAGGGTTCTGAGAATCGATACACAGACTTACAACCGCTTTACCTGGTTGATTACACATACGTAATTACTGGACTCAGGTGAGTCTCATAGCCCCACTTTTACTGTTTTACTTACGGGGTGAGATACATTGCTTATTTTCTTGAACACAAGTACGAACTAATCATTTAACTGTACGGGATTGCATGAGTTAATTACTTTTACGGAAGTCTCTCCATCATATATCGTTAGTTATGTACTTAAGCGCGAACACTAGTTAATGGATCCATTAGGGAAATGACCCTCCCCGCCCGGGGTAGTAGTGCTACTACGAACCGTTCTGTATAAACGGGCGACTATCATTCGTTACTTATGCTTGCTCAATTTCGAGCATGTCACGGGAGCAAATTATTATTTACAGGTTAAGCTTCGATTATGAGCCTCATGGCAACGGTATAACTTACTTACTGTACAATTGCGGGATTACAAATACCTTATTTACGCCTGCGGGCTTTACTGATGAAATCTTGTGTTCAAATACTTACATTATTTACAAACCTGTGAGATTCACCAACATTTGTGTTGACCTTTTTAGCTTTGTATCTCAGGTACACAGACGGAGTAGGATTCCCTCAGGATACTAGCTAGAGTCGCATGATTTCTACCTTGCATTTAACGGAGATTCTTAGTATTATCTTTTGTATTTATTATGATTATGTAATAGAATCTCCCGCCTTATACGCGGACTCTAGGGGACTTCATTTTGTAACCAGAAACGTTATGTTTCAAACATTTTATGTATGGAAATGTAACTATTTACAAACGTTGCATATTGATGTCGTTTGCTTTATTTTTGTGCTGTGATATTTGATTAGTAGCACCCCAAAGCTTGCTTCCGCTAAACAGTGATTTTGGGGGTGTTACATTCATCGTTTTCGTGTGCATATATACATGTAACACCCTAAAAATTCGTTGATTTCGTAAAGTAGATTTCATAAATATGACTAAACAGCTTAGTTATATAAAAGAAATCCAGTTGTCAAAAGTTGGCATCCTATTCCTTCCGGGGTCACCAACCTTCCATGTGTGTAGGATGTCTTACATGCAGCTAATTCCCTGAAAAACATAGTAAAAGTCAACAACGAGGTTGAGTGAATTCACAGGTTTTATGTTTACAATAATAGTTGGTGGTTCGAAATGTTTCACCAAATGGTTATCGTCATCATGATCAAGTAAGGTTTTGTGGAATGTTATCCCAAGTACGCAGTTTATAGTTTGAGTAGGTTGTTACCTAACATACAGTTTAAGTTTCGTAAGAAAGCAGTGTCCTATTAGTTTACCCAAGAAGTAGGGATTTACATTGTTTATTCAAGAAGTAGTGTTTAAAATGTTTGCCCAAGACGTAGGGACTTGTATGTATGTACCCAAGACGTAGGGACTTGTATAAGTGGTGTCCAAGAGGTAGGACTGGCATCCAAGATGTAAGATCCACCTGCTCAAGAAGTAGAGCCTTCATCCAAGACGTAGGATGGCACCTTGCCCAAGAAGTAGGGACTTTCTGTTTGTTTGTTCCTAAGAAGTAGGGACTTTTTGGATGTTTATGAAAATGTTGTTTCATAAAATTCAGTTTGTACAAGCGTGCGTGGCTGATCGTGCTTCAGTGTATTCCAATTTAGTTTTCGTATGAAATTCCATTTCATAAATAATAGTTATAATCGTTTGACCGCATTCACAAATATTTAGCACAATGTATATCACAACAATTATATAAAAGTTTGCTCACGTAGCAAAAGCGTTGACTATGTTTTCCACCCCTGTTCAAAAGCAGTTAAAACAGTAAAAGTAGGGGCTGTGAACTCACCTGTTGAGTTGAGTATGTTCGAGTGCTAGCAAAGCCTAAAGCCCAGGAAGTCTAGTCGAAATCTCCTAACGCCCTAAACGTATGAGATTTTAATAAGTACGTGGATGTCTAAGTCGACCATCCATGCTAGTGTTCGTACAACTAAGTTATGTCCAAAGTATTTGTTTAATGTTTACGTTTGTATTTCGTAGTTGTGAAGATGTATACGACTCGTCGGTGTTGGTTTGAAATCAACATTTCAATAATATAAGTGTGTTTGTAATGTTTGTAAAGTTTGTGTATCGTATCGTATGCAAGCATTCGTTCTCGGTTAAGTCCAACACTTAGTGAAAAAGATCTTATAAACTTCTGTTTTAAGCGACACTTGAGGCGTCACTTGGCTTAGGGTAGCGACACTTAGAAAGTGTCTCATAAAATGGTAAGTTCTGCATTATTAGCGTCACTCGAGGAAGTGACGCATATGGGGCATCACTTATATAAGTGACGGGTACACGTGTCGGGTATAAATCAGTATTCAAGTATAGGCGTCACTTAAGCTAGTGACGCGTAGTAGTGACGGGTTGAAGTGTCGGTGTAAGTGTCGGAAAAAGAGGGCTTTATGCGACACTTAGTGCGTCACTTAAGTGATGCGGTACTTTTTTTGGGCCTGATGCGTCACTTAGGCTGTTCGTAGATTAGTTTAAAAACAACGAATTTAAACATGGTATATTAAGTATTATAAACATGAGATATCAAAGAAAATAGCAAGATTTAAGAGTTTGCGGGATTGTCGGGATCTTACAAAGTTATCGCATGAGAAATCCGAGAAGATGAAAATGTAGATCTCGTTGTCGTGGTCGTTTTTCTCTAAATGAGCTCGGTGATTCGTGACGTTTTTGTAGTAGTTTTTGTGGTTTTTGTTTAGTTTTTAATGAGAGGGATAGAGAGAAAGTAGAGGTAGAGAGAGAGAGATGAAGTGAAAAATGAGGATGGTGGGGGGTGTTTGGGCCGGTTTTGATCCAAAAGAGGAGGTGGGGACTTTGTCCCAATTTGTGGTATTTTATCCGTGTTCGTTAATTATTAAATTGTTCTTAAATTATAATTATTTAAATACGTATTCTATTATATTTTTAAATTGAGATATTTTGTAAAACTAATTTAGTTGAGTTACTAAAATTTTAACTTTGTTTCTATTTTAATTGTACAAAATAAACGCTACTCGTTACGAAATACTTGTAAATATTATCAACATAATATTTAAATAAACGTTTAAGCTATTTAATAATATTGTTTTATTTAATAACTTTTTGTTCACCAACAGTCGTATATTTTTGTCGCGTTTGTTCCAATTCGTTTTGTACGTATTTACCACCAACTACGAAATGTAATACTACATATTCTAACTAGTTGGGCTTTGCTAGACTTACCTCTAAAGTAGTTGTGATTTCACTCAAAGTTAGAGAATTATCCTAAAATGCAAATGTTTAATGCTCGTAATCGCGTTTTAATTTGCGAGGTGTTACAATACATATAGTTCATTCAATATATCTATATATACATAAGTGTCGTTTTAGTTTCCAAATCACAAGTCTCACTTGTTACAATGTAATTCCCATTTCGTCCCAATATATATGTATACCAATAAGTTTGTCCAATATCCGTAGGTATATATGTTATCGTTCTGAGATCGTTATGTAATCGTTAAAGGTTCGTACCATTTAAACTTAGAAAGATCAGTCACTCTTTTGAGTTTCGGATCCGCCGGATCAGATTAACATCCTCTGGATCATTGATACATTTTTGTGATCCACCGAATCAAACCACAAAAGGCCGGATCATGTCAAAAATGTGAGGATCCACCAGATCAAAACGTGATCCGCCGGATCAAGTGTATTTTTGCGCGTATTTTTGTTTTGAATTTGAGATCCTATGGATCAACAAGTGATCCGCCATATCAATCTAGTGATCCGCCGGATCACTTATGTGATCCGCTGGATCTGAGTGATTTTCATGTGTATTTTCATCGTTTTTAACCATGATCTGCCGGATCACCCACTTTTACAGGCTAGACCGCAACAGAGTAAACATAAACTCGTTTTGTTTTGGTTCCAATCTTTGGTCTCAAGGTTTCAATCATTTGTAACAACACGTATTAACATTTTATCAACTTAGTAACGCATCAAAATGAGTTTGTACTCCAAATTTTTGAGTTTATAGTTTGGTTTCTAAAAAATATTTTTTAAGAACTAGTAATCAATCAATCATCAAACTCTTAAGTTATGAACATCATTTATGTTGTTATTATACCATATATACAACGAATTTAAGTAAGGATTCAAAGATAGAAAGTTCCTCACAATGGTAATTTTGATGGTGATGCCGAGAGATGATAATGATGATAGAACGATGATGATGATGATAATAATAAGGTTGTTGTGACGTGGTAGTTGATGATTTTGATAATGGAAGTAGTGAAGAGGGGGGTGAAGAAGCAAGAACTAGTCTCTGCTTTTGGTTCCACTTCCTTCCTGATGCTCTGCTTCCTCCGATGATCAAGAACAAACACAGTGCCCTCCAATTATTTGAGTTTGGTGTGGGTGTTTGAGTACAAAGATTGAGAGGGAATGGGAGTATATATAAAATATAGAAATCGTATGGTGAGATCACTATAGTTGGTCTCACCAATAATTTGGTTTAGGTCAGTATTTTAGCCCGTTAATTTCGGGTACGAGTTCAATTGTGTACCAATTTACATTTACTATATGTAAATATACTTTGAAGTATTTCTCCAATTACTTTATAACGGATAAAAAAAATAAAATTTTTATTATTTTTGATTGTTAGGTACATTTTGTAATTGTTTCTGTTCGCGCAGGACACGTTTTAAATAAAATGTATAATTGTTTTCGTCTCATTTTTGTTTCAACAGTTCACGTAGTATTTTTAAATAAAAATACTTAAAAATATATTCGAGTTCATTCTGAACTTTTGTATCACCAACTATTGTGTTTGTTTTGTCGGACTCATTCCGATATTATTTCGTATCGTTTAATTTATAATTATAATAAATTACAAATTTTTGATATACTTTTGTTGAGCAGTCGTGGGCTCGCTAGACTTATCTCACATCATTAGTTTAGTTTGTTTTTCAGCAGGGAATTAGCCTAAGAAATGCATGTAATTAAGTATAATTATATACCTAATTTGGATGAGTGTCACACCACGTGCTGGAAAATTGTCAATTTCGCAACAGGTCATCAATGTGTATCTGTGCCTCATGGAGATGTAATTCCTGCTGAGGTTGCTGCACAGGTGCAGCCAAAACATCCATAAACCCATCGTTGGGCGGAGCAACATAAGCTTCATCAACTATGTGCCAAAAAAGCGGAAACCTACCCTCCGCGTTTGTTCCAGCAACACAAAAAGTCCAGATTCGGACGTTCATCGGAGTCGGACGCAAGCGTTCTCTAACGTTGGGTGGAATACCGGGAAGCTGATTATCAATGAGAAGCTGAATGAAGCGCGGATATAGATTCCAACGCTTGTCCCCGGCATTGACGTTGTCTACCATCGCCCAGAAGATATAACCTGAGTAGTTGAAGGGCTTGTTGTAAACCAACGCAAGCATATCAGAGGCTGTTGAATAGCTAATCCCGTCAAAACCGGCCTTGCGTGGAGATAAACATACAATAACCACGTGCATCAGGTATCTCCAAACCTTAGGCAGATTCGCCTTTTGTATTGGTCATTCGGAACACCTAGATAACCAATACGTGTCATAGCGCCAGCTATAAACTAATTCCCGTATAAAGTAGGCATGTCGGGAGTATCACCAAACTAAAAGAATTCCCTAATAACTTGTTCTGAGATGATCAACTGATGATCGCCAAGAGTGTATATAATCCTGGTAAATGGCAATTTGGAATTGAACACTGCATTTTCCCAAAACGGACCCACCTGATCCTTGTAAATAGTGGTGGTGGCAGTGATAGCATTGTAAATGCGAGATCGGTATAGAAATGCCACCATAGGCTTGTACGGAGCCATCGTCTCCTTAGAATCGTCCAACAATGCCACGATGTTGTGGTGTGATTCCCAAATAACATCATCGTCTGCCATTGTTGTATAAGATGTAACAAGAAAACTTGAAAATAGTTAGCGTAAGCAAATTCAAGTTAAACAAATAAATCAATTTCTGAATCTGTTTTATGCGACACTGGGACTTGTGTCGCAGGATTCCTGCGACATAAAGGTCTTCTTTCGCTTACAGATGTAAAATTGATTTCCAAAGATAAGCGACATAAGGAATTGTGTCGCTAATCAAACATGCGATGGACAGAGTTGTGTCGCTTTTCGCAATTAAATCGAATTTAATCGAATATAATGAACTTGGCGACATAACTCTTGTGGCGGATGGGTGTGTCGCTTACATTAAGCGACATAAGGATTTGTGACACAAAAGTTAGCGACATAAAAAGTAATGTCGCACACGTTGGCGACACAAATTGATTTCATGTAACCTACGACATAAATGCTTATGTCGCAGGTTGTGTCCTAATGATGAACATTCATCCCCAACCCAGATACCCTAAACAATTCATACCCTAGGGTACGTCTATCATTTAGGAACACAAAAACATAAATTTTACCATATGTTTAAGTCGTTTCCCCATTTAATTAAACAAAAAACTAAAAAACCTAAAAACCAAAACATTACATCGCGATTAAATCATAAATATTCGATGAAAAGATATAAAACAAGTACCTAAATGTCGAGGAAGTGAAGGGGAACAAGAATCAAGTTGTTGATTACGATGAAAATACACAGAACGCTCGAACAATTCGAAAAATCACCGCAATCCGTTGTGTCGCTAAATCGGGTTATTGTGTCGCTAGATTTGATTTTGTGTCGCAATGTGTGGTAACAGTAATAGCGATTGGGGTCAGGTATTTATACCTTAACCCTATAATGCGAGATAACTAGCGACATAGTCTGCGTCATAGGATGCGACATAAGTTGTGTCGCAGGACCCTATAAGTGTGATTTTTTGAATTTATTCCAAGTTTCGCAATCCGATCCGAGAGTAGCTTTGAAGGACTTGAATAAATAAATATACAAAAATTTAAAGTAACATAACTAAGATTAAATAAATAACATAACATTATTTTTGGTGACTTAGTTGTTTTGTCTGCAATGGAATCATATTAGGATAACATGCATTTATTTTCAAATGATAAGTGTTATCTCGATTATCAATATATTTGTCCACATTAAATTTACTTAGCATATTTAAGACACCTTTTATAAAGATTATTTCAAGATGATTACCGGTATTGTTTGACCACATAAACATGTTACATCCGTGTCTATGAACGATCCTTTTATTGTTAGTATGAATATTTATCTGTGATCCCCACCATAGACATACCCCTGTAATTTAGACAAGAACATAACTTCTAAGATCAGATAGAATAGAGGAATATCATTTTTAAGAAGCAAGCCAACGGTGATAGGTCTGTACAAACGTACAACAAAGCGACATAGCTTGATTCAGGTGTAAGCAAAACTAGACTTAGTCAAACCATTTTGGCGACCTTGTTAGGTATCTTGTGATTTAAGACTTTTTCAAGTTCATTGACTTGCGTTTGCTTAAATTTTAAGTATATACTAATTGAGACCAGGTCTGTACTTACGTACAACAGAGAAGACAATCAGTATATACCCCCAAATCATTTCTTATTAAAATCTAAAATAGAAGTATGCCAAGCTATATTAAGGGATTAAGACATTTAGTCATACATCACAGGGTGTGTACCACAAGATAATAGACATGTATTAGTGTTACCTTTTAATAGCTCAAAGACCGGTGTGTATCATGCCTACCAATACATCATATGATGAAACTAATGTTTATAAAAGCTGTGGTAAGTATGCTAGATAAACCTACTGATACATCAAGGATAAACCTTAAAATTTCCATTTTGTGCATGTTCCCTAATGTACTATCATTTCCCTAGTTGTATATAGACACAACTAAACGTCTTTTTATAAATGTTGCAATCGTGCATTTCTTTAATACTAAAGAGTATAAAGAGTGGCTGTAGCGTAATATTTTTTTTTAAAAAAACAATAGTCCAAGTCCAAAAAGTTACTACTTTAGTTGAAAGAAGCGTAAACCAATCATGTTGATCAAATCGGGCACGAGAAAAGGCCTTGGTGAATAAGTCAACGTTCTACTTAAGGGTATCTATATGGACAAGGTCTATAAGTCAACGTCCTGCTTAAGGGTATCTATATGGACAAGTGGAACCTAAGTTCTATGTGTTTAGTCCTAGAGTGTTGTACGGGATTGCGTGTAATAGATATAGCAGCAGTATTATCAATATGAATAGGAGTCATAGTAAGAAGTAACCCGTAATCACGCAATTGATGCTGAATCCACAGAATCTGGGAACAACAACTAGCCGCAGCAACATACTCAGCCTCCGTAGTGGAAGTAGCAACTGTAGTCTGCATTTTTCACTGCAATGAGACCAAACGCAATCCAAGAAACTAGCATCCACCAGTTGTAGACTTCTTATCTATGCTATAGCCGGCATGATCGATATCCGGGTAAGCAGTGAGAGCAAATTTTTTCTCGTTGGAATATCATAGACCGAGAGTTGGTCTATATTTGAGGTATGCAAATATGCGCTTCACTGATTTCATATGAGAAACCTTGGGCCTAGCTTGATATATGGAGCAGATGGACACAGGAAATACGATGTCCGACCTTGAGGCAGTCAGATACATGAGAGAACCTATCATCGAGCGATAGTCCTTTTCTTTACAATCCTCTTCATCAGTGGCCGATCCGAGATTGTGATTAATTTCAATGGGGGTGCCATAGGTCTTACAATTAAGCAAGTCATACCTAGTTAACATATCAGTAACATATTTGGACTGATGAATGTAGATGCCTTTGGCAGACTGCTCAACCTGTACACCAAGAAAGAACGTAAGTTCCCCCATTGCGCTCATCTCAAATTCAGACTTCATGATGTGCTCGAAGTCCTTACACATGGCCTCTTTTGTAGAGCCAAATATGATGTCATCGACATAAACCTGTACCAGTAACAAGTCATCTCCATCTCTTTTGGTGAATAGGTTTTATCAATACTTCCTCTTTCGAAGCCATTCTTAATCAGATGAGTAACAAGCCTCTCATACCACAGTCTTGGAGCCTGATGCAGACCATACAATGCCTTATTAAGTTTGCAGACATGTTCCAGATGCAAAGGGTCTTCAAAACCAGGAGGCTGCTTCACATACACATCAGTATCAAACTGTCCGTGCAGAAATGCGCTCTTCACATCAAGCTGATGAACGCGGAATTCCTTAAAGAACGTGTATGCCAAAAAGATATGAATCGCCTCCAATCTAGCAATAGGAGCAAAAACTTAATCATAGTCCAAACCCTCTACTTGATGAAAGCCTTGAACAACTAGACGTGCTTTATTTCTGATAACCACTCCTCGATCATCTTTCTTGATTCTATATACCCATCGAGTGCCAGTAGGATGTGCATCCTTGGGTAATGGACCAATATCCAAACATGTAGCTTTTCGAATTGCTGCAAATCCTCTTGCATAGTTTCAACCCAACGTGGGTCTTTCAAATCCTCCTCTATCCGTTTCGGCTCCACTTGAGATAGAAAACAGGATTTTACCTCTGCGGCAAGACATGCAAGAGAAAAAGGCTCAGCAGAATCAGATGGGGATTCAGAATTCTCAACAGCAGCAACTTGACTTCGTGTCTGAATCCCTTTATCCAAAGGACCGATAATATTCTCTACCGGATGATCCTTATTGATACGAGAGCTTGGGATTTCGTCAGGCACAATGAAAGAATCCAAGTTTGTAGAATCGGCTTCCTGTCCCAAATCAAATTCATCAGTATTCAAAAGTGGTTCATCTTCATCATTGGACAACTCAGGAACATCAGTGTACGGTTCTTGATTTCTCGTTGATGATTCAGGAACCTCTGCGTTGGTTTGAGAAGGAGGTGGAGTAGTAGAAGCAGTTGGTGGTTTTGATACTGATGGCGGAGATGTATTTGAAGACAAATCAAGTCCGTGTAGCAATGTAACCACCTGATCAACCTCATCTTCTTCTTTAGGAAGATTGAATGAGTCAAAGATTGTTTCATAGTTAAACAAATGTGTTGGTCCCTTTCCCTGCAGATTTTCGGTATACCGAAAGCATGTGACTTCAAAATGTTCTTCCATGCGCTTAGTTGCCAAATTATACACATGTTTGTTTGGAAAGTTATTGGAAAAACCCAAAAATAGGCCTTCACTAGATTTTGCTCCAAATATAGAAACTCTCTCTTTTGTGTACATAATTGTGCAGGGACACCCAAACGGTTCAAGAAACTGTAACGAAGGTTTTTGATTATTAAGCAGATCATATGACGTTTTATTGTGCTTCTTAACCATAGAGACCCTGTTAAGAATATAACAAGCGGTATTCACTGCCTCAGCCCAGAAGCTAATAGGCAGCTTAGAGTCCGCCAACATTGTTCTTGCGGCTTCAATGAGTGTCCTGTTTTTACGTTCAGCAACTCCATTCTGTCGACGAGTTCGAGCAGCACTGAATTGATGATCAATGCCTTTTCTTAGACAATACAACTCAATAGTTGAATTCCTTAAAGTCAGTCCCGTTATCAGATCGCAGTTTCTTGATCGACAAATTGCACAAGTTCTCTAGCTTATCAAATTGATAGGTGAGAATCTCGGGAACTTCATCCTTAGTAGATAAGAAATACACCAACGAAAAGCGAGAATAATCATCAGTTACTACCAAGCAATACTTAGAACCTCCCATTCTCTTCTTACTTACAGGTCCAAAGAGATCCATGTGCAGTAGCTCCAACGGACTGGAAACAGAGTTCACCACTTTTAACTTATCGGATTTCTTGTGTTGTTTCCGTTTTTTGCAGGAAACACAATGATCATTAATTCCAAAGGATTGCTTTGGAACTCCACGCACAAGATCATTTTTCACCAAATAATTCATTTTCCTGAAGTGCAAATGTCCCATACGTTTGTGCCAAAGTAGTTGTCGCACCCCCAAATTCATGTTGCGGAAGCGAATTGGGTCGGAGCACGACTAATCAATAATCACAACACATAGATATAATGAACGACTCTATATGCGTCATTTTACAACTTGTATTGATAAAATCAAAGTTTACTTCAAAATATAGTTTACATTAGCTCAATTTGGAATTTAGAGATTTACATATATAATTAATTTATACAAAATATAATAATGCAACTAAATCTCTGAATGTTTGCATGCTGACACGAGCTAATGATTCCTGAATGCAGTCCAACCTACTGCTGAGTACCTGTGATACATGCTAAAATGGGTCAGCAAAATGCTGGTGAACTCACAGGTTTGTATGTCAACACATATTGTATGAACCGCAAGTTTTAATTGAATTTAGATTGCAATTAAGCAAAATAAAAGTTTTACAGCCATGAACACATAGTCTGAGCTTAACTCGAGGTGTCAGGTCCACATTTAGGGTATCCTGATCGAGGTGCCTCCCACGAATGCCTAATCTACACTCGTCTAAACAAATATTAGTATATCTGTTTACCAAGTTAGTGTATGCTAACCCGGACGAGGATGGTCAATCCTATATGGTACCATATACTAATATTCACGCTACAACGTATTACCAAACTATATTGAGGAGGGCTTTGAAAGATTAGTAAGATAACTCATATAGTAATTGTTTGTTTTCGTACTTGCTTTAATATAGTTAAAATAAAATGAGCAATGATATCACACCCCTGTGTAAAAACAGTAAATTAGGGGCTATGAGACTCACCTGAGTCTTGAGATTTTAAATTAATAAACTAGAGTTGATTAGCCGAAATGTGTTATCCGAAGACTAGTAACCTGAGGGTGTCCACGACACGCGATGGTTATATGTATGTGTGCAGGTAACTATCAAGACTACCTTTGTAGTTGTTCGTTCAACTAGAATGTCCAAATTACTACGATTTGGTTGATTTGATTATATTTTGAAACCGTGTATGGCCCATTGGTGATTGTTAGTAATGATAATTTTCAACATTATTATTTTGATTTCGAAGTGTTATACTTAAAAATTATTTACAAACTTCAGGTGACGGGGGTCCGGGGGCAGCGCCCCTGGTTAGCGGGGTTCCAGGGGTGGCAAACCATGGCGGGGTCCAAGGGGCAGAGCCCCTGGCTAAGGTCGAGCTTAGTAAAATCCGTGTTTTCTTGGTTCTGTTTCATGCGACACTTATAGCGTCACTTAGGGGTTTAGGCGACACTTAAGAAGTGTCGCATAAAATGGAATATTCTGTAATAAGGGCGTCACTTAGAGAAGTGATGCATAACAAGGCGTCACTAAGGTAGTGTCGGGCGGTAGTGTCGGGCATAAGTGTCGGGTATCGGGTTGGAGTGTCACTAGGGTCAAATGTCGGATGAAATTGTAATTTATTTATAGGTGACACTTAGAAAACCGTCACTTGGAGTGTCAGTCTGAAGTGTCGGGCAATGAATTTGCGACACTTAGGCAAGTGTCGGTAAAAAGGGGTTTTATGCGGCACTAGGGTAAGTGATGCAAAATTAGAGCTTCTAGCGACACTCTGTGCGTCACTTAAGTGACACACTAAGTGACGCTATGTTGCATTGGTCTGTGCGACACATAGGTCTATTGGCCGGATTTTGAGCCGAAAACGTGTTTTCCGATTTTTGTTTGGTCTGAAACTTTTACCCAACCCATATTTGGCCATTTCAAGCTTAAATAAACAACTTTTTTGAAAAATAAATGAAATCTAAGAGTTTTCGAGAATTGTCAGAAACTTACCACTTAACAACGGGGGAAACCGAAAAGATGGAAACGTAGATCGTGATGAGGTAAATCTTTTTCTCCAAACGAGCAAAGTGATTCGAGGTCTTTTAATGATAGTTTTGTGGTGATAAGTGGAGGTGGTGTGTGATGGTTGTATTAGAGAGAAAAGGGAGAAGAGAGAGAGAAGGGAGGTGAAGAATGAGGGTGAGGGGATGGGGTCCCTCCCCTTTTGGCTGATTCGGTGGGGGCCCACCGAGGTGTGGGTCTCCAACTTTCGTTCCCTGCGGTTACGCTCCGTGCGATGTTTGTTTTCCCGGTCATTTAAATATATACTTTAAAATACGAATGTTTATTCAATAATTTTTGTTGAAGTATTTCACCAAATATTTAATAATTGAGTTATAAATATAACTTAACGCCATCCAAATAATATTTTGGTTGTTTGCGCGTTTAATATTTTAATCGCGTTGACTTTGTTTGTACGATACGAATTTGAGTTGAAACATTATCTAAATAATATTTTGGATAAAATAGAGTTATTAAATAATGTCATATTATTTAATAAAATTGTTCGCCAACGTCCGTATAAATTGAATCGAATTACATTCGATTTGAAACTTGTACAATTTAATCAAATCACATACTTGTATATATTCATCAATATATATTTCGATACATTAATTAGCCTAACACGGAACTAATTACATGTAATAACAATTGATTAGGCACTAATTACTAGTCCTAATTTGGTGGGTGTCACATTCTACCCCTGTTAAAAGAATTTCGTCAGGAAATTTAGTTCGTAGTCGTGTTGGACGTAACTTCAGTGAATAACTAAGGGTACTTGAGACGCATTTGGTCTTTCTCGTTCCCAAGTGAATTTCAGCCCACGCCGCGAATTCCACCTGACTTTGATGATGGGAATATGACTTTGTTTGAGTTGTTTGACGTCACGGTCCATGATTTCTACAGGTTCCTCAACGAAATGAAATTTATCATCGACGCGAATCTCGTCGAGTGGAATAATTAGTGTCTTATCAGACGGATATTTCTTCAAGTTAGAAATGTGAAAAGTGGGATGCACGCTGCTGAGCTCAGATTGCAGCTGTAATCAATAAAATTCCTTGATGTCGTGATACATTTTGTCGGATCCCGGGTGGATAGAGTATTTAGACTTGTGAGCTTCATCCATCACCAAGTCTCGCAGGTTCTCAAAACTAGGCAACCAGATTCGGTTAGAGAGGTACCTAAATCCATTAGGTTTGATTTCAAATTGTTTATCCATGCCTCGCAAGGCTTCATTTTTTATGTTATCGGGTTTCAGAGCTTCGAGTTGAGCAGTGAGAATCTGAATGTTTAGATCATTGTGAATGGTCATACTGAGGGCTCAGACTTGAAGTGGTTTCATTCGTTCTTTTTGACTGAGGGCATCGGCAACAACATTTTCCTTACCCGGATGGTATTTGATCTCGCATTCGTAGTCGGTAAGCAACTCGACCCACCGACGTTGCCTCATGTTGAGATCTTTCTGATCGAATATGTGTTGGAGACTTTTGTGGTCGGTAAAGATTGTGCACTTAGTGCCATAAAGGTAGTGTCTCCAGATTTTGAGAGCAAAGACAACAACTCCAAGTTCGAAGTCATGGATGGTGTAGTTCTTTTCATGGACCTTGAGTTGTCGTGAGGCGTAGGCAATAACTTTGTCTCGTTGCATCAATACACAACCGAGACCTTTGTGAGAAGCATCGCAATATATATTTCGATACATTAGATAGCCTAACACATAACTAATTACATGTATTAATAATTGATTAGACACTAATTAGTAGTCCTAATTTGGCGGGTGTCACATTCTCCCCCTGTTAGAAGAATTTCGTCCCGAAATTTAGTTCGTAGTCGTGTTGGACATAACTTCAGTGAATAACTGAGGGTACTTGAGACACATTTGGTCTTTCTCGTTCCCAAGTGAATTTCAGCCCACGCCGCGAATTCCACCTGACTTTGATGATGGGAATATGACTTTGTTTGAGTTGTTTGATGTCACGGTCCATGATTTCTGCAGGTTCCTCAACGAAATGAAATTTGTCATCGACGCGAATCTCGTCGAGTGGAATAATAGGTGTCTTATCAGACGGACATTTCTTCAAGTTAGAAATGTGAAAAGTGGGATGCAGGCTGCTGAGCTCGGATGGCAGCTACAATCAATAAAATTCCTTGATGTTGTGATACATTTTGTCGGATCCCGGGTGGATAGAGTATTTAGACTTGTGAGCTTCATCCATCACCAAGTCTCGCAGGTTCTCAAAACTAGGCAACCAGATTCGGTTAGAGAGGTACCTAAATCCATTAGGTTTGATTTCAAATTGTTTATCCATGCCTCGCAAGGCTTCGTTTTTTATGTTATCGGGTTTCAGAGCTTCGAGTTGAGCAGTGAGATCCTGAATGTTTAGATCATTGTGAATGGTCATACTGAGGGCTCAGACTCGAAGTGGTTTCATTCATTCTTTTTGACTGAGGGCATCGGCAACAACATTTTCCTTACCCGGATGGTATTTGATCTCGCAATCGTAGTCGGTAAGCAATTTGACCCACCGACGTTGCCTCATGTTGAGATCTTTCTGATCGAATATGTGTTGGAGACTTTTGTGGTCGGTAAAGATTGTGCACTTAGTGCCATAAAGGTAGTGTCTCCAGATTTTGAGAGCAAAGACAACAACTCCAAGTTCGAAGTCATGGATGGTGTAGTTCTTTTCATGGACCTTGAGTTGTCGTGAGGCGTAGGCAATAACTTTGTCTCGTTGCATCAATACACAACCGAGACCTTTGTGAGAAGCATCGCAATATATATTTCGATACATTAGATAGCCTAACACATAACTAATTACATGTATTAATAATTGATTAGGCACTAATTAGTAGTCCTAATTTGGCGGGTGTCACATTCTCCCCCTGTTAGAAGAATTTCGTCCCGAAATTTAGTTCGTAGTCGTGTTGGACATAACTTCAGTGAATAACTGAGGGTACTTGAGACACATTTGGTCTTTCTCGTTCCCAAGTGAATTTCAGCCCACGCCGCGAATTCCACCTGACTTTGATGATGGGAATATGACTTTGTTTGAGTTGTTTGACGTCACGGTCCATGATTTCTGCAGGTTCCTCAACGAAATGAAATTTGTCATCGACGCGAATCTCGTCGAGTGGAATAATAGGTGTCTTATCAGACGGACATTTCTTCAAGTTAGAAATGTGAAAAGTGGGATGCAGGCTGCTGAGCTCGGATGGCAGCTGCAATCGATATGCCACTGGACAAATCCTCTCGAGGATCTCGAATGGTCCAATGTACCTGGGATTTAACTTCCCGTGTTTGCCGAAATGAATGACACCTTTCCAAGGTGAAACTTTGAGTAGTACTCGATCCCGAACCTGGAACTTGAGTGGTTTGCATCTCACGTCAGCATTACTCTTCTGACGATCACGTGCGGCTTTGAATTTATTTTGGATCTCGAAGATCTTTTCGGTTGTTTCGTGAAGGAGTTCGGGACCAGTGAGATGAGTGTCTCCCACCTCGGTCCAACAAATCGGTGATCGGCACTTACGACCGTACAGTGCTTCGAAAGGTGTAGCTTTAATGCTGGTGTGATAACTGTTGTTGTACGAAAACTCGCACAACGGTAGGTGTTTTTCCCAGTTTATACTGAAGCAACTACGCAAGCTTGTAGCATGTCTTCCAGTGTTTGAATCGTTCGTTCACTTAGGCCGTCGGTTTGAGGGTGGTATGCGGTACTCATATCAACACTGTTGGGACATGTTATTGTGACAACAGATCTAGCTTGTAATAGTACTAGAGATTATTGTAATCAAGTTTGTAAATTAGTTTTGAATTGTAATGAATATATTGGTTGGTAAACATTTTAGAGTTAAATGTTAAATGCTGAAAAATGTTGACAACGTTTGATCATAACCTGCGATGCGAACTGAGTTGGGTTCGCAGGGCAGGTCTGCAAAGCGAGTCCACTGGATTCGCTGGGCCAAGTTGGGATGCGAACCGAGTCGGTCCACAGAGCCCAGAACCTGCGAACCGAGACGAGTTTATAAAAAAATTAGGTTTGAAACCTAATTAACTTTTGCCATTTGCTAATTACGAACGAACTTGTGTTTCCAGAACTTTCAACATAGTCTAAAGGTTAGGTATTGATCGATTAACAACTGTTATAATCAATACGAGACATATTAGATTATAGATTTCACTAATACTTGTGAAACAATCCGTTTACAATCCGTAAACATAGTATTTAGGGATTCCGCACCTTAATACCTAAAGATAACCTTGTTATCGATCCTAATACTTGTGAAATAAAGTTTTGGATTGATCTATTTATTGTGTTATCCTTTGGAATTAAGTTAAAATACATTTCATCATTCCGTGTTGAATAAATATGACAAAAACGCAATGGGAAGTTAAACAGTTTGACTAGTAAAAATAAATAAAAGTCCAATTTATATTTAAAGCTAAAATCGCATTTTTGGTCAAAATTGCGAAGTTGACCAGTCAACGTTGCGAGGTGAGCTTAGGGTATAAAAGGTCCAAGTCAAACGAGTCAACCCCACACTTTCCACATTATCTGCGAAGCGAACCCAACTCCACTGCGACTTGAGATTTGGCGAAGCGAACCGAACCATATATTTGGTTGATTTTCGATTTTCAAGACAGAGAAGGAGTTTTTGCTCCGTGACTCTTTTACACATTTCGATTACGCATCTATTGAAGTAAGTTTCACACTTTTTCATTGCGTATTTAGTAGTTAATTGCTTGTTTTATGTTTTCGAATGTGTCGGGATAATCATTTACGGATTCGCAACGATTTAGTGGATGATTCATCTTGAATTTCATATGAATTGTTATTCGCTATATAAGGAACTACATTCAAATGGTTTATTGCATTTTAAATCACTAAATCATCAACTTTGATTTTGAAATTGTTTCTGCGAAGCGAGTTTTGCCTCGGTTCGCAACCCGCTCCTTCGAAGCGAAGTAACACATTGAATTCGGATCGCAGACTACTTCTGCGAAGCGAAAGCGAATTCAATATTTGACTTTGCATCGCAGCTTGGATCTGCGAAGCGAACTCAATAGTTGAATTCGGATCGCAGACCATTTCTGCGAAGTGAAAACTCGGATCGCAGTTAAACCTGCGAAATGAACCTCATTTCGCAACCAATAATGGCGACGCGAGTTGAGATGGTTGACTTGAGTGGACTATTGCGACATGAGATTCACTTCGCATAGGCTTTCTACGAAGTGAGTTGAAATTTTTTTTAACTTTGAAAATAAAAGTAACTTTTTGATTTTCATATGTGATTTGCGAACTAAATGTTTGATTTATTCGATATTTAGTTTACATGATAATTGTTATAACTTGTTTTCGATTTGAGAACCTCAAGGTTACAAATAATTTACAAGTTAGAATTTTATTGCACGTTTAGGCTTATGAATTTTAGTTAATACGTTAAACATGTGTAATAACTTAGAACTTTTGGGTTAATTCATATCGAAAGTCTTCCGACTCATAGCGTAGTCGAGCGGCGTGTCCTGATGGTTTATTGGCGGTATATTTACTCAAATTTTCTTTCATAACTAACGAACATCATATAATTTTGCAAATATAATTGAAAAGTTAACTTTGTTTAATTGTTCAATTAAGTTTTGTAGATTAAATTGTTAGTTAATAGTAAACTTCGATGTTTGATGATCATTCGATCATAATACGTTACAGTTTAAATTAACTAATGTTTGTTAGTTAAAGCTAATTGCCATTTGTGTTATTTATAATAATAGATATGGTGGATAGAGCTTTTGCACTTGGTCACAACATTCTGGTGAGTTTAGACACCAGTGAGCGCGGTGCTGAGCGATTCACTGATATCTTGACATTTTTGGCACGATCAAGGATTAGATATGCCATTACTGAGTCACCACCTATATCTCAGAGCATATTGACCCAGTTTTGGGACAATATTGAGTTTGATGCTGCGGCTAATCCTCCGGTTGTCTGAACACGGGTTAATGAACATCCCATTGTCTTCTCTGCTGATGATATACGATAGATTTTGCATTTAGGCAATGTCGAGCAGGAAGCTGGTCCATCTGCTTACTGAACATATTTTATTGAGGGAGCTTTTGGCAGAATGGGATATTCTGGTCCCAGACGTGGACATCAATTTATCAAGGTGTTCATTCTAGGGCAGTGGAGATTTCTATTCCACATCATTGTTACTATCTTCAGTAACAAGAAGCGCGGATATGATGAGCTTAGCCCTCAGTTATTTTCTGGGTTACTATCACTGGTTTATAACAAACCATACAGTTTTTCTTCTTATATCTTAAGCTCATTTATCGGTCAGATTATTGGAGCAGTCAGATCGAAGTTCTTGATCTATCCTAGATTATGTATGATGATCATTCGCCACTGCATTCCTGATATGCCAGCAGTTGCTCCGGATTGATTTGTAGATAGAGTCAACTTGCGTACATACAATGCATGTTTTCTCAACTCCTCGAGACGTCCAGAAGTTGTGAAGCCGGAAGTGGTTGACTTATTTGGATATCTGTTGGATGAAAACTATGTGGCTCCGGCTAATGATGGATGGCTAGATGTTGAGCCTGCTGCTGCGGTACCTGAGCCTGTTGCAGATGTGGTTCTTCCTGAAGATCCACAAGAGCTTCTGGATGATGTTTTAGAACATCCGGGACAACGAGTTGATGCAGAGGTTGTTGCACAGGTTGTGCAGGAGGTGCTTGTACAACATAATGATGCTACTGATCCTGTTTTACAGGCTATTGAGCATTATGTTGCTCCTGCTGAGGTATATTATATAAAAATATAAATACTTAGTTGATAGATTCTATTATTCATAAAAGTATAATATAATTATATAATGCTAATGATATAGATATTTAGTTGATTACTTTACTAATCATAAAATATTAATACAATTCAGGAAGCTGAGACTGCAGACCCATAGGTTGTAAGACCTGAGGGTGAGCAGGGACAACGTGATAGATCTGAGGTTTTACCTCTGAAGGTAATATATCAGATTAATCTTACATATATATTGAATTTGTATGATAGAGCATTTTTGCTAATCATAAATGTTTAATATATTTGCTATTCAGGATACTGTTGTTGGCACTTCTAGTGGTAAAGATGGTGCGATTGACTCAGACTCTTCTACAGATTCTGATGATGTCTTCACCTCCAGCTGGACAGATCTTTTATAGCTAACGCTTGATGCCTGATCTAGCTGTGTGAGAAAAGCGTAAAGCTAAAGAAGTCGATCTTGACTTCAGTATTCTGGATGAAGGTCCTGAGGTGGCTGAGATCCCTCTGGTTAGTCAACGCAGAAAGCGTTCGAGGACTTTGACCATTAGAGATGGTAAATTTTTAATCTTTAATTTAAAGTTATATAATCTTAACTTGTTGTTTATCAGGAGTTAAACTGAGACAGTTAATTCTGTAACAGTTTCTCGAGATACATCGCAGGTGGAATCTGTGACACCGGTGGTTACTGAATTATCATTTGTACCAACTGAGGCTGAGGCAAGGACAGAGTTACCGACACCAGAATCGGTTTCTCAGGTTATCAAGGAAGCAGTTGTGGAATTAGTACGTTCATCACAGTTTCCTACAACTAAGGCAAGCCGCTTTGCAGCTGGTCTTGTGAATCTCATATTGCTTCGTTGACACCGCCTGGACGATCGACGATTCCAGTGACTCCTATGACTGATGCTGGAAGGATTACATCCTTAGAGTCTAGAGTGAAGGAGTTAGAGAAACTGACGGGATCGGTTCCACGGTTGTTAGCTGAAAATCTTTCTTTAACACAGCAGTTGGTCACTGTGAGTGAGTCTTATCAAACATTGATGAAGATTCATAACACCCTGCTTGATGACTGCACTGCCCAGCGACTGAAGCTTGACAACTTAGAAGAACTCATTTTGAGTCTGCATCCGGAACAATCAGCTCAGGGGGAGATTAGGGTTTATAGGGCAGCATGCAAAGAAGATGAGTTGAAGCTGAAGAGGAGACATGACAAAGATGATGATCCCAGTGCATATAAACATAATGAGCCAACTGGTCCTTCAAAGACTAGTGAGCAAGCTACATTTCAGGTGGAGTCTGAGTCTGCTGGTATTGGTGCTGGTGCTGGTGCTAGTGGAAGTCGAGATGGTGAGAAGTAATTATATCTTGTATTTGAAACTAATATACTTTTGTAATCTTAGATTGATTGTAACATTATTTATAATCTTTGAAAGATTAATGTTTTGTAAGTATATAAGTTAAGTTGATATAAGATTTAGACTTGTGATTTTATAAATAACAAGTGAAAATTATATAAGATTAATTATATAATATTTGAATTTGAGATGTTTTTATAACAAATTAAAATTATATAAGATTAATGATTAGATGTGATTATACGATTGAGATAAATAAAGGAAATTCTTCGATTGATTCAGGGAAATCAATGAAAGGATTTATATTATATTATCTAATTCGTGTTATTTAAAATGATTACGGAAAAGAATGTTGAAAGTGATTCTGATATTGAGATTGTCGATGAGGTTGAAGAAGAAGTCGATTATGATCTAGAGGAAGGTGAATTTGTACCTCCTGAAGATTGGACTTCTATTGTTGATGTTGGGTTAGTTTGATTAATTATGTACTTAAATCTCTCAATTTCCACCGAGCTAATGTAACTCTAATTTTGATGCAAACTTTGGTTTTTATTAATACAAATGTAAAATGACGCATATAGTGGTCGTTCATTAGATCTTTGTGCTTGTGATATTTGCTTAGTAACACCCAATGTATGCTTCCGCTAAACAGTAAATTTGGGGGTGTTACATTGGGGTACGTGTTGCATTAGCTACTGTATATAGTGGTTGTGTCTTGATTGTGACTATTCGCTCTGTTTGTGCTCGAGCAATATTATGTGATACTGTAATCATTTCTAATTATTATAGAGCAATAGTTTTACTACTCTTGTTTGTATTAAATGGCACTTGATTTCGCATACATAAACTCGTTAAACAATATTCCACACGATTAACTAGTGATTCGAACCTAAAGATCAGTAGATTGGGAACTACACATCTTCTTCCCACACTGCTTACTCGGAAAACGCATCAGGACATGTCACTAATCGTCCTATGAACTAAATCTTCTATTTGTAGTCTTACCCTTTCGCAATCCTCATCCCACGCTGGCATATCAATTGACGATTATGGTTACGTCACCAGTCACCCTCGCGACAACCCACCCAGTGCCGAGGAGGAGAATCTATCCGAAAAAGGACCCACTTGAGGAGGTTTCGCCTGAGGATGAACTAATAAAACTGGACCAACACGAGAACTTGTCACCTAGACGCGTTGCATCTACTTCTTCTACTTCACACTCTTCCTCCCACTCTTATCGAAGACCTATGAATCGCATGTGCTATACACGACTAGAGGGACTGACAGGCCACCTCGAATTAGACCTTACACTATCACCCTCGCGACAACCCACCCAGTGCCGAGGAGGAGAATCTATCCAAAAAAGGACCCACTTGAGGAGGTTTCGCCTGAGGATGAACCAATAAAACTGGACCAACACGAGAACTTGTCACCTAGACGCGTTGCATCTACTTCTTCTACTTCACACTCTTCCTCCCACTCTTATCGAAGACCTATGAATCGCATGTGCTATACACGACTAGAGGGACTGACAGGCCACCTCGAATTAGACCTTACACTATCTATACTACTACTGATACTCCAACCACTAGGATCCATCATCGGCTTGATGTCCGCCAATGGAATTGATTACCCGCAACCCTTGAGACTTGGAGAACTGAAGGAGGAATACAGATTCCTACAGAGGGCGAATAAGCTTTCAACATGCATACCTCCCCCTATACACATGAACCCGATCACCATACCATTCTGATACTAGCTACTAGGCTACGCCACCACGAGAATAGAATAGACGCTATGGAATTAGAACAATACGAAACCCGTTTAGGCTGGATGCACCTGCCATAGGGCCAAGTTGCACAGATCTATGTTGATCAGCAGGATCTTAGCGAAACCATGTAAACTACCCATCTCCAAGTGATGGAGACCAGAGGCGAAGTGTTGCCTTGCGATTAAGACTAGTGTGCAAAATAGAACTCACTTAAGACTAGTAGAAATTCCACTACACATGTACAATTTGTGAGAAACAGTTTCAACCAAATTTTTGTCAGACATTTCAATGGATTTTTCACAAACATAAATCCTCCATTAGATTCTTGATAAAACAGAATTTTCAACACTTTTCCATGACCAGAGCGTTCAACGTATTTTATCAACTCAAGCCTTCATCGTATTTTCATCGGACATTTAATCAAAATTTTCCACAACTTCAATCTTTCGAACGGGTCTCGTTAAATAGAATTTTCAAACGATTTTGTGACAACCGGCAAAAATCTATGATTCAACTCCGCTCAGGTAATAAACTTAGAGGAAAATTTTTTTTTTAGTTAAACTATAATTTTAGTGAATTAACACCTATAGTTAAATAACATTGAATTTAAGCGCCTTATCGTTACAACCCGACACTAAACAAGCGTTTATCCGTGGATGCATATAAATGTGACAAAGTACTTACGTTTATGTTTATTAATTCATTTAGTAAACCCTAATATATATATATAAGTATGTGTGAAACAATAATATAATGATAAGTACACTTACTTGCATGAAAGTAACAAACCACCACCTTTGCATGAAATACAACATAATAACTAAATAAATACTTATACTTAAATCAATTAAAAACTTAATTAACTAATAAAATAAAAATCAGATTTTCTAACCATTTAATCACCATCACTTCTCCACCAATCACCACCAAAACTCTTCACTTTACCCCCCCCCCCCCCCGGCCGGCCACCCCCTTCACCTCCCCCCCCCCCTCTCTTTTCTTCTATTTAAGCAACCTACACCCATCCCTTTCTCACTTTTCACACACACACATCCAATTCTCTCTTCCTCACACCACTTTTCTTCCATTTCCATTTCTCTCTCAAAAATCTGCCATACTTCACCATCAAAAACCACCACAAATCACCACTCAAACAACCCTAAATCCACTCAAAAACAACCTACTTTAGTCTTAGATTCGTTGGTAAGAAGATACACAATTTTCTCTTCTTTACTTCCTTCAATTTCTATACAATAATCATCACCCATGGATGAATAATACAAGACATATAATAACATATCTATATCTATGTATATGCATTTTTTTTATCTTACTATATACATATGTAAGATTTTATGTAAGGCTATGCCTACAAATCTACATATGTATATATGCACTTTATATTTCATTTTTGTTAATATCTTATGTATGGCTATGCCTACGATCATATATGTATACATGCATCTTTATATTTTGTGTTGTTGTGATTCTTATGTATGGCTATGCCTACAAAATAGATGTAAACATGCATTATATTACTCATCTTCATCTCCATTTTCTTTTTATTTGAAGTATTGAAAAGCATGGCTAAGCCTACAAAAATGACTTGATGTTTGTAGATTATCATTTGCACATAATCATGTGTTAAAGATAAGTGATAATCCATGATCAAACCTATATCAAGTTGAAAGACGTAAATTTTACTTATTACATATCTACAAAATCTTTCAAGCATATCATACTTGTAATATACTCAAAATCTGTAGAAAAATGATGGAAATTGCATGTGGGAAAAAGGGCTAAACAATGATTAGTGCCTATGTGTTAGGGTGGTGGTCTATGACTTGAAATCCTAACCCACACATACCCATGCAATCTGTCCAGATTTCTATATCTCACTTTGTGAGGTCATAAATCTGTGTATACTTAACAAAATACCACCATTTTACTACTGAAATTACTATTATGTATTAGCTTTCAAACCCAAGTGGTCTCACTCAAAAACATGGAGTATTCGACCTCCAAACAGCCCATACGAAACTATTGCGCATGTTATGGCAGATTCGTATACCTCACTTTGCAAGGTCATAACTCCATGAATACTTAACCTAAGACTACCATTTTATTACTGATTTTAATGTTATTAAGCTTATCTAACAAGATTATGTTCAAATATAAGTTTAAAATACGTTTCTATAAATTTATACACAAAGGAACACAATCTGTCCAGAAAAACACAGGTTACTAAAATGATCATAACTTGAGTTCTAGGAAGAGTTAGAAGATTCATTTTTTTTTGAAATTTGCGTATTGAAAAGACCTACAACTTTTTCCAGAAATGCACGCATTTTTCTCAGTAAGCCAATTTACGGGTCTGGTCTGGAAACTTATTGGAATTTTGTTGGATTCTTACTAAAGATCACTTGAAAAGGTGTAAATGTACCCAAAAATGGTTAAATAAAACGTGACACTTAAACTAAAAACTATGGGTGATGAAACTTTACAAAAATTAGAATTAATACATATATACGATATGACTAAACTTAAACATTTTATGTGATCTAGGAAGCATAAACCCCACCAAGACCCAAACAAGTACTTGCAACTTTCCGCTCTCTCACTAAGGTGAGTCTCATGGCCCCTACTTCTTTTTAAATGCTTTGACATGTTTTTGGGGTGAGAATACATGTTCTTTTCTTTGTGGACACAAACTAAACTGTTACGTATTGCATGAGTTGACACTATCCATTATGTAGGCCTTTATCATGAATTGTTAGTTAAGGACTTAAACGTGAATGTCATGAATAGATCTATTTGGGTTGACGCCCCCATCCGGGTTGGTAGCGCCAACATGACTATAAGTAAAACGGGTGCATTGTCATTTGAGAACTACTTGTGTTTGGATAGGACACTTGCGAGGCACTAAATGTTAAGGTTTCAATTCATGAGCTTATGGCAATAGTAATACAATTTTTTTATATTGTTGAATGGCAATATAACTTGAAATCTCGTGATCCACGGTAATGTTTTACAACTATTAAAACCTATGAGCTCACCAACTTTATGTTGACCCATTTTTACATGTTATTCTCAGGTAATTAAGATGCTTGCTATTTGTGAAGATGGCATACCCCTTTTGAAGTTAGGAACTACATTTGCATGGACAAACATTGCTTTTGATCTTAAATTCTTAAACTCCTAACTATTTTGTAACTTATGGGAATTGTTTGTAAACTTTTTAAAGACAAATGGTCTAAGTCTGTAAGACAATTTAAACTTTTATGAAGTATGTTTAAAATGACTCATGTAGAGGTCGTTCATTGTAATTCTTGTGTTGTGATCTCATGATAGTCGCATCTCTCAACCTTCCGCCGAGGCGGGGTGCGACAGATTGGTATCAGAGCCCAAGGTTATAGTGAACTAGGTTGCATTAGTGGGCCTAGACTATAGCCATGACTAGAATAAGGACTTTTAGGTGTACTTGCTAATTATTAAATCCATACATCCTTGCCTACTTACCGAATGTGGTTCCATGCATGCTTATTACATGTTAATTGTTAAGTTAGTACATACATGTTAAATAATTACTTATTTTATATACTCCCTATTTATATACTATTATCTTATATGACAGAGTATGTCGAACCCTAATAGCCCTGTCCAACTCGTGTCCGACGATGACTCCGAGACCGCTGCATGCCTCCTCACCTCGCTTAAGTCACCCTCATTCATGCCTGTGTCCGCTACCCGAGTTGAAAAGACGGATTCCTCCAATGAGACTTAGCCATTTGAGGATGAGACCGAGCCAATGGAGGAAGAGTCCGAGCCTACTGAGGACAAGTCCGATCCCGAAGAATCCCATCCCTCCCCTGTCATACCCACTAAGACTGCCCCTGCTCCCTCTACCCAACCAAAACCAGCCTCTTCACTCCGATCATTCCGCCCCGGGGGACCACGATTGATGCGTACCCCTCGGATAACCGTGTTACCACCTTTGACTGAGACATTCTCCATCCCCCCTACTGAGACCCCCTCCATTCCCCCTACCGGGACTTCCAACACTACTACTAGGCGAGTGCGATCCCGCAAGTGGACTTGGATGCAGGAGCAGATTCAGTCTTGGAGAAAAGAAGAAGGGATACCCGAGACACTGGAAGTTGGGGAGCCCTCCACCACTACACCCATACCCTCTCTCACTTTGGAGCCTGTACATCACACTATCCCCGTTGTGATAGCACGTTTGGTTGATCAGGAGAGGAGACTTAATCAGCTGGAGTACGACCAGGATGAGTCACATTCCGATAAAGGGGAACTCATAGAGGCACAAGTTTCGGAAGTTGAGAGGAGGATCAGTAACATGGACTACACGGTTTACTGTGCTGATGACGACATCAAGATTCTTCGAGAGGAGGTCACTGAGTTGCGCCGACGGGTGGAGCACAGCGAAAGGCGCGCTGAATTAGCAGAAGAGCGCGCGACTAGGGCAGAGCAGCGTATGTCCACGTTGGAGCATAGTTTGGGACGTGTTAGTGCACTTTCGGGCCAGTTTCGCGGATAGTTTCATTTCGATTTCTAACCTACTATGGCGGGTTGTGCCTAGAGGATAAATTTATGGATTTGCTTGTATTTTTCCGGATGTTTCATTCCCGGCCTGTTTTTGTGAACAATGAATCAAGTATTTTGACTAAGTTTATGCTCTTGTTGGGTTATTAATCTTACTATCTTGTGATTTTGGTTGTGTGGTTTGTACTTATTTATTCCTTACACGCATGATAAAGTTCTATCTTGTATAGTATCTCATTGTCTTGTTGTGCTTTGTAATTTCAAGAAACATGCCACCCAAGAGAACATCCACGATGAGTAATGCAGCTATCGAGCGACTTGTAGCACAAAGAGTAGCTGAGGCAATCGCCACCCAAAGGACCGAGAGGAATGATGGAAACGAAAGAACCGGTAGAAGGAATGAAACCGGAGAAGGTTCGGGGAATGTAACCCGAGAATGCACCTATAAGGACTTTTCGAATTGCAAACCCCATCACTTCAATGGAACCGAAGGAGCTGTCGGTTTGGTTCGGTGGTTTGAGAAACTAGAATAAGTTTTCCGTATTAGCAACTGCAAGGAAGATTGTAAGGTTATGTATGCAACATGCACCCTTCAAGATGGTGCATTATCATGGTGGAATTCATACGCCCATTCGGTGGGCATCGATGCTGCTTATCAGATTTCTTGGGAAGATCTTAAGAAAATGATGACGGAAGAGTACTGTCCTCGGAACAAACTGCAGAAGTAGGAGGTAGAATTTTGGAATCTGGTTGTCATTGGGGCTGATGTAGCTAGATATACAAGGAGATTCCATGAATTGGCACTTCTTTGCCCATCTATGGTGACTCCCGAG
Organism: Pseudognaphalium luteoalbum; assembly: GCA_963422505.1. NCBI lineage: Eukaryota > Viridiplantae > Streptophyta > Magnoliopsida > Asterales > Asteraceae > Pseudognaphalium > Pseudognaphalium luteoalbum. The sequence goes on along the minus strand of OY730192.1, from coordinate 115,852,001 downwards.
TACAAGAGAATTGAACGTTATATCTAAGGACTTCCCTCCCAAATCCAAGGAAATGTAACTTCATCCAAGCCCAATACGATCCACGATGCCGTCCGCATGGCACACAGTTTAATGGATCAAATTGTGCGACGTGGGGCTTTGGAAAGGGGAAATGTTGATAAGAATTCCGATGGTAAAAGGAAATGGGAGGAAAGTTCTAGGGGAAACACCAGCCAACAACAAAATAAGAAGACCGAGACAGTTAGGGCTTATGCTGCAGGGCCAGATGCTAAGAAAGGTTATGCTGGAAACAAACCATATTGTAAGCGTTGCAACCTTCACCACAAAGGTCCCTGTAGCAACGCATGTGGGAGATGTAAGAAGCCTGGCCATCAAGCTAAGGATTGTCGGGGCCCTGCACCTGTCGCCAACCCTAACCCTCCAAATACATGCTACGGGTGCGGAAGTGCTGGACACTTTAAAAAGGATTGTCCGAAGCTGAAAAATCAGAATAACAATGCGGCGTGCGGCAGAGCATTCGTGATCAATACCAATGAAGCACGCCAAGATCCCAACCTAGTCACGGGTACGTTTCTCCTAAATGACAAGGTTGTTTCAGTCTTATTTGATACTGGTGCTGATGAGAGTTTCGTGTCTAACGAGTTTAGCCCCTTACTTAATATCACTCCAACTGCCTTAGATACTAAATTCACGATAGAGTTAGCTAATGGTAAATTAATTGAAGCTGATAGCATAATTCGAAACTGTTCCCTAAACTTAGCAAGCAAAATCTTTCCCATAAATTTAATACCCGTCAAAATAGAAAGCTTTGACGTCATCGTTGGCATGGATTGGCTGTCCAAGAATCGTGCTGAAATAGTATGCTATGATAAGATTGTCCGCATACCCCTCTCTAGCGGAGCAACTTTAATAATACAAGGAGAAAAGAGTGGAACGAGATTGAACATCATATCGTGCATGAAAACACAGAGGTACCTAAGGAAAGGGTACCAAGCAATCTTAGCTCATGTTGTAGAGGAGAAACCGGAAGAGAGACGACTCAAGGATGTCCCTATCGTACGGGATTTTCCCGAAGTTTTCCCTGAAGACTTGCCTGGACTACCACCAGCCCGGCAAGTGGAATTTCATATCGACTTGGTGCCTGGTGCGGCACCCGTTGCCCGAGCACCATATCGATTAGCCCCTTCTGAAATGCAAGAGTTGTCAAGTCAACTACAAGAGCTTTTAGATAAAGGGCTTATCCGGCCAAGTTCCTCACCCTGGGGAGCTCCCGTCTTATTTGTGAAAAAGAAGGATGGATCCTTAAGAATGTGCATCGATTACCGGGAATTGAATAAACTAACCGTGAAGAACCGTTACCCACTCCCTAGAATTGATGACTTATTCAATCAGCTACAAGGCTCGAGTTTTTACTCAAAAATTGACCTACGATCGGGGTATCATCAGTTGAGAGTCGGAGAAGAAAGCATCCCAAAGACGGCATTTAGGACTCGGTATGGTCATTACGAGTTCCAAGTAATGCCGTTCGGTCTTACTAACGCACCGGCTGTATTCATGGACCTCATGAACCGCGTGTGTAAACCGTACTTAGATAAGTTCGTCATGGTATTCATCGATGACATTTTGATCTATTCGAAGAACAAAGAGGACCATGAAAAGCATTTGAGATCAATCTTGGAGTTGCTTAAAAAGGAGGAGTTATATGCTAAGTTCTCAAAGTGTGAGTTTTGGTTACGAAGAGTGCAATTTCTAGGACATGTTATTGATAGTCAAGGAATACATGTCGACCCTGCCAAGATTGAGGCTATCAAAAATTGGGAGACGCCTAGAACCCCAACAGAAGTACGGCAATTCTTAGGTCTTGCTGGTTAATATAGACGATTCATCGAGAATTTTTCTAAAATAGCCAAACCCTTGACACTGCTAACTCATAAAATAGCAAAGTATAATTGGAGTGATGAGCAGGAGGAAGCTTTCCAATTGTTGAAGCAAAAACTTTGTAGCGCACCAGTATTATCATTGCCGGAGGGAACCGAAAATTTTGTAGTCTTTTGCGATGCATCACGACAAGGGCTAGGATGTGTGTTAATGCAAAAGGAGAAGGTCATAGCTTATGCTTCTCGTCAACTTAAGGTGCATGAGAAAAACTACACAACCCATGACCTGGAATTGGGAGCAGTGGTGTTTGCACTCAAGATTTGGAGGCATTACCTCTATGGTACAAAGTGTACCGTGTTTACAGATCATAAAAGCCTTCAGCACATTTTCGATCAAAAGGATCTGAACATGAGACAGCGTAGGTGGGTTGAATTGCTCAGTGATTACGATTGCGAAATTCGTTATCACCCAGGCAAGGCAAATGTTGTAGCTGATGCTTTGAGCAGAAAAGAACGAATGAAACCACTACGAGTTAGGGCTTTAGGTATGACCATTCATACGAACCTTACCTCTCAAATTCGTGATGCTCAACTCGAGGCAATCAAAGAGGAGAATGTAAAGGGTGAATCTCTGCGCGGTATGGATAAGCAATTTGAGGTTAAGTCCGATGGAATCCGATATTATATGAATCGCATATGGATACCAAGTTTTGGTAACTTGAGGAAGTTAGTAATGGACGAGGCACATAAATCTAGGTATTCCATCCATCCGGGTGCTGACAAGATGTACCATGGGCTTAAGGACTTGTATTGGTGGCCTAACATGAAGGCTGAGGTGGCCACCTATGTGAGTAAATGCTTGACGTGTGGGAAGGTAAAGGTCGAGTATCAGAAACCATCAGGTCTATTGCAACAACCCGAAATACCCCAATGGAAGTGGGAGCAAATAACAATGGACTTTATTACTAAGCTTCCTAAGACAGCAAATGGTTGTGATACAATTTGGGTAATTGTTGATCACCTGACAAAATTCGCCCACTTTCTAGCAATCAAGGAGACCGACACAGTGGAAAGATTGACTAGGATTTACTTGAAGGAGGTGGTGACAAGGCACGGGGTGCCCATCTCGATTATCTCTGATCGAGATAGCCGTTTCACCTCTAGATTTTGGCAATTACTCCAAAAAGCTCTAGGTACTCTCTTGGATATGAGTACCGCATACCACCCTCAGACAGATGGCCAAAGCGAAAGGACAATTCAAACCCTAGAAGATATGTTACGCGCCTGTGTTATCGACTTTGGACGTGGCTGGGAGAACCACCTGCCATTATGCGAGTTCTCTTACAACAACAGTTATCACACCAGCATCAAGGCCGCCCCATTCGAAGCACTTTATGGACGAAAGTGTCGATCGCCTGTATGTTGGACTGAGGTGGGAGATAGTCAACTCCTTGGTCCAGAGATTATACACGAAACGACCGAGAAGATTGTGCAAATCCAAAATAGACTGAAGGCAGCACGTGACCGCCAAAAGAGTTATGCAGATACGAGGTGAAAACCGTTAGAATTTCAAATTGGGGATAGAGTCATGTTGAAAGTGTCGCCTTAGAAAGGCGTAGTCCGTTTTGGGAAACGAGGAAAGCTAAACCCTAGATATGTTGGACCATTCGAAATACTGGAGAGGATTGGTCCAGTTGCATACAAACTTAAGTTGCCTCAAGAACTCAGTAATGTACATGACACGTTTCATGTGTCAAATCTGAAAAAGTGTTTATCAGACGAATCCCTTATCATACCAGTCGGAGAAGTACAAATCGATGAGAAATTGCATTTTGTCGAAGAACCAATCGAGATCATGGACCGAGAGATAAAGACCTTGAAGCGGAGTCGCATACCCATTGTAAAGGTTAGGTGGAATTCGAAGCGAGGTCCGGAATTCACCTGGGAGCGCGAGGATCAAATCCGTCGCAAGTATCCCCACTTATTCTCAAACCCTGCACCACCCGAGGTCACGAACTAAATTTCGGGATGAAATTCTTTTAACATGGGGAGAATGTGACAACCGGCAAAAATCTATGATTCAACTCCGCTCAGGTAATAAACTTAGAGGAAATTTTTTTTTTAGTTAAACTATAATTTTAGTGAATTAACGCCTATAATTAAATAACATTGAATTTAGGCGCCTTATCGTTACAACCCGACACTAAACAAGCGTTTATCCGTGGATGCATATAAATGTGACAAAGTACTTACGTTTATGTTTATTAATTCATTTAGTAAACCCTAATATATATATATATATATATATATATATATATATATATATATATATAAGTATGTGTGAAACAATAATATAATGATAAGTACACTTACTTGCATGAAAGTAACAAACCACCACCTTTGCATGAAATACAACATAATAACTAAATAAATACTTATACTTAAATCAATTAAAAACTTAATTAACTAATAAAATAAAAATCAGATTTTTACATATAAATTAATTAAATTAAACTAATTTAATTAATAATAACATTTAAATACCAACTAACCATTTAATCACCATCACTTCTCCACCAATCACCACCAAAACTCTTCACTTTCCCCCCCCCCTTGGCCGGCCACCCCCTTCACCTCCCCCCCCCCCCCTCTTTTCTTCTATTTAAGCAACCTACACCCATCCCTTTCTCACTTTTCACACACACACATCCAATTCTCTCATCCTCACACCACTTTTCTTCCATTTCTCTCTCAAAAATCTGCCATAATTCACCATCAAAAACCACCACAAATCACCACTCAAACAACCCTAAATCCACTCAAAAACAACCTACTTTAGTCTTAGATTCGTTGGTAAGAAGATACACAATTTTCTCTTCTTTACTTCCTTCAATTTCTATACAATAATCATCACCCATGGATGAATAATACAAGACTTATAATAACATATCTATATCTATGTATATGCATTTTTTTTATCTTACTATATACATATGTAAGATTTTATGTAAGGCTATGCCTACAAATCTACATATGTATATATGCACTTTGTATTTCATTTTTGTTAATATCTTATGTATGGCTATGCCTACGATCATATATGTATATATGCATCTTTATATTTTGTGTTGTTGTGATTCTTATGTATGGCTATGCCTACAAAATAGATGTAAACATGCATTATACTACTCATCTTCATCTCCATTTTCTTTTTATTTGAAGTATTGAAAAGCATGGCTAAGCCTACAAAAATGACTTGATGTTTGTAGATTATCATTTGCACATAGACATGTGTTAAAGATAAGTGATAATCCATGATCAAACCTATATCAAGTTGAAAGACGTAAATTTTACTTATTACATATCTACAAAATCTTTCAAGCATATCATACTTGTAATATACTCAAAATCTGTAGAAAAATGATGGAAATTGCATGTGGGAAAAAGGGCTAAACAATGATTAGTGCCTATGTGTTAGGGTGGTAGTCTATGACTTGAAATCCTAACCCACACATACCCATGCAATCTGTCTAGATTTCTATATCTCACTTTGTGAGGTCATAAATCTGTGTATACTAAACAAAATACCACCATTTTACTACTGAAATTACTATTATGTATTAGCTTTCAAACCCAAGTGGTCTCACTCAAAAACATGGAGTATTCGACCTCCAAACAGCCCATACGAAACTATTGCGCATGTTATGGCAGATTCGTATACCTCACTTTGCAAGGTCATAACTCCATGAATACTTAACCTAAGACTACCATTTTATTACTGATTTTAATGTTATTAAGCTTATCTAACAAGATTATGTTCAAATATAAGTTTAAAATACGTTTCTATAAATTTATACACAAAGGAACACAATCTGTCCAGAAAAACACAGGTTACTAAAATGGTCATAACTTGAGTTCTAGGAAGAGTTAGAAGATGCATTTTTTTTGAAATTTGCGTATTGAAAAGACCTACAACTTTCATGTTTTACACTTTTTCCAGAAATGCACGCATTTTTCTCAGTAAGCCAATTTACGGGTCTGGTCTGGAAACTTTCTGGAATTTTGTTGGATTCTTACTAAAGATCACTTGAAAAGGTGTAAATGTACCCAAAAATGGTTAAATACAACGTGACACTTAAACTAAAAACTATGGGTGATGAAACTTTACAAAAATTAGAATTAATACATATATACGATATGACTAAACTTAAACATTTTATGTGATCTAGGAAGCATAAACCCCACCAAGACCCAAACAAGTACTTGCAACTTTCCGCTCTCTCACTAAGGTGAGTCTCATGGCCCCTACTTCTTTTTAAATGCTTTGACATGTTTTTGGGGTGAGAATACATGTTCTTTTCTTTGTGGACACAAACTAAACTGTTACATATTGCATGAGTTGACACTATCCATTATGTAGGCCTTTATCATGAATTGTTAGTTAAGGACTTAAACGTGAATGTCATGAATAGATCTAATTGGGTTGACGCCCCCATCCGGGTTGGTAGCGCCAACATGACTATAAGTCAAACGGGTGCATTGTCATTTGAGAACTACTTGTGTTTGGATAGGACACTTGCGAGGCACTAAATGTTAAGGTTTCAATTCATGAGCTTATGGCAATAGTAATACAATTTTTTTATATTGTTGAATGGCAATATAACTTGAAATCTCGTGATCCACGGTAATGTTTTACAACTATTAAAACCTATGAGCTCACCAACTTTATGTTGACCCATTTTTACATGTTATTCTCAGGAAATTAAGATGCTTGCTATTTATGAAGATGGCATACCCCTTTTGAAGTTAGGAACTACATTTGCATGGACGAACATTGCTTTTGATCTTAAATTCTTAAACTCCTAACTATTTTGTAACTTATGGGAATTGTTTGTAAACTTTTTAAAGACAAATGGTCTAAGTCTGTAAGACATCTTAAACTTTTATGAAGTATGTTTAAAACGACTCATGTAGAAATCGATCATTGTAATTCTTGTGTTGTGATCTCATGATAGTCGCATCTCGCAACCTTCCGCCGAGGCGGGGTGTGACAGATTTGTCAGTGACAAGAGTTTTCAATGTATTTTGACTGACTTAAATATTCAACGAACTCTAAGTTGTAAAACAGATTTTCATTGTAAAAATTGTTTCAACAGATTTTATGACAACTCTTTCACAAAATGTTTTATAAAATATTCAAATCCATAAATTATTAACAAAGTTGTCAAAATCACGATTACGTTAGTAATAGAGGAGACGACGCCAATTTAACCAGAAATAGTACCAGCTATTTTGTTTTAAAACTTGGGATAGTTAAAAATTCCTTTCGTATATTAGAAATTTATATATCTTTAGAGACTAAACTCTGATGCATCAAGAGCTTGTTACGAGTGTGGAAACCCTGAACATTTTAGGAATGCACATTGAAATCCCAATGTGGTCACAGGTACCTTTCTCCGAAATAACCACTACGCATCAGTATTTTTTGACTCAGGGGCAGATAAGAGCCTTGTCTCACATCAGTTTAGGCCCCTAACCCATAGGGAATCTGTTGGTACATTTAATGTGTTAGTCAGTTGGTCTATCGAGTTGTAAAAGTGCCGAGTAGTCGTTTAATAGAAATATAGATTTTGTACCTAGCGACACTTAAGTTTAGGTTTAGGCGACACTTGCCTAAGTGACGCATAGCGACACTTAGGTAAGTGACGCATGAAGGCGACCACATGCATCACTGGCCAAGTGACGCATGTCTGCCGATTTTCTTTTAGTATAAATACAAACCTACGAGTTTTTGGCTAGGGTTGACGAAACCCTAGCACCATTTGTCGACTAAACTCATATGTAATCAGTTCCAATACGATATTAAAGCTAATAAACTTGTTTACTTTGTTCAATTGATTGTTTCGGTTTAAGTTTATTAGCAATTTGTGTGATTGATTGTTTCCGCCACTCAATCGCTGTCTACCATCACTTAGATCCATCACATAGGGAACTCACAGCTGGTATCAGAGGGACTAGGTGATTAGATTGACATTTTGAAGACGTTTTGGATTGATTTCGGTTTCGTTCGTATAAAGAATCGAGAATAATCACGGATTTCGAGTTGATTAGGTGCTTTCCAGATGATTTTCATCATTTACCGCAGGTTTCGTTCGTTAGGGTTTGAGAAATTTTCGTTAGGTTTACGAAAATTCAACTCTTAGGGTTTTTGGGATTTTACAGCCGTTTCTGCGACACTCGTTGCGTCACTTGAACGCGTCACTTAGTGCGGCACTTCGTAAGTCCAAATTAGGGTTTTTACCGACACTCTGGTGCGTCACTTTGGTGAGTCACTTGGAGCGTCATTTGGGGTTAACATGACACTTCACTCAAGTATCGTCTAATTTAATCCACCGTCACTCACGTACGTCACTTTAGCATGTCACTTGAGTGCCCTGCGTCACTTCTGCTAGTGACTCCTGTTTGATTTCTTGCGTTACTTACACTAGTGACGCTTGTTTGATTTATTGCATCACCTACACTAGTGACGCCTATTTGATTTACTGCGTCACTCAAGTATGACACTTGAGTGCGTCACTTGCTAGATTGAGCGACATTTGATTACAGTGTCATCAGTCACTTTATACGTCACTCGATAGTGTCACTTATCAAGTGCCGCTAGTCGTTGTGACACTTGGTGCGTCACTTACCAAGTGACGCCTTTGGTACTAATAAGTTTGCAAGTTCTTGTTTTTGAGTTAATTTTCAGGATATTCTTTAATGGCTGCTGCTGCTGATAAAGAAGATATTCGGGGAATCAGGGATATGATTAAACAAAATCATGATGTCGGTTCTAATAATAAACCTCCTCTATTCACTGCTGATATGGATTACGCATATTGGCGTGACCGATTTGTACAATACGTTGATTTCCACTGTCCAGAGCTCTGGGGTCCGCTCAGAGAAAGGTATGAAGCTCCAGTAGCTGAGGGAGACTATCGTGGTATCCCTCCATCCAAAACTTACAAAGGTATGTCTCCTGAAGAGAAGAAGGAGTATGATATTTAAAGAAAGGCTCATTCGGCCATCTGTATGTGCCTTACTAAAGATGTCTTACACCTCTTCAAAACTCATGACATAACATACGATCTTAGGAAGGCTATTGAGACGAGATGTGGTGGAAATCAGAAGCACAAGGAGGCTAAATTAGAACTAATCAAGAAACAGTATGATTTGTTTGATTCTCTTCCTAATGAAACAGCATCGGGTGTTTTTACAAGATACTCGCAGTTAGTTAGTGAGTTGACCGAGGGAGGCTACAATTTCCCTCATATTGAAGTAAATAAGAAGTTGTTGGACGTTCTACCAAGTAGTTGGGACGTTAAAGTGCAATTTTTAAAACAGAGCCAAGAGTTAGCTACAATGAACTTGGATGAGCTAATTGGTGTTCTTCAAGCTCATGCGATGGAGTTGAAGAAGAAGGAATGTAAATCGGGTGGTTTTGTTCAAGACCCGACATTATATGGAGGAAAAGTCAACACCGGGAAGACTTATGGTGGAATGGCTTTCGTTTCTTCTACTAGTTCTCTATTACAACCTTCATTGCAGTCTACTGGTGTTCATCATCCGGTGTATGCTTCTGGACTCTCACAAGGGTCACAACAGCAAGTCCCAGTTTCCCCTGCTATTCAAGAACAGGCTGCTATCTATACAGCCTTTCTTAGCTCCTACAAGGATTTGGTTTCACAACCAAATTCTACATTAGAACTGGCTAAAGAAGATTATGCTCAATTAGATGACGATGATCTTGAGCAAATGGATTTAAACTGGAATATTGCCATGATCTCAAGGAAAGTTCAGAAATTCTTGCAACGGACTGGTCGCAAGAGTTTGGAAGGAGATGGAAAAACCAGTTTTGGCTTTGACAAGAGCAAGGTTCGCTGTTATAATTGTTAGAATTTGGGACATTTCGCTAGAGAATGTGAAAAACCCAAAGTTCCTCCATCAGGTTTCACGAAGCCTGATGCTCCTAGAACTCCAGAGAAAGAAGAAGTAAAGCAAGCAACAGCTGATGCACTAGTTGTCTTTGAGCCTACCAACACAGAATGGAGCATGTATGCTGACAAGTATCAACAGTGTCTTATGGCTCACATTTCTAATGAGGTACGCAATGAATAAGAAGAACCTTTGAACTGTATTTCGTGCATTAAGTTAACTGAATCTTTAAAGTGCTTTCAAGAAGACAACGTAGACTTAAGAAAAAAGGTTGAAAAACTTAATGAGTCAAATAAGTACTTAAAGGCCAATGAACAATTGTATGATAAGAAAATTGAGGCTTATCAACAGGACACTCAAAGGTATAAATCTAAGGTTTTTAGTCAACAGGATGCTATTAATAGTATCTTGCTAAAATAGAACTTTTGAGAAAGGAACTATCTGATTTGAAAGTTGAATATGAGAACTATAAAAATAAGATTCTAGGTTCCTCTTCTTCTACGGTTGCCTTCAATGAAATCCTAAACAAGCAAAGGACATATAATAAAACTAAGACAGGACTAGGTTATACTGTAGTCCCACCTCCCACTGAATACTGTCCTATGCCTGTTAAGGAAAGCACCGAAGAGATTCCAGTTGACTATGCATTGTTATATGGGGTCAAGTCAAAGGTCAATCATCAAAACAAACAGGAAAAGGAGAAAACCAAGCGGCCAAAGTATCCTTCGCCTCAGTTTGTTAAGTCTAAATGTGAATATCCAGTTAGTATTGAGGAGATTATTGAGATTGAGGATATTACTGATCAGGAGTATCCTGAATTTAAAAGAAGGTTGAAGTAAAATCTAAAAAAGTGGTTTTAAAGGTTGAACCTACAATTAAGGTTCACCCAAAAAAGGAAAAGGACAAGGTTTTAAATACAAAATCTCAAACTTTACAGTCACCTGTAAAGGTTTTGCAATATAAAGCTACACGTGAAAAAGAATTTTGTGATAAACCTTCCACTTCAACCTCTCAATCAAAACAAGCATTTTCTAAGACATGCACGCAATGTTCATGTTCTAGAAATGCTTCCCCTCCTCCTGTAGTAAGTCCTCAGCCTCAACCATTTGTTGAGACTCGTTCGTGCTTTTACTGTAAAAGACAAGGACATTTAATTCGTGAATGTCCCAACTTTCTCATCAGCACTATGGGAGAGAAATGCATAGGACATCAGTTTATAGAAATTCATTTTCAAAATCACCACCTAGGCGTTATTCAATCTCTCCCAAGCCTGCTGAAAAGCCAAATAATGTTGGGCAAAAACCTTTGCCAAAACAAAAGCTCGACATTACTCCCAAACCAATTTCCGTACAAACTAAAGTTTGGAAACGAAAGGAGTCTGTTAGTGACTCTTCTGTCATCAACAATAACACATTAGATGAAAATTCTGATTTGTTAAAAAATAAAGTTCTATCCGATGTGATTATTGTTGATGACCTTGGTAGACCTAAGTCTGTAAAGGCTTGGGTCACCGTTTCTCACTAATCTCCTTACCTTTATGTGTTGCAGCAGTCAGAACGAGTTAAAGATAGTGAATGGTTCATGGATAGTGGCTGTTCGTGACACATGACTGGCGATGTGTCGCTTTTGACAAATGTTAAACCACATGCCGGAGGACATGTTGCTTTTGCTGGAGATACAGGAGGAACTATTACGGGAAAGGGAACGCTAACTAACAGGAAAGTTAGCTTTGAGAATGTGAACTATGTGGCTCAACTTACTCACAACTTGCTGAGCGTTTCACAAGTCTGTGATAAGGATTTTACCACTGCTTTCACAAAGACAGAATGTGTGATACCGAAGCCAGGTTTCGTTATTCCTGAAGAATGGGTGCTTCTGAGGGCGCCACGGAGAAACGATACTTACGTGATGAACATGCGAACTATGGAGACTGCAGATGAATACATCTGTCTCCTATCAAAGGCTTCGGAAAAGGAATCATTACTTTGGCATAGACGAATGAGACACATTCATTTTCGCAAAATGAATTTTCTAATAAACAATGATTTGGTAATTGGAGTTCCAAAACAGTCATTTGCCCTAAAAGATGACTGCATTGCATGCCACAAAGGGAAACTCCACAAAATGTCCCATAAGTCGAAGGTAGTGAATTCCATTGCTGCACCACTGGAGCTCTTACATATGGATCTTTTTGGTCCTATTTCCACTAAGAGCATCGGTGGTAGATCTTACTGCTTAGTAGTCACCGATGACTACTCCAGATTTTCATGGGTATATTTTCTTGGTGCAAAGAGTGAAACACCAGATATTTTGGTGTATCTGTTGGATAAGTTGGCAAATCTATGCAACTTAAAGGTGAAGAGACTGCGAAGTGACAAGGGAACTGAATTCAAGAACTCAACTCTTGAGTTATATTGTGCCACGAAAGGCATTGATCATCAGTTCAGTGCTCCAAGAACTCCTCAACAGAATGGAGTTGCAGAGCGTAAGAATAGGACTATTATCGAGACAGCTCAGACCATGCTGGCCGATTCTAAGCTTCCTATTATCTTTTGGGCAGAAGTAGTCAGTACTGCTTGATACATTCTGAATCGCGTGCTCACGGTTAAGAAAAAGAACAAGACTTGTTATGAACTTTTCAATAACCGTAAGCCAACTCTGCAGTTTCTAGAGCTATTTGGGTGTCCGTTTCTGATTATGATCTCAAAAGAAAAGGTCTCGAAGTTTGGAGCTAAAGTTGTTGAAGGGATTTTCCTTGGTTATTCAGTCAATTCTACGAACAAAAGAGTCTACATTAAATCAACACACCAGGTGGAAGAGCATTTTGAGGTAAAATGCATGCGTTACACGGATTCTCCTCAAGGAACGGGTCCGGAATGGTTGTTCAACTATAAGGATGTGTTTAACTCTTTTGACATACCCGAAGAAGATAATGAAGAGGAGGAGTTAGTTACCTTACTTCATGGCATCAGTTTGTGTCAAGACACATCTACCTCAAAACCTACATCCACACCTACTCCAACACCCACACCTACTCCAACACCCACACCATTACCTACTACATCCACACCATCCCCTACTATCCCACCTTCGGATGTTCCTTCTACTTCAGGAACGACTAATGCAACAGAACATCCTGATGATCCCAATATGCCTCCTTTAGAGGAAGACGAGGAAGAAGAAGAATTGGTTCATTCTCACCTCTTCTCTAATGAAGATGATACGGACCTACAACCACCTGTGCAACCTGAAAGTTCTACTGCTCCTGAGACAAACACTGTTCCCGTTACTGAAGGGGATTTGAACAACTTGGAGTTAGTACTTGCACCGGATTTAATCCCAGTGACACGTGTACACAGGGATCACCCCATCAATAATATTATCGGTGATCCTAATGCTGCGGTTCAAACAAGGCAACAAGTGAAACAAAATCCAAATCAAGAAATGTTGAATCTGGTTGCTCGGATAAATTCTTGCCATTTATCCCAAATTGAACCCAAGAAAGTTGATGAGGCCTTAAAAGATCCATCCTGGGTCGAGGCCATGCAAGAAGAGTTACAGCAGTTCAACAAGCTGCATGTCTGGGATATAGTTCCGTTACCCAAAGGTGCTCATTTAACCGGCACTCGATGGGTATTTCGAAATAAGATGGATGATCGGGGTATAGTGATTCGGAATAAAGCTCGATTGGTTGTTCAAGGTTTTAGTCAAATCGAGGGCTTAGATTATGATGAAGTCTTCGCTCCTGTGGCAAGACTTGAGTCTATTCGGATCTTTCTTGCGTTCGCTTCTTTCAAAGAGTTTCGTGTTTACCAACTCGATGTTAAAAGAGCCTTTCTATATGGACAGGTGGATACGGATGTGTATGTTAAACAGCCTCCAGGTTTTGAAGACCCTGAGCATCCAGAATACGTCTGCAAGTTGAACAAGGCGTTATATGGTCTTCATCAAGCTCCACGGCTTTGGTATGAGAGGCTCACTACCCACTTAATCAAGCATGGTTTTGTTCGAGGGAATATCGATAGTACTCTGTTCATTCGTAAAGAACAGACTGGAGATCGAGAAGATATGTTACTGGTGCAGGTGTATGTGGACGACATTATTTTTGGCTCTACAAATGAAGCGATGTGCAAGCATTTTGAGGAGATTATGAAATCTGAGTTTGAGATGAGTGCGATGGGGGAGCTCAAATTATTTTTAGGTGAACAAGTTTAGCAGTCTCCAAAAGGTATTTATATTCATCATTCAAAGTATGTCAAAGACATGTTGACTAGATATGACCTGCTCAATTATAAAACCTATGGGACTCCTATCGAACTTAATCACAACCTTAGACTTGCTGCAGATGAGGAAGATTGCAAAGAAAAGGACTATCGATCAATGATAGGTTCTTTGATGTATTTGACCGCTTCTCTACCGGATATTGTGTTTGCGGTATCCGTCTGCTCACGCTTTCAAGCCAAACCCAAGATTCGGATCATGGCGGCTGCAGCATAGACAAGAAATCTACCACCGGTGGATGCCAATTCCTCGGATCTCGATTGGTCTCATGGCAATGCAAGAAACAGACTACAGTTTCTCTTTCAACTACAGAAGCTGAGTACGTTGCTACTGCGAGTTGCTGTTCTCAGGTTCTATGGATTCAGCATCAACTGCGTGATTACGGGTTACTTCTTTCTATGACTCCTATTCACATAGATAACACTGCTGCTATATCTATCACATGCAATCCCGTACAACAATCTAAGACTAAACACATTGAACTTAGGTTCCACTTTATACGGGATTGCTATGAAAAACACCTGATAGACCTTGTCCACATAGACACCCTAAAACAGAATGCCGACCTTTTCACAAAAGCTTTTTCACATACTCGATTTGATGAACTAATCAACATGATTGGTTTAAGGTTCTTTATAGCCAAAAAGTAATTTATAACTTGGAACGTAATTTATCTTTTTATGTGTGTTTTAAAGAAAAAAATAAAAAAAAATACACGCAACAGCCACCCTTTATACTTTTTAGTATTAAAGAAATGCACCGTTGCTACATTTTAAAATAGACGTTGAAGTTGTGTCTGTAAACAACTTGGGATATGATAGTACATCGGGTGACATGCACAAAATGGAGATTTAAGGTTTATCTTGGATGTGTCAGTAGATTTATCTGATGTGTTGAAAACAGTTTTTATAAACATTGTCTTCGTCGTACGATATATTAGTAGGCATGTTATGCAAAACTCTTTGAGATCTCTTAAGAAGCCTAATAATTAATTGTCTATTTCAAGTGGTACAACATCATTAGATGTATGACAAAAGTCTTAATTTCTTCCTTATGCTAGACATGTTTTCGTGAAAGAGGTTTATTTGATATCATTTGGGGGTATATATTGACAATTTCCTCTGTTATACGTAAGTATAGACCTGGTTTCTGTTAATAAATACTTAAAAATTAAGCAAACACAAGTCAAAGTACTTGCAAAGTCTTTAAAATTAAGATACCTTACAAGGTCGCTAAAATGGTTTGACCAAGTCTGGTTTTGCATAAACCTGAATCAAGCTATGTCGCTCTGTTGTACGTAAGTACAGACCTGTCACCGCTGACTTGATTCTTAAACTTGATTTTCTTATATTCTCTCTGTAAATGGAAACCTGGTCTATGTCTTAAGTTAAGATGTATATCTATGGTGGGGACCACAGCGAAATGTACATACAAATAATAATAACATTAGCTCCTAGATGTGAAGTGTAACATGTTTAAAGTGGACAAATATACTAATAATCGTTTTGAAATAATTTTAATAAAAATTGTTTTTCGCATGTCAAGTAAATTTAAAGTGGACAAATATACTGATGATCGAAATAACACTTACTGTTCCTAATAAATGCATGTTATTCCGATATGATCCCTAACCAGATTATATCAACTCCGTCACCAAAAAGAATATGTTAATTTTATGTTTGTATATTTGCATTCCTTTATGTGTTCTTATATTTTCTCTAAGTTAGTTTAATTTTATGATTTTATCCAAGTTACAGTTACCTTTCCAAATTTGAGTACCGAAATCACAACGCAAAAATCGATAAAATCGCAAACTTTTCACTAAAAGTGACCTGTTGCGTCACTTCATAAGTGACGCTACTAGTGACGCATACGATATTGCGTCACTTCCACTAGTGACGCTGTAAGTGTCGGGGTAAGCTACGCTACAAGTGCCGGGTTGAGTGACGCATGCTAGGGTTTTCGTATAAATACCCTTTCAAACGACACTCAACATCACCACTTTTCAAATTCACATAGCGTCACTCTCTCTGACATACCGTCAATTATTGTGTCTCTGCATCACTTCGTCTGTGCATTTTTCGTCGATCTGTTTGTGATTTCTCAAGCTTGGTTGCGCATTCCATCGTGATATTCTTGTTCTCCTCATTCATACGACTCGATTGGTACTAATTTTAACCTTTATCTTTCTGTATTCATGTTTTAATCACGTTTTAGGGTTACGGGATTTGGGTTTCTTCGAAATCACACGATTTGGGGTTTAATTTGTTAATGTTTTTCGTTAATAATTGGTGTGTTTCACTCGTTTTTATCATGCGTACATTGTGGTAACTTCGATTTTCAAAACCCCCAAACTTGGTTTCTGGGTATGAACAGTGACACGATGATCTTCATCGTTGTGTCACTTCATGCGTCACTTACCTCAAGTGACGCTACTTGGTAATTTAGAACCCATACCGTCACTTCATCAGTGACGCTTATTACTGCGTCACTTCTTAAGTGACTCTCTAAGTGACGCATGTGCATTTATTACTGGTTATCCCGTCACTCATTTAAGTGACGCCCACTTATGCGTCACTCTCTTAAGTGACTCACTTAGTGACGCTTTTGTCTAAACCGACACTTATACCGTCACTTCCTAAGTGACTCACTGAGATACCGTCACTATGCTAAATGCCGCATACTTTTGACCCGACACTTCTTAAGTGTCGTATCTAATGACGCATGATTTGGCAACATCACTTACACCAGTGACCCATGATAGCGTCACTTACCACTAGTGACGCTATACTTAATTTCTGATTTTGAGCACTATTTTCTGCGACACTTCCTAAGTGTCGGTAGTGGTTATGCGTCACTTCCTAAGTGACGCCTAAATCAGAATTTCATTTTTTAAATTATGCGTGTTCGTGCTAATTCTATAACGTTTGTGGTTATTTTTGTTTCGTATTTTAGCTTATAGATGGCTGATTTACAAAACTACTATCGCCGCACCAACACTCGTCACAATATCACTGCTTTTTTGGAGTCCACGCATGCGAACTCGGCTCCTTTTCGACCTATGATAGATTTCCTGCGACGATCGAGGATTCATTATGCTATCACTGCATCTACTCTTGTTTACATGAATCAGATTGAAGAGTTTTACGATCATGCTTTCATACGGACTCAGGGTGATGTTCCGAGAATTGTGTCCAAGATGTTTGGTGAGGAAATTGAGATCATCGAGAACTCTGTTCGACGGGTTCTCCAATTCAATGATAACGATACAATGCCGACTATGTTCGCGACAACGTTTATCTACGACGGACTTCAACGTATGTGTGACACCCCTCAAAATATTTATACGCGAAGTATTGCTTAATTCGTAATTAGTTATAATTACGCACAAAACATTCCGAACGAACCCGACAAAAGTACACGACCGTTGGTGAACAAAATATTAAATAATACGAAATTATTTAATAAACTCAAAAACTTATAAATATTATGCCGATAATATCCAACGAATCATTCGCATCATATAAAATAACTCAAACGCGACGAAAACGTGCGGAACGCGTCCGACAATCGAATGAGAACCCAAATATATATTATGAATTTAAAATATATCATTTCAAGTAAAACTTTTACTTAAAATATCGTACTTTGAATCGATAACGAAAAAGGTCTGATTAAAACGTTACGCGATTTAACTTCCGTAAAATGAACGCGCAAATCGAGACAGATAAATTAATGGAACCTTTTTATAAATGTTTTCAAGTATTTAGAATAAAGATATCACATAAAAATATCAAAAATTTAAATCGTTACTTAAACGTGCATATTAAACATTTAACGTCTAAATTAACGTCGAAACGATCGGGTAAACGACCACGGGACTTAACGTAACTTTGGGGAATTAAAATTTGACCAAATCTTGTGTGGGACCCATGAGAAATCTGCTGATTTCTCATCACATGCCACCCCTTTGTTTGACCACTCCCACACCATGCAAAATCAAATGATGACACTTTCACCTCCATCCACTCCTAATACATGCATTTGCATCATTCACACTCTAACCCTCAAACTCATTTTCTCTCTAGTCCCCTATCTCTCTAAAAACTCAGAGAAATACTCAGCCCTTTTCCACCTCCATAAACCACCATCAACCACCATAATCCACCATTACACCACCACCATTTCCTTCATCCATTTTCAAAGATTTTTGCAAGGAATTGAAGCTCAAGAACATCTCATCTCATTTCTATCCTTCTATCTTCAAATCATCATTGTGAGGACTCATTTCTACTTCCATCTATGTTTATTTACATGTTATATGGTTCATCTAACTCGATTATGTCCAAAATCTTTGATAAATTACGTTTTTATAAAGTATACATACACATGCATAATCTGTCTTCAAAAAGTCAGTTTGGTAAATCGGCCATATCTTGAGTTCTAGGAAGAATTAGATAACGAATTTTTTTTTTAAAAGTTGCGTATTGAAAAGATCTACAAAAAGTTCTTCTTTGGCTCTTTCCAGAAAAGTACGGATTTTTATATATAACCAGATCTTTGAGCCTGGTCTGAAGGTTTTCGAAAACCGAGTTCGATTCCTTAGCAAAATTAATTACCTATGTAAATAGACACTATAGTTGCTATAAAAGTTATATGTTAGTATAGAAACCATGGTGATCAGTTGGTAAAATTTGTGAGGCTTGATTTGGACCAGAAGTTAGTAAGAACTATGGCGAAACAAACCGACAAAAACTGAAAACATAACTAGGGACTGTTTTGGAACTATTGTAAAAATCGACACTTTTGGTGAACTCCGACATGAACCGACAATTTATTTGGTCTCTATAAACTGATATATGGGTTGGGTGAAAATTTCGGG
Organism: Pseudognaphalium luteoalbum; assembly: GCA_963422505.1. Classification (NCBI taxonomy): domain Eukaryota; kingdom Viridiplantae; phylum Streptophyta; class Magnoliopsida; order Asterales; family Asteraceae; genus Pseudognaphalium; species Pseudognaphalium luteoalbum. The sequence goes on along the minus strand of OY730192.1, from coordinate 115,832,987 downwards.
TCAAACCGAGTAAGTTTGACCAAGTCAACAAAAGTGGCTCGATTTCTAAAAGCTTACTATTTTTGGGAAAATGGTAACAAAAATGGGTTTGGGTGACTTAGTTGGTAACTTTGACCAACTTTGACCAAGTTTGACCATATTTGACCAGTTTGACCAACTTTGACTAGGCTTGACCACCTTTGACCAGTTTGACCAACTTTGACCAACGGTTTAAGGTTTTTACAAACTAAATAATCTGTTTGCAACATATGATATGTACTAATAAATGGTATACAACAAAACAAACTTAATAATAATGTCTAAATGAATTAGTATTACAAACTTTCACCAACGGGTCGTACATGTTTTAATAAACGAACTTGAACAACTTATTTGGGCATAACTAGTTGATGAACGCTAACATGGATGGTCAACTACGACATCCACATACTTACACTTGTAATCTCATACGTTTAGGATGTTAGGGGATTATTGACTCGAAACATAATTGCATTAGAGACACTAGCATCCACAGGTGAGTTCACAGCCCCTTCTTTTACTGTTTTCAATACTTTTCTCTAACAGGGGTGAAGGACATAGCTACTACTTTACTGTTTTGATACAAGCGTACAACGATTATTATAAATGCTTTCATACTATTACTTGAACTGTTTACAAAATGACTTTTCACACTATTTTGGGAACATGACAACGAATCTTGGTACGGACCTAGGTTTACGAGAGGTAGTTGTGTGCACAAAAGTCCCAGTGTAAGCAACCTATAACCATTAGCTAGGTGACTCTAGCCACTAGATATACGGATAGTACTATCGAGTTGACAGCCCTCCCACTATTATAACTTGTTGGTCGCGCCAACCGCACGACGGCAGTCGTAACGAGGAGCGTATGTTTAAAATGTTACTGTGGCAAAAACGTGAAACATCGTGGATTGGTTATAGCACTAGGGGTCGTTACTATAACTCATAAGGTCTAGCTAACCTTTGAGGGATCACCGTCTATATCTCCCAACTATTATGAACATTTTTGAAAATAACATTTTCCTACGCTTGATTACATAGGAATGCGTTCCTACTAGTTATACAACTAAATTGTTTTCTTTCCAAACATATACAATTGGATGTGTTGACATCACTAAAACGAAGCGATACTTTTGGATGACGTTCCAACTAAAACGAAACATTATTTGACTTTTGAGTCAACGAACTTACAAACAAAAATTGGTTTTTCGAACCATACTTATAAACATAAAACCTGTGAATTCACTCAACATTTTGTTGACTTTTTGCTATGTCTTTCAGGAAACTAGCAGCACCAGTAAGACTGCACACATTCTGGATTAGGCAACCCATGAAGAATTAGGATGCCACGTTTTGGGACACTAAGAATTTCCTTTGTATTACTGATTTCCGTTAGTCATACTTGTGAAATTCTCTTTTGAAATATGTAATCTTAAACTATTTGGATCTTGCAAATACTATTCCTACGACTCTGACGAGTTGTAGCTTTTGTAACAAATGCTTACTTAAATGGCATCTTAATTTACTGTTCAGCAATAATCATATGCTCTGATATGCGTGATTGTCCTACGTTAACGTCGGCACCCCTACTTAAACAAATGCTTCCGCTAACCACGATTAACGAATTTGGGGGTGCGACAGATTGGTATCAGAGCCATTGGTTATAGCGAACTAGAAGTCTTTAAGTGACCTAGAGACCTTAGAGACCTAGACTATAGCCTTTGCTAGGACACTCATTGCATACATACACTTGCATACGTCTAACTCGCTATACGATAACTATCATCACACCTATGTTAATCACGACACATCGGCACACGAGAACCCGCCGCACGACTCTATCGTACCCTCAACCTATTTATTCACTATACGACATTTTTCAACTTTTGTGTAATAAATGTATGGTTGATTTTACCTTGTATTCCTTGAACTATACTACTTTCAATTCGTTCATTCCTGCTTCGACTTCGCGTGAACCTGATCGTATTGAACGGTTGATGAAAAGAAGTATGTATTTGGCATCATATAATGACGCCTGGCCAACGTGATTATATCATACTAAGTACATATGGGCGTTTCATAGTCGTAAGATACACGATGGGGATATCGCTAATTCTTCTTAATGCTCGATAACTGAAATGTGTGAAACTTCATTCTTCACGTTTCTTACGTTGGCATTGACTTCCGCATTTCATTCATCGCAGAACACAAACATGCCGCCAAAGCAAAGGACGACCAGAAATAGTCGACGAACAACTCCACCTCCTGTTGTAGAAACCACTGAACAAATAATTGAACGACGAGTCGCAGAAGCTATTGCCCAGTATGAGGCAAGTCGCAACCGCGATGATGGCAGCGGATCGGGGGTAAGAAACACAGGGAACGAAGAACCCGTGAATACCCAACGAGGGTGTTCATACAAAACATTCTTATCTTGCAAACCTAGTACCTTCAACGGAACCGAAGGAGCGATTGGCATTGTCCACTGGATCGAGAAGATGGAATCAGTGCTTGACATTAGCGACTGTGCACCCGAACGCATGGTAAAATATGCTACATGCACGCTAGCTGAGAAAGCATTGACCTGGTGGAATGCTCAAATACAAACACTCGGACGAACAACCGCCTACGCCATCTCTTGGGAAGATTTGAAAAGAATGATCATGGAGGAATTCTGTCCCCGCAGCGAATTGCAAAAGATCGAAACCGAACTTTGGGACATCAAAATGATCGGTGCCGACATCACCGGATATACAACGAGGTTCCAAGAGCTCGCACGCCTTGTACCCCACATGGTGACTCCTGAGTACAAACGTATTGAGCGTTACAACTGGGGATTAGCGCCACAAATCTGAAATCTTGTAATGTCCTCCAAACCAACTACTTTTAGGAGTGTGGTAGACTTGGCACAAAGTTTAACGGATGACGCAGTTAGGATGGGAACCCTGACAGTGAAAATTGTGTCGGGAAAGAGCGAACCGAACAGTACAAGTATTGGAAGTACTGGAAGTGAAAAACGGAAGTGGGACAATGAAGGAAATGACCGTCAGGGTCAACAGAACAAAAGGTATTCGGGAAACACCAGGGCTTACGCCGCCACCACCACTGAACCGAAACCATACCTTGGTAACAAACCAAAGTGTGACAAGTGCGGGAAGCACCATGACGGTGAATGTACCTTCTGCCAAAACTGCAAACGTTGGGGTCATGTAACCCAAAGCTGTAAAGCAAACCCTCCCACCCGAACAAACCCTAAACGACAAAACACTGGGTGTTTCGAATGTGGTGACCCAAAGCACTACCGAAATCAGTGCCCACAACTCAACAACCCCAACCCCAACAACAATAATCAAAACAACAACCGCAATAACCAAAATGACAACACTCGCAATGTCAACACGCAACCAAGACGTGGACGCGCATACATCCTTAGGGCACCGGATGCACCTCAGGATCCCTACGCCAACATTGGTACGTTTCTAGTTAACCAATACTACGTCTTAATATTACATGATCCGAACACATTTTTGAAACACATGCGTCTAACCCGCCGACACGATTTAAATCTCGGGACGAGATTTCTCTAACAGGGGGAGAATGTGACACCCCTCAAAATATTTATACGCGTAGTATTGCTTAATTCGTAATTAGTTATAATTACGCACAAAACATTCCGAACGAACCCGACAAAAGTACACGACCGTTGGTGAACAAAATATTAAATAATACGAAATTATTTAATAAACTCAAAAACTTATAAATATTATGCCGATAATATCCAACGAATCATTCGCATCATATAAAATAACTCAAACGCGACGAAAACGTGCGGAACGCGTCCGACAATCGAATGAGAACCCAAATATATATTATGAATTTAAAATATATCATTTCAAGTAAAACTTTTACTTAAAATATCGTACTTTGAATCGATAACGAAAAAGGTCTGATTAAAACGTTACGCGATTTAACTTCCGTAAAATGAACGCGCAAATCGAGACAGATAAATTAATGGAACCTTTTTATAAATGTTTTCAAGTATTTAGAATAAAGATATCACATAAAAATATCAAAAATTTAAATCGTTACTTAAACGTGCATATTAAACATTTAACGTCTAAATTAACGTCGAAACGATCGGGTAAACGACCACGGGACTTAACGTAACTTTGGGGAATTAAAATTTGACCAAATCTTGTGTGGGACCCATGAGAAATCTGCTGATTTCTCATCACATGCCACCCCTTTGTTTGACCACTCCCACACCATGCAAAATCAAATGATGACACTTTCACCTCCATCCACTCCTAATACATGCATTTGCATCATTCACACTCTAACCCTCAAACTCATTTTCTCTCTAGTCCCCTATCTCTCTAAAAACTCAGAGAAATACTCAGCCCTTTTCCACCTCCATAAACCACCATCAACCACCATAATCCACCATTACACCACCACCATTTCCTTCATCCATTTTCAAAGATTTTTGCAAGGAATTGAAGCTCAAGAACATCTCATCTCATTTCTATCCTTCTATCTTCAAATCATCATTGTGAGGACTCATTTCTACTTCCATCTATGTTTATTTACATGTTATATGGTTCATCTAACTCGATTATGTCCAAAATCTTTGATAAATTACGTTTTTATAAAGTATACATACACATGCATAATCTGTCTTCAAAAAGTCAGTTTGGTAAATCGGCCATATCTTGAGTTCTAGGAAGAATTAGATAACGAATTTTTTTTTTAAAAGTTGCGTATTGAAAAGATCTACAAAAAGTTCTTCTTTGGCTCTTTCCAAAAAAGTACGGATTTTTATATATAACCAGATCTTTGAGCCTGGTCTGAAGGTTTTCGAAAACCGAGTTCGATTCCTTAGCAAAATTAATTACCTATGTAAATAGACACTATAGTTGCTATAAAAGTTATATGTTAGTATAGAAACCATGGTGATCAGTTGGTAAAATTTGTGAGGCTTGATTTGGACCAGAAGTTAGTAAGAACTATGGCGAAACAAACCGACAAAAACTGAAAACATAACTAGGGACTGTTTTGGAACTATTGTAAAAATCGACACTTTTGGTGAACTCCGACATGAACCGACAATTTATTTGGTCTCTATAAACTGATATATGGGTTGGGTGAAAATTTCGGGTCAAACCGAGTAAGTTTGACCAAGTCAACAAAAGTGGCTCGATTTCTAAAAGCTTACTATTTTTGGGAAAATGGTAACAAAAATGGGTTTGGGTGACTTAGTTGGTAACTTTGACCAACTTTGACCAAGTTTGACCATATTTGACCAGTTTGACCAACTTTGACTAGGCTTGACCACCTTTGACCAGTTTGACCAACTTTGACCAACGGTTTAAGGTTTTTACAAACTAAATAATCTGTTTGCAACATATGATATGTACTAATAAATGGTATACAACAAAACAAACTTAATAATAATGTCTAAATGAATTAGTATTACAAACTTTCACCAACGGGTCGTACATGTTTTAATAAACGAACTTGAACAACTTATTTGGGCATAACTAGTTGATGAACGCTAACATGGATGGTCAACTACGACATCCACATACTTACACTTGTAATCTCATACGTTTAGGATGTTAGGGGATTATTGACTCGAAACATAATTGCATTAGAGACACTAGCATCCACAGGTGAGTTCACAGCCCCTTCTTTTACTGTTTTCAATACTTTTCTCTAACAGGGGTGAAGGACATAGCTACTACTTTACTGTTTTGATACAAGCGTACAACGATTATTATAAATGCTTTCATACTATTACTTGAACTATTTACAAAATGACTTTTCACACTATTTTGGGAACATGACAACGAATCTTGGTATGGACCTAGGTTTACGAGAGGTAGTTGTGTGCACAAAAGTCCCAGTGTACGCAACCTATAACCATTAGCTAGGTGACTCTAGCCACTAGATATACGGATAGTACTATCGAGTTGACAGCCCTCCCGCTATGATAACTTGTTGGTCGCGCCAACCGCACGACGGCAGTCGTAACGAGGAGCGTATGTTTAAAATGTTACTGTGGCAAAAACGTGAAACGTCGTGGATTGGTTATAGCACTAGGGGTCGTTACTATAACTCATAAGGTCTAGCTAACCTTTGAGGGATCACCGTCTATATCTCCCAACTATTATGAACATTTTTGAAAATAACATTTTCCTACGCTTGATTACATAGGAATGCGTTCCTACTAGTTATACAACTAAATTGTTTTCTTTCCAAACATATACAATTGGATGTGTTGACATCACTAAAACGAAGCGATACTTTTGGATGACGTTCCAACTAAAACGAAACATTATTTGACTTTTGAGTCAACGAACTTACAAACAAAAATTGGTTTTTCGAACCATACTTATAAACATAAAACCTGTGAATTCACTCAACATTTTGTTGACTTTTTGCTATGTCTTTCAGGAAACTAGCAGCACCAGTAAGACTGCACACATTCTGGATTAGGCAACCCATGAAGAATTAGGATGCCACGTTTTGGGACACTAAGAATTTCCTTTGTATTACTGATTTCCGTTAGTCATACTTGTGAAATTCTCTTTTGAAATATGTAATCTTAAACTATTTGGATCTTGCAAATACTATTCCTACGACTCTGACGAGTTGTAGCTTTTGTAACAAATGCTTACTTAAATGGCATCTTAATTTACTGTTCAGCAATAATCATATGCTCTGATATGCGTGATTGTCCTACGTTAACGTCGGCACCCCTACTTAAACAAATGCTTCCGCTAACCACGATTAACGAATTTGGGGGTGCGACAGTATGGGTTATCTGGCGAATCAGCTTTCTGATTTCCGTAAACAATATCTCTGCCGGGTTTGGAGGTATTTGTGTCATATTGTGATTGTTTGCTTATCTCCGAGGAAGGGAGGATACGATGCCGCGAGTCATTTGACTTTATCTCTTATGTTGGCCTTAATCTACAACAAGCCGTATAACATCAGCGGTTATATATTTGGAAACATGGTTGAGAATATTCGAGCTGGGAAGGATAAGTGGCTGCAATATCCACGGTTTGTGCAGCTGCTGTTGAATGACTTGAATCTTGAGATTGCCCCAGATCCACGATCCCTTTTGGTGCCAACGCCAATGCTTCTTCGTGTCTTCAATGACTGCAAATTAGCGCCAAAGGGTGAACAAGTTTTGGCGGATGGTGAACTATTCGGGCACATAGTCAATGAAAACTATGTTGCGCCGATAAATGATGGATTTGAGGATGATGTGATTCCTCCGGTAAATAAGGATGACCTGGTTGACACGGAAATTGCACAGGATTTGGATGATATTGATCGTGTTGAGCGGGTTGATGAGGATACCGATGATGGTGGGCCCACACCACCCGATTCTGAGGGTGATGTGCCCCCATCAACTGCCTTAGAGCACCTCCAGTGCATAGTATATTTCAGAGTTTAAAGTAGTGCCACATCATTGCCACATCAGCTTTGATATTTTTACACAAAACATCTACTGTCCATTAAACTCTTCACAGTTTAAAGTTATGCCACATCATTATCTTATTTATTATTTTCTTTCAAACTTATTTCTATATATATATATATATATATATATTTATACACTAATATATTTGTTCCTTTTTTTAATTAAATAGGCAATAAAGAATGCTAACATAAGAATCGAAAATTATATTGATAGGAAAACTTGCTACAAACTACTTAAATAGTAGAGAGTAACTTAACGCTATAATACTTAAATATAACATAATCTGAATCATATGATCGATGCTTAAACTAACAATTAATAACTCGATCTAAACATTTAATACTTAAAAACTAGAATACCTATATGTTATATTTTAGTTTAATCTCCGCACAACGGTGGTTCCAACTCTCTAGATTCGATTCGGACATCGCTCGGGGATCCAAGAAAAGGATTTTAATTTCCTCATGTTTAATTTTTTCCTTTCTCAATGCATTCTTCTCATCCACAGAAGCTTGGTAAACTTCCAGGGCCATTTTGTTTTCTTCCACATGTTTTTCGAATAGCTCATCGATTCGGCTACTTGAGGATACAGATGAACTTGTAGCATTTCTCTTCGCTTTTAAAGCTCTCTTTTTACGAACTGGACGATTTGGAACCTCGTTATCTTCGAGATTGATGGGAGATTGATCCTTAGATGAAGGTCTAGATGTTCCACACTTATTGAACCAACGTAACCATTTTGGTTCATTTTTAACCAAGTCCCAGACATGCTCGTGTTTGAACTTGGTGTGATTCATGTCTTCATATTTATCACGAGCCCCTTTTCTTAGATCCTCCTCGGACCACCCACTAAGATTTTGGCTTTTCAACACCGAATATTGTTGGTTAAATGCAGTGACAATTGGATTTATATAGTGCCAATGTCCCTTGATTTTCTCTTGAGGTCTTTTTACTCCCGATACATTGTTATCTTCATAGTATTTGGTGACGCGGTCCTAAAATTCCACATCGCGCTGATTGTTCCCAGCAATGTTATCTTCGGATATATCTATATAACCTTTTGTTAAGATGATATCCTCCGCCTTAGTTCAATAATCGTGTTTTTTAGCTTGCTTTTTTTTGTTAGTAGGCTGTATGTTTGGAGTGGGGCACGGATTTGGGAGTGGATTTTGGAATGGATTTGGGAAAGCATTTGGAAAAGGATGATTAGAGTATGGTTGAACCATGTATGGATTTGGATATTGGTTATGATAAATTGAATAAATGATTTTGGTATGGTAAACTGTTTGGAGTTTCATGATCTTCAGACGTTATCAAACTTGTAAAATAATTTGGGTTTGGATTAAAACCTGAATTTGGATTCATGATATTTTAGTGAGGTTTAGTATGAATATGACATGTTTTCGTGAAGTTGTTAAAAATGGTGGACGATGTTCGTAAAGGTTAAGGTAGTTGAAATAAAAATGGTTTAGTTGGTACATTAATGAGACAGTAACCTGAATGTGGCAATAAACACGTAAATGCGGTAGATGAAAATTAATGTGTTTGGTTGCTTTGGCGTGTAATTCAAACCATGAAATATTAATGTGGAAGTAGATATACTGATGAATAAATATATAAATGTGGTTAGTGGCCTGAGTTATCATGGCAGATATATCGTTCACCCATACAATTTAGTTTTCATTTCATAAACATGTTGTCGTCTTCATCAAGTTCACCTGATATCATGATCAAGAAGTTGACAAATATCTCCTTCACTAATTTATACACGGACTTGAAACGTTTAGAAGTTGAAGAAGATACAGATGCTGAAAGTTCTAGGCGTCCAAAACGGAATCGAACATATATACGTCGAGAACGTGAAGAAGGACACAACCATCTTTGGAAAGACTATTTCACTGATCAACCGGTTTACCCCCCAAATTTGTTTAGACGAAGGTTTCGCATGCGCAAAGAGCTATTTCTAAAAATAGTTGAAGGTATCTCTAATCATTCTATCTATTTTCAACAAAGAACCGATGCTTTAAATAAAAAAGGTCTTTCTCCACTACAAAAATGTACTGCTGCCATACGCCAATTGGCATATGGAACTGCAGCTAATCAATTTGATGAATACATACGTATTGGTGAATCAACTTCAATCGAATGTCTAAATAAGTTTTGTCAATGTGTGAATGAAGTCTATTCAGATATATATTTGAGAAGACCAAACGCTAATGATATTCAAAATTTACTACAAAAGCATTCGGAAAACATTGGTTTCCGGCATGTTAGGAAGTATTGATTGTATGCACTGGCCTTGGAAAAATTGTCCCGTTGCAAAGGTCAGTTCACTAGGGGTGATCAAGGATGTCCAACAATCATGTTGGAGGCAGTTGCATCACAAGATTTATGGATATGGCATGCATATTTCGGTGTGGCGGGATCTAATAAGGATATTAATGTACTTAATCAATCTCCATTGTTCAATGACATATTACAAGGGTATGCTTCAGATTGTAATTTTACGGTCAATGGCACACAATATACAAAAGGATATTATCTAGCAGATGGAATATACCCCGAATAGGCAACGCTGGTTAAGAGTTTTAAACATCCAACTGAACCAGAGAAATCCAAGTTTAAAGAAAATCATGAGGCTGCAAGAAAAGATGTCGAACGAGCTTTCGGTGTCCTCCAATCTCGTTGGGCAATTGTACGAGGTCCAGCTAGATCTTGGCAAATGAAAAACATTAGAGATATCATGTATGCATGCATCATATTGCATAATATGATTGTGGAGGATGAAGGAAATGCGATTAGTGATTGGTCGGATGATGTTGATCCTCCAATACATGTGAACCGAGGACCTACCGATGAAATTCGATACCAAATCGAAAGAAATGCTGAACTACGTGATCGTAGGACACATCGAGAGCTTTGAGATGATTTGACTGAACATATTTGCAATCGCTTTTTGAGCTAAAGAAATCTTGCCCTGGAGAAGGGTATGAGTTTACATATTTGGAAACGCTGAAGCTTATGAGTTTACCTTCATTATGATTGCATGTCCAGTACGTTTAATTGAATGTCCAATTTATAATTGCATGTCAAACGTTTAATTGAATGTCGAGTATGTTATGATTGCATGTCCAGTTTAATTGCATGTCAAACGTATGAGTTTAATTGCATATCCAGTAATGCTTTGGTTGTCCAGTTATATATAATTCAAACCTCAATTTATAATTAATCTAGATAATGGACAAGAGAATAAAGGAATTAAAATGAATAAAGAATTGAGAAAGGGGTCCACCCAGAGTTTAAAGCTCCGTCCAAACAGTTTTGGATGTTACTTTGGATGTCAACCCTCACAATGCAAAATTAAAACTTTAAGTGATGACATGTCAAACTTTACACTTGCATTGGAGATGCTCTTAGATGGGATTCAAATTGCTGATCCTCGACGTTTTAAGCGTATTTTGAGACGAATTTCTGCAGGCAGGGTTCACGTCCCGAGGAATCCAGGTAAACGTCCTGCTGGGTCTTCTCCTTCGTATGCTGATTTACCTCATAGAAGACGCCAGAGGACTAGTGTTATGATAGAGGAACCAGCTCAGCATACCTCTCAGCGACCACAACCTCCGCCACAGTCTAAGATGCCATCGCTCCAGCAGCTACTTGCTCAGATGGAGCTTTTGGCAAAAAGATTTGACGATCAGAAGGCTATTATTGAAGCGCAGGCCTCCCAGATAAAAGATTTGGAGCTCAAAGCTGATGAGGTTGACAATCTACAGCTTCAAGTGACGAATCTGTCATCTAGGGTGTTAGAGTTGGAGTCCGTCACAATTGTTTCGGGGGAGGATGGTCCCAGGGAGTTAGAAACAAATGTAACTCCTCCCTCAGAACCAGAATATGTACAACCTTCTGCTATTAATGAAAATATCTCTTTGGATTATTTTGTTGAGGTTCAGGGTCAGGCAAGACCAATTGCTGTTGACTATTCGTATGTAGATCTTACATTTCTTCAAAATATGATGAATGAAAATACATCGATACCTGAGGAAGATGTGATAAATGATCCAGTGGCAGAGGATTGTTACTTTGAAGGAAATGATGATGTTGAGGTTGAGGGGGAGCAGCTCCAAAGTGATGAATATTATGATGATGCTCCTATTATCAAATCAGATTCTTCAGAAGATGAATCAGGTCATGTTTCTGAGGCAGAAACTACTGAGCCATCAGTTTCTACGGCTGAATCCTCAATGATAAAGCATGACATAGTGCTTAAACTGTAAATTTTACAAAGTCAGAACTGACTATAAATTTTATAGGTCATGTTTTTGAGGTACCTGTTACGTGTAAATTTTACAAAGTCAGAACTGACTATACGGGTTTGATAAAAAGATGGAAGTTTGATGAAAATAATTCAGTATTCATGATTAAAAGGAGTGATGGCATTCAGTACTTCAACTTAAAGTTCTATAAAATAAGTACTTTGCCAAAATGCGAGCTTCAAAGATTATCTCAGATACCCTTGATCAACCATGCTCGAGATTCATGAGCAGATTTCTTTCAAGTGGTTATTCGTCGGGAAATTAACAGCAAGAAATATAATTTGATTAAACCGACGTTGGGTATGAGATACAAGTTTAAGAAGAAGTTGGATCCGGTTACACGACAACCAATTGTAAGGATGATCTATCCACCAGCAAAATGCTTACAGAAGATACCTTTAGAGATCATTCCTTTGGATTTTTTAAATAGGTTGTTAAATTGGGAATACGATGATATTATGGGTGAAGCTGTGATTGTGTTTATTCCAAAATCCGAACCAGCTACGGATTCGGAGTCTTTAGATGAAGATTTGGGAAATGAAGAGAAAACAACTTGGGATGTTGTTCAACCTAAAAAGAGGTCTATGTGGGGTCTGAAGAGAAATAGATTTTGTATATTTGACCCTTTGAGTTTGATTAATCTTTCAGTACAAGATATGAAGAGACTACATCAGAACAAGATTCAGTTCAAAAAAAAAGATAGAGCTGAAGCTATTAAATTTCAGAAGATTGTCGATATCTGCGTAGCCAATGGGGTATACGTTGGTGGTGTATTTCCAGCTGGCTGGAAATAGCTGAAGACTCAAATATTTTTGAAGACCAAGCTGCTGACAAGGGTGAGTTTGTTGGTACATTTAATGTGTCAGTCAGTTGGTCTATCGAGTTGTAAAAGTGTCAATTAGTCGTTTAATAGAAATATAGATTTTGTACCTAGCGACACTTAAGTTTAGGTTTAGGCGACACTTGCCTAAGTGACGCATAGCGACACTTAGGTAAGTGACGCATGAAGGCGACCACATGCGTCACTGGCCAAGTGACGCATGTCTGCCGATTTTGTTTTAGTATAAATACAAACCTACAGGTTTTTGGCTAGGGTTGACGAAACCCTAGCACCATTTGTTGACTAAACTCATATGTAATCAGTTCCAATACGATATTGAAGCTAATAAACTTGTTTACTTTGTTCAATTGATTGTTTCGGTTTAAGTTTATTAGCAATTTGTGTGATTGATTGTTTCCGCCACTCAATCGCTGTCTATCATCACTTAGATCCATCACATAGGGAACTCACAGAATCACAACCTTTAGGACTTCTGTATGCAGTAGAACTCGCTAGTGATTACAAACTGATTGTTAGTGAAATAATACGCAACTGCGTATTAGAACTGGAAGGTGAATCCTTCGGTACATACCTTATTCCAATGAAAATAGGCAGTTTTGATGTAGTAGTCGGCATGGACTAGTTAGCCAAAAATCATGTAGACATAAGTTGTCATGAGATGATTTTACGAGTACCCATGCGAATGAATGAGATACTATTAGTACGTGGAGAAGGACCTGGAAGAAATCAGAAGATAGTGTCATACAAGAAAATTCACAAATATCTAACCGAAGATATCCCGGTGGTATGCAACTACCCCAAAGTATTTTTAGATGATTTACCAGGATTTCCCCTGCATAGGCAAGTTGAATTTCTAATCGACGATCTATTTGATCAGCTGCAAGGCGCCTCCTATTTCTCCAAACTCGACCTACGGTCAGGTTGTCACCAATTACGGATTCACGAAGAAGATATACCCAAAATGGCATTCCAAACACGATATGGGCATAATGAGTTTATGCTTATGCCCTTCGGGCTAACCAATGCTCCTGCGACATTCATGAACTTAATGAGCAGAGTCTGCAGAACATATTGGGATAAGTTTGTAATTTTATCGATGACATACTAGTCTACTCGCGTAGTAAAGAAAATCACAAGCAACATTTAGGGCAAGTGTTGCAACCACTCAAGGAAGAGAAGTTGTACTCCAAATTCTCTAAGTGCGAGTTTTGGAACAGAAAAGTACATTTCCTCGGTCATATAGTGAACATGGAAGGGATCCATGTGGATCTAGCTAAAAATGAGGCGATTGAGAAATGGGAAGTCCCGGTGACTCCTATGAAAATCCATCAATTTATAGGATTGGCTGGATACCACAGAAGGTCCATAGAAAATTTCTCAAGGATTGCCAAGCCCTTGACAGAACTGACCCAAAAGATGAAGGAATTCATTTGTGATATTGAACAGGAGAAGGTGTCCCAAACGTTGAAGGAGAAACTTCGCAATGCGCCAATCTTATCATTGCCCGAAGGAACAGATTGTGGTATATTCTGATGCGTCACACTTGGGATTGGGCTCCGTTCTGATGCAGAAGAATAAAGTAATTACGAGTGCTTCCAGGTAGCTCAAGAAAAAAAAGGTGAACTGTACTACGCATGACTTGGAACTAGGAGCAGTGGTCTTCGTACTTAAAACCTGGAGACATTACCTATACGGTACCAGATGTACTGTATTTACTGATCATAAGAGCCTCTAGCACATACTCGAGCAGAAGATGCTCGACATGAGGCAAGGAAGGTGGATGAAGTTACTTAACGGCTATGATTGCGAATTATGTACCAAAAGCCGTTAGGATTATTACAACAACCCGAAATACCCTAATAGAAATGGGAACAGGTAACAATGGACTTCGTCACTAAGTCACCTTGAACTTCCAATGGTCACGACTCCATTTGGTTTATTGTCGTTCGACTGATAAAATCCGTACGTTTTCTACCTATCCGAGAGGATTACATAATGGAGAGACTTGCTCAAAGCTATATTGGAGAAATTGTGTCGCGTCACGGAATGCCCATTTCAATCATCTACGACAGAGATTGTCATTTTACATCACAGTTTTGGTTATCAATGCAGAAGGTGTTGGATACCCAACTAAACCTGAGTACAACTTATCACCCTCAAACAGACGGGCAAGTGAGAGAACAATTTAAACCTTAGACGATATGTTACGAGTCTGTGTACTAGACTTTGGAGGAAGTTGGGATGTACACTTACCCTTGATAGAGTTCACTTACAACAACAGTTACCACACTAGTGTCAAATGTGCACCATTTGAGGCGTTGTATAGACAGAAATGCCGATCACCGTTGTGTTGGCACGAAGTCGGTGAGAAGAACTTGACAAGGCCAGGCATCATTCAGAAAAGCTACGTTCAGAATCGCAGAAAGCCACTAGAATTACAGACGGGTGATAGAATATTCCTGATAGTGTCACCTCGGAAAGGACTTGTACGCTTCTTCAAGAATACAAGCCCATGCTACATTGGACCATAAAACAAATCTTGAAACAAATAGGCCTGGTGGCTTACAAACTAATATTTCCCAAATAGTTGGGTAGCGTTCATGACATATTTCATGTCTCAAACCTTAAGAAGTGTCTAGTTGACAACTCTCAGACCTTACCCTTAGAAGAGTTCGAATCGATGATTGACTACTTTCTTTTAGTGAAGCACCCACTGAAATCCTTAATAGAGGTACCAAACAGTTGAGACATTACAAGCTTCCTTTAGTTAAGGCTCACTGAAATTCTAAACATGGACATGGGTTCACATACGAACAAGAACAGTTAATGAGACGAAAGTACATGCCTCTATTCTCGAGTGCATCGTCACCCCATGCGACGAATTAAATTTCGGGACGAAATTCATTTCAACGGTGGGATACTGTGACATCCGTTAAAATCTCAGGTCATTATCGCACTCGAATCTCAATTATAGTTTAAATCATTGCTTAAAACCCTAAGTTATGACTCTCGAGGCTTACTAGAGTCGTAGAACGTCTTAGAGACTGTTTGGTGAACTGTAATAATAATAATAATAATAATAATAATAATAATAATAATAATAATAATAATAATAATAATAATAATAATAATCAGATATCAAAATCTACAGCCAGGCATCAGATATCATCAATTAGGTATCAGATATCAACAATCAGGTATCTGTCTGGCACAAGGCCTATGTCTAGATTTAGGCAAATCAATAATCAGCTTAATAAATCATCAACGAGGCCTAAAAATCAGCAATCTGGTAAACAAATCATCAACAAGGCCTAAAAATCAGCAATCAAGCATTAGTAAATTCATCACTAAGGCCTTTATCCACCAATCCGCCAATGCACTAATATATACAACATTAGATATACTAAATTAGGTTACTAAGTGCCAAATTAAACAATGAAAAACTTATCTCTTTATGCTTTAACAAAATCCTTATCGAATCGCAAAATGAAATTGCCTTTACTCGACAACGCAAACTTAATCGGATAAATAATATGTAAACATCAAATTTAGACAAATTAAGTGTATGATAATTTAATTCAAGAATATAGAATTAATAACTTTTAGAACTCAAGTATTAATCACTAAATTATCTCAAAATTTACCTTTTAAAATACAAATACTTACACACTTTTAATACAGATTAATTATACAACTTTTATACATATTATTTAACAAAAAAAATTTATAATAACATCAATAAAACCATCAAAAATCTGCCCCCCCCCCTTCTCAATTCAAAATCATTTTTATTCCGTATACACCTCATTACTACTTTTATTTTCCCAAAACCCACTCCCACACTCTTCTCCTTCCTCTTTCTAACACACATACACAAACTCTCTCTAAACTCTCTCTAAACTCTCTCTAATTTCCAGCCATATTCAAGAGAAAATCCCGATTTTTATTGAAGGTGTTCAACACCAATAAAATCTTAAAGGTAATCTACATCATCTACATCTATCTATCTTTCATTTTCTTGTAATTTCCTTGATGTTTGTAGGTTATCTCTTTTCACATCCTTATATGTTAAAAGAAAGAGTAACCCATGATCAAACCTGAAATCAAGTGAAAAATCATGTCAATGCTTGTAATCTTGTTAGATCTTGTTTATCTTTGTGTAAAAAGCTTATTTATATGTTAATAATCATCTCTAACACATCAAGGATGTATTTCAACACCATGCATGTGTTAGAACATGGATTTAAAGGTCAAAGGATCAAGAACCACTTTTATTTAATGCTTAATGTTTTTCATTTTAAAGAGAACATCATTTTGAGGCATGTTTAGTTTCTGTCCAGAAAGTTTCATCTATTTCAATGATTTTTATAAAAATCATTTCATCATGAAAATGGACGTTTTTATAGTCAAAATTCAATTTCTGAAAATAAGCTTTCCAAGCATATAAGCCTCATGTTCATACGAGTTAATTTGATATTTTTAGTAATTTTTGTTAGTAAAGATGTATAAGCTATTAGGTTAGGTCAGAAACTTTTCTCTCAATGTTTTAATCATAACTGGAGCATTACAACTCCAAATGACTTGAAACTAATGTCAAAAGTTAAAAATTTTCATTGGCTACAACTTTCAAGAAGACCATTTTTATTGATTCCATGTAAATTTTGCTTAGAAACAATGATTGCATGCATGTGTTAAATCCGACTCCAGAAGATAAAAGTAAAATCTAAAAATACTTGAACTTCTCTATTGGTTCTGTAAATATTACACAAAGTAGATAATATATTTAGAACATCTTTGATTTTTCCCTTATTTGAATTTGGAACAGAAGTATTTTTAATAAATCCAACAGTCAGGTGTAAAATTTCTGGAATTAAAATTATGGACTGATTTTGGAAAAAGTTGGAAGCCGACACTTACGGACTTGCTATTTTGAGAAAGACTAACTTTTTATGACTTATAAACATGTTTAAGGATTGGTTAAAAGTCTCGGGTCAAACCGAGAAGGTTTGACCGAGTCAACAATAATCGGTCTCGATTTCGAAAACGGGAAACTTACTATTTTCGGAATGAATGATAACCAAAAGGGGTTCGGGTGTCTTATGATATATTTATTTATTTGTGTGTTGTTAATGATAATTTGGAAGGAACCAAAGTTCCAAAGATCAAAACATTACGATTTTTAGACACTAACAATCGTGAGATATTATACACTTGTATAATCATTATTATATTCAATGTGATTATTGGACATTAACAAACTTCAAAAGCAAATAAACCATTTTGGCACTTTGTAATCTAAATATTTAGCTAAGCAATCCTATCAAACCTAATTTACCAAGAAACTAATTAGAAACCTCGTGTTCATAGGTCTTGGATAGGAGTCATACCCGACAAGCACGCACGCTACATTCATCGTTTACTCTTACGCTCAATTGTGAGTTTTCACGGCCCCTTTTTACTTGTTTATTATTTTGTGGTGAAAAGCATGATCTCGAACTTTAACTAAATTGGTTGTACTCTTTATGAACTTGTTGAACTTTTGCTATACTATTTACGCGAATTGGTATATACTATTGTTATGCTTGAGTACTATCGTGCTAAAGTCCCCGAAAATACAGTTTACACTACTTATTAACTCGTCCGAGAGCCAGACGAGCCGTTGATATTTATGGATAGCGCTATTTAGGGGGAAACCACTCCTCACTCACACTGGTCATGAGTGCATAGTATCAACAGTACTCATGTTACCGATAGAATATAGAGCTTGGGGCATGTGTCGGTTGAATCGGTTTAGTAGTGGCCTCAATTGCATTAACACACTTGTATACTACCTTTCATATTCGCAACTATTACAACCAATCATTTTTATTTATGTCTCTTATGAACAAAACTTTTAGTTCAATTGTTTGTGACATTAAACCTGTTAACTCACCAACTATGACGATAGTTGACCCTTTTGTTTTATCATGCTTTTCAGTAGAACGATAGTAAGGTGCACTCTAGGAGTACGTTAGCATGGATGCATGTTCACACGCGTTTGCTTTATTTCAAAACCATAACCCTCTCTTGAAAATTTTATGAAACTTATTGTAATCTCTTTTGAAAATGTGGGTTGCATTTGCTGTAGTTTGTACTACTTTTATTTAAAATTATGTATGGTGTTGCTTCTATCTCTTGTTCATTGTTACCCGGTGCAGTTACATCTTGTGTTTCCACTTTAGCGGGGTGTGACAACTATCGCCGTGATGACCCTCCTACGGGTAGGTGCGTATACTTACATGTCCTTTGATAACACGCAAAAAGTCATGTTTTTGCGTGCATTAATCTCACCTTTTTAGCCCTATATGTGATGAAACTAATCAAAATAGATACTTTATCATTAAAACTCGTCACATGGGCCAAAATATAGACAATGTTTTAAAAGTCAACTAAAATGGTCGAAAAACAGGATAAATCTTACGAATACGATCATAAGCATTCTCGTTCACTCGTTCTAGCACTTTTTGAGCTACACAAAGAATTATGAACTCTAACTTATGTCATTTTCTTCGTTTGGAAAATACGAATGCGTGGATATAAAGAACGCTCAAAACGGATAAACGACGAAGAAGTTATGCCCGAACGAAGAAACAAAGAACCGAGGAACCAGCATACGGCTGAACCATGCCGTATACGGCTGGTCCAGACCGTATACGGCTGGGCCTAGACCGTATACGGTCTGTGCAGGCCGTATATGGCCAGTGCTCAACCGTATACAGCCCAGTTCAGCCGTATTCACCCTATGCTCAGCCGTATACGGTTCAGTTCAGCCGTATACGGTCCAGCTCAGCCGTATCGTGCGTTTGGGTGATAAAAATCTGATTTTTATTCGCCTTTGCGATACTGTTGTGTGTTTGAAGGTTTGGATGCGATCTACGGATACGGCTGTGCGATCTCTATAAATACAAGCCTCATTTCATCATTTCAACACACTTCAACACCTTGACATCTCACACACTTCTCAACAACACACACACACTTTCTCTCACTACTCTCTCTCTAAATTAGTTAGTTAGTTAATTAGGTTAGTTAAGCTAGTAGATCAGTAGCTTACTTGTAACGGAGCTGCTCCGAGACTGCAGTGTCGCACGATTTGTAATAACGCTTTGTCAGGTTCTATTATAATCTCTATCTTGTTATTTTAAATAATGTTGTACTGTTGCTATACTTGTTTAGAATTACTTGCTAGTATTATTGCCATGCTTAGCTAGACAAATCTGTGTTTGCTATGATAGTTGCCATGCTAGGGTAGTTATACTTAAATCATGTTGTTACTCTGTCTATATGTTGTTGAATTATATTTGAATCTATGAATTGAATCTCAAATGTTTATCTATCCAACTTATGTTGTGGTTAGTAACATCCTTCTAGGCTTGGCCAATTGCTAGTTGTATGCCAATAATTATTCTGTGTCTGATGATCGTTGAACTCGACATGGCCGGTGTTCTCCTGGTTGAAATATTACCGGAGGGAGACACGGAGCGTAGGATTAGAGATAGATTAGATTCAGGCCATTTAACAAGTGTCTTAGAGAGAACTTTCGGGACACTTGTGACTTAACCATGTACCCCGTCACTCTGCATAATTTGATCCTTGCTATGCTGCCTTTCTGCATGTTCTTGTTTGACTGTTGCTTAGGGTTTGCATGCTAGTATCTGTTATGCTGATTAGTTACATGATTAGGTTTTCAAATATTTATCAATTGCATATACCAGTTTAACATGCATAGAATAGTTAAAATGATTTATATGAAATAATGATGAACAATTTAATCAGCCGTTAGACCAGACCATCCCAACTTGTCCCGGTAGGAAACCCCTGTTCATGTTTTTGTTTATTCAACAATTCATGCCATGATTCGGATATCTCAAATGTCCGAGATTGGGGGACAAGACTCGAGGATGATTGTTGGTTAAATTGGTTGCTACACTTGGGACAACTTCCGGTGTAGTTTACATTCCATAACTGTTATCCACGTGACATATTATTTATCTGATTGCGGAAAACTCTACGTTAGATAGATAATAGGCTAGGAGTTATGGCTCATTAGGAAATATAAATGTCATCTTAACTAAGGCTTTATCCCATTAGCTACCCCTAAATAGCATAAGTAATTATCATAGTAAACACTCGCTTCACCTATAAGTTCTCGTTGCCACCTCCCCTCCACTTTACTTTATTTTAATTTTAGATAATTAGTAGTTAGTTAAAACCAAAACAAACCAAAACCTCTTTTAAACCCTAGCCAAATTCCCGTAGATAACTAAAGACCTAGATCCCATGCCCGTTGTAGTTTGAAGAACGACCCTAGGTCATACCTATCGTTGTACTCACCCATAGCTTTAGTATACTTAGGCCCAACAAAAACAAATTTTAAAACCCACTGGTGCCGCCGCTGACGGACGGTCCAACGACAGGGTAAAACCTGATCGACCGTTGGTGGCGCATCATCCTTCAGGCAAACAACATAAGTGTTGGTTGTGGTTTGGTTATAGGGTTAGGTTGCGTTACTTTAACTTGTAAGGTTTAGCTCACCTAGTAGGGGATCATAGTCTAAGAAATTCCCACATGTTTTTAGGAAGAACGGATCCTACAACTCTTACCGGAAAACACACCAGTTACTTATTTTATGCTGGCAGACAACCAGTAATATACTTTGGGATAACATCCCGCATAAAGCTTGATAATTTAGGGTAACAGCCCTACAAAACTTATATTTTGTAAATGAATAACATTTCATTAATACAAACAAACTTGGTTAAACAAACCACATACTCATATAAACCTGTATATTCACTCAACAATTTTGTTGACGATTTTCTATGTTTATCAGGAAATTAGCTATGTAAGTAAGAATTGCATGCATTCAGGATGGACAACCCTGGACTAATAGGATGCCACATATTTTGGGACGCTTTTGGATATTTCTTCTATATGACTGCAGACATTGCAGTCATACCCATGAAATCTTACTTTATCTATATGTATTGTGAAACTTAATGTTTTAAACACTACTACTACTGTTATGACTTACCTAGTCGTAATCTTTTGTAATAACTGTTAAACTTAGCATCCTAACTTATTATGTTGTACAATAACCATATGCTCTGAGTATGAATGTACTATTTGGTTGATTTACTGTTCGCAGCCCCACCACGTCATTAAAGCTTCCGCACACTTAATTAGTACTGATTGTAATTACTGTTTGGCGGGGTGTGACATATGCACCATTTATCGAGTGGTGGATAAGGTTCCATCAGTCGAGCCTGGACATGCTTGTTCTAAAGAACGCCACCTCGGTGCCTCTTTCAATCCTTCTTGTAGAGTAGACGTCTAAAGGACATTCGTTAGGAAATTAGACTCCTCCGACTTTTCCTTTTCATACGAACAATGAGAAAAGATTACCGAGCTAGACGAACAAGTAAAATACCTATCTCGCATGTCAAGTCACGAATGCGAAATCACTTCCACAAATTTTAGAGATCAAGAACTGAAGTTCAAAGTAGATTTAGATCGACTTTTTGAATCACTTGCCGACATATATTTTTCCACAATATCTTCGATATTAGTCAATCAATGTGTCACTGAAATTATCAAATAACTTGAGTTCTGGATAGAATGGGACCCAATGATTCCCATTGTCATCCCTTGTAAAATTCCATTCTTTGTTGACCCCGCCTCTTACTTGATCTCAAAATTTCAAGACATTTTTCATGATTTTGCCAAAGAAAGAATCGACACAGCTCTGTTCGCCAAAAGAAAAGACCTTCATATCAATCTCATTCGAATCTTCGCCCTTACCAAATAACCCTTCACTTCCACTCAAAAAGCAAAAATCGGTGATCTCTTCAGAATAGTTAAATCTACAACCGGAGAACCTGATTCACAAGAAGAGAAGCGCTTTTGGAAATTGTGAATAAACTCAGACACGATTTAAATTATGAGGACCAAGGACCATGCGACGGTTTGTCAAACCCCAAGAAGATAAGGAAGGCGTATAATAAGTTAGTTAGTGATCTCGTCGATTTAGGATACGAGGAACGAAGAGTCCTAGGGGAATAAGAAAATAGTCATTGCAATTTAGTTTATAATGTCATTTGGAACTTTCCAAAAGTTTTTGTTCCTAAAAATGTTCGCTTAAGGGAGCAAGTCTCAACCCTTTCCCTATGGAGGGATCGGAACAAATCGTAAAAATATTCTCTCCGACAAGGTCGAGGGTCGCGACTTTAAAGGAGCATATTTTAGTATAAATATAGTAGTATAATAAATTTTTTAAAGCAACCTTTAAAAGAAAACGTTTTTAAAACTTTTGCACCAGTTCAGCGCGCGTCAGAAAGAGTACGCAAATTCAAGGTCTTAGCTGAAGTTTGTATATTCCATAAACCCGCGTCAGACAAAGATTTTTAAAACACCAAAAATAACTTAAGTTTAATATTTTAGATTAATTATAATTGTCCCACAAAAATTTACGTGTTTCTTAAAATGTTTATAACGTAATGAAAAACTAACAAGTAACTAGTTACAATACGTATACTTAAGATTCGTAACAATGATTAATAAGGCATTAGGATTTAATCTAGAAATTAGTCTTGTACTCTTCAAGTATGTAAGGGACCATTAGTAAAGAATATAGGACACTAGGTTGTGACACATATTCCTAGGACCCACACAACCTTCCTTACATTCCCATAATTCAAAAATCAAGAGGAAAAACTTCTCCTTTCTCCCCCTCACACCTCAAAACCGGCCACCATCCCACCACCTTTAAGCCACCATCAAACCTCCATCAAAACCTATAATTTTATGTCCTTTTGAGCTCCTTGTTGCATCTTCTTCACGGTTGTACATTCGTTTTTATGTTTTATTCATTGAAACTAAGGTATGATCATCAAAACCCACTTTAAACTTAAAAGAGCTTATTTCATGGAGATAGCTAAGTTAGTAACTAGGAACTAGAACTTTTTTTGGTTATATACTTAGGAACTACATGCTACTATCACTTTTCAAAGCTAGTTCACTCATGGTTGACTTTTCAAGTGAATGAACTTTGACTACTTTGATTAGTCTAAGACTCTGCTTGAATAAGTGCTAGTCTCTAGGTATTTATGCTTAAATATAATGTTTTGAATGATCACTCTATATTAATTGCACAATGCGGTTGAATTATGGTTAAGATTTGCAAGTTTACTTATAAAGTCAACAAAAAGTCAACTAGCTAGCATGAATTGATGAATTGGTTGAAATTAGTTGGCCATTCTTGTTTGAATTGCTCATTAAGATGCTTTTTAGTTACTTTGATATTCGAATTAGGCAAAACATCTAGCGAATCTTCATTTTGAGAATAAAAGTCTTGAACCAAACAAAATACATGAATATGACAACTATTAATGCATGAACTAGGTTGCTTGCTTGATAATTAGGAAATGCTTATAATAGTCTTAGAACATATATGCATGAATAGGCTATTATATTTGCATGCGCTTATTTGAAGTAAGCTTTGACCTATAAAGTCAACTAGAAGTATTGAATATTTAAACAAATCATTTTTCATCAAAAACCTCACTTCAAGTTGAACTTCTTAAAGTCAACCCTTACTAATGACCATATAAATTATAAAGACTTGTCATTTCAAACTTGGGGAAAACCAAAATTTGTGAATGGACAAGGCTTTATGATAAAACTGTCGCCATCTCTTGACTTTACATTTCAATGTATTGATTCTAGACCACATTATATGTCACCTTTGTATGATTAAAAATGATTATTAGGTACCTGAGAACGTTGGATATTTAATGTAATCTTTGGACTGTCACAAATTTTAAGCCCTCGTTTCCATTTTTTAGGAGTGCTTTAAATTTTCTCTTTCTTGAGGATCCATTACTTTAAATCTCTCATGTTCTCAGGTACCATGCCAACGAAGAAGAAGTCAAAGCTAAACCCAGCGCGCCCACTTAGAGGTTGTCTAGCCTACCTTAGTGCCACGCCAGCACACGATCAGATGGCACGAATATGGAGAGACAAGTCTTTTGGACGATTCAGATATATAGACTGGGATAAGTTACAAGCCTTGGGATTCAAGCAACGATTGGAGGATATTATTCAGTAGAGGGTCAGCAGTTCGAGTCCTTTAAGAGACTATTTAGCATTAATGAGCCGGTATATATTGAGATGATTACCGAGTTCATGACCACCTACACATTTGAGCCACGGAGGACAGTTGGTGATAATTTGATTACATTTCGGTATATGGGTAGCTTGTTCACTTTGTCATTAGCCCAGTTCGCACAACACCTAGACCTCTACACTCCAAATGAGATACTCTCCACCTTGTTCACGGATGGAGCCACTTCGGTTTCCATTCCCATCTCAGCAGCTGATGCATGGAGTCGTTAGTCACCAATGATGTATTTCTCGGGCATTAAAGCTATCCAACTCAGAGACCCGGGTCTGCAAATCCTGCACAAGCTATTAGCTTGTTCTATTGATGGAAAGTATTCAACAAATGGGCGAGTATCTGAGTTTGATGTCGCATTAATGACCTGTATCCTCGATAAGAGGAATATGCAGGTGGCCTACCTAGTTGCACAGCAGATTTTATAAGAAAGAGGTTATGGCGCCAGTCGGTCATTTATGGGTCCTGTAGTCACAAGATTAATCAGAAAGATGGGATTGCTGAGAACAGCAGAGGTAGAGAGATTCAAGAGTCTACCTAGATGGAGTGCCCAACCACTGGACTACCAGTTCTTGAGAAGTATGGCAGTACTCAGAATTATGAGGGATGACACAGTATGTGTTAGGGCACGAGCAGCTGATCCCGATACTGCAGACATTCTAGTTCCAGGATTGGTTTTACCCAGAGGGATGAAGAAAAGAAAGCAACCAGGAGAACCCGTTGATTCAGATTCGGATGAAGACATGGATGAGGATGAGACAGAGGACCCAGTCGTACCGCCACCATTAGTACCACCACCCACTAGGGCAGGACCTTCTACCCCTGATCCCAGAGTTCAGGTACCTGGATACAAGTATCACTATGGGACTCCTCCGGGACCCGACTATTGGTACTGGCTGATGCAGATGCAGGTCAAATGTTATAGAGCTTTCAGGCAGCAAGCTGCGGGGATACCTAGGAGCCCACTTCCAGACTTACCATGGGGATTGGGCCGAGCACCACCACACTTATATCTCCCTGCAGTCCCTGCTCTAGCACCTCCACCATTTCCAGGCCGCGGCTGTAGCTTACCCCCTCGGATGATTCCACCCAGACCACAACCACCTCCAACACAGGTTCCTGTCATGAGGCAGTCTGTCCCCTGAGTAGTTGGTTCAGCCATGTGATAGACTTTGAGAGATAGCGGGAGATCTAGAGTCTCCAGATGAGTTACCATTGCTCAGAGCCCTAGGAGTCTCAGACATACCAACCCCACCGTTGTACGACAAGCTCGAGTGTCCTCCCACAAACAGACAGACTTATTCAGGGGACACACTTAGTAGGGGTCACCTGTTATCCCACTTGACAGCTTTGATATGCCTGCAGGGCCATTTGTTGATCAATTGATACAGGATGGAGTGTTTACTGTAGGTATACCAAATACAGGAGCTGATCAGGATACATCAAATGCAGGCACCCGGTATCACCATGACCTAGAAGATGACTCCTCATCAGACGAAACCTCCCCTATCACAACTCCAGCACCATGAGTATCATGAGCACCATCGCCGAGCAACAGATTGCTTCGCTTTATGACTTCTCACTATTTTCTATCAGACTTTATCAGCTTTATATGTATTTGATGTACTGTGGATGCATAGACATCACCTTTATCCCGTTATTACTTTATGATGCTATCACTTTATTTTTCTTATTTAGCAGCTACTACTTGATTGTTGAGTGGCTTGTTTGTTTGATCCAAACACTAATTATTGAACACCGAAATGGAGAAGACTGTCGACCACACCGAGAAAGATGTCAGAGGCTGCAGGACGCAAACCAAACACCAAACTCGTGGTCGATAGTACGCATGAAGGACCACAAAGCGGTAACCCATACCAAACCTTCTACCTATTTAAAGCATTGATTATCTCAACCGTTATCTCAAAAAAAAACTAAGTGTGAGATCTTCAAACCACGCTACACTTATGCAACAATCCGGAAATAAGTAGAATCTCTAAGTGTGGGATACTTAGACAAGAGGTGTTCAATACATTGATTCGAACATTATGGACAATGTTCCTCTAAGTGTGGGATATACGGTTTGCAGCTGCAAGTTTGTCCTCTTGTCCGTAAAATAAACAATATTTTCATAAAAAGGCTAAAAATAGAGAAATTTAAAAAAAATTGGATTCAAAAGCAATAATTTTTAGAAAATATATAAAGAAACGCATTTTTACAAAGAAACGAATGGTTTTTCCTAAGAATAAGATACGGACAAAAAGGGAAACACATGGCTAGGAACACATTGACCAAAACATTCGATTCGTGAGCTTTGAGACCATAGTTAAGCATTCATCCCCAAAGATGCTTCACTTTTTGTTTCATGTGTGCGCTGATGTATGCATTTGAATTAGAACTTGCTCTTGCAATATATTTCGAGATCACACCAATGAGTGTCATACGTGGCATAGGTACAACCTATCTCGATATTTTCTAAGGAATCCTTAACATCCCTAACCATCAAACATCCACCTACTCTTCACATCCACTATCCAACCAAAACCTTCCCTTATATATTCATCCCGAACCTACAAAATTTTCAGAGATACTCTCAATTTCCCAAATTTCCACAAGAAAAGCCAACACAACTTCACAACCCAATGCCAAAAGAAACCTCTCGGATAAAAATCTCTTGGTAAGGCTGGCATTAAAAAAGAAAAAGAAAAAAAGATGAAGAGAAGAAGAAAACATATATGACATCACTACCCAAGAAAGTCTAGAAAAGGGAGATAAAATCTAAAAAGGGTTGCACTACCAAGTCTTTTGAAATATGAGAAATTCCAAAAGAGATTTTCTCAGAAAAACACCCCAATTTCAGGAAGAAACGAGGAAAGAAAACTATCCTTTCTTTCCACACACCTTCTTCACCTCTCCAAAACCAAATCCCTCTAAAAGTATTCTTTTTTCACACAACTTCTCTACATCTCCAAAACCAAAAACCAGATTCCTCTCTAAAATATCTTGAAAAGTTAGTACCGTTCTCATTCAAAGAGATGGACATCTGATTCTTGATCAAGCTTATGACAAAAATGTTGCATGACTGGCTATCTGAGTGATTGACACTACCAAGTATTGAGTGACCCGATGTGAGGATTGCCTAGTCATGAATCCCATTTAAGTTGCTTAAAGAAAGTATCAAAATTCTATAAACCCTAGTTTCTCGTAAGAAAACTTTCAAAACTGAAATTTTATATTCTTTGGAAATGGTATTTCTAAAAATAAATGCAATTAGAATCCTTCCAATAGCCTTTCATGAATGAGTTTGCTTGAGGACAAGCAAAAGTCTAAGTGAGGGATACTTGATATCGCATAAAAAGTCACGTTTTTACTACCGATATCTCTCTCATTTAAGACTAATACTTGGCATATAAGCTCAATTATCACATGAATCAGTGATATTATGCCAAGAACGTGAAAACATGGAAGCACGAGAAAAATCACTAAAAATGAGTGAAAAACGAAGATTCCACACACGTTTGAAGATTTAAGCAATCAAAGACAAGAATCCAAAATGAAAGGACCACCACCATGGGGTCTCTACTCCGAAGCCTTCGTTTTCAAAATACGAATCTAACAAAAGAAGAATCAACAAAAATGGATGAAGAATGAAGATTCTGCTTGCTACGAAAGATTCAAATGATTCGATACAAAACATCTCATGGTTTTCCTTACATCAAAGTCTTCTTTTATGAAAATTGATTCCAACGAAAAAAGAATCATCGAAAACAGGCGCACGACAAAGAAGATATGCGTGAAATAAGAAACGAACGAAAAATGGCGAACCAAGACAGTAGGCCGCCGGCGGCGACCGAGCCGACGCCTGTCCCTCCGTTCTTTTTCGTCCTTGCCTGGTACACGTGCCACACCTTTTCATGCTTTTTCCGTACTTTTGGGTACATGTGCCACACCTTTTCGAGAATGGTACTGTACAGCACCTCTAAGATTGCTAAGGTGAGCCTCTAGTTGCTAACTTGCACCGGATTTCAAGTATAAATAGGTGCTTTTGGCTCACAAATGAAGACACACTCTTTGGAACAAAAAATTCCACTTTCTCACTCTATAAATTCTCTTGTATTTTATAGTCTTATTCATTCTAAGATTATTGTAATTAATCTACGGATTAACATAGTGGCTAGAACGAACGCTAGGGATTTGGAGATCAATCTTTGTACGTGCGAAAGAGTTGTCGATCATAGAAATACACTGCTACGCATTTATTTCCGGGTGATATCTAAACCTTTATCATACTTGTCTTATTTCGTATTTCAATATGCATTATTACTTGGTATGTGATGTATTTATTACCATGAATTGCGAGTAGTTTATTATTGTGATTGTTGATGATGTAGATAATTATAAGTAGGGAAGACATTATATAATTAGTGTACGACAATCATTAAGTAATATGACGGCCCCTATTTGACTGTTTACTCGATATATTACTGGAAACGCTTTTAAGCGGAGTACAAATGTATGGAAGTCGGTAAATGACTGAAGGTTGTCATATTACTGTACTCAGCTCTGGTTTAACAGTTGGATTTCCGAAAGGATAATATAAATTTGCAACCAACTGGTGTATCCTACGAGATTCAAAACACTGTAAAATAATGTTCGTAAAACACGTTCAGATAAAATAAGAATTAGTAATGTATGTAGTGTTAAGACTTTTTGAACTTGAGTTTAATCTATGAAGTACCCTTTCTGGTTATCCACGTGACTGCAACTTAGTAATTAGGAACTGATCAATCTTAATTTAGGTAAGTAGTTATCTATACCCAGTTCATGAAAGAGTAAGACACTGTGAGAGCACCGGCCTGTACATATGTAATTTCTGTGTAACCTCCCAACTTATTACTCAATATAAAACATGACAAAGGTGAGTAACCTTGGAAATTCTTTTGAGCATATTACAAGTTAAATCACTGAAAGGTATGGTCTGCATATGAAACACGTTTTAACAAACTGTGAATAATCCAGGGATGTATAACCGTTTGAAAAGGAGAGATTTAAGTCATAAGTCGAAGAAACTGGAATCTAGTTAATCATAAACAATACTTAGAAATGAAGGTAAAAGTCTAAGTGGCTTATGATACTGGAACCACTAGGTCTAACAAAATCGACGGTCTAAACATACAAAGTTACTAATATGCATACTAATAGAGTAGTAAACTATCTTAGGGGTTAAGAACGGTCGGACCTATGAGAAAATACGCTACTGATTCATGCACCTCGATTTTTACCAAAATAGGTTTCTTATCTTTCAACTAGATAAGCATTGGAAGTTTGCGCATTGCTCCGAAAAGAATCACGATAACCTAGTTCCTAGTGACATGCCAATGGGAAAACTAGTTGGTAGGGTTCTAGAGTTTACACATGGCAGTTTAATTATTATATTAAGTATCTTCCCTATTTATTTTGTCATCCTGAAACATTAATTATCGGAATCCTAGCAATCACATATTTATCTTTATCTGCTTTTTTGTACTTTAATTTTCTGCAATTTACTTTCCTGCACATTACTTACTTGTCTTTAGTTTAAAACCCCCCAAACCAACCTACTTTGTTCAATCCTAAATACTTCCCTACCGAAATCACCATCTTTAATCACCCACATGTTTCGATTCATAGCATGATCTTATGTTATACTTACCACTTACTAACCAGAGTAGGTAGTACATATAATTTAAGCCCCACTATATATAAATTTAAAACCCATGTTGTGCCCGAAGTTACCAACAATGACACCGACACTTTCGGGCCGCAACATGCACCTAATACTGTTGTTGAGAATGCAATTGTAGTTATATCCTATCAAAGGATGAATGATCAGCAGAATAATGAATTTGAAATTGAAAATAAGGCTCATTCTTCCATTAAGATGAGTCTTCCCAAGGAGATCAATCATCAATTGAAATCTTTTCAAACTTGAAGGGCTTTATGGGTAGCTCTTGAGAAAAGATGTGAGGGTAGTCCACAAGTTAAGGCTGGTAAGATTAATCTCCTAAAGAAGTAGTTTACTGTGTTTAAGGCTTTGAGAGGGGAAGATCTTGATACTTACACCACTAGATACTACCATTTATTATGTGAGCTTGACGACCATGAGATGTCTATACTGATGCTGAAAAGACCGACAAGTTTATTGAGGGTCTACCTTCAAAGTGGGAGATGCATGGTGTTATGCTCGGAGATAATGATAAACGTTATGTTGCAATGACTTTGGAGCAGGCTATCGATAAGCTCCGTGGTATGATTTCACTAACAAAACTAGATATACTGATTCCGATCAGGTTCAAAATCCTAGGCTATATCATGGTAAATCTACTATTTTAAATGCCTCATCTAGTACGACCACTTCCCTACTAGTAGTAGGTGATACTGATGAGAATAGTGAAATGATAACCGAGGATTTGTGCTTTCTAACTTCATCAAGAAGTGAAGATCGAAGCAAGAGTATTACTACTGGGAAGTCTACTCAAGAGCATCATAAGGTGCCTATGAGTGTGAAATTCGCTGAAGAATAATTGTCAGTGTTTGATTCATTTATTGCTTCTTATGAGAATTATATTCAAGGAAAGATCAATGATCCAGCTACTTTTGATGCTGATTATGATCAAATTGATGATGATGACTTAGAAGAAATGGATCTCCAGTGGAAACTTGCAACAGTGTCAAGGAGAGTGAAGAACTTTTTAAAGCTACCTGGTAGGAAAGTGGTGGGAACAAAACCTGGTTTTGACAAGTCAAAAGTTAAGTGTTTAGACTGTGAAGGTTATGGACACTTTTGCTCGTGAATTTCAAAGACCTAAGGTTGAAAACAACAATGGAAGACAAGCCTTGGGAAGTACAATAGCTTCCAAAGCTTTGGTGGTTCAGCAGTTAGATGGTTATTATGATTGGATAGCTCAGTCTGAGCAAGCTCTTATGGCTGAGATAGATGATCAAGAGAAAACTGCTGAGTCTTTATCCTACATGCCGTCTGATGTGGATTTTCAAGTAAAGGTACCAGAGGTTCCAACAAGAGAAAGTGATGATGATAAGCTGTACTTGGATTCAACTGAGGATATGAGTCCGGATGAGTTTGTAGCACATATGGCTGAAGTTCAAATAGACAAGAAAAGGGTTTGTCTTGTATTTTATTTAGTTACAAATTTGCGATCTTAGGTTAGTGTATTTGCTGACTCACATAAGACCTTGAAAGCTGAAGTAGAAATAGCTAAAAGTGATGTACTAGCTCTAAAAGATAAGATTGAGTCTAATGCTGCTGATATGACCACTCTTAGAGATACCATTAATGAACAATGTGTTAAAATAGATGGTCTCTAATTGAACTAAAAATACTTAAATCAAAATATTGCAGGTAAAGATAAAGAGTTGTGTGAGTCTAAATTGAAATTACTTGAGATGAATCATAAGTTTGAAAGTTATAGAACATCTTCTTTGACTTTAGATCAAATATTTTGTTCTCAACGTAGTGTAAAGGATGTAACTAGTTTAGGTTACAGTGATGTACCTCCACCTTTTAATTCAAATTGCACTAACAATTTTGTTGACTTAGAAGGATGTTTATAAAGGTCCATCATCTGATGTTAGTAAGTATTCACCATTTCCTAAAGTACATTTTGTATCGAATGGAATGATGGTTGATACTAATGTAAATGATGAGATTATTAAGGAACATGACAATACTCTTTTAGTGTCTAAAGATCAGACTACTGAAAAAGAAAAAGTTGTTAAGTCACGTACATATGTCTTGCTTAAAGTGCCATCAAAAGGGGCATGTAGCCTCTTGTTGTCCTTACAAGAAGTTGGAAGCACCACTTAAGCTCGTGAATAACAATAAGACACCAAACGTCCCTAGTTCGAATATGTACCAAACTGGGATTAGGAATTAAACCTGTAAACATTATTAAGAGAGATGGTACTCATAGTGTCTCACCACCTAAACCTAAACGTCATTATACTCAAAATGACAATACTTTCAATAAGCCTAGAGATAAGACACCGTCGAGGTTTAGGACTCCAAGTAGAAATCATAGTCAATATGAAAATGGTTTTACTTTGTGACACCCCTCAAAAATTTAATATGAGTAGTATTGCTTAATTCGTAATTAGTTATAATTACGCACAAAACACTCAGAACGAACCCGACAACAGTACATGACCGTTGGTGAACAAAATATTAAATAATACGAAATTATTTAATAAACTCAAAAACTTATAAATATTATGCCGATAATATCTAAGGAATCGTTCGCATCATATAAAATAACTCAAACGCGATGAAAACGCGCGTAACGCGCCCGACAATCGAATGAGAACCCAAATATATATTATGAATTTAAAATATATTATTTCAAGTAAAACTTTTACTTAAAATATTGTACTTTGAATCGATAACGAAAAAGGTCTGATTAAAACGTTACGCGATTTAACCTCCGTAAAATGAACGCGCAAATCGATACAAATAAATTAACGGAACCTTTTTATAAATGTTTTCAAGTATTTAGAATAAAGATATCACATAAAAATATCGAAATTTAAATCGTTACTTAAACGCGCATATTAAACATTTAACGTCTAAATTAACGTCGAAACGATCGGGTAAACAACCACGGGACTTAACATAACTTTGGGGAATTAAAATTTGACCAAATCTTGTGTGTGACCCATGAGAAATCTGCAGATTTCTCATCACATTCCACCCCTTTGTTTGACCACTCCTACACCATGCAAAATCAAATGATGACATTTTCACCTCCATCCACTCCTAATACATGCATTTGCATCATTCACACTCTAACTCTCAAACTCATTTTCTCTCTAGTCCCCTCTCTCTCTAAAAACTCAGAGAAATACTCAGCCCTTTTCCACCTCCATAAACCACCATCAACCACCATAATCCACCATTACACCACCACCATTTCCTTCATCCATTTTCAAAGATTTTTGCAAGGAATTGAAGCTCAAGAACATCTCATCTCATTTCTATCCTTCTATCTTCAAATCATATTGTGAGGACTCATTTCTACTTCCATCTATGTTTATTTACATATTATATGGTTCATCTAACTCGATTATGTCCAAAATCTTTGATAAATTACGTTTTTATAATCTATACATACACATGTGTAATCTGTCTTCAAAAAGTCAGTTTGGTAAATCTGCCATATCTTGAGTTCTATGAAGAATTAGATAACTAATTTTTTTTAAAAAGTTGCGTATTGAAAAGATCTACAAAAAGTTCTTCTTTGTCTCTTTCCAGAAATGTACGGAATTTTATATATAACCAGATCTTTGAGCCTGGTCTAAAGGTTTTTGAAAACCGAGTTCGATTCCTTAGCAAAATTAATTACCTATGTAAATGGACACTATAGTTGCTATAAAAGTTATATGTTAGTCTAGAAACCATGGTGATCAGTTGGTAAAATTTGTGAGGCTTAATATGGACCAGAAGTTAGTAAGACCTATGGCGAAACAAACCGACAAAAGCCGAAAACATAACTAGGGACTGTTTTGGAACTATTGTAAAAACCGACACTTTTGGTGAACTCCGACATGAACCGATAATTTATTTGGACTCTATAAACTGATATATGGGTTGGGTGAAAGTTTCAGGTCAAACCGAGTAAGTTTGACCAAGTCAACAAAAGTGGCTCGATTTCTAAAAACTTACTTTTGGAAAATGGTAACAAAAATGGGTTTGGGTGACTTAGTTGGTAACTTTGACCAAGTTTGACCACCTTTGACCAGTTTGACCAACTTTGACCAGATTTGACCAACGGTTTAAGGTTTTTACAAACTAAATAATCTGTTTGCAACATACGATATGTACTAATAAATGGTATACAACAAAACAAACTTAATAATAATGTCTAAATGAATTATTATTACAAACGTTCACCAACGGGTCGTACATGTTTTAATAAATGAACTTGAACAACTTATTTGTGCATAACTAGTTGATGAATGCTAACATGGATGGTCAACTACGACATCCACATACTTACACTTGTAATCTCATACGTTTAGGACGTTAGGGAATTATTGACTCGAAACATAATTGCATTAGAGACACTAGCAACCACATGTGAGTTCACAGCTCATACTTTTACTGTTTTCAATACTTTTCTCTAACAGGGGTGAAGGACATAGCTACTACTTTATTGTTTTGATACAAACGTACAACGATTATTATAAATGCTTTCATACTATTACTTGAACTGTTTACGAAATGACTTTTCACACTATTTTGGGAACATGACAACGAATCTTGGTACGGACCTAGGTTTACGAGAGGTAGTTGGGTGCACAAAAGTCCCAGTGTACGCAGCCTATAACCATTAGCTAGGTGACTCTAGCCACTAGATATACGGATAGTACTATCGAGTTGACAGCCCTCCCACTATTATAACTTGTTGGTCGCGCCAACCGCACGACGACAGTCGTAACGAGGAGCGTATATTTAAAATGTTACTGTGGCAAAAATGTAAAACGTCGTGGATTGGTTATAGCACTAGGGGTCGTTACTATAACTCATAAGGTCTAGCTAACCTTTGAGGGATCACCGTCTATATCTCCCAATTATTATGAACATTTTTGGAAATAACATTTTCCTACGCATGATTACATAGGAATGCATTCCTACTATTTATACAACTAAATTGTTTTCTTTCCAAACGTATAC
The DNA here is from genome assembly GCA_963422505.1 of Pseudognaphalium luteoalbum. Taxonomy (NCBI): domain Eukaryota; kingdom Viridiplantae; phylum Streptophyta; class Magnoliopsida; order Asterales; family Asteraceae; genus Pseudognaphalium; species Pseudognaphalium luteoalbum. Next base: position 115,797,384 of record OY730192.1, on the reverse strand, counting down.
AATTGGATGTGTTGACATCACTAAAATGAAGCGATACTTTTGGATGACGTTCCTACGAAAACGAAACATTATTTGACTTTTGAGTCAACGAACTTACAAACAAAAATTGGTTTTTCGAACCATACTTATAAAACATAAAACCTGTGAATTCACTCAACATTTTGTTGACTTTTTGCTATGTCTTTCAGGAAACTAGCAGCACCAGTAAAACTGCACACATTCTGGATTTGGCAACCCATGAAGAATTAAGATGCCACGTTTTGGGACACTAAGAATTTCCTTAAACGCTTGATTACATAGGAATGCGTTCCTACTATTTATACAACTAAATTGTTTTCATTCCAAACGTATATAATTGGATTTGGATGACGTTCCAACTAAAACGAAACATTATTTGACTTTTGAGTCAACGAACTTACAAACAAAAATTGGTTTTTCGAACCATACTTATAAAACATAAAACCTATGAATTCACTCAACATTTTGTTGACTTTTTGCTATGTCATTCAAGAAACTAGCAACACCAGTAAGACTGCACACATTCTGGATTAGGCAACCCATGAAGAATTAAGATGCCACGTTTTGGGACACTAAGAATTTCCTTTGTATTACCGATTTCCGTTAGTCATACTTGTGAAATCCTCTTTTGAAATATGTAATCTTAAACTATTTGGATCTTGCAAATACTATTCCTACGACTCTGACGAGTTGTAGCTTTTGTAACAAATGCTTACTTAAATGGCATCTTAATTTACTGTTCAGCAATAATCATATGCTCTGATATGCGTGATTGTCCTACGTTAACGTCGGCACCCCTACTTAAACAAATGCTTCCGCTAACCACGATTAACGAATTTCGGGGTGCGACATACTTCACGTACACATGGAGTTAATTATGTACCTAGGAGGTATTCGATTTACTCTCCTCATAGGCATAAGACTTTAGATCATCAACAACCTCAACCTTCTCTGAAAGTTACCAAGACTCCTGATGTAAATAGTTATGGTTACTTTAAAGAGGTTCAGATTGTTGATGGTAAGGGACAATCCAAGACCGTAATGGCTTGGGTCCCTCTTGAGAACTAATTGTGTACAACTTATCATGTGTAGGAGCAGACTGTGAACAAGGATAGCTGGTGGTACGTAGACAGTTGGTATTCAAGGCACATGACAGGAGAAAGAAGTCTATTGAAGGACTTCAAGGGTGGACTGAAACAACGAGTTATTGTCACTGGTGATAAAGAAGGAGTTATTACTGGGAAAGGAAAAGTTTTGAATGGAACTTTGACTCTTGAGGATGTGAATTATGTTGAAGAACTAACTCACAACTTAGTGAGTGTTTCCCAAGTCTGTGATAAAGGTCATCCAGTTCATTTCAATGAAAAGGAGGCCTTAGTCATGGATACTGATGAGGGCACCAAGGAAGAAGGACATCTATGCTATCAACATGGGAGCTCCGGTTACTTCAATGGCGTCTACATGTTTATTATCCAAGGCTTCATACTCTATCTTATGGCATAGGAGAATGGCACACTTGAACTTTCGAAAGATGAATTATATAACCAAAAATGTTTTAGTTCTAGGTGTGCCACGGAAATGTTTTAAGTTTGAAGATAAGTGTTTTTTTGTTTGAAAGGAAAACAACATAAGAAATCAAACAAGTCAAAAATTGAAAACTCAATTTCCTCGGCATTTGAATTGCTACATATGGATCTTTTTGGACCAATAAGCAAAAGAAGCATAGGTGGAAAATGGAGATAGTTGTTACGGATGATTTCTCTAGATTATCATGGGTATTCTTTTTGAGATCTAAGGACGAAACTCCAGGAATGCTTATGGAGTTCTTAGATTTGGTAGAGAATGTCTATAAGACGAAAGTAAACAGGATTCGTAGTGATAATGGAACAGAGTTCAGAAATTCTATGTTGAATGACTATTGTTTAAGCTAAGGAATTCAACATCAATTCAATGTACCGTATGAGCCACAGCAAAACGGTGTTGCTGAAAGGAACAATAGAACTCTAATTGAGGCAGCTAGAACAATGCTTGCAGATTCAAGGCTTCCGGTCATCTTTTAAGAAGAAGCGGTGAATACAACATGCTATGTTCTGAATAGGGTTCCGACTGTTAAAAAGTATAACAAGAATTGTTATGAACTTTTGAACAAAAAGAAACCTAATTTGAAGGGATTTGAACCCTTTGGTGTTTCCTATACATTATTGCAGACTAGTAACCAACCTAAGTTTGGATAAAAGGCTGACGAAGGATATTTCCTAGGTTATGTTCCTAATTCACTAAACAAGAAAGTATTCAATAAAGTCATTGGACGTGTGGAAACTATTTATAACATTGAAGTTACTAGTTACACACATGACAAACATTAGGGATTAGATTGGAAATTTGACTATATAGATCTCCTTAAGTCATTTAAAGTTCCTCTGAGTGACTATGTGGTTGATTCAGAAATCCCTGAGCATTTATTGTCCGGTGATGGGGATACTAGCCCTACACAAATAATGAGTGCCTCTACATATGGGACGTCTGTAGATAAACCATCTACTAGTGCTTCATAACAGCCCTCAGTGGAAAAACCACAAGAGAAAGACAAGTTGTCAGAAGTTACTCAAAGGGTATTGGATATTATCTTTACCCCCATAAGGGAATTGAGAGAAAGAATAACTTTTGAAGAGATGTACTGATGAGGATATGCCACCACTGGAGGAGATTTACAATAATCATGATGATGAGATACCTGTTGAACTAGTAACAGTAACTCGAACAAGTAAGAATCATCCGATTGAAAACATCATTGGTGATCAAGATATTCCTATGTTAACCAGGAGTCAAGCTAAAGCTAGTACTTCTAATTACACCAGCTTGTACGTTTCAATCAAAGAAACTGGGATCACACATAAATGTCTTTATGCATGCTTTATCTCACAAGTTGAGCCTAAAAATGTTCAATTGGCTCTAAAAGAAAGTTCGTGGGTAGAAGCTATGCAAGAAGAATTGACTCAGTTTGAAAAGCAGAAAGTTTGGGAGTTTGTTGATTTACCTGCTGGTGAATACCCAATTGGAACAAAATGGGTCTTTAAGTGCAAAGGAGACGATCGGGGTATCGTGACTCACAATAAATCTCGTTTAGTCATTCTGGGTTTCAATCAACAAGAAGTGATTGATTACACTAAAGTGTTCGCACCAGTGGCTAGGATTAAAGCAATTAGGTTGTTCTTAGCATTTGCACCTTGTGTGGGAATGAAGGTTTACCAATCAGACGTTAAGAGTGCCTTTTTGTATGGAAAAGTCAAAGAACTGGTGTTCATCTCTCAACCGTCAGGGTAAACTGATCCAGACTATCCTGATAAAGTATACGGACTGGATAAGGATTTTTATTGATTACATTAGGCACCTAGGGCATGGTATGAGACACTATCAACGCATCTACTTGAGAATGGATTTGAAATGGAAGAAGAAAGACTTTTTTGAAATGGATAAGAGTGCCTTTTTGATAGTATACTTTTGTGAAATGGAAGACGAAAGACTTTCTTCTTGTTCAAGTATATGTGGATGACATCATCTTTGGGACTTCAGATGAAAGGATGTGTAGTGAATTTGAACAAGTGATGAAGAGCAAGTTCGAGGTGTCTGTTATGGGAGAACTGAACTTCTTCTAAGGGTTACAAGTTGATCAAAAATAAGATGGGATGTTCATTCATCAATCTAAATACACATACGAACTCTTAGAAAGATTCAAGATAGATGAAACGTGAGTTTATCACACTCCTATTCTTGAAAATCACGGACATGGTCCTGATACATCGAGTGACAAAGATGTGGATCCTACTCTTTATAGGGACATGATTGGATCACCAATGTATCTTACTGTATCCAGGCCTAATATAATGCTTGCAGTATCTATCTGTGCAAGATATCAAGCTACTCCTAAAGAGTCTCATATGCTAGCTATTAAACGAATCTTTCATTACCTCAGAGGGAAACCGAAGCTGGGACTTTTGTATCCAACTGAAGAAGACTTAAACTTTGCTGCTTACACTGATTCTGATTATGGAGGATGCAATCAGAATAGAAAGTCTGCAACTGTTGGATGTCAGTTTTTAGGAGGTAGACTAGTGTCTTGGCAGTGCAGGAAGCAAACCTCAATAGCCATTTCTACATGTGAAGCTGAGTATGTTGCAGTTGGTAGTTGTTGTTCTCAAGTGTTGTGGATACAACAGCAAATGAGAGATTATGGGCTAAATTTTACCAACACTCTGATGATGATTGACAATGAATCCACCATTTCAATAACCAATAATCCTGTAAAGCACAACAAGATGAAGCACATTGATATTCGACATCATTTCATTAGAGACTGTGCTGAAAACAATATGATACAGATAGTTAAGGTTCCATTTTTGGATAACTTAGCAGACCTATACACCAAGGCATTCGACAGGGCTCGATTTGAGATGTTGGTTCAACTAAATGGAATGAGAAATCTAGAGTGATTAGTCTTCCAAGGGTATTTATGTAATAGTTAGGTTTATAATTATTATTTTTGAAAAGGGGGGTATATGTCATTCATTTGCTTGTTACCTTAGGGGGATCGCCTTCGATAAAAGAGCACAAGTAGCATTTTTTAAAAAAATTTTAATTTTTTTTTCTTCGTGAAAACTGGGAAATGATAGTACATTTGAAGAATAAGCTAAATAATAATAACTGTAAGTCCTAAGTTTGATGTGTTAATAGGTTCACAAAAATTATAGGACTTTACTTATATTCATATTATTATACATCTTATTCCACATGTTATAATTTGATTTTTGTGAATCACTTCCTAAGAATCACTTTAAGTCTAGACAGCTTCTTTATATGATATACTGGTAGGCAACTTATGCTACGATTTCTAAATATTTAAGAAGTTCTAAATTAGTTGATTATTAAATGTATGCATTGTTATAAAACGTATGACATAAGTCTTAAATGTCGACTGATAGTTTAGCCATGCACTGTTATCATATGTTTATATTTGCATAAATTTGAAAAATAGTATTTAAATATGATTGTTAGCTTAACTAATGATTTCTCTATTGTACGTGAGTACAGACCTGAAGCTATTAGTTAGGTCAATAGTCTCAATCCTATGTTATTGATACGTGAGTACAGACCTGGGCCACTAGTATTTTCATCATAAGGTTGATGTTTGTCTAAATTTGAAATACAAGTCTATGTTATATGTTATCTTAAGAACATCATTTAGTAACCTCTACCTTGTATATAAAAGATACAATGTTATGTGCTTTACTTGAATTTCACAGTATGTCATATAATGGAACACACTAGTTAATTTTTCATCTATCAATAATAAACTTGTTCAGAAACTTGGGTTTAAGTTGTTTATGTGGATCATAATATCGGTAATCGTCTTGAACTGTCTAGTTCAAATAATCGTTAATTAATTTTTCAAAGATTATTTTATTTCATGTAGATATAGGTAATTAAGCTAAAATTTTATAAATATAAGTAGACGTTTCTTAATTGTCATTTATATGAATTTCATGAGGTATGTATACTAACAATCTTTTTAGACTTGTTTTAATTAATTAATTTCTGCTTATTCTTTCTAATATGATCCCTTAGCTGATAAATTCTTACCCATTCAAAATTATGTACTTTTAAATTTCCTTTCGATACGTGATTAATAAAATGGTACTAGATACCACTGTTTGTTTACTTTACTTTGTTTTATAAGCTTTATGTTTATCTAAAGTTAGTTGTTTTTATTTGTTTATTTTAATTTTATAAGTGTTACCCTTTGAAATTAAGTTATACATTGTTTTTTATAATTCTGTTACTTATTCGAGGAAATTGTATTACAATTTATACTTAGAGCTAAATTCGCGTTTTCGGTCAAACTTGCGAGTTGACTAGTCACCTTTTGCGAATTGAGTCAAGAGTATAAAAGGTTGCGAATTGACAAGTCAAACCCACATAATCCTGCGAACCGAACTCAATTTCCTTTGCGAGACCACTATTGTGACGTCGGACGAAAGTTTCTTTTCGTTTGATTTTCGACATTTTCATAACAAGAAACAATTTTTTGTATCGTGAGTATTATACAACTTTTGATTACGATCATTTAGAGGTATATTTCACAGGATTTAACCGTATATTTAACTTGAAATTGATATAATTCTATTATTAGGGTTTCGGTTTAAACCATAAACAATTAACAATGATATAGTGCCTAAACGAACATGAAATCTTATGGTTTATGTTTGTCGGGGGGCTATAGAATGAAAACAAATCGATATATTGCATTTAAACTCGCTAATTAATCAATTTCTATTTCACTCCGCAACCGCAGTTCATGCTGCGAAGTGAGTTTCAAACACAGATCGCAGCTGGATATTGCGAGGTGAACATTTGACTCGTTTCCCTTGCGAGTTGTAACTCAAATTTGTTGACTTGTTGACTTGCGGACCGAGTAGGTCTGCAGATCGACTAGCGAGTTGAGCTGCGGATTGACTTGGTAAGCAAGTTGACATGTTCTACGAATTGACTTGCGAAGTGAGCTGCGAGTTCAGTCCTTTAGAAATTTTATACTCGCAACTGCTAATCTATCTTTGTAACGTATATTCACACCTATGAACTTTAGATTACTATGTTAATTATAAGATATAGGTTAACTTTTTATATATTTCAACGTGAGAACTTTAGAGTTAACATGTTCAAATATATATATTATATATATATATACGACTTACGATTATACAATTATAAGTTATATATATATACATATATATATATATATATTCACTTGACTTACGACTAACATGTAATAAGTTAAATAAAGTTATATTAGAGTTGCGAAGATACGGTAACAAGTTACATATTATTAGCACTTATCGACAATATATATATATATATATAAATATATATATATATATATCAAATATAATTTTTAGTTAAGTTATTTTTAAATAATCGTTCAATTAAGATTTGTCGATTATACAAGTTAAATAAATTAGAAACTAAGATGTTTGGTGATTCTTTGAATTCACAATACATTATAGTTTAAAAATGATACAAGGTTGATAAGATAAACTAACTGTTTGCTATTTGTGTGATTTTATTTAATTACAGATATGGCCAGACAGTTTGATTCTAGGCACAACGTCCTTGTTGACTTAAATCTTACAGCACATGGAGCTCGTCGAGTACCGCATATGCTCACGTTCTTTGCACGTTTAAGGATACATTATGCTATCACAGAGTCACCTCCACGTTCACAGGAGATATTGACCCAGTTTTGGGTGAATATTCAATATGACACGGTTGTTAACCCTCTAGTGATTCGTTCTAGGGTCAACAATCGGTATGTTGTCTTCTCTGCTACAGATCTTTGTGATATTCTACGGATAGGAATAGTTGAGCAGCAGGATGGACCTACCGAGTTCCCTACTGAGTTTATTGAGGGCGCTATTGAGCGTATGCGTTACACAGGACCCATGAGAGGATGCCAGTTCCTCAGGGCATTAGTCTACGGGGAATGGAGGTTTCTGTGGCATGTCATGGTCACTATTTTTGGTATGATGAGTTAAGTCCTTCGTATTATCGGCTGCACTGTCCCTGGTTTATAATAAACCATACAATTCCCGTGACTATATTTTTGGGGAGTTAGTGAGAAAGATCTCGGGGACTACGAGATCACAATTCATGATATACTCGAGATTCTGTATGCTCATCATACGTCATAGTATTTCAGAATTAGCAGCTTTTGCTCCGGATTTACATGTCGACACGATCGGTCTTCGAGGTTACAATACTATGTTCTAGCATACCTCTAGACATTTTGAGCAGCAAGCACAACAGACTACTTTATTTGGTTTCATCATCGATCCACACTATGTGGAACCACCGAATAATGGTTGGCTAGATGTTGTTGCACCTGCTATTGTCCGTGACTCTGCTGCTGATCTGGTTCCACAACCAAGACCACAAGAGCTATTAGAATACGTTCTTATTCAGGCTGATCAGCAGGGACAAGAGATTGTTCCTGAGATTGCGGCATAGGTAGTTCAAGATGTACTAGGTCTAAATGACGATGCACATGATCCACTGATTCAAGAGATAGATTAATATCTTGATCGCGATGTTGTACATGTATATATTTTTTAAATGCTATTTAGTTGATAGGTTTTATAGCTAATCATAAAATCTCAACATACTTATATACAGGAACCTGAGGCTGTAGACCCAGAGGTTATAAGACCTAACGGTGAGCGTGCCTTGGGAAAACTACTAGGGGCATATGGTGGTTTTGGTTCATCTGGACATGACGGCGAGACCTTCTGATTTAGATACTGATGATACCCCTGATCCTTATCGACTACCGGTTGGTTTGATCAAGCAAGGATATCAAGCTGTGCAAGATATCAAGCTACTCCTAAAGGGTCTCATATGCTAGCTATTAAACGAATCTTTCATTACCTCAGAGGGAAACCGAAGCTGGGACTTTTGTATCCGACTGAAGAAGACTTAAACTTTGCTGCTTACACTGATTCTGATTATGGAGGATGCAATCAGAATAGAAAGTCTGCAACTGTTGGTTGTCAGTTTTTAGGAGGTAGACTAGTGTCTTGGCAGTGCAGGAAGCAAACCTCAATAGCCATTTCTACATGTGAAGCTGAGTATGTTGCAGTTGGTAGTTGTTGTTCTCAAGTGTTGTGGATACAACAGCAAATGAGAGATTATGGGCTAAATTTTACCAACACTCCGATGATGATTGACAATGAATCCACCATTTCAATAACCAATAATCCTGTAAAGCACAACAAGATGAAGCACATTGATATTCGACATCATTTCATTAGAGACTGTGCTGAAAACAATATGATACAGATAGTTAAGGTTCCATTTTTGGATAACTTAGCAGACCTATACACCAAGGCATTCGACAGGGCTCGATTTGAGATGTTGGTTCAACTAAATGGAATGAGAAATCTAGAGTGATTAGTCTTCCAAGGGTATTTATGTAATAGTTAGGTTTATAATTATTATTTTTGAAAAGGGTGGTATATGTCATTCATTTGCTTGTTACCTTAGGGGGATCGCCTTCGATAAAAGAGCACAAGTAGCTTTTTTTAGAAATTTTTTAATTTTTTTTTCTTTGTGAAAACTGGGAAATGATAGTACATTTGAAGAATAAGCTAAATAATAATAACTGTAAGTCCTAAGTTTGATGTGTTAGTAGGTTCACAAAAATTATAGGACTTTACTTATGTTCATATTATTATACATCTTATTCCACATGTTATAATTTGATTTTTGTGAATCACTTCCTAAGAATCACTTTAAGTCTAGACAGCTTCTTTATATGATATACTGGTAGGCAACTTATGCTACGATTTCTAAATATTTAAGAAGTTCTAGATTAGTTGATTATTAAATGTATGCATTGTTATAAAACGTATGACATAAGTCTTAAATGTCGACTGATAGTTTAGCCATGCACTGTTATCATATGTTTATATTTGCATAAATTTGAAAAATAGTATTTAAATATGATTGTTAGCTTAACTAATGATTTCTCTATTGTACGTGAGTACAGACCTGAAGCTATTAGTTAGGTCAATAGTCTCAATCCTATGTTATTGATACGTGAGTACAGACCTGGGCCACTAGTATTTTCATCATAAGGTTGATGTTTGTCTAAATTTGAAATACAAGTCTATGTTATATGTTATCTTAAGAACATCATTTAGTAACCTCTACCTTGTATATAAAAGATACAATGTTATGTGCTTTACTTGAATTTCACAGTATGTCATATAATGGAACACACTAGTTAATTTTTCATCTATCAATAATAAACTTGTTCAGAAACTTGGGTTTAAGTTGTTTATGTGGATCATAATATCGGTAATCGTCTTGAACTGTCTAGTTCAAATAATCGTTAATTAATTTTTCAAAGATTATTTTATTTCATGTAGATATAGGTAATTAAGCTAAAATTTTATAAATATAAGTAGACGTTTCTTAATTGTCATTTATATGAATTTCATGAGGTATGTACACTAACAATCTTTTTAGACTTGTTTTAATTAATTAATTTCTGCTTATTCTTTCTAATATGATCCCTTAGCTGATAAATTCTTACCCATTCAAAATTATGTACTTTTAAATTTCCTTTCGATACGTGATAAATAAAATGGTAATAGATACCACTGTTTGTTTACTTTACTTTGTTTTATAAGCTTTATGTTTATCTAAAGTTAGTTGTTTTTATTTGTTTATTCTAATTTTATAAGTGTTACCCTTTGGAATTAAATTATACATTGTTTTTTATAATTCTGTTACTTATTCGAGGAAATTGTATTACAATTTATACTTAGAGCTAAATTCGCGTTTTTGGTCAAACTTGCGAGTTGACTAGTCACCTTTTGCGAATTGAGTCAAGAGTATAAAAGGTTGCGAATTGACAAGTCAAACCCACATAATCCTGCGAACCGAACTCAATTTCCTTTGCGAGACCACTATTGTGACGCCCGACGAAAGTTTCTTTTCGTTTGATTTTCGACATTTTCATAACAAGAAACAATATTTTGATTACGATCATTTAGAGGTATATTTCACAGGATTTAACCGTATATTTAACTTGAAATCGATATAATTCTATTATTAGGGTTTCGGTTTAAACCATAAACAATTAACAATGATATAGTGCCTAAACGAACATGAAATCTTATGGTTTATGTTTGTCGGGGGGCTATAGAACGAAAATAAATCGATATATTGCATTTAAACTCGCTAATTAATCAATTTCTATTTCACTCCACAACCGCAGTTCATGCTGCGAAGTGAGTTTCAAACACAGATCGCAGCTGGATATTGCGAGGTGAACATTTGACTCGTTTCCCTTGCGAGTTGTAACTCAAATTTGTTGACTTGTTGACTTGCGGACCGAGTAGGTCTGCAGATCGACTTGCGAGTTGAGCTGCAGATTGACTTGGTAAGTGAGTTGACATGTTCTACGAATTGACTTGCGAAGTGAGCTGCGAGTTCAGTCCTTTAGAAATTTTATACTCGCAACTGCTAATCTATCTTTGTAACGTATATTCACACCTATGAACTTTAGCTTACTATGTTAATTATAAGATATAGGTTAACTTTTTATATATTTCAACGTGAGAACTTTAGAGTTAACATGTTCCAATATATATATTATATATATACGACTTACGATTATACAATTATAAGTTATATATATACATATATATATACATATATATATATACATATATATATATATATTCACTTGACTTACGACTAACATGTAATAAGTTAAATAAAGTTATATTGGACTTGCGAAGATACGGTAACAAGTTATATATTATTAGCACTTATCGACAATATATATATATATATATATATATATATATATGAAATATAATTTTTAGTTAAGTTATTTTTAAATAATCGTTCAATTAAGATTTGTCGATTATATAAGTTAAATAAATTAGAAACTAAGATGTTTGGTGATTCTTTGAATTCACAATACATTATTGTTTAAAAATGATACAAGGTTGATAAGATAAACTAACTGTTTGCTATTTGTGTGATTTTATTTAATTACAGATATGGCCAGACAGTTTGATTCTAGGCACAACATCCTTGTTGACTTAAATCTTACAGCACATGGAGCTCGTCGAGTACCGCATATGCTCACGTTCTTTGCAAGTTTAAGGATACATTATGCTATCACAGAGTCACCTCCACTTTCGCAGGAGATATTGACCCAGTTTTGGGTGAATATTTAGTATGACACGGTTGTTAACCCTCTAGTGATTCGTTCTAGGGTCAACAATCGGCATGTTGTTTTCTCTGCTACAGATCTTTGTGATATTCTACGGATAGGAATAGTTGAGCCGCAGGATGGACCTACCGAGTTCCCTACTGAGTTTATTGAGGGCGCTATTGAGCGTATGCGTTACGCAGGACCCATGAGAGGATGCCAGTTCCTCAGGGCATTAGTCTACGGGGAATGGAGGTTTCTGTGGCAATTCATGGTCACTATTTTTGGTATGATGAGTTAATTCCTTCGTATTATCGGCTGCACTGTCCCTGGTTTATAATAAACCATACAATTCCCGTGACTATATTTTTGGGGAGTTAGTGAGAAAGATCTCGGGGACTACGAGATCACAATTCATGATATACTCGAGATTCTATATGCTCTTCATACGTCATAGTATTTCAGAATTAGCAGCTTTTGCTCCGGATTTACATGTCGACACGATCGGTCTTCGAGGTTACAATGCTATGTTCTAGCATACCTCTAGACGTTTTGAGCAGCAAGCACAACAGACTGCTTTATTTGGTTTCATCACCGATCCACACTATGTGGAACCACCAAATAATGGTTGGCTAGATGTTGTTGCACCTGCTATTGTCCCTGACTCTGCTGCTGATCTGGTTCCACAACCAAGACCACAAGAGCTATTAGAATACGTTCTTATTCAGGCTGATCAGCAGGGACAAGAGATTGTGCCTGAGATTGCGGCATAGGTGGTTCAAGATGTACTAGGTCTAAATGACGATGCACATGATCCACTAATTCAAGAGATAGATCAATATCTTGATCACGATGTTGTACATGTATATATTTTTTAAATGCTATTTAGTTGATAGGTTTTATAGCTAATCATAAAATCTCAACATACTTATATACAGGAACCTGAGGCTGTAGACCCAGAGGTTATAAGACCTAACGGTGAGTGTGCTTTGGGAAAACTATTAGGGGCATATGGTGGTTTTGGTTCATCTGGACATGACGGCGAGACCGCTTCTGATTTAGATACTGATGATACCCCTGATCCTTATCGACTACCGGTTGGTTTGATCAAGCAAGGATCGAAGCTTGTTGTGGATCCAGCTTTGAAAGGAAAGCGCAAAGCTGATGATGCAAATCCTGACTACAATGTTCCTAAAGAGGAACTTGAGGAAGACGACGACCCTCTTCAAACTCGACGCAGAATGCAAGAGCTTCTACTCGATAGCTGAATATTAGTCTAGGTATGTTTTATAATAGTTAGACAGTTTTAACTTGTTAGTTAATCAAGAGTTATAAACTGAGACAAATGTATCTGTAACAGTTGCTCGGGATAGACCGCAGGTAGAGACGGTGTCACATCTGGTGACTGAACCGGTATCTGAACCTTCTGAGGTATGAGATAAAAGTTTGGTTACTGTTTGTGATATTTAATTAAATCAAAGATTGAGACAGACTTATGTGTTTGTCTAAACTATATAGGCGGAGCTAATTGCGGCTATTGTTTGTCTGAAAACTCATCCGACGGCTAACTCAAGCAGAGCTCCTGCTAGGCTTATTTTTGACATAGCCTCTGGGGTAGCTGAGGATGTTACTCCACCTATCCCTCCTATTTCTGTACCGCCTACCACAGCCACTACTCAAACCCCACCTGTGACTGATGTTGACAGTATTACTTCTCTAGAGTCTAGGGTTAGAAATGTTGTGACATGTTTGTGTGACAACAGTTCTAGCTTGTAATAGTGTTTAGTTTGTAATTAAGTTTTGTTAATTGACTTTACTTTTGATATGAAATATATATTAGTTTGATATTAATATTTATTAAACATATCATTGTGATTAAGGTGTTAGACACATATAGAATTAAGCTAATATGATAAATGATTGTTGGTGCATCTTAGTGTGTCTGTCAGTTGGTCTAAGTCTCTAATGCGTTAGTTATGTAATTACGTTTGTTACGATGTTTGTATTTATAAGTAATTACATTTTATGTTTTGGCGTCATAAGGGTTCTGCGTTGCAAGAGTCAACTTGGCGACACAACTTGTGTCGCATGAGTCGGCTTGGCGACACAGCTTGTGTCGCATAGATCAGATTAGGTGTCGAGTATAAATAGGCTAGTTCGGCTCATTTGATAGGGTTGACGAACCTGGGTATTGTTGAAGCATATTGTACCCGAGTTATTGCAATTAATCTGATCGGTAATCTTTTGAGTATTAATATACTTTGTGTTTGTTTGTTTTAATCGTTTAAACGTTTATATTCAATCATTGGATTCCGCACGTTGATTGAGTATTGGGATTCGATTAGGTCCAACCACAGGGGATCTACACCTGGCATCAGAGCCAAAATCTAAGGATTTGGGTTATTAAATCCATTTGGGACATTTCTCGGTTTAAAACAACTTGTTTTGTGTTAAGATCTTCATAGAAAGGTGCTATAGTTGTGTTCTATTAGTTTTCTGGAAGATATTTGGGTTATTGTTTGTCCTCCATTCGTGAAAATTCGTTAGGTTTACGAATCTTATGAATTTTAGGGTTTCTTGATTGCTGCTACAGCTGTTTGTGCGACACAAGCTGCGACACAAAAATTTGTGTTGCGTTTAGGGTTGGTGCGACACATTCTTCTGTCGCTTTCAGTTCTCTGCGACACAAGCCTTTAAGAAGGCGACATAAGATTGTGACTCAAGCCTATTTTGGATTGCGACATAAGCCTTTGATTAGGTGACACAAGCTTGCTTTTTGCGACATAAGACACGGTTTTTTTCCGTCGCTACTACGTTGCGACACAACCTTAGTGTCGCTAGATACTTTTGATTTCAGCAGTTAGCAATTTCTGTGACATAATATTTGTTTCACCAGACCTCTTTGCGACACATACCTGTGTCGCATAACAGTTAGTTATTTTTGTGTGTTTGAATATCTTGCAAGTAATTCAAAATGTCAGCTTCTACATCACATTCCATTCAGCAGGTTGGAGCTATGTTGAAGCAAATAAAAAAGTTGGATCGGGAAATAAGCCTCCCATGTTTATGCCAGGAATGAGCTATTTGGATTGGCCTCAACGATTTGAATCATATGTAGGTCTTAATGATCCAGAAATGATGATCTATTTATAGGAAAAATATGAGCATCCTCTTAAAACTGGAGTCTTTAATGGCCCAGTTCCTGAAAAGTCAATTAAATCCATGACGCCTAAGGAACATATGGCATTTGATATGGAACGAAAAACTGATTCTGCAATCACTATGGCATTGCGTCAACCTATCAAGAGACAATTACGTCAACGTAAGATTGCATATGATTTGTGGAAGGCCTTTGAGAAAAAGTGCGGTGGTAGTGAACAATATAAGAAGAACATATTAGACTTGATTAAGAAACAATAAGATGTCTTCGACATGCTACCTAACGAATCATTGGAAGACTTGTGCAGCAGATATTCTCAATTGGTTTCTGAGTTGTTGGAAGGAGGTATAACACTGGATAAGACAGACGTGAATAAGAAACTTCTTGACTTATTTCCCAAGAAGTGGCACACTCGCGTCCTCTTAATGGAAAACGATGAAAGATATCATGGATATGCAGCTTGAAGATCTTATCGGTCAAATTGAGGCAAACAAAAGAGACTAAGGCCACTACTCACTTTCAAAATCCAAAACTGTATGGTGTGGATGTTCCAGTCTCAACAAGTTAGTCTACAGAAATGCATTCATAGCTAGCAAAGCTAGTGGTATCGGATCCACAAATATTCCATATGGTGGTACCTATTTCTAGAATCCAGGAACTTCAACTGGTAGGACTGAAGAGTACTCCTCCACCTTTTCGGCATTCCTGGCTTCTTCTAGTGATTTCAATGATGAAGACTTTGGTCAGATTGATCAAGAGGAACTGTAAAGGATGGATTTGAAGTGGAACATGGCGATGCTGGCAAGAAGGGTCAAGAAATTCTTAAAGTAATCTGGCAGAACATCGGTGAATGATCCAGGTGAAAAGGGTTTGGGATTTAACAAAAGCAAGGTAAAATGCTACAAGTGTCAAATATATGGACACTTTACTTGTGAATGTGAAAAGCATAAGACTTCATCTTCTGGACTTAACTAAACCCTCTCCGAATAAGGCTGAAGAGAAAGAAATGGTTTCAGCTGCTTTAATGCTGACTGAAACTCCATGGGACAATAGCTGGCCAGATGCAGCTGAGGATGAGGAAGAAGAAAATATGGCTCTCATGGCTGAAGTTCATAAGGTAGATGATGAACCTTTATCCTGTGTTTCATGCATTAAACTAACTAACAAGTTTAACAGGTGTAGAGAGGACAATGAACGCCTTAATGCTAATATCACGCAGTTAACTGAAAGTAATGAAATGTTAAGAGAAAGTTATAAGGCATCTGAAAAGAAATTAAAAGCTGTTTTTGAAGAAAAGAAAGAACTAAAATCCAAAATTTTTGAACAGCAAGATGAAATAGGAAGTTATGTTGATATGCTAACTTCTGTAAAGAAAGATCTTGATGACTCCCAAGCTGCAGTTCTTACATTAAATCGTAAACTATCAAAATTTTCAACATCCTCTCTCATCTTTAATGAAATCCTTCAGAACCTAGCTTTCGTTCTACTTAAACAAGCTCCTTAACTAGCCTAACACTAATTTTGAAGTATGAAAATAGAATGAGAAAGTAAAGAGAGAATTATGCCTTATGCATATGGGAAATCTTCAAATAGAATCCTTGGGGCTGTATTTATAGAGAAAATGAGGCTCACGTTAGCATCCCTAGGCTCACATTAGAAAAAGAGTGAAATGTGGTGCACCGGGTACGAAAAAGTAGCGAAAGGTGGTGCACCGGGTACGGAAAAGTAGCGAAAGGTGGTGCACCGGGAATACGCAAGGACGGAAAAGCAGAAAAGAGACATGGGGAGGGAGGCCGGCGCCACCCAACACGTGGCCGGCGGCGGCTGGCTGCCACCCATCCCGGTCCGTCGTCTTTCGCTGCGTTGCTTAATTCATGTGTATCTTCTTCGTTATGCGTCCATTTGCGTTCATTCTTTTTGCGTTGGATTTGTAATTCAAAAATGAAGACTTTGATGTAAAGATATCCCAAAAATATGTCTCCTATCTCTAGATATTGCATACGAATCATTTAAATCTTCCGGCGGGCGTAGAATCTTCATTCTTTATCCGTTTTTGTTGATTCTTCTTCTGTTAGATTCGTAATTTGAAAACAAAAATCTTGGGTGAAATGGATGTTGATGATGGGCAATTTTGTCTTGAAATATTGTTTTGATGCCTTGAATCTTCAAACGTGTGTGGAATCTTCGTTTTTCATCTGTTTTGCTTGTTTTTTATCGTGCAACCTTGTTTTGACCATCTTGGCATAAATTCATTGATTTGTAATGGTTTTGATTTTAAAATGCCAAGAATCGTTCTAGAATGAGAGAGATATCGGTAGTAAAAACATGACTTTTTACGCGATATCAAGTATCCCACACTTAGAACTTTGCTTGTCCTTAAGCAAACTCGAATTTCAAGCTTGGTTAAAATAAGCAGATAATGAATTATTTTAGGGTAGAACTTTTTACTAAGGGGGGTTTTGAAAAATAAAATATTTGTTCTTTGAAAAAGCAGGCTTGTAATCTTTGGGAGCATGCTTTTGATCTTTGATCTTGGATACATGACTAGGCAATCCCCTCTAGGTGGTCACTCAAATCACTCAAAGTGTTTAGGGTTTCCTATTCTAATATTATAAATCACTCAGAACGCCAGTCATGTATCGTTTATCGTCATAGGCTTGATCGAGAATCAAATCGTTACCTTTTTGGTGAGTGTTGTAACACCCCCAAATTTGATGTTTTGCGGAAGCATAATTAGGGTGTTACTAATCAATAATCAAAGCACACAGATGTATAGCAAACGACTCTATATGCATCGTTTTAACAAAATATATTAATATTAGATAGTTTACAACAGTTTGAACTCGTACATAGCTCGTGTTCGTAATATGAGAGATTTACGTACATAATTAGTTATACAAAATCTAATAATGCAATGAAATCTCTGAAGTTTGCATAGAGACTCGAGCTAATATGCATCTTGATGGGCAGTCCAAATCTACTGCTGAGTACCTGTGATACAAGCTAAAATGGTTCAGCTAATGCAGGTGAGCTCACAGGTTTACATATCAAATAATAGTGTGTGAACCGCAAGATTTAAATGTTGATTTGCATCCAGCAAATGATACTGATAGTGTAAACAACCATGAGCGCATAGTCTGAGCTTAACTCGAGGGTCGGGTCCCATATAGAGAATTCCGAGCGAGGTGCCTCCACGAGTGCCTAATCTACACTCGTTTTCCCAAATATTAGTACGTCCGTTGCAGAGGTTAGCGCGACTAACCCGGACGAGGTGGGTCAATCCTATTTGGTACCATATACTAATATTTACGCTACTTTCGAATTACCAGACTATACTGACGGAGGACTTTGATTTGATTAGTTGAAAACAACTCATACAGTATATTGAAATATGTACTCACGTTCACGTGTTAAAAATAGAGCAATGTATCACACCCCTAGTAAAACAATAAAAAGAGGGGCCATGAGACTCACCTGAGCCTGAAGAGTTTATCTTAATAAACTGGGATTGATTAGCCAATAATCGAAGTCCAAAGACTTGTAACCTAAGGGTGTCCACGACACGCGATGGTTATAAACATGTGAAGGCATCTAATAAGACTACCTTGTAGTTGGTTGTCCAACGAGAATGTCCAAATGATTACAATTTGGTTGATTGTCTAAGTGTTTGAAAATGTGTACGGCCCGTTGGTGATTTGTTTGCAATAATAATCTCACATTATTATTTTGATTTTAGAAAGGTGACATACTTAAAAGTATTTGTAAACTTTAAGTGACGGGGGTCCGAGGGCAGCGCCCCTGGTAGCGGGGTCCAAGGGGCGGCAGCCCCTGGCGAGGTCCAAGGGGCAGAGCCCCTGGCCGGGGTCTAAGGGGCAGAGCCCCTGGCTTTGGTGAAAAACGCATCTGGACTTGAATTTGGGTGAAATCGAGTGATAAAATTTTAGGTCTCGACACTTAGTAAAATTTGTGTTTTATTGGTTCTGTTTCATGCGACATAGCGTGCGACATACGGCCTTGTGTCGTTAAGTGCGACATAGTCTGTTGTGTCGCAGATCATATATGCGACATAAGGGCGACATCCGCTATTTAATGCGACGTAGGGCGTTGTGTCGCTATATGCGACGTCCGTAATTTCTGCGACATAACTATTTGTGTCGCTATATGCGACATCCGTGATTAGTGCGACATAGTGGCTTATGTCGCTATATGCGACATAAGGTCTGATTTAGCGACATAAAGGCTTATGTCGCAGGTGGCCTGGAGCCTCTGCGACATAACGCGCTGTTGGTCGGAAAATGGGCCGAAAAGGTGTTTTTCGGCCTCCGTTTGACCTGAGACTTCTACCCAACCCATATTTGGATATTTTAAGCTTAAAGAAACAACTAGAACTTAAAAACACTTGGAATCGAAAGGTTTCGGGTTTTTTTCGGAAACTTACAAAGTGGTGAATCGAGAATCCGAAAAGATGGAAATGTAGATCGTGACACGGTGGAACTTTTTCTTCAAACGGACGAGATGATTCGAGGTGGTTTAGTGGTTTCTTTTAGTGATTGTTTGTGGTGGAGGTGTGGTGATGTTTGAGAGAAAAGGAAGAAGAAAAGAAAGAGAGAAAGATTAAAAGTGAGAAGGAATGAGGGTGAAGGGATGGGGTCCCTCCCCTTGTGGCTGATTCGGTAGGGGCCCACCGGAGTGTGGGTCTCCACTTTTTAACTCCGTGTATTCGCGCTCCGTGCGGCGTCCGTTTAAACGTTAAATAATCATTTTGTACATTTAATTATATGTTTTAAAATACAAATGTTTCTTTATTATTTTTGTTGAAGTATTTTACCAAATACTTAATAACTTAAATGATTTCGTTTGCTTGTGTGTTAAGTGTGTAAGTCGTGTAGACGTTTATTATTCAATACGAAATGAAATTGAAATATTATCAAAATAATATTTTGGATATAGTAGCGTTATTAAATAATGTTGTACTAGTTAGTAAAAATGTTCACCAACGTCCGTATTTACTTGAACCGAATTACATTCGATTTGAAACTTGTACAATTTAATCAAATCAAATATTCGAATATATTCAACAATATATATACATCGGTACATTAATTAGCCTAACACAGAACTAATTACATGTATTAACAACTGATTAGGTACTAATCACTAGTCCTAATTTGGCGGGTGTTACAAGTGCGAAGTCGATCTAGCCACAATCATTCTAGGGGAAGTGATGTAGGGTTTTTAGAAGCAGAGTGTTTGTGGAATGAGAGAGGGTTTTGTTGGGTTTTTGATGGGTTTCCTTTGTTGAAGTTGGAATTTTTGGGGGGACTGACGCCTTTTTGGTGTTTGCGGAAGGAGTCTTTTTCTCCTATTGATTTCCTTTTCTTTGGGTTTTTCTTTCTTGAACCCTTTTTTTTCGACGTTGTCTCCTTGCGATTTCTCTGGTTTTATCTTTGGAACTTTGTTTTAAAGATTTTTTGGGATGCTTTTGAGAAAGTAGGGGTAACATATCTATTTTTCTTGGGAGTATGGGTGTACGGGTATATGGATGGGTTTAAGAATGATGTGATTTAATCTCCTTTTTACTAACCAATCTGGATTCGAAATGCATAACAGGAGCAAGTTCTGATTCTTAACGCATACATCGGCACACTCAAGAATCGAAGAAGTGAAGCATTAATAGTGAATGCTTTTTATATGGCTCAAGATACCTCATGAATCGAAAGTTGGGTTGTTGTGTGCCTAGTCATGTGATGCTCTTTATGGGATTACTAAACTAATTTTCCAGAGGAATTTGTATTTTATTTATCCTTCTTCCCCAAGGTAAATCATTCTTTGTCTAAAATTTTCATTTTCAACATATTTTTAACTTAATTTTGAAAAAATTTATTTACTTATTGGAGAAGGATGGTCTAAAGAGCAACGACTTAGAATCAAGCATATACCATTATCCATTTTACAGTAGTGTAACTACTGCTATCCCACACTTAAAGGAACATCGTCCTCGATGTTTATCTAAGCTCAAACTGGGGTGAAAATCCTACACTTAAGAATTTAAATATCTAAGACATATTCTTTTAGTAGTGTGTTTTTGGTTTGAATCCCACACTTAGTGATAAGCATAATGGACAGGTATATTTAAACAAATGTAAGCGACGGTATAGAAGTACTCCCCGGTGGTTGCAGTGTTCCTCGGGTTGCATGTGTCGGGTTCCATCTTCCTTGGTGCATTCTTGATCAAGTCTTCTTGTGATTGGTCTCGTAGGTGTGAACACGTCGGATATACTATTCTTCTTGGTGTTGATATTTTCTTGTAGGATGGAGCATGCTTTGTATGATCCGAGTGTGAAAGATTGTCGGAGATTTCATCACTTCTTGGAAAGTAAAGTTGCAGAAATGTAAAAACACGGGTTGCCTCCCGAGAAACGCTCTTTTAAAGTCGAGAGCTCGACTTAGTCCTTTATTCTCCAGATGATGCTGGATGTGTCCGTGGTGCTAGAGTGGTCACTGTGGTTCCTAGGTAGGGCGTATCGTGGAGGAAAGTATTGCAGAAATTGTTCTATCATCTCAGTAATGAGAGTTGGTGGAATGGTGGATTCCATTCTGAAGCTTTTAAAGTGATCAGTGGCTAATCTGTCAAGGATTGCCATCCCATAGCTGATGTATTGAACTGCCCTTGTGACTGGTCCGTTAGGGTCGATTCGAGTGTAGATGTGAGTTTGAACAATTACACGCTTGTTGCGACATAGATTGTGACAACAGATCTAGCTTGAAGTAGGACTAGTGTAATTATTATTATGTTTGTGTATTAGTTTAGATTTGTAAATGAATATTTCGTTTTTAAAGATAGACAAAATTTTGTTTTTAATATATACGTTTGTTGCGAGTCGAGATCTCCAGTCGCAAGTGTTGCAAAGCGAGGTGAGATCTGAACTCGCAAAGCTATGAACATAAGGTGCTTGGCGAGTCGAATTTATTATGGGCTTGGGCTGCGTAGCGAGTCGAGTCAACTCGCAGGCCCAATGGCTGCGAGTTGAGATGACATTTATTTAAATGATTTTTGTTGAGAAAATCATTAACTTTTTGATTAATCTTTTGCAATTCCAATTTGACACCTGCGAAATCAATATCCGGAGAGAACAAAAATCTAACGGCTAGGCTTTGATGGTTTTTCGTTTAGAACCATGTGAGCCCATCTCGGACAGAGGTTGAAGCTTGAACACTTAGAACGTTTGGTGTTGAGAGTGCATTCAGGACAGTCTGCTCAGGGGGAGATATTGATATATCAAGAAGCTTGCAAAGAGGATGAGTTAGCAAATAAGAGAATAGATGATGAAGATGATGATCCTAGTGCACAGAAAGATGGTGAGCCAACTGGTCCTTCAAAGACTGGTGAGCAAGCTATTATTCAGGGGGAGTCTGCTGGTGTTAGTGCAAGTGGTGATGGTGCTGGTACAAGTGTTGCGGGTACAAGTGAAGCTGGTAAGATAGCTTAGACTTGTGTCGATATTTGTACTTAGAATTTAGTTGAATTATAATTGTAACTGAATAATTGTAACTTAATAGTTTTGTTAATATAATCGACTTGAGTATTACAAGTAAAATATATTAGAAATTGTTTAAGTTATTTGATTCTGAAAATTTAAATAAATTAGTTATCAAAAGTCTTTCGACTCATTGAGAAGTCGAGCGACGTGTTCTGATTTATTTCAGCGGTCAAAGTTTATTTTAATTTAGACATTTTAGACTTGAGAGTTTTTATAACTAACAAGTTAAATATGTATGTTTTTTTTAACTAGACAAATGATATATAATTTAAAGATATAATTGAAAGTTAAGTTTTATTATATAACAGTTCAATTAAGTCTTGGAAATTATATAAGTTAGTTAATTGTAAAATTAAATGTTTGGTGATTATTCACAGTACATTAGAGTTTAAATTTAATTAATGTTTGTTAAGTGTTTGATATAAGACTTAGGAAATCTTAGGTTGATTCAGGGTAATCAATAAAAGATTTATAAGTTATATATTTCACGTTTATTGCACAAAAGGATTAGTATTGGAATTCTAAGATTGATTCAGGGAAATCAATAAGAGAATTTAAATTATTAATTTATTTGTGTTTATTTGTTTTCTCTAGGAATGGAAATTCTAGATCTATCAGATTCAGAAAATGATATATTGGATGAGATAGATGAAGAGATTGATTATGATCTTGAAGAGGGAGAATTTCAACCACCTGAAGATTGGACTGTTGTTTCTGAGATTGTGCAAGACATGTGTGTAGATCCAGATGCTAATGTTGATGAACACCATGTGAGCCCATCTAGGACAGAGGTTGTTATTGAAAATGATGAAGGTCTAACGGTTGTCGATGTAGATGAAAAGATCGATGACTCAACCGATACAGAAGATGAAGTTCTTATTCCTACAAATAATCCAGTTGTTGTACTTAGGAAACTTCCAAAACAAAGAAAGAAAATTGGAGTTTCGGAAGTAGATATAATAGGAAAACGTGTACCACGTAGAGGGATTATTGGATGGTACTTTGACTCCGACCTGAAGCTTTTTGCAATTAAAGATTTGACGTAGTTCAATATTTTGAGCGAAAGCTTGCGGTGTTTAGTTCTTTGCCTAGATTTGAAATTCGAGATTTGGCTCGATTACCTTTGAATAACCCAAGTGATGATTTTGTTGGAAGATATGTTGAACATATAATCAAGACTGATGTTAGAGCTAATAAGTTTGAAAAGATTAAGCCAAGAAAATTTAGACTATCAAGTTGGAAAGAGAAGTCAAAGGACAGGAAGAAGAAGAAGAAGAAGAAAGAAGGTTTATCCATCTGTCAAGTGTGTACAGCAGATTCCACTGAAGACAATGCCACAAGATATTTTGGGAAATATGAAATGTTGGTATGTGGATTCAGAAACTGGAGAAGCTGTCATGGTTGAAGCAGATGATGAGGTTGAAAGTGGTGAGCGTGAGATTTTTAAAGTTTATGACCATCGACACCTAATGAATATGTCGAAGAAAGATTTGTTAAAGTTACATGAAGATAGAATCTTGATGACAGAAGCATGGGGTGATTTAGCACGAGATTATCAAATGATGGTTAAGATTTGTATCAAGATGAAGATATACGCAGGAAGTAAAATTTACAAATGAAGACTAAAGACAAGCGTGAAGATAAAGACGCTTAAGCTATTGTCAAGGGGGAGTCAGTTGAGACATAGATTGTGACAACAGATCTAGCTTGAAATAGGACTGGTGTAATTATTATTATGTTTGTGTATTGGTTTAGATTTGTAAATGAATATTTCGTTATTAAAGATAGACGAAATTTTGTTTTTAATATATACGTTTGTTGTGAGTCGAGATCTCAAGTCGCAAGTGTTGCGACGTGAGGTGAGATCTGAACTCTCAAAGCTATGAACATAAGGAGCTTGGCGAGTCAAGTTTATTATGGGCTTGGGCTGCGTAGCGAGTCGAGTCAACTCGCAGGCCCAACGGCTGCGAGTTGTGATGACTTATTTAAATGATTTTTGTTGAGAAATTCATTAACTTTTTGATTAATCTTTTGCAATTCCAATTTGACACCTGCGAACTTAATATCCGGAGAGAACAAAAATCTAACGGCTAGGCTTTGACGGTTTTTCGTTTAAAGCAAAGTATTAGGTTACCTAGAACACGAACTTATTCGTTGTTAGTAAGATAACATCGTATTAAGGAATTCTGCACCTTAATACTACAGATAACGAAGTTATCGATCCTAGAATTAGGGACTTACAATTGGTATCAGAGCTTTCGGGCTAGATAACGAAGGTAGTTCGAGGTTTTAGTGATTAATCGCATTTTATTTGGATCATTTATACGTGCATTAGTACATATTAACGATCAAAATCATTCTCTGGACCATTTAGGGTTTGTTTACGGTCGAAATTTCCAGTTTCAATCGTAAAAATACCTAAAATTTTTGTTTTTGGGTTTTTCAGCAGTTTCGCGAGTCGAGATTAGGGTTTCAAATAAGTCTGCGAACCGAGTTGAACTTGCGAACCAAGATTCTGTGAGTCGAACTTATTTGCGAATTGAAATATTCTACGAACCTAGATGTCCTGCGAACCGAGATCACTTGCGAGTTGACATCATTGCGATCCGAACAGAGACTTGCGAACCGAGATTCTGCGAGTCGAGCTGAGATTACGAGTTGAACTGAGTTTTTGCGAGTTGAGATTTTTTTTCTGAATTTGCAAATACATTTTAACTTTAAACTTCACGATGTCTGACCTTAGCAAAATGATTGAGATGGAACAGAGATTGGAAAATCTAATGTTCCACCTAAATTGTTGAGAGTTGAGGATTATTATAGCTGGAGGGATAGGTTTGAATCTTATTGTAGATTCCATGATCTATCTATCTGGATGTGTATCAAGAATGGATACACGGCACCTACACAAACTGTTGAGAATGCTATTGTGGTTCTCACTTATCAACAGATGAGTGAAGCACAAAAGAAGGAATTTGAGGTTGAGAACAAGGCTCATTCTTCAATCAAGATGAGTCTACCTAAAGAACTTAATCATCAACTGAAGTCCTTCCAAAGTGCTAGAACTTTGTGGATAGCTCTAGAGAAGAGGTGTGAAGGTAGTCCACAAGTTAAAGCAGGAAAGAGAAATCTCCTGAAGAAGCAGTTTACTGTTTTCAAATCTTTGAAAGGAGAAGATCTTGATGCTTATACCACAAGATACTACCATTTGTTGAGTGAGCTAGATGACCATGAGATTGTAACTACCGAGATTGAGAAAATCGATAAGTTTATTGAGGGTTTACCGTCTAAGTGGGAAATGCATGGCATAATGCTTAAACATAATGCTTAAAGCTCAGAGGTTATGATTTCACCAAGAAGACTAGAGATACTGCTTCCTCGAGCTCGACCACTGCTTTGTTTGTCGGTAATGTTGATGGAAAAGGTGAAATGATTTCTGATGAATTGTGTCTTGTTACCTCATCTGGTAGTGAAGCAAAGGGAAAACCAACTGAGAAGTCACCTCAGGAGCATCAAAAGATGCCTATGAGTGTGAAATCTGCTGAACAACAATTATCTGTTCTTGCTTCCTTTGTAGCTTCTTATGAAAACTACATTCAGGGTAAAGTCAATGATCCAATTATGTTTGACGAAGATTATGATCAGATCGACCCTGAGTATCTTGAAGAAATAGAACTTCAGGATCAACTTGCTATGTTGTCTAGAAGAGTAAAGAATTTCTTGAAGAAAACTGGTAGAAAGGTAGTTGGCAATCGATCAGGGATTGATAAGACCAAGATCAAGTGTTTTAACTGTCAGAGTTATGGACACTTTGCTCGGGAATGCCAAAGACCTAAGGTAGAAGCTGGCAATGGAAAACAAGGTTCGAGAAGCACTCTTGCTTCCAAAGCCTTGGTTGAGAAACAGTTGGATGGCTCTTATGAATGGAAAGCTTGGTCTGAGGAAGCTTTCATGGCTGAGATTGATGATTCTACACCCTACATGCCTACTGATGCAGAGTGTGATGTAAAGGTGCCTGAGGTTGAAATGAAAGCAAGTGATGAAGATGTGTTGTATATGGATTCAACTGAAAATATGAATCCCGAAGACTTTGTAGCATGCATGGCTGAAATTCAAATAGACAAGAAAAGGGTATGTATTGATATTCTTACTCTTGCTGATGTCTGTTATTTAGTTACTGATTTACAGTCACAGGTTAGTGTTTTATCAGTATCAAACAAAAACATGTCTTCTCAAGCTAGCATATTGATTGATTCTAATAAGACTGTTAGATCTGAACTTGAACTAGCTAAGATTGATGTGCGTTGATTAAGTGATGATAAACATGACTTAAAAGATAAAATTAAGTCTGAAGCTTCTGATAGGATTGCACTTAGAGATACCATTAATGAAAAAGTTGTCATCATAGATGGTCTTTATATGAACCTAAAAGACTTAAATCAGACAATTGCTAATAAGGAGAAAGAGTTAGCTGACTGTAAATTGAAGCTAGTTGAGCAAAATCGAAAGATAGAAAATTATAGAACCACTGAGATGGACAAGATGCTAGATGCTCAACGAAGTGTAAAGGATAAGTCAGGACTATGTTATAATGAGACACCTCCTCCTTTCAATTCAAATTACACTAGGCTTCCAGAAGATACTGAGATGACTGAAGTATGTTCTGTAAGAACCAGTAGCTAAACCTGATCAGTCAGAGGCACAAAAGAATGTTATTAAGAATCCTTCATCTGATCATAGTAAGAGAATTCCTCACACTAAAGTACATTTTGTACCGGGTGGAGTAATTAATGATACTAAGACTGATGAAGTGGTTAATAAAGAACATGTTGTTGATCCTTTAGTGCCTAAGACGCCGATTGCGGATGCAAAAGTTAGTAAGTCACGAAAACAGATGTCTAGCTTCAAGTGTCACCAAAAAGGACATGTAGCTTCTTGTTGTCCAAATAAGAAGTTGGAAGCATCACATAAGTTAGTGAATACTGAAAAGACACCGACCACTTCTAGTTCAATTGTAGACAGGTTTGGCTCCAAACCGGGATTAGGCAGCAAACCTGTAAACATTCTGAAAAGAGATGGTAATCATAGTGTCTCTCCACCTAAACCTAAAAGGCCTTATACTCTAAACGAAAATACTTTCAATAAGCTAAGAGATAAGACACCTTCGAGGTTTAGGACCCCAAGAAGAAACCATAATCAGTTTGAAAATGGTTCTACTTCAAGTGCACAGGGAACTAAGTTTGTGCCTAGGAGGTTTTCTACTCACTCTCCTCATAGGCCTAAGACTACAGATCATCAACAATCTCAAACTCCTGTGAAAGTTACCAAGACTCCCGATGGGAATAGTTATGGTTACTTTAAGGAGGTTCAGATTGTAGATGATCAGGGACAAACCAAGATCGTAATGGTTTGGGTCCCTCTTGAAAACTAACTGTGTACAACTTTTTATGTGTAGGAGCAGACTTTGAACAAGGACTGCTAGTGGTATGTAGACAGTGGATGCTCAAGGCACATGACAGGTGAACGAAGTCTACTGAAGGACTTCAAAGAAGGTTTCAAGCAAAAAGTAAATTTTGCAGGAGACAAAAGAGGAGTAATTACTGGGAAAGGAAAAGTTTCAAATGGAACTTTGACTCTAGAGGATGTGAATTATGTTGAAGAACTAACTCATAACCTAGTGAGTGTTTCCCAAGTCTGCGATAAAGGTCATCCAGTTCATTTCAATGAAAAGGATGCTTTAGTTCTGAAGCCAGGCTTCACAATTCCAGAAGAATGGATATTGATGAGGGCACCAAGGAAAAGGACATCTATGCTATAAACATGGGTGTTTCTAATTCTTCAATGGTGTCGACATGCTTACTATCCAAGGCCTCAGAAGCAGCTGCACTTTTATGGCATAGGAGAATGGCACATCTGAATTTTCAAAAAATGAACTATATAACCAAGAATGGATTAGTTCTAGGTGTACCACAGAAATGTTTCGAGTCTGAAGACAAGTGTGTTCCTTGCCTAAAAGGAAAGTAGCACAAGAAACCACACAGGTCTAAGACTGAAAACACAATCTCCCCGCCATTTGAACTACTACGCATGGACCTCTTTGGCCCAATAAGCAAGAGAAGTCTAGGTGGCAAGTGGTATTGTTTAGTTATCACAGATGATTACTCTAGATTCTCATGGGTATTCTTTTTGGGATCTAAGGATGAAAGTCCAGGAATATTAATGGAGTTCTTTGATCTAATAGAGAATGTCTATAAAACAAGAGTAAAGCGTATTCGTAGTGATAACGGAACGGAATTCAAGAACTCAACGTTGAATATCTATTGCTTAAGCAAAGGGATACAACATCATTTCAGTGCACCGTATGAACCTCAACAGAATGGTGTTGCTGAAAGCAAAAATTGAACATTGATTGAAGCTGCTAGAACAATGCTTGCAGATTCAAAGCTTCCGGTCATATTTTGGGCAGAAGCAGTGAATACAACATGTCATGTTCTAAATGGTCAAAAAGCGTAACAAGACCTGTTACGAATTATTGAATAATAAGAAACCTAATCTGAAGGGATTTGAACCCTTTGGAGTTGCATGTACAATATTGAAAATAGGAAATCAAGCTAAATTTGGCGAAAAGGCTGACGAAGGATTTTTCCTAGGTTATGTGCCCAATTCACCTAATAAAAGAGTTTTCAATAAACTCACGTGACGACTGGAAATCGTTTATAACATTGAGGTTACGAGCTATGTACCTGCTGTACATAAGGGATTAGATTGACAATTTGACTATTCAGATCTCTTTCAGTCATTTAAAGTTCCCATAAGTAACTTTGTCAGTGATTCAGAGATCTCTCAGCACTTATTGTATGAAGATTCGAACAATAGTTCCTTTTCAACATCGAGTGTTTCAGAAAATCTGGAATCAGGACAACGAATGACTCAAATGAAGCTTCTTCAAGTGGGTCACAACAACCTTCAAAGGATAAGTATCAAGAAACAGAAGATTCTGAGGAGGATCTTCAAACAACGTTTGATGATATACTTACTTCTTTAAACCATTTAAGGTTATTTTCAGCTAGTTCAGAAGATATACCTTCATTAGAAGAGATTGCTACTAATTTAGGAGATGAGTTAGTAGTTGACACTATAACGGTTACAAGAACGAGTAAGAATCATCCCGTTGAAAACATCATCGGTGATATTAATACTCCTGTTCAAACTAGGACTCAATCTAAAGCTAGTACATCTGAAAATTTAGAAAGCATGTATACTGCTATGAAAGAGTTAGGGATTCCGAATCAATGTCTATATTCATGCTTTATCTCACAAGTTGAGCCTAAAAATGTGCAAATGGCTCTCAAAGAAAGCGCGTGGGTCGAAGTTATGCAGGAAGAACTACTACAATTCTCTAAATTACAAGTATGGGAGTTGGTTGTCCTTCCAACGGGAGAATATCCAATTGGAACTAGGTGGGTATTTAAGTGTAAGAGATATGACCGGGGAGTCATTACTCGCAATAAAGCTCGTCTAGTGGTTCAAGGGTTTAATCAACAAGAAGGAATAGATTACAACGAAGTGCTTACACCAGTTACTAGGCTAGAAGCAATTAGAGTATTCTTAGCATTTGCCTCTTTTAAAGGTATCAAAGTTTATCAGTTGGATGTTAAGAGTGCCTTTTTGTATGGCAAATTTTAAGAATTGGTGTATGTTTCACAACCGCCAGGGTTTACTGATTCTGACTATCCAGATAGAGTATATCGCTTCAATAAGGCTCTATACAGATTACATCAGCCACCTAGGGCATGGTATGGAACACTATCAACGTATCTACTTGAGAATGGATTTACAAGAGGATCAATTGATAGTACACTTTTTGTAAAGTGGAACAAGAATGACTTTCTACTTGTACAAGTATATGTTGATGACATTATCTTTGGATCTTCTGATGAAAAAATGTGTCAAGAATTTGAGAAAGTCATGAGAAAAAGGTTTGAGATGTCTGCAATGGGAGAGTTAAACTTCTTCTTAGGATTGCAAGTTGATCAAATGAAGGATGGATTCTTTATTCATCAATCTAAATATACATATGAGCTATTGGAATGTTTTAAGATGGATGAAAGTAAGGTCTATAATACTCCAATTCCAGTTAATCATAACCTTAGACCAAATACATCGAGTGATAGCGATGTGGATCAAACTCTTTATAGAGCCATGATTGGATCACTAATGTATTTAACTGCCTCTAGGCTTGACATTATGTTTGCTGTTTGTATATGCGCAAGATATCAGGCAAATTCGAAAGAGTCACATATGCAAGTTGTGAAACGGATTTTTCGTTACCTCAAAGGGAAACCGAAGCAGGGTCTTTTGGTATCCAATTGATGGAGACTTAGATCTCATAGCTTATACTGATTCGGATTATGGAGGATGCAATCAGAATAGGAAATCTACAACCGGAGGATGTCAACTCTTAGGAGGTAGATTAGTATCCAGGCAGTGCAAGAAGCAAAGCTTAGTAGCCATTTCTACATGTGAAGCTGAGTATGTTGCAGCTGGCAGCTGTTGTTCTCAAGTTCTTTGGATCCAACAACAACTACAGGATTACGGGTTAAATATAACCAATACTCCTATGATGATTGATAACGAATCAACAATGTCGATCACCAACAATCCGGTAAAGCACAGTAAAACTAAGCACATTGATATTCGACATCATTTTATTAGGGACTGTGCTGAGAAGAATTTGATAAAGTTAGTTAAGGTTCCATCTTTGGATAACTTAGCAGACTTATACACCAAGGCGTTCGACCGAGCTCGATTTGAGACGTTGGTTCAACTTAACGGAATGAGAAATCCAGAGTGATTAGTCTTCCAAGGGTATTTTTGTAATAGTTAGTAGTAAGTTTTGTGCTTTTATAATAATAAAAAAAGGGGGCGTATGGCATTCATTTGCTTGTTACCTGAGAGGAATCGCCTCCAATAAAAGAACAACCGAAGTTCTTTTAGAAAAGCTTTAAGTTTTGGCTGTAAAAACTTGGGAAATGATAGTAAATTAGGAGAATGAGCTTAAGAATAATAAACCTAAGTGCTAAGATTGATGTGTTAGTAGATTCCTATAAGTTTCATTAGAATTAAATACTTACCTAGGATTTTACTTATATTTATCTGATTATACACCTATATCCACTGATAATAACTCGTGTCCTTTGTATAAGTGATAAGACTAACTAAAGTCTATTCAGCTTCATTACAAGATATACTGGTAGGCAAATTATTCTTAGATTTATGAGGGATTAAGAAATTCTAATTTTGTGTGTCATTTCTTTTGTGAATTGTTATATACTGTATGACATTTGTCTTAATTGATGAATGATGGTACTGCCTTACACTGTTATCCTGCATTTATCTACAGATGACAAATAGTTAAAAATATGGTTATTAGTGAAACTAACAGATAACTCTGTTGTACGTGAGTACAGACCTGTTGCCTTTAGTTTTGCCACTAGTCTCAAACTTATTTTAATTATACTAAGGGATCCTCTGTTGTACGTGAGTACAGATCTGGAACCACTAGTATTTTTAAAGGATGTTTGATATTTGTCAAAATTTTAACTCAAGTGTATGTTATATGTTTCGAAAAGATACGTCATTTAGTAACCTCTACCTTGAAATTAAAAGATGCAGTATTATGTGTTTTACTTAAGTTCTTCAGTATATTATATAACAGAACACTTTAGATATTGTTCACATTAATAATAACAGGTTCGCTCAGAAATCTATGTCTAATTTGTTTATGTGGATCATAATACCGGTAATCGTCTTGAACTGTCTAAGACATTGGAACATTCACTTTTAATATCAAAGTTATGTTGTGTGGATAAAGGTAAATAAGATATTATTTTATAAATATAAGTTAATTACGTGTTAAGTTGTGATTTTATTGTACTTATATGAATTTCAAGAGGTATGCATACTAACAATCGTCTTGTTCTTATTAAAATAAAATATAAATGACTTATTCTTCCTAATATGATCCCTAATCAGTTTAAATTTTAAGTTTTTTAATTTTTAAATTTGTTTGCTTTCATAGGATGTTAGTACTCTTAAATTCTTATTTCTTATTTTGTATTTATGTTTAATGATTAATAGAAAGTTTTATTTTATTCAATGTGATACCCTTTGGAATTGAATTATACTGGATATTTATTTTATGTTGAACAAACGAGTGTTGACAACTGAAAAATACTATATAGGTTACGTGGAATGTTAATCGAAAGTCTTCCGACTCACATGTAGTCGAGCAGCGTGTCCTGATTTTATATCAGCGGTTAATTTTTCTATTATAAATTATATATAGTTTTAGACTTGTCTATATACTTAAGACCATAAGGTATATAAGTAAATAATTTTTACTCAAGATTTTTCTTTATACAAGATTAACTGTATCACGGGTTTAGTCGGTTAATATATGTACGAAGATTATCATTGAGGAAAAATTATGCAAAAACATTTTCTTTAAAATGTTTAGGCTACATAGTTACAGAGTTAACTATATGAGTGTGAATGGGTTTTGATTTATACTTAGAATTTAATTCGCAATTTTAATTTTCATTTAATTACTGCGAGTTTGACTAGTCAATGCTGCAAAGCGAGACTAGTGTTGCGAGTTGACATTAAACCTGCGAATCGAGTTAAAGTATAAAGGTTTAGTCAAATGAGTCAAACCCCCACCGAATCCACTTCCTATGTGCGAGTTCACTTAAACTTGCGAATCCAGTTAGTGAGAAACGAGACGAAATACACTTTTCGTTTGATTTCGATTCTGCTAGTTACAAGGAAGAGTTTTTGATCCGTAGCTTTTATACACTTTCAATTTGCGAACATTTTGAGGTATAAACCAACGGATTTCGCCGTTTAAATTACACGAAATCGAAGTTTTTATGAATCTAGGGTTTCGTTTTAAATTTTAAACGATTAACGTAGATTAAAGGTTTTATTTAACCAGAATCCTATGGATTAATGTTAAACGAACCTTAATGAACGTAAACCAATCGATAGATATTAATAACATTGAGAGTTTAATCGATTTTAGTTTCAACCCGCAACACCAGTTCATGTTGCGAGTTGACCACAGGTTCAATTCGCAGAGCAACAATTAGTGAGTTGAGATAACTCTCGATTCGTAGATCTACCTTTGCAAATTGACAACTTGTTTGTTGACTTGTTGACCATGCGAGTCGACTATGTTCGTTGACTTGTTGACTTGCGGACCGAGTTGATTAGCGAATCGACTTGCGAGTCGAATTGCGGATTGACTTGGTTAGCGAGTTGACATGGTTGCGAATTGAGTTGCGAGTTTAGTTTTGATTCTTGCGAGTTTACTATAACTTGTAAAAATAAAATGTAACTTGCATTTTATACTTTTAATGTAATAAGCTACTTATATCTACAAGAAACTTATGACTTTTAAAAGTTTATTATAATATGTTTTGACGTACGAATTTTATATTAATACGTAATGACATATGTATTTATATATATATATGTATATATATATATATATATATTTAACTTATGACTCAATTGTAATAAGTTATATTATTATATACGACTTGAGACTGCAAAGTAACAAGTTATATATAATTTTAAACTAAGATGTTTGATGAATTTTGATTCATAATACATTATGGTTTAAAATTAATTAACGTGTGTTAATTGTTGCTATTATTTTTGTTCTTACAGATATGGCACGACAATTCGATAAAGGTCACAACATTCTTGTTGATCTTGATCTTTCGGCACGCGGAGCAAATAAGGTTACTCAAGTGCTGACATTCTTGGCACGTTACGTATTCGGTATGCTGTTACGGCATCTCCACCTATTTCTCAGATGATACTGAATGATTTCTGGGATGGTATTCAGTATGATCAGACTGTTGTCCCTCCGGTTATTAGAACAATGGTTAATCAGCAACCGATTGTGTTTACTGCTGGAAATCTTCGTGAGATTTTACAACTTGGGACGGAAGAACAGGAGAACGGAGATATAGAGTTTCCCATGGATTTCATTGAGGGAGCTATAGGCCGTATGGGATATACAGGTGAAAGACGCGGACATCAGTTCCAAAAACCTCTGGTTATTGGACAGTGGAGGTTTTTGTGGCACGTGATTGTCACGGTTTTTGAACCAAAGAAGGGAGGTTTCCATGAGTTGAGCCCTACCCTTGTATCAGTTGTGCTGTCCTTGGTTTACAACAAACCATACAATTTTTGTGACTACATTTTTGGCGAGATGGTTAGACAGAAATCGGGTTCTGTTAGATCACGGTTTCTAGTTTACCCGCGTTTTTGTATGCTGATCATTCGTGCTCATCTGCCAGAGCTTGTTATTCCTAGGCCACACTTACGTGTAGTTACTATCAGGCTCAGAGGAACAATGCTATGTTTTTGCAGACAGTGAGGAAGGAAGGGGTAGTGAAGCCTGAGGAGAGAGAGCTTTTTGGTTTTCTTGTCAATCCTGCCTATGTGACGCCACCGAATCATGGTTGGTTAGATGTTGGTGTTGCTGCTGCTGTTCCAGACCCGAGAGCTGATGTGGTTTACGCTGAAGATCCACAAGAGTTCATCGATGACGTTTTGGAACAACCTGGACATGCTGGGGAATAGGTGAACCCAGATGTTGTTGCCCAGGTGATACAGGAGTTGATGGTTGAGCTTGATGATGCTACTGATTCCTTGCTACGGGATATTGATAGTTATGTTGCACCACCTGAGGGAGCTGAGATTGCAGACCCAGAGGTCACTCGACCTGAGGGTGAGCAGGGACAGCTTGATGGATCTGAGGTTTTACCTTCTAAGGTAATTATCAGATTAATCTTCAAAATATATAGAACTTGTATGATAGAGCTTCTAGCTAATCATAAATGTTTAATATATTTTAATATTTAGGATTCTGATGTTGGTCCATCTGGAGGCCGTTATAGTGAATCGGCTTCAGATGATGATGATGATAGTACTCCTTCTCCACCTCCAGATGCTGGTTATATTAGATATCGATCTAGGATGATTCCAGATCCAGCACTGAAGGATAAGAGAAAGGCTAAGGAAGTCGACCCCGACTTCAGTATTATTGATGACGGTCCTGAGGAAGAGGATATATCTCTTATCTCTCAACGCCATAAGCGTTCTAGGACATTGACCATTCAGGATGGTATGTTTTACTTAGAGTTAGATTATCTTAACTTGTTGTTTATCAGGAGTTCAACTGAGATAGTTAATTATGTGTCAGTTTCTCGAGATACATCGCAAGTAGAGATGATAATACCGGTGGTTACTGAACCAGTATCTGTACCATCTGAGGTATGAGATAAACGTTTAGTACTACGAGTATTATATATATTTAATTATAGATTGAGACAGAGTTATCTGTAACAATTACTTCTTTAATTGTATCTAACTTTACAGGCTGAGAAACTGCTTGAGTCAGTGGAACCAGAAATGGTCTCCAAGACGATTGAGAAGGGAGTTGCAGAACTCGTACATGATGCACAATTCCCGACCAATAAAGCTAGTAGATTTGCAGCTAGTCTTCTCAAGGAAGCGTTATCTCAAGCTATTCCACAGCTTACACCTGAGTCTCACATTG
The DNA here is from genome assembly GCA_963422505.1 of Pseudognaphalium luteoalbum. NCBI lineage: Eukaryota > Viridiplantae > Streptophyta > Magnoliopsida > Asterales > Asteraceae > Pseudognaphalium > Pseudognaphalium luteoalbum. Next base: position 115,761,253 of record OY730192.1, on the reverse strand, counting down.
CTTTGCTTACACCACCTGGACCATCAACAATTTCTGTCATTCCGACAACTGATGCTGAAAGGATTACATCCTTAGAGTCAAGAGTCAAGGAATTGGAACAGATTACATCCAAGATTCCATGGTTGTTAGCTGAGAATGTTTCTCTTGCTCAGCAGATGGTTCATATCAGTGAATCGCATTTGACTCTGCTGAAGACTCATGATACTTTGCTTGCTGATTTTACTGCCCAGCGACTGAAGCTTGAACACTTAGAACGTTTGGTGTTGAGAGTGCATTCAGGACAGTCTACTCAGGGGGAGATATTGATATATCAAGAAGCTTGCAAAGAGGATGAGTTAGCAAAGAAGAGAACAGATGATGAAGATGATGATCCCAGTGCACAGAAAGATGGTGAGCCGACTGGTCCTTCAAACTACTGGTGAGCAAGCTATTATTCAGGGGGAGTCTGCTGGTGTTAGTGCAAGTGGTGATAGTTCTGGTACAAGTACTGTGGGTACAAGTGAAGTTGGTAAGATAGCTTAGACTTGTGTAGTTATTTGTACTTAGGATTTAGTTGAATTATAATTGTAATTTATAATTGTAACTGAATAATTGTAACTTAATAATTTTGGTAATATATTCGGCTTGAGATTATTATTACAAGTTAAATATATTAGAAATTGTTTAAGTTATTTGATTCTGAAAAGTTAAATAAATTAGTGATCGATTGTCTTCTGACTCATTGAGAAGTCGAGCGGCCTGTTCTGATTTATTTCAGCGGTCAAAGTTTATTTTAACTTAGACATTTTAGACTTGAGAGTTTTTATAAATGACAAGTTAAATATGTATGATTTTTAACTAGACAAATGATATATAATTTAAGGATATAATTGAAAGTTAAGTTTTATTATATAACAGTTCAATTAAGTTTTGGAAATTATAGAAGTTAGTTAATTGTAAACTTAAATGTTTAGTGATTGTTCACAGTACACTAGAGTTTAAATTTAATTAATGTTTGTTAAGTGTTTGATATAAGACTTAGGAAATCTTAGGTTGATTCAGGGTAATCAATAAAAGATTTATACGTTATATATTTCGCGTTTATTACATAAAAGGATTAGTATTGGAATTCTTAGATTGATTCAGGAAATCAATAAGAGAATTTAAATTATTAATTTATTTGTGTTTGTTTGTTTTCTCTAGGAATGGAAATTCTAGATCTATCAGATTTAGAAAATGATATTTTGGATGAGATAGATGAAGAGATTGATTATGATCTTGAAGAGGGAGAAGTTCAACCACCTGAAGATTGGACTGTTGTTTCTGAGATTGCGCAAGACATGGATGTAGATCCAGATGCTAATGTTGATGAACACCATGTGAGCCCATCTAGGACAGAGGTTGTTATTGAAAATGATTAAGGTCTAACGGTTGTCGATGTAGATGAAAAGATCGATGACTCAACCGATACAGAATTTGAAGTTATTATTCCTACAAATAATCCAGCCGTTGTGCTTAGGAAACTTCCAAAAAAAAGAAAGAAAATTGGAGTTTCAGAAGTAGATATAACAGGAAAACGTGTACCACGCAGAGGGATTATTGGATGGTACTTTGACTCTGAGCTGAAGCTGTTTGCTATTAAAATATTTGATGGAGTTCAATATTTTGAGCGAAAGCTTGCGGTGTTTAGTTCTTTGCCTAGATTTGAAATTCGAGATTTGGCTCGATTACCTTTGAATAACCCAAGTGATGATTTTTTTGGAAGATATGTTGAACATATAATCAAGACTGAGGTTAGAGCTAATAAGTTTGAAAAGATTAAACCAAGAAAAGGAAAGACTATCAAGTTGGCAGAAAGAAGTCAAAGGACAGGAAGAAGAAGAAGAAAGAAGGTTTATCCATCTGTCAAGTGTGTACAGCAGATTCCACTGAAGACAATGCCATAAGATATTTTGGGAAATATGAAATGTTGGTATGTGGATTCAGAAACTGGAGAAGCTGTCATGGTTGAAGTAGATGATGAGGTTAAAAGTGGTGAGCATGAGATTTTTAAAGTTTATGACCATCGACACCTAATGAATATGTCAAAGAAAGATTTGTTAAAGTTACATGAAAATAGAATCTTGACGATAGAAGCATGGGGTGATTTAGCACGAGATTATCAAATGATGGTTAAGACTTGTATCAAGATGAAGATATACGCAGGAAGTAAAATTTACAAATGAAGACTAAAGACAAGCGTGAAGATAAAGATGCTAGAGCTATTGTCAAGGGGGAGTCTGTTGAGACATAGATTGTGAACACATATCTAGCTTGAAATAGGACTGGTGTAATTATTATTATATTTGTGTATTGGTTTAGATTTGTAAATGAATATTTCGTTATTAAAGATAGACGAAATTTTGTTTTTATTATATACGTTTGTTGCGCGTCGAGATCTCAAGTCGCAAGTGTTGCGAAGCGAGGTGAGATCTGAACTCGCAAAGCTATGAACATAAGGAGCTTGGCGAGTCAAGTTTATTATGGGCTTGGGCTGCGTAGCGAGTCGAGTCAACTCGCAAGCCCAACGGCTGCGAGTTAAGATGACTTATTTAAATGATTTTTGTTGAGAAAATCATTAACTTTTTGATTAATCTTTTGCAATTCCAATTTGACACCGGCGAACTCAATATCCAGAGAGAACAAAAATCTAACGGCTAGGCTTTGACGGTTTTTCGTTTAAAGCAAAGTATTAGATTACCTAGAACGCGAACTTATTCGTTGTTAGTAAGATAACAACGTATTAAGGAATTCCGCACCTTAATACTACAGATAACGAAGTTATCGATCCTAGAATTAGGGACTTACAACACTGTGGGTGGTTTCTGCCTATTGAGGTTATTAAAGCCATGAATTCAGTTTTTACTTCTTCAAAATCATTGGCCAATGGGTCTCCTCCGAAAGATCTAGTGGCTTGGCATACTTGTCTGATCAGTTGATGTTGTTCGTGGTTGAAGGGAAAATCCGAGTCAGTGAAGACGTAGATTAACTTGCTGAATATTTCGCGGTATCCTAGCAGTAAGCGTCAATTTCTACGTCTTCTTTCTCATACATTCCACGCAGTCGATCTATTACATAGGATGCTAAGTTGACTGGTGACATGTGCCAATAACGTGTTGGAAGGTCACGAGTGTTTTCTTCGAATGCTGCTTGATTTAGTTCATCAATTATTAGTTCAACGTGATGACCAATAGTGGAGTGAATGACGATCCTGAAGTTTTCTGATGTTGTGAGATGTTCTCCAGTTTCGATGAGATCTAGAAGGGTTCTAAGATCTCCCACCATTCTTATGTCAGCATAATTATGTGGATTTCCAGTAGCTCTTTCAAGATGAGTTCTCGTTGATGCAAGTATAGCCTTCTGACTTGATGAGTAGGGAAAAGATAATCCGGCTAAGGAACAATATACTTTTTGGTATATTTGCCTTCGGTTGCTGCAGAACTCGACTTCTCCCATTGGGTAGTCTGGCCTTTCTGGATGTTGAGCTTCTCTGGTGACTTGTTCTTGAAGGGAATCGGAGAACTCTTGGATATGTCAGAGTAAAGTTTGGGGCACTGGTTCTCCATAATTGGCGAGATATGAATCATATTCTCATTTAATCTGCCTTATCAGGTGTCTCTGAGTGGTGTTGTAGTCATTGGTTGACTCTTTGATAGCCTCTACAATGATGCGCACATCGGTGTATTCATTAATTAGTTCAATCATATCTTGGTGAGTATCTATGAGCGGAATCTCTAATCTCTCAGTAGTGATAATGGAGGAATTTGGTGGAGCAAGAGGGGTTTTTGGAATAGAGCGTTCATCGATAGTGACGTCAATAAAATCACCGTCAAATTCGACACTCTTGTAGTCGGAATCTTCGTCTCGTGAATCTGGGAATTAATGGAATTCTTCATCTGAGGGTGCATTGTTGAAAGGTTGGGTACTATCGATTTCGATGGTTCTGACTTCCGTGATGGTGTCTTGAAGGTTTTCTTCAACAAAGCTTCCTGGTTGTCGTGACTTATATGCAGAAATTCTTTGTAGGAGTTTAGCATACAGGTCTGGGTGCTGTGATGATCGGAGTTCTTCTTCAAAAGTATCTATGTCTCGGAGTCGGGTTCTGGTAAAGGATTTCGATGGATCGAGATAAGAGTCGAGAATGTTTCCATTTCTTTTGAAATGAGTGGATCTGAGCTCTTGGTGGATGGCTCCATAATCAAAGGATTCTTCTGATGAAGTGTAGTCTTTGCAGACTTGTATTCTTTTAACTTCAGCCATCTGTGGTGAATCAGCTTGACCTTCATCTTCCTCCATTTCTTCCTCTTCTTCCTCTTTGCTTTCTTCCTCCTCCTCAGTTTCTTCTTCCTCTTCTTCAGGTTCTTCATCTTCAGATTCAATTTCTTCCTCTGCTTCTTCATATTCTTCCTCTGCTTCTGGTTCATACTCAGAATCAGAGATGAAAACTGATGATTGAGTGAAATTTTACTCTTCCTCTGGTTCTGATTCTTCATCGGAACAAATTCTGCCTGTTGATATAGCATAGCATTCTTCTTCTTTTGGAGTGCATTCCGGTTGGTCGATCTTGTAAGTAATGCTTTCAACATGTGATCGTAATACAATCGTGTGGTTATACACATCAATTACTGCTCTAGCTGTGTTCATAAATGGTCTTCCAAGGATAATCTTGATGTTTATGTCTTCATGGATATCCTTTACCACGAAATCCGTTGGAAAGAAGAATTTGTTAACTTGAACTAGAACGTTGTCAGCTATTCCTTTTGGGTATCTAACAGATTGATCAGCTAGTTGGACGGTCATCTTAGTGGGTTTCAAGTTTTCAAGTTCCAGCCTCTTAAACAGGGAGTAGGGCATAAGGTTAATGCTGGCTCCTAAGTCGGCTAAGGCGCTTATTTCTCCGGATTGGTAAATAGAACAAGGGAGTTTAAATCTACCGGTGTCTCCTAGTTTATCGGGAAGGCTATTCTTAAGTAGGGCTGAGGTTTCAGAACTAAGGGGAATATTGTTTACTTCGGGTAGTTTATCCTTAGTGGATAGCAATTTTCTAATGTACTTATTTCGACCGGGAACTCTAGACATGGTATCAAGGAATTTTCCATCTAACCTCTTTGTTTATGGTCGGAGTGGTTTCCACAGCCGGTATCTTGATATTTGGTTCTTCCTCTTTTACTGGAACAACAGCTGGTGGTGTAGTAGTGCTTCCTCGGTGGAAGTAAGTTGCTTTGCTTCCTCAACATGTGGGTTGTGAACCGTGTTTGCTAGGCAAGCTTCCTCTGGGTCTTTTATCGAGACGTTGTGCCAATTGTCCAATCTGAGCTTCCAAATTCTTTAGCACAGCCAGTTGATTTCTCATAAAGAGGTCGGCTTGATCTTGTCTGGCGGACGTCTTTTGGTTGAGCAGGTGTTGACCTTGCATGAACTGGGTGAAGGCGTCATCTAAACTTGAAGATGGGGCATTTGTCTTTGCAGGTTGTTCAGGGGTTTGGTTTGTGTCGGACGTTGGTGCATGAAGTACGAGGGGTTGGTTATAAGAAGGTTGTGATTGTTGTGGGTAAGGTGGGTATCTAGGTGGGTATCGGGGTTGGTATAGTGGTTGGTTATTTCTTGGTTGGAATGGAGGTCCTCTAGGTTGGTTTTTGTTTTGATTGAAACCGGGTGGAAAATTTTGTTGTCAAGCAGGAAACTGAGCATAGTAGACGGTGTCATCTGCTTCTTCGTATTCAACTTGGTATTCACCAGGTGGTTGCGGATTGGTGTAGTGTTGACAGACTTGCACTTGGTGTACTTGTTTCTTAAGTTCTCCAAACTGTTTGACAATTGAATCCATTTTCTCCGTTAATACCTTAATTGCTTCAACTGGAATTGGATTTGATGCGGCGAGAGGTGCTGAAGATGTTGAGTGATCTTCAGAGTTCCAATCGTGGTGATGCATAGTCATGTTCTCTATAAGGTTCCATCCTTCTTCGTCGGTCTTTGCCATGAAGCTTCCTTGTGCGGCAGCGTCGAGGGTGGTTCGGTGGTTAGAGTCTAAACCATTATAGAAGGTACACAATTTTGCGGATTTGTCGAGTCGGTGATTTGGGCATTTCTTCAAGGCTCCTTTGAATCGTTCCCATGCGGTGTATAATGACTCATCAAAAGCTTAGTGGAAATTCATGATGTCATTTCGAAGTTTGGTTTGTTTAGAAGGCGGAAAGTACTTGGTTAGAAACTTTGTTGCCATCACAGTCCATGAAGGGATAGAGCCGGTCTCTAAACCTTCAAACCATGTTTGCGCATGATGTGTGAGCCAATAAGGGAAAAGGTACAAACGGATTGTGTCTTGACTGATTCCGTTTTGTTTGTGGGAGTTTGAAAGAGATATGAACTTGTCGAGGTGAGAGCTTGGATCATCATTGGGTAATCCATGGAATTGACAATGGTTTTGGATTAGTTGGATGATGTGGTGCTTAAGCTCGAAAGATTGACCAGGGGTTTCAGGGTAGAGAATTGGTCCTCCTCTTCCTTCGATAGAGGGTTTACTGTTGTCAGCGAGAGTGATGCGTTCAGCCATTGCTTATTTTATGGATTGCTTCTTTTCTAGTCGAATGGTACGTATTATAAGTTATGGATCAGGGAAATTAAACAGTGGTGCAGATCTAGGGGACCAGGTCATACACTAAAAAGGAAAGAAAAGAAAGTAAATACTTGTTTTTGTGTTTTTTTAGAGGTATTTATCCTAAGGGTTTACTAGAATTGGGATTGGTTGGGCCTCTGTATCGGACAGTTAGTCTCCCCGGCAATGGCGCCAAAAACTTGATGTGCCACGAACGGTCATATGAAGACGATGTACGGATCACAATCGGTTTGTTTAAAATTTATATTTGCTGGGGTCTAAGTATGACTTACTAATACTGAACCAAAGGCTAGTAGATGGTAAGTATGACCTAGAGTTGTTAAGTATGACCTAGAGTCGTTCTTAAAGAGAAACTGAATTGAAACGGAGGTGATCCAATCAATCTTTCTTTTCTAGTAAAGGTTTTAAAAGAGTGCGTTGGGGGTTTTGGTTCAGTTAACTAAGTAAACTAAATAAAGCGAATAAAAGTATAATAATAAATCAGATAATAAAAGTAGTATTTGTTGTGAGTTCGTTAGCTAATAATGTGGGATGATGACTCTTATGGGAAAACGATTATCTAAATTGGGAATGTTTAGTGGATTCAACACCCAGTGGTATAACCAATAAGTTCCTTATTAGTCGATTATCAACTAATATGTCACGAGGAACTAAGGTGTCATGATTCTGATCAGACAGACGATGCTCAACTCTCCACACTCTCCTATGAGGGAGTCAGTGACCCGTATTATTGAACGTATTCGCTCATGGGTGAATGAATAGAGTAGCTGATCATTAGCAAGTCTAACCGTTCTTAATACCATAAAGATTTCAAATCCATTAAACAATTAACTTGGAATTTATGTTCGGACTTATTAATCAATTCCTATTAATGAAACTTAAGGATGATAAACAGGGAAAACGTTCAAGGTTCTTGCGTACCTTACTTTTGGTTTCATATTTTAAGGAAAGGATATCAGTGTAACTTAGATTCCAAACTTGCCTTTCTCATTACAATTAACAAATCCCTAGGTTTTCGTAAATGGTTATTTAGCCTGTAGCCTACATACTCTAATCTAATCTAAATTAACTAATCTAATTAAAATGCTGACGACTTTTTGCATAAAGTTAAACCCAGACCATGTCGGAAAATGCTATGGTGATTCACAGTGTATTTAATCGTTCACCGATGTTTCCATTGTGAATTTAATTGCTTCGCCATGTTTACATGATAAGTAAATTGTGATCGAAAGTGTACAATACTCATGGCAAGTCCACGTAATCACATTGCATTTTATGATGTTTGCATGACGTTACAGTTAAAAACATAGTTTTTACATAGATAACTATTGACCAAGTATCAAGGTTTGCGACTCCTCTTTACAGGGTTACAATCAAGTTTGTTAATCGAAAGGCGAATATAAGTTTTAGGTTTAAAATCATAAAAAAAGTCCGTTCATAAAGTTTCCATTTTATAATGTCGATCCATAATACAACTACCTTCGGTCGTTACCGGCTTCCATACGTATGTACTTTTCTTAAAAGTATTACCACTCTGCTAAGGATAACCACTTATATACCACTTCTGTGGCGCGAGTGGCCTTCTGTGCTACTCATTAATAATTAATCTAGGGTTAAATAACAGAATTTGATGATGTTAGAGCCCCCTTCAATAATAGGTCCAGCTATTTTTCATTCCTCGGAACAAATTCTCAAGCTAGTGCTACTGCCTTCCTTCGTGCGCCTTCTTTGATTTATGTGGCTTTACTGGTACGAGCCGCGATCCCAAGTCTTGTTCGCATGCTTCCGAAACTTTTTCCAACACTTTACCGAGTAAACAGTCGAATAGGGGCCGTCATATTATTTCACGACATATTTAAAGTCATCCCACAATTATATATGCTAACTATATCACAACAAATACAATAGTAATCTACTCGCTAATCATGGCACAAACTAATTCTAGCATAATTAAAGCGTACATATTTAATTAAGATAGAATAGGATAAAAAGAACCCGGATTAAAATGCGAGAAGGAATAGACTTGAATTAATAAGCGTAACTCCAAGCGTATACTAAAGATTAAAAAATGCTCCCTAGCTTTCGTTCTACTTTAAACAAGCTCCTTAACTAGCCTAACACTAATTTTGAAGTAAGAAAATAGATTGAGAAAGTAAAGAGAGAATTATGCCTAATGCATATGGGACATCTTCAAATGGAAGCCTTGGGGCTGTATTTATAGGGAAAATGTGGCTCACGTTAGCATCCCTAGGCTCACATTAGAAAAAGAGTGAAAGGTGGTGCACCGGGTACGAAAAAGTAGTGAAAGGTGGTGCATCGAGTATGGAAAAGTAGCGAAAGGTGGTGCACCGGGTACACGCAAGGACGGAAAATCGGAAAAAAGATGGGCCCACCACCTGGCCGGCGGTGGCTGGCGGCTGGCTGCCACCTGTCCCGGTCTGTCGTCTTTCGCTGTGTTGCTTAATTCGTGCGTATATTCTTCGTTATGCGTCCGTTTGAGTTGATTCTTTTTGCGTTGGATTTGTAATTCAAAAACGAAGACTTTGATGTAAAGATATCCCAAAAATATGTCTCCTATCTCCAGATATTGTGTACAAATCATTTAGATCTTCCGATGGGTGTAGAATCTTCATTCTTTTTCTGTTTTTGTTGATTCTTCTTCTGTTGGATTCGTAATTTGAAAACGAACATCTTGGGTGAAATGGATGTTGATGATGGGCACTTTTGTCTTGAAATCTTTTTTTGATGCCTTGAATCTTCAAACGTGTGTGGAATCTTCGTTTTTCATCCGTTTTGCTTGATTTTTATCGTGCAACCTTGTTTTGACCATCTTGGCATAATATCATTGATTTGTATTGGTTTTGTGTTGAGACATAGTTTATGACAACAGATCTAGCTTGAAATAGGACTGGTGTAATTATTATTATGTTTGTGTATTGGTTTAGATTTGTAAATGAATATTTCGTTAATAAAGATAGACGAAATTTTGTTTTTAATGTATACGTTTGTTGCGAGTCGAGATCTCAAGTCAAAAGTGTTGCGAAGCGAGGTGAGATCTGAACTCGCAAAGCAATGAACATAAGGAGCTTGGCGAGTCGAGTTTATTATGGGCTTGGGCTGTGTAGCGAGTCGAGTCAACTCGCAGGCCCAACGGCTGCGAGTTGAGACGACTTATTTAAGTGATTTTTGTTTAGAAAATCATTAACTTTTGATTAGACTTTTGCAATTCTGAATTGATAACTGCGAACTCAATATCCAGAGAGAACAAAAACCTAACGGCTAGGCTTTGACGGTTTTTCGTTTAAAGCAAAGTATTAGATTACCTAAAACGCGAACTTATTCGTTGTTAGTAAGATAACATCGTATTAAGGAATTCCACACCTTAATACTATAGATAAGGAAGTTATCGATCCTAGAACTAGGGACTTACATTTTGAGTTTAAAATGCCGATAATCGTTCAAGAATGAGAGAGATATCGGTAGTAAAAACATGACTTTTTACGCGATATCAGACACTATGCTTTATTCTTTTTTTGTGGAACTTATTGATGATATTTCTCTATTTCATTTCTATTTTTCTTTTCTTTTCTTCATATACATTTTTTCGAGAGATCATAGGTACTTCGTCCTTTGACTTTTCATTTTTCCTAAGTTTCTCAGAAGGGTGCCAATTTTTCGCACCAGAATATTGCTTTATAGAGATTTGACTTTGACACACGCAAGATTTTTCAGAAGAAAACGCATAGTAGTTGAAAATTTTGAGACAGGAGTAATAAGGATGTCTAAATAACGCTTTTCCTAACCTCAAATATTCTAAGCTAAACTTTGTGGAAAGTCATGGGAATGTGGTTTGGGTTAATAGCGTGGATTTTCAGGAAAGAAATGAACGATTAAGGCACAAAGGGTTTAACTAATGGATCTTCAACAATCATAAAAATAGAGTTGGTCGGGTTAGGCTTGAAAAGGTTTGAGAAAAATGGGTTTAATAGTAGAAAATGTCAAGGCCCTCTAATTGCACCTACGCCGCGTACGATGCTCATTGGCGTGGTCTCGAAACGTATACCAAGAGAAAGTTCTAATTCAAAGCACATGCATCGGCACACACATCAAATGAAAAGTAAAGCATTAAAGGTTAATGCTTTTATTCGGCTCAAGTACCTCACTCCAACAGCTTTTGTATGTGCCTATCTGTGCGATGCTCATGGATTAACATTTCATTTCTTAGAGATTCGTATCCTAACTTATCTTACTTTCTGATATCGTGTAAAAAGTCACATTTTTACTACTAATATCTCTCGTTTTCTGGAACAATACTTAGCAAATAAGCTCAGATAATGTTCAAATCAATGAAACTTTGCCAAGAAGGTCAAAACAGATTTGCATGAGAAAAATCAAGCAAAACGGACAACAAACGAAGATTTCACACATGTTTGAAGATTCAAGGCCTCAAAAAACGAAGATATTCGTTTTCAAAATACGAATCTATAGCTCCCTTAAGGCCGATCTCATCCAAATCTTCCCAAACCATGTATCTGTTTTCTCCTAACTCATGAGTTAACAAATTCTGATATAGCTCCCTTTTCTCTGGATCCTTGATAGAATATTTGATGTATGAAGGAAGCCTGCTCATCTGTAAGAGAAAACAAATAACATAGTGAATTTTATGTAGTCATTACAAGCATATGGACTATATCATATTCCCGGATTTTAAAAAAAAATTCGAAATGTGGGCTTTAAAATATGAACAGTCCATAAACCTGTAATGCCTAATAATAACCCAAATCCCAATTCCAACCATCGAATGAAACTTTGGTTCATGTAAGTAAGCTATACCGAACTAGGTCATATGAATTTTCAAGTAAGCTTTATTAAATTAAAGTAACATGAGAAGTTCAAGAGTAGTTTAAAACTTTCGACCACATAACCTTTAAGCATTAGATTTTTTTCAAAAAAGTGCAAGTTACTACTTCCAAGTTCATTTCTAATCTTATAATTACCATAAAGTGGCTAAAATAACCTACTTACACAAACAAGTGAATATTAGCATGGTGTCAAATTTTCAAAGTTAAGCAAATATGATCATACCAAGCAAGTAGTGCATTCAAAGTTCCAAGTTAACTATTTTAACCAACTTGCAATTCAAGAGTGATCTATAAAGTGGCTATGGCGGTTTTAGTTAATGCAAAATGTCACTTTATGTTAAAGATAAAGATTTAAAGTAGCGACATTTGATCAAAAAAATTGCCATAATACTTCAAAGCTTCAAATTTAAATCGTAAGTCAAGTTCTAGTGGATAAATTGGTTATTTGAAAAATGGAACAAGCCATTAACTCATAAAGACTCACTAACATTATTTTATTAAAGTAGTGTTTCTAATAAGTTTTGATTCATCCATTTATCGTTTTAAGAGCGTTTTCAAGAATTAAAGTAAGTTCAAAACATCAAATTAAGTATAAGCATCATATAATATCAAAGGTTTTGTTACAAAGTGATGCGATAGCAAAATTCGACATTTTTAGCCTACTTTAAATCTTGAAAGCAACCAATATCCACATTTTATTATAAACGAAGCAAATGAATAAGCTATACTAGTCATGTTAAGCATATATCAATCCAAAACAACTTATCACAAGCATTTTAATCATCCATTAATCAAATAAGAAGTCTTAGCAAAAAAAATAGCTAACTTCAAAAATAAAAATCTCATAAATCCTTCACTAATCATGTAATGCAAGTTCCTACATCATCTTATAGCCTAACTAAACAAGAATCATCATTTAAATTCGTAATTCTAGCCAAGAATCGTCAAGAACAATTTTGAAACCCTAGGTTTCAAAGTAAGAGGATTATGAAGATTAGGGCTTGAATCTTACCTTAAATGAGATGTAATGATGTTAGAGACTATAAATACATGATTTGGAGGTGGAATTTGAGCTTGATCTTGTTAAAAATGGTGATTGATGAATTTTTGGGTGTGCTTGGGCTTGAGCCATCGAGAGGAAGGAGAAGAGGGGGAGAAAAATGAATTTTTTTTGTATTTTTGCTTTTAATCTTGAACCCAAATTCATATATACTCCCTTTCTCACACTCATTTGTGTTAAAATACCCTTTTAAATACATTACTAAATAAATTTTGGAAATTAAAAACCTTAGCCAAATATTTTAGCAAAAAGTTTAAAATTCTACATAATACAGCGCGCAACTAAAACTTATTTTATTTAAAACGCAAAGGATACATTTTAAACGGAAGTAAACTTTATTTTTTGGTCTTAAAAATTTTGAAACCTTCAAAAATCTAACAATTTTTAAAATTTTAAAACTTGTAAAAATTTTTAAAGTTTCAATAACTATACAAATTTTGCGGAGATAAATATTTTAGAGTTTTTTGACTTTTTATAAGGAAATAGATTTAACTACAAATTAACTTAAACTAATTTGAAACTAAATAATACTTATTAAAATCCTAAATTAAAAATTGGGTTGCCTCCCAAAAAGAGCTTGGTTAAAGTCTGTAGCTCGACTTTCTGAACAATATCTAATCGTCCAATAGCAAATGCATGAGAGCATTATATGCCTTTGGTTGTGGGAAAGTGTAGCAAGGAATAAAATAACAAATGAGCACTTTAATGACATAATCAACTAGATCTGCAGGATTTAGTGAAAAACATTCGTATTCGCTAAAAAATTTACTCTCCTTATTGCCTAAGTCTAGAAGATTGTCAATAAACCTATTAAATTCCTTTCTAACTTTCTTTCGGTTTGAAATTCCAATTCGCATTCCGTTGTCTATATTTTGTAAGTCGTGGAGAAGCCTTCCTAGGGTTTTCTAAAGTTCCCGTTCTTCTTTCGAATCAGGGTCTCCGGTAGTAGTGTGAACTGCTTTGGTGACACTCGAGATTAAATATCTTTGAGATATGGTGAAAGGCTACTTAGACTGAGAAAATAATGAAGTGAGTTCAACGTGAATATTCTCTCTTTCAGCAAAGAAAGCGGCTCTACTTCTCGTCATCAACTCCGGGAAATATCTCTAACAACTTGTTGATGATATAGGTGGCGGGATCTATGAAGAATTGACTTTTTCCAGAAATGACGAGAGGGATTGCGGGATATTTAGATATCCAGAACTCAAGCTCTTATACAAATTGATGCGATAGAAAAATTTGACATTTTTAGCCTACTTTAAATCTTGAAAGCAACTAATATCCGCATTTGATTATAAACGAAGCAAATGAATAAGTTATACTAGTCATGTTAAGCATATATCAATCCAAAACAACTTATCACATGCATTTTAATCATCCATCAATCATATATGAAGTCTTAGCAAAAAAAATAGGTAACTTTAAAAATAAAAAACTCATAAATCCTTCACTAATCATGTAATGCAAGTTCCGACATCATATTATAGCCTAACTAAACAAGAATCATCATTTAATTTTGTAATTCTAGCCAAGAATCGTCAAGAACAATTTTGAAACCCTAGGTTTTCAAAGTAAGAGGATTATGAAGATTAGGGCTTGAATCTTACCTTAAATGAGATGTAATGATGTTAGAGACTACAAATACATGATTTGGAGGTGGAATTTGAGATTGATTTTTTTAAAAATGGTGAAATATGTATTTTTGGGTGTGCTTGGGCTTGAGTTGTCGAGAGGAAGGAGAAGAGGGGGGAGAAAAATGATTTTTTTTGTATTTTTGCTATTAATCTTAAACCCAATGTAGAGACAAAAGTTGATTAATACTTAATTTGTCTAAGTGTTAATTCGTGAATAGACGTTGTCCGTGAATGATAATGTCTTCGACAATGTCTTTGTATCCGTGAATACTATGATTCGACAATAGTGTAATTATCCGTGAATGCTTGATACGACATTTGCATTCCGTGAATAATATGAATTCACGGACGGTGTAAATCCATGAATCCTTATTCACGGATTACACTTTGAATTGTCGTAGTGATTTGTCTATAAATAGCATAGTTGAAGTCATTTTGTGTGGTTGTTCTTTTCGTGTTATTTGGAGAGCTTTTGAGAGACATTCACTTGTACATGTTGACTTCTTGTATATGAAAGATTGATATTGCTATATAATCAAGATTTCCTGTTGGATACATTTATCTCTTTCTTCTTTACTATAATTCACATTGTGATTGTGTATATTTGTATTCCGCACGAATATACATACGTTCTAGTTTGTGTATTCTGATCCGAGGTTGCTCACAAGTGGTATTAGAGCCAAAGGATAAGAAATTAGAACATTTGTGTGAATTAAAGTGTGAAGATGAAGATTTGAAGAAGTTACAGTGATGTTTAGTGTTACAATCATTTGAGACAGTGTCAAAATCATTCTGAAGGTGTTAACAAGTGATTTCTGATATAGAATCTCTTCTGAATTCATTCACATTTACTCTATGATGACGCGTTGATCAAGAAACATACCAGGAGTTCACGTCTTTTCTGCATGATTGAAACTTTGACGTTCAAAGTTAAAATTGATCATTTCTGAGTGTCGGAAATTGAATTCCGAGTACATTGCATCAAGTTTCATCAAGAACAAGTCTGTTTTGAAGAATCTGGATCATTTTGAAAATTCTGGAAATCATCTTCCGTGAATTAACATTTTCCGTGAATTCAGAATTCTGTGAATATAAATACTCCGTGAATATTACTATTGTCGCATAAATAGTAATATTATATTCACGGATCGAGTAATTTTCCGTGAATATTACTATTGTCGCATAAACAGTAGTATTATATTCACGGATTGATTAATTTTCCGTGAATTATACTTTTGTCACATAAACAGTGGTATTACATTCACGGATTAAACATTTTCAAAATATTATTAACTGATTTTTCATATTCACGGATATTAATATTCATATATATTAATATTCACGGATATTAGAATTATCGGATATTAATATTCACGGATATTTGTATTATCGAATATTAATATTCACGGATATTAGTATTTGGTTAGTATTCACGGATATTGTATTCACAAAGAAAGATTAAAGAATTTTTAGTGTGATTCACGGATTTCATCTTGGAAGATGGCTCATGTTAATTGGCAAACGATGATGAAAAATGATCAAGAGACCGGAACAACTACAAAACCACCCAAGTTTCTTTGTCAAAACGATTACAATGACTGGAGATATCGTTTTGAATCATTTATTGCTTTGTATGATCCTGATTTGATGATTCCAATATTGGAACAATATATACATCCGAGAGCAGAACGAATTTATCGAGATAATCCTCCACCTAAATCATTAAAGATGATGAATTCGGAAGAACGAAAAGAACATGATCGTGATAAGAAGGCCAAATCCATCATTTCAATGAGTCTTCCAAGCGATGTTTTAGCAGGGTGGAAAGATTTGTCTACTGCTTTTGAATTGTACAAAGCAATGGAAAAGCGGTTTGCTGGTAATGATAAATTGAAAAAGAGCAAACGCGATTTACTAAAGAAACAATGGGATGTTTTCACCTGTATTCCCAATGAGTCTTTTAACGATTTGATTGTTAGGTACTCACAACTTATTAGTGAGTTAAAAAGACATGGAATGATTCTTGAGCGTCTTGAAATCAATGAAAAATTGATTGAAGCCTTGCCTTCTCGATGGGACATCAAAGAAAATATCTTGATGGAAGATGAGTCATTAGGGGAATATGCTTTTGAGGATTTAATTAATAAGCTTCAAGTGTATGATGTGTCTCTTCAGAAAAAGGAGACAGGAAAAATGATGCAGTTTACTCAATTTGGTACTTCCAAATCTTCTGAAACAACGGCATTATATTCAGGATCTGAAACTTATTCTGGTGGAAATCCAAGTGGAACCACATCTGGTGGTTATTCAAGTTTTGGTTTTTATGGTTCTGTAAGTTCTCCAACTTCTAGCCATCAACAACAACAGAATTCTAATCCACAAGTTTCAAGAGTAACTGAAGACCATGCTAATGTTGTTACTGCATTCTTGTCTTCTTATGAAGCTTTTATTTCTGGAAGAGTTGGAAATGTTGAGTTAGTTGAAGAGGATTATGATCAATTGCATCCAGATGACCTAGAAGAGATGGATTTGCAATGGAATATGGCTATGCTTACCAGGCGGGTTAAAAAGTTTTTACAAAGAACTGGTAAAAATAAACTGGGAGGTAAACCAGGTTTTGACAATTCAAGAGTTCGTTTTTACAATTGTCAAAACCTTGGTCACTTTGCAAGAGAGTGTGAGAAGAATAAAGCTCCTACTTCTGGTTTTACCAAGCCATCAACTTCCAAGACATATTCTTCATCTGCTCAACCTCAAACAAAGGAAACATCTGCTACTCCCACGTCTTCTGCACTCATTTCTACTTCTGATGAGTTTTATGATTGGAGCGCACACGTGGATGAGTATTCCCATAACCAAGCATTTATGGCGAATGTTTCCGAGGTCGATTCTTCCCTTGCTGATCAAATTTGCTCAACTTGCACTGATTTGAAGAATCAAATCAGCATTTATCAAACTCAAAATGCTAAACTTTTAACTGACAATGAAAAGTTAAAAATACAGAACAAGGAATTGGTTGAAAATAATAATCTTTTAAATAAACGTTTTGAGTCAACAAATGTTGAAACACATGATTTAAAAGCAAAAATTTTCAATCAGCAATCCATTATTAATAGCTATTTGGTTGAAATGGATTTATTAAAAAAGGAAAAATCTGATGCTGATTCTATGCTTTTAGATCTTGAAAGAAAATTGCTAAATGTTTCAACATCTGCTGTTGTTTTTGATGAGATAATCAATAACCAACGTTTAGATACTAAATCTAAATCTGGTATTGGATATCAAAATGATTCAAAAACAAAAGACTCAAAAGTTGAATATCATTTTGTTCCTCCACCAACTACCTATTCTGCATTGCCAGTTAAAGATGAAGCAAATGTTGAGTTTGCTTATGGAAAAGGAAAGGTTGATTTGAAAGACACACATCAAAAGGTGTCTTCAAGTGAGACTCTAGAATCATCTTTTAAAGATGATTCCAAAGTTGATGATTCACTAGCTGATGAATCCAAAGTTGATGCTTCCAAAATGAAGAAGCATGATTGTGAATGTAGTGACAAGATTAAAGATTGTGTTTTAAAAAATTTAAAAGAAAAATCAAAAGCTTGTGACACACCAACACAAGTTAAACAGATTTTGAAACAATCTTCTCCACCACAAAAATCACAATCATCAACTTCTTCATCAAAAGCTAAAATTCCTTCTTCTCACTTTGTTTCTACCAAAAGTGAAGTTTCTACTGTAACACCCCCAAAATCACAGTTTAGCGGAAGCAGGCTTTTGGGGTGCTACTAATCAAATATCACAGCACAAAAGTTAAGCAAACGACATCTATATGCAACATTTTTAAAATAGTTACATTTCCATACATAAAATGTTTGAAACATAACGTTTCAAGTTACAAAATGAATTTCCCTAGAGTCCGCGTAAAAGGGCGGGAGATTCTATTACATAATCATAATAAGTACAAAAGATAATGCTAAGAATCTCCGTTAAATGCAAGGTCAAAATCATGCGACTCTAGCTAGGTCCTGGGGGAGTCCTACTCCGTATGTGTACCTGAGATACAAAGCCAAAAAGGTCAACACGAATTTTGGTGAATCTCACAGGTTTGTAAATAATGTAAGAGTTTAAACACAAGATTTCATTAATAAGGCCCGCAGGCGTAAATCAGTTATTTGCAACACTTGCAATAAAAGTAAGTAAGTTATACGATTGCCATGAGGCTCATAATCGAAGCTTAACCCGTAAATAATAACTTTGCTCCCGTGACATGCTCGAAAATTGAGCAAGCATCAGTAACGAATAATAGTCGCCCGTTTATACAGATCGGTTCGTGGTATCGCAACTACCCCGGGCGGGGAGGGTCATTTCCCTAATCGATCCATTAACTAGTGTTCGCGCTTAAGTACATAACTAACGATATATGATGAGGAGGCTTCCCCAAATAAATGGTGAGAAAACTCATGCAATTCCGTTTGGTAAACATGTAAATCAGTACTCGTGTTCGTAAAAATAAGCCATGTATCTCACCCCATAAGTAAAACAGTAAAACAATAAAAGTGGGGCTGTAAGACTCACCTGAGTCCAGTAAGTGTGTATGCGTAATCAACCAGGTAAAGCAGTTGTAAGTATGCGTATCGTTTCTCGGAATCCTGCAACCTTCTGGCGTTCGCAACGCACAAGGTTGTAAGTAAACTAGTAAACGAGTTGGTGTCTTAAAAGATCACCCATGCTAGTTGTCCACTCAACTAGGACGTGTCCAAGTGTTTGTTTAGTAAACCGTTTGTATTTTGAAAACAAGTATGGCCCGTTGGTGATGGTTTGTAAAAATAGTCCGAGAGTGGTATTATTATGTATACTGTTTTATTAAAGTTCGTATCTAGAATTTAAATTCGGATAATCTGTCAAGTCGGGTTATGGGTTGAAATAGTGGGGCGAATTGAGTTCGAGGTGCGAGCCGAGTTCGGCTCGTAAGGCAGTAGGCTGCAAACTGAGCTCAGTTCGCAACACAAGGTTCGGTTCGCAAGTCGCCTCGCAAGTCAACTCGCAGGTCGACTCGCAAGTCACCTCGCAGGTCGACTCGCAAGTCACCTCGCAGGTCGATTCGGTTCGTCGTTGGGTTCGCGAGCTCAATCTTCGGTTCGCAATTTGGGCTCACCTCGCAGGACGAGCTGTTCGAACACTTTTTCATAAAAACGCATTTTTAAGTCGATTTTTGGGCAAATCTTTGTTGAGTAACATTCTAGCATGTAAATAAAAGTTTCCTAAGTAATTTAAAAGAGTTTTGAAGTTTCCTTACCACGAAATCGCGAATGGAAGAGATGAAAATGGAGAGCTCAAGATGGTGATCGTTTCTTCTTGGATTTACTCTGCAGGATGATGGGCTTTGGGTGACGTTTGGAGGTGGTTTGGGGCTGTAAATGGGGAGTGAGAGGGAGAGAAAGTGTGTGTATGTGTGTTTAGTGTGAAATGGGGAATTTAGAGGACAAAAGGGTTTTAAAAGGGATGGGTCGCGGGTCGGTTGGGTTTGGTCCGCGGGTCTGAGCCGACCCACTTGGGTCTCGGCTCGCGGGTTGGCGTTTCCGAGTTTTCATCTCGTGGGTCATTGTCGGTTAAATCCCGTAATTGTTTAAATGTTGTTTCGCGCCATTTGTTAAAGTGTTTCCGAAGTATTTTATCATAATACTTAGTAATGAGTTATGAAAATATAATTTTTTTTTTTTTAATTACTTTTCATTGTTAGGCGCGTTTTGTGTGATCTCGTCACGTTCTGTATATTTTTAAATGATACTAGATACGTGTAGTATATTTACAAAATATATTAAAGCAAAGTACGGTTTGTTCGGTTAATCCCAAATTATTTAAAAGTTTTTGTCACCAACGTCCGATCTAGATTTTTATAAGATCTCGTCCGTTCAGTAAGTGTATGATTTAAACGAATTACGTACGCGCGTAGATAATCTCACAAGAGTCTCGTATATTTCGATTAATACAAAACTAAACACATGAAATTACAAGTAGTTTAGGCCCTAATCCAAAGTCATAAATTTGGCGGTTGTTACATTCTCCCCTTGTTAGGAGAATTTCGTCCCGAAATTGAGCTCAAGTCGCATGAGCAGTGTCTGTGAACAAGTGTGGATATTTCAGTCGCATTTGGTCTTCCCGTTCCCAAGTGAATTCAGGACCACGCCTCGAATTCCATCTGACCCTAACAATGGGAATACGACTCTGTTTTAAACGCTTGACCTCACGGTCCATAATTTCCGTGGGTTCCTCGACAAAGTGAAGTCTATCATCGATTTGTATTTCGTCGAGTGGTACAATCAGTGTCTCGTCAGACAGACATTTCTTTAAGTTAGAAATGTGAAAGGTAGGATGTATGCTACTAAGTTCGATAGGTAGTTGTAGTCGATACGCCACTGGACCAATTCTCTCGAGAATTTCAAACGGTCCAATGTACCTAGGGTTCAGTTTTCCTCGTTTTCCAAATCGAATAACACCCTTCCATGGTGCCACCTTAAGGAGTACTTTATCCCCAACCTGGAACTCAAGGTGTTTGCGTCGCACGTCGGCGTAACTCTTTTGACGATCACGGGCGGCCTTCAGTCGGTTTTGGATACCAACGATTTTCTCGGTGGTTTCGTGAATGATTTCCGGACCAGTGAGTTGGGCATCCCCCACCTCAGTCCAGCAGATAGGTGATCGGCACTTACGTCCGTAGAGTGCCTCGAAGGGTGCGGTCTTGATGCTAGCATGGTAACTGTTGTTGTAAGAGAATTCGCACAAAGGCAAGTGATCTTCCCAATTTTTACCGAAGTCAACCACGCAGGCGCGAAGCATGTCCTCCAGTGTTTGAATAGTTGGCTCGCTTTGGCCGTACTCATATCTAAACGGGTGCCGAGAGATTTTTGTAGTGACTGCCAAAAGTTAGAAGTAAAATGACCGTCCCTGTCCGAGATGATCGAGATTGGTACGCCGTGTCGTGACACAATTTCTTTGATGTAGATGCGAGCCAATCGCTCCATCTTGTCAGTCTCCTTGATGGCCAGGAAACTGGCAGATTTCGTGAGACGATCTACAATTACCCAAATTGTATCGCAACCGTTTGAAGTTTTCGGTAGTTTGGTAATAAAGTCCATGGAAAGTTGTTCCCATTTCCATTGAGGAATTTCAGGTTGTTGGAGCAATCCCGAAGGTCTTTGGTGTTCGGCCTTGACCTTCAAACAAGTTAGGCATTTACTGACGTACACGGCTATGTCAGCCTTCATGTTAGGCCACCAGTACAACCCTTTGATGTCATGATACATCTTTTCAGAACCAGGGTGTATAGAATATCGAGACTTGTGAGCTTCAGTCATCACCAAATCTCGTAAGTTTCCAAATTTGGGTACCCATACCCGGTTAGAGAAGTACCGAGCTCCATTAGGACTGGTTTCAAATTGTTTATCCATGCCTCGCAGGGCTTCATCGGTGACGTTTTCAGGTTTGAGTGCTTCGAGTTGAGCGGCGAGGACCTGGGTAACGAGATCGTTGTGGATGGTAATACTAACGGCTCGGACCCGAAGGGGTCTCACGCGTTCTTTTCGGCTCAAGGCATCGGCAACTACGTTCGCCTTGCCCGGGTGGTATTTGATTTCGCAGTCGTAGTCACTCAGCAGCTCGACCCAGCGACGTTGCCTCATGTTTAGATCCTTTTGATCGAATATGTGTTGGAGGCTTTTGTGATCGGTAAAGATGGTACTTCTCGTGCCCTAAAGGTAATGTCTCCAGATTTTTAGCGCGAAAATCACGGCACCTAATTCCAGGTCGTGTGTCGTATAGTTTTTCTCATGAACCTTCAGTTGTCGTGAGGCATAGGCAATGACTTTCTCCCGTTGCATTAACACGCACCCAAGTCCTTGGTGTGAGGCGTCGCAGTAAACCACGAAGTCATCGGTGCCTTCAGGCAGGGACAAGATCGGCGCACTGCAAAGTTTGTGTTTCAGCAATTGGAAGGCTGACTCTTGTTTGTCGGTCCAATCGAATTTCTTGTCTTTCTGAGTCAGTGAGGTTAGGGGTAAGGCTAATTTGGAGAAATTCTCAATGAATCGTCGGTAGTATCCGGCGAGTCCTAAGAATTATCGTACCTCGGTGGGTGTGGTTGGCGCTTCCCAGCCCTTAATGGCCTCGATCTTAGCTGGATCGACACGTATCCCTTGACTGTCAATGACATGTCCTAGGAATTGTACTGTTCGCATCCAGAACTCACACTTGGAGAACTTGGCGTATAACTCCTCGTGTCTGAGTAATTCCAAGATGGTTTTCAGGTGTTGACCATGCTCGATTTCGTTGCGCGAGTAGATTAAGATATCGTTAATGAACACGATAATGAACTTGTCTAGATATGGTTTACACACCCGGTTCATAAGGTCCATGAATACGGCAGGCGCATTGGTTAAGCCAAAAGGCATGACTTGAAATTCGTAATGACCATAGCGGGTTCTGAAAGCTGTTTTTTGGATGTCGGAGTCTCGAACTCGAAGTTGGTGGTAACCTGACCGGAGGTCGATCTTTGAATAGAAACTCGACCCCTGAAGCTGGTCAAACAGGTCGTCAATGCGGGGAAGAGGGTAACGGTTCTTGACAGTTAACTTGTTAAGTTCACGATAGTCGATGCACATGCGGAAAGAGCCGTCTTTCTTCTTCACGAATAAGACTGGAGCTCCCCAAGGTGAGGAACTTGGTCGAATGAATCCCTTATCCAGGAGTTCCTGTAACTGAGTAGACAACTCCTGAAGCTCCGACAGGGCCAGTCGGTAAGGTGCTCGTGCCACCGGGGTTGCACTGGGCGCAAGATCAATAGAAAATTCGACTTGTCTCGGCGGTGGTAGGCCAGGAAGTCTTCAGGAAATACTTCTGGATAATCCCGAACAATAGGCACATCCTCCAGTCGCTTCTCATCCAACTTTTTCTCCACAACATGTGCTAGGATAGCTTGGCACCCTTTTCTTAGGTATTTTCGGGTTTTCATGCAAGAAATGATGTTTAGGCTCGTCCCGCCGGCCTCCCCTTGTATGACTAAGGTTCCACCGGCGACGAGAGGGATTCAGACGATTTTCTCGAAACAAACTATTTCGGCTCGGTGCTTGGATAACCAATCCATACCTACTATGACGTCAAAGCTGCCGATCTCGATGGGTATCAGATCAATGGAGAAGAGTTCGTTAGTTAGATTTATAGTGCAATTTGGTATCACACTGTTGGCCTCAATAAGTTTCCCGTTTGCCAATTCTACTGTGTATCTAGAATCTAAGGCTATGGGTGTAATGTCAAGTAGGGGATAGAATTTGTCAGATATAAAACTCTTATCAGCACCAGTATCAAATAGAACAGTAGCAGTTAAGTTGTTGAGAAGGAACGTACCCGTGACCACATTGGGGTCTTGACGGGCTTCCCCTGATTTCAGCACAAACGCTCTTCCTCGTGCGTTGTTGTTGTTCTTGTTGTTGTTATTTTTCAGCTTGGGGCAGTCGCTCTTGAAATGTCCTGGATTTCCGCACCCAAAGCAAGTCTTCAGCGTGTTAGGGTTGGGGGTAGGGATGTTGGTTCGGCAATCCTTGGCTGAGTGCCCGAACTTTTTGCAATTAGTACAAGGGCAGGAACCGTCCTGATGACGGGTGCATTTGGAACAATAAGGCTTGTTCCCAACGTACCCTTTCCTCTCAATAGATCCCAAGGAATAAGACTTTACAGATTCAGGCTTTTTGTTGAAGGTTTGGTTGGAGGGATTGGGGCTTCCTTCCCACTTACGCTTGTTGTTCATTGTTGGGGTTGAGGTTGTGCCACGGCGGACAGAGTTGGCCGTTAGTTCATGAGCCATACGAATGGCGCTTTGTACCGTACCGGGTTTGGATGAAGTCACCAGGTCTTGGAGTTTGTCGGGAAGTCCATCTATGTACTTCTCGATCCTCTTGTACTCGGGATCGACCAAGGATGGGCACAGAAGTGCCAGTTGGTGAAAACGGTTGGTGTAACCCGTGATGTCATCACCCTGCATTTTGTGGTTCCAGAACTCTACTTCCAACTGCTTCAATTCATCTCGGGGGCAGTACTCGCCCTTCAATAGTAGCTTTAACTCATCCCATGAGAGTTTGTAAGCATTTGCAATACCCACAGTCTGGGCATAGGTGTTCCACCAGGTAAGGGCGGTGTCGGAAAATGTACTGGCGGAGAACTTGACCTTGTCTCCCTCTGTGCAACTGCAAATAAGGAACACCGATTCGATTTTCTCGATCCAGCGTACTAGACCGATTGCTCCTTCGGTACCTGCAAAGCTCAGGGGTTTGCAGTTCTGAAAGTCTTTGTAAGAGCAGGGTTTGGGTTGGGGCCCGTTGGTAGATGTATCTTCGCTACTAGGGATAGGTGTCCGGGTAGCCAAGGCTTGGGCCACACTGCGGGCAATTAGATCCGCTATTTCCGTTTTGCTGAGGGTGACCTGGCGTCGAGGAGGCATGATGCTGAACAAGGAGAACAAGAAAGGGAAAATAAGAGATTTGTACGAATTTATGATACATCTCACGCATATATGATGGAATATGTGAGAACAGAGTGACGTGATAACCATATTCCCATATTTCATTAGATAATTAGATTAGATACAAGACATGAGTTCTAGAGGGTTACACAACATAGTAATTACAAAAGATTCCGGGAATTGTTTCATCCGGTCGAATTACATAGGCCCTACGAAAGCATAATAGAATACAGATTCAGCCTAAACTAATTCCGACGTAGGTTGAGTTGTGGCAGCAATGCGTTGAGGCGGTCCACAGATTCTGCGAGTCTGTTGGCCATTCGGAGGGCGTCCTCAGTTTCCCTTAGACGTGTCTCGCACTGATGGAGTCTTGATTGAAGGATAGAGATCTCGTTTCGGTTGCCAATCACTTGGTTGTGGACAACCTCCATGGTTTCGACTGTGTCTCCCACCTGATTCTGAAGAGTGTTCATGGTAGTAACAGTGTGATTGTGATCTTCGGAGACCTGCTCGATTCGCTCCATTGCTGTGAGTCTCCAGTTCTCGCGAGTTTCTTGAAGTTCGATATCCATTTCCTGGAGTCGTTGGTCATGATGGTACACCCTAGCGGCTAAGTCCGGTAGAATGGGGTGAACAGGATATGGGCTGGTCCGAGGCGAACGGGCGTCCCTCCTAGCCATCCTTGGGTTTCGTGTTCCATGCGGATAAGAGCGTGACGAACTTGGTGGTGCGTTTGCCATTCTGAGACAAAGTGTTAGAAAGGATGAGGCCTACTTATACATCTATAGTATATAACATAGCCTAGTGTGTCTAGTATAACCAAGTGTCGATTCTATTTCTCTCATGGTTAGAGTTAATCAGTGTATTCCTGTTCAATATAACCCCTTTCAGGTTTCGCATCACCCTTCGTTAATTGTACATAGTTGATCAGGCTATGTTAAATTAACGTCGTATGATGCAATTCCCGAACCAGTCATACCTAATGAGGAAATACTGCCTAATGGTCATAGTCTAGGCCCACTAAATGCAACCTAGTTCACTATAACCTTAGGCTCTGATACCAATCTGTAACACCCCCAAAATCACAGTTTAGCGAAAGCAGGCTTTTGGGGTGCTACTAATCAAATATCACAGCACAAAAGTTAAGCAAACGACATCTATATGCAACATTTGTAAAATAGTTACATTTCCATACATAAAATGTTTGAAACATAACGTTTCAAGTTACAAAATGGATTTCCCTAGAGTCTGCGTAAAAGGGCGGGAGATTCTATTACATAATCATAATTAGTACAAAAGATAATGCTAAGAATCTCCGTTAAATGCAATGTCGAAATCATGCGACTCTAGCTAGGTCCTGGGGGAGTCCTACTCCGTATGTGTACCTGAGATACAAAGCTAAAAAGGTCAACACGAATGTTGGTGAATCTCATAGGTTTGTAAATAATGTAAGAGTTTGAACACAAGATTTCATTAATAAGGCCCGCAGGCGTAAATCAGTTATTTGCAACACTTGCAATAAAAGTAAGTAAGTTATACCATTGCCATGAGGCTCATAATCGAAGCTTAACCCGTAAATAATAACTTTGCTCCCGTGACATGCTCGAAAATTGAGCAAGCATCAGTAACGAATAATAGTCGCCCGTTTATACATATCGGTTCGTGGTATCGCTACTACCCCGGGCGGGGAGGGTCATTTCCCTAATGGATCCATTAACTAGTGTTCGCGCTTAAGTACATAACTAACGATATATGATGAGGAGGCTTCCCCAAATAAATGGTGAGAAAACTCATGCAATTCCGTTTGGTAAACATGTAAATCAGTACTCGTGTTCGTAAAAATAAGCCATGTATCTCACCCCATAAGTAAAACAGTAAAACAGTAAAAGTGGGGCTGTAAGACTCACCTGAGTCCAGTAAGTGCGTATGCGTAATCAACCAGGTAAAGCAGTTGTAAGTATGCGTATCGTTTCTCGGAATCCTGCAACCTTCTGGCGTTCGCAACGCACAAGGTTGTAAGTAAACTAGTAAACGAGTTGGTGTCTTAAAAGATCACCCATGCTAGTTGTCCACTCAACTAGGACGTGTCCAAGTGTTTGTTTAGTAAACCGTTTGTATTTTGAAAACAAGTATGGCCCGTTGGTGATGGTTTGTAAAAATAGTCCGAGAGTGGTATTATTATGTATACTGTTTTATTAAAGTTCGTATCTAGAATTTAAATTTGGATAATCTGTCAAGTCGGGTTATGGGTTGAAATAGTGGGGCGAATTGAGTTCGCGGTGCGAGCCGAGTTCGGCTCGCAAGGCAGTAGGCTGCAAACTGAGCTCAGTTCGCAACACAAGGTTCGGTTCGCAATTCGACTCGCAAGTCAACTCGCAGGTCGACTCGCAAGTCACCTCGCAGGTCGACTCGCAAGTCACCTCGCAGGTCGACTCGCAAGTCACCTCGCAGGTCGACTCGCAAGTCACCTCGCAGGTCGACTCGCAAGTCACCTCGTAGGTCAATTCGGTTCGTCGTTGGGTTCGCGAGCTCAATCTTCGGTTCGCAATTTGGGCTCGCCTCGCAGGACGAACGGATCTCGGTTCGCAGGACGAGATGTTCGAACACTTTTTTATAAAAACGCATTTTTAAGTCGATTTTTGGGCAAATCTTTGTTGAGTAACATTCTAGCATGTAAATAAAAGTTTCCTAAGTAATTTAAAAGAGTTTTGAAGTTTCCTTACCATGAAATCGCGAATGGAAGAGATGAAAATGGAGAGCTCAAGATGGTGATCGTTTCTTCTTGGATTAACTCTGCAGGATGATGGGCTTTGGGTGACGTTTGGAGGTGGTTTGGGGCTGTAAATGGGGAGTGAGAGGGAGAGAAAGTGTGTGTATGTGTGTTTAGTGTGAAATGGGGAATTTAGAGGACAAAAGGGTTTTAAAAGGGATGGGTCGCGGGTCGGTTGGGTTTGGTCCGCGGGTCTGAGCCGACCCACTTGGGTCTCGGCTCGCGGGTTGGCGTTTCCGAGTTTTCATCTCGTGGGTCATTATCGGTTAAATCCCGTAATTGTTTAAATGTTGTTTCGCGCCATTTGTTAAAGTGTTTCCGAAGTATTTTATCATAATACTTAATAATGAGTTATGAAAATATAAATTTTTTTTTTTTTAATTACTTTTCATTGTTAGGCGCGTTTTGTGTGATCTCGTCACGTTCTGTATATTTTTAAACGATACTAGATACGTGTAGTATATTTACAAAATATATTAAAGGAAGTACGGTTTGTTCGGTTAATCCCAAATTATTTAAAAGTTTTTGTCACAAACGTCCGATCTAGATTTTTATAAGATCTCGTCCGTTCAGTAAGTGTATGATTTAAACGAATTACGTACGCGCGTAGATAATCTCACAAGAGTCTCGTATATTTCGATTAATACAAAACTAAACACATGAAATTATAAGTAGTTTAGGCCCTAATCCAAAGTCATAAATTTGGCGGTTGTTACATCTACAAGTAGAAAATCACATTCTAAATGTGAGGCTTCTACAAGTAAGACTTCACTTCATGTTTCTGATAAAAGGGTTACTTCCCGGAAACAATATGAAACAAGAAAATGTTTCTATTGTAGTGTTCGTGGACATCTTATCAATGAGTGTCACAAGCTTGCTAAAAAACGTTCAAGAGATATTTCGAAGCAAGCTAAACATTCTGAAATCAAAGATGATTTAAAAACTATCCACGAAAAATCATCAAAACCGAAAGTAACATCTTCTGTTTCTTCAAAGAAGAAAACAAAATCTCATGATGCGTCAATCAAAAGGAATTTCAAAAGGAATTTGAAACAAATTGACGTTTTTATCATGGATGTCATTACTGGACGACCCATAGCCTCAAAGGCTTGGGTCTCCATTAGCAACTAATCCATTTTTGATCAAATGTCTTACAGTCTTCCCAAGCTATTGATAACATATGGTACATCGATAGTGGCTGTTCAAGACATATGACAGGGAATCTCTCTCTGCTTGAGGATGTTAAGGTTAAAGACGGAGGATTTGTTGCATTTGCTGGAGACAAAGGTGGCATGATTTCTGGTGAGGGAACTGTTTCAAACGGGGAAATCAGCTTTGACAAAGTAAATTATGTTGAACAACTTCAACATAATCTACTTAGTGTTTCCCAAGTTTGTGACAAGAAACTGTCAACTTGGTTTAACGATGAAGAGTGCTTAATTCTTAAGCCAGGGTTTGTGGTACCTCAAGAGTGGATTCTTATGCGAGCTCCAAGGGTAAAGAATATGTATGTCTTAGAGATGCATACCATTACTCGATCTACAGAGCATACTTGCTTATTGTCAAAAGCTACAGAAAAGGAATCAATTTTGTGGCACAGAAGAATGGGTCACATTAACTTTAGGAAAATGAACTTCTTAGTTAAGAATGATTTAGTGATTGGGGTTCCTAAACAAACCTTTTCACTAAATGATCACTGTATTTCCTATAAAAAGGGAAAACAAACTAAGAAGTCTCATAAACCTAAATTGATGAATTCGATTAACATTCCTTTGGAACTTCTCCATATGGATTTGTTTGGACCCGTAAGTGTTCGGAGTATTGGGGGTAAATCCTATTGTTTAGTAATCACTGATGATTATTCCAGATTTTCATGGGTTTACTTTCTTAGTACAAAAGATTAGGCTCTGAGAAAATTATCTAATTCTGAGATTAGAAACTTTGTTTTCTCTGAAAGTGAAAATTTTGAGAAGTGATAATGGTACAGAATTCAAGAACTACTTAATGGAAATGTTTTGTCTTCAGCACGGAATTACTCAACAATTTAGTGCGCCTCGAACTCCACAACAAAATGGAGTTGCTGAAAGGAAGAATAGAACTTTGATCGAAGCTGCAAGAACAATGCTCTCAGATGCAAAGTTGCCAACAACTTTTTGGGCAGAAGCAGTTAATACGGCTTGTTTCGTATTAAATAGAGTTCTTGTAGTCAAAGATAAGCAGAAAATGAGCTATGAATTACTGAATAATCGGAAACCGAATATTAATTTTTTGGAACCTTTTGGATGTCCGTGTTTGTTGTTAAAGACTAAGGATCGCCTTCCTAAGTTTGCTGAAAAATCTGAATCTGGATTTTTCTTGGGATATTCTACCAATTCTCACAACAAGAGAGTTTATAACACGGCATCACATCGAATAGAAGAATGCTATGAAGTTGAATTTCTTCGGCATTTTCCTTCTTCTAATGGCATAGGTCCAAAATGGTTATTCGATTATGACACGTTCTTTAATTCTCTTGCTATTTTTCAGCATGATGTGTCTTCTTCTGCTACAGATTTGGATGACTTTGTTATTCCAGTTACATCTGTTCCTGCTGAACCGATTATTACTTCAGCTCCACCGATTTCTACTTCTCATCCTACTCCACCACAATCTTCTGATGACTCAATTGCTCATGAGATTTCTCCTCTTTTGACAACTGTAGACGAAGATACAACTTCCAATCCTGACGATACTGACAATTTTCAGGAACCTTCTGCTGAACTGGAAGAACCAATTCTTGATGACTCTAGTGATGAAGTAGTTAGTACTCCTGAAGATTCCAACTTAGGAAATAATTTGCATGTAGATTCGGTTCCTACATTGCGAATTAATTCTAAGTATCGACATCCTCTAAAGAATGTGATTGGAGATGTGTCAGAGGGAATTAAGACTCGGCATCAACTCAAGTCTGATTCTTCTTCTTGTTTTTTATCACAAATTGAACCCAAAAATATTCAAATTGCTTTGACTGAATCCTCTTGGGTTCAAGCAATGCAAGAAGAATTACAACAGTTTGTGAAATTGCAAGTTTGGACTTTAGTGAAACCACCTAAAGATGTGCATCCGATTGGCACTCGATGGGTTTTTCATAATAAGAAAGATGATCGAGGAATCGTGGTCCGAAATAAGGCTCGATTAGTCGTTCAAGGTTTTACTCAGATCGAAGGTTTAGATTATGATGAAGTGTTTGCACCGGTTGCTAGACTTGAATCCATAAGGATCTTTCTAGCTTATGCTTCCTTCATGAGGTTTAAAGTATATCAGTTGGACGTCAAGTGCGCATTTTTATATGGGAAAGTGCATGAAGAAGTGTTTGTCAAACAACCACCGGGTTTTGAAGACTCTAAATTCCCAGATTATGTGTATCGGTTGGATAAAGCTTTGTATGGTTTACATCAAGCTCCCAGAGCTTGGTATGAAACTTTATCTCAACATCTGCTTGCAAATGGGTTTTCTAGAGGACAGATTGACAGCACTCTTTTCATCAGAAAAGTAAAAGGAAATTTGTTGCTTGTTCAAGTGTATGTCGATGACATCATATTTGGGTCGACAAATGAAAGCTTATGCAGAGAGTTTGAGCAGATTATGAAATCAAAATTTGAAATGAGTTCAATGGGTGAAATGGCATTCTTTCTTGGGTTGCAAGTCCAGCAACTTGATTCAGGCATTTTCATACATCAAACAAAGTATGTTACTGAAATCTTAAAGAAATTTCTGATGACAGATGTCAAATCCATTTCTACACCTATTGATCTTGTTGAAAAGATTGGCCCTGCTCTTGATGATCAATCAACCAATGAAAAGGAATATCGGTCCATGATTGGGTCTCTTATGTATTTGACAGCTTCGCGTCCAGATATTATGTTTGCTGTCTCCATTTGTTCAAGATATCAGGCAAATCCTAAAGTTTCTCATCTGAAGGCCGTTCAATGTATTTTCCGATACTTGAAAGGAAAGCCTAATTTAGGCATTTGGTATTCACATGATGATGACTTTTCTCTTTCTGCATATTCTGATTCAGACTATGGCGGATGTGGTATTGACTTCAAATCCACATCGGGTGGATGTCAATTTCTAGGAGAACGTCTTGTGACATGGCAGTGTAAGAAACAGGATACAGTTTCTACCTCTACCGCGGAGGCAGAATATATCTCTGCTGCTAGTTGTTGTTAACAAATCCTTTGGATTCAACAACAACTTAGAGATTATGGGTTTCTTCTAAACCAAACTCCTTTGCATATAGATAATACTGCTGCCATAAGTATCATACGTAATCCCGTACAACATTCTAAAACGAAACACATCGAAATTCGTTTTCATTTTATACGGGATTGCTATGAGAAACACTTGATTAACTTAGTCCATATTGATACTTTAAAACAACGAGCTGATTTGTTTACAAAAGCGTTTTCTAAACCTCGTTTTGAAGAATTAATCTTGATGCTCGGAATGAAGCATTTAGATCAAATTAAATAAACTTTGGATCTTTTTGAATTTTCTTTGTTATTTACTTTCTTATTTTTTCTTTAAACAAACATTCAAAAACATATGAAAAATAAAAAAATGGGGAGAGATTTTTGTGTAAAAGTTGGGAAATGATAATATATTGGGAATTGTATTTACATATTAAACTGAAAATGGAATGTTACGTACTATTTTTGATATGCTAATAGGTTTATATAGCATTTTTAAACCAAATTTTCTACTAATGTAATTTTAAATATGGTTTATTGGTAGGCATTTGTGGGTCTATCATATCTAGTCTAAGAAATGTCTAAATATTTTTGCATATTATTTTATATCTTCCAAAATCTTAGTATATGACAATAAAAAATGATAATAAAAGTCTTAAATTTTGAAGGATTAATATATTATGATTCATGATTTAGGGTCTTTATATTATGATATCTGGGAAAAATGTATTGACTATTTGTTGTACGGTGTACAGACCTTAGTCGGTATATTTTTTATAAACGGACATACAAATATTGATAAAGATATAAATATCTATCATAATAAACTCTATTACTTTGTTATACGATGTATAGACCTGTGATACAGTTTATTAGTCCAACCCGAAGTATGTCATATGTGACTAAAAGTCATTCCAACATATGTATGTACTTCTAAAGATATCATCATATTTTCACTCTTTATATGAAAATATTAATATATTATGAATTTTAAAGTATATTTCTATTTTGGTTATATATAATGATATGCATATTAATAATAATAAAAAAGAGATATTTTAGATGCCAAAGTGTTTTAAGTGTATAACACATACCAAAAATCATATATAAAATGATTTTTAGAAAGTATGTTTTATTAATGCTATGTAGATTTAAAATTGGTCAAAAATATTAGCAATCAAAATAGACTTTCATTTCTTAAAAATTTCAAATTAAATACATTCATTTATCCCAATATGATCCCAAGTCACGAAAATTAATCCAACAAAAAGATTTTATTTTTGTACATATTTAGTTTATCAATTTTTCATTTTTTTTCATTTTTAAATAGGTTAGAAAATTTTATCCAAAGTTAGTTTAAATTGATACAAATGTTTTATCTATAGTTTTTGAATTGTCGGATGAATATATACCTTTATTCACGGATAAAGATATATATATTCACGGAATTACTTGTTTTCACGGAATAATTGAAACAGTATAAATAATTTCAAAATTTGAAAAACTTATACTTTTCCTTTTCCGTGATTATTACTCCGACAATTCCAAAATTCCGACAATTACTTTTTCTTTGATTTCTTTCTGATTACTTGGTTTCATTAAAAACCAATCTGACAGACTTGCTCGTTTTTGTATTCCGCATCGACTGGTATAAATTTCTTTCATTATTGTTAAGGATTTCATGCTTAATCGATCACTTCAATAACTGTTGGTACTGTTCAATAAAATTGTCTGACAATTCGAATTGTCGGACCACCCGACAATACAGTATTGTCGGATGAACAGTGTAATGGTTATCCGTGAATATTGAATTCTCGGATAAACAGTACTCCGTGATTTATTCTTATGTTTGACTATATTGACTTGTTTGACTATTTGACTACGACAATCATATTGTCGTATAAACAGTACTTATTCACGGATGAATAGTACTTCGACAATATTATTCACGGATGAATAGTGTTACGACAATATGAATCACGGACAAAATTTTTGAAATATTATTTTATTTTTGAATTGTCGCATGAATATTATTCACGGACAATATGATTCACGGATCAATACATGATTGTCGTATGAATAGTACATAGCTAAGTCATATTGTCGCATAAGATTAGTCATTGTCGCATGAACAGTATTCATTTTGTTATTGTCGGATACTTGGATATTTGAAAATTTTTCTAAGTGTTGAAATTTTTCAAATAAACTTTCTGTTTAGATTTTGTGTGTCTAATAAACTCTTGGTGCAGATTTTATTTCTAAATGGCAGATTTAGATCCCGTTGCTGCTGTTCAACCTGAGGTTAGACGTCAAGCAGTTGTGTTCGAAAAAAGACACAATGCAACCGCGTATCTTAAGGAACAACCGGATAAACCTGAAAATAGGAAGTTTTTCCCTATGATAAGGTTTCTTCTACGATCACGCATATCGTATGCCTTGACTGTATCTGTTCCCAATCTGTACGAAGACCACATGATAGACTTCTGGACTTCAGCTGTATATCAAACAGATGTCAATCCTCCATGTATTACATCTACGGTTGATGGAAAACCTTTGTTGCTAACTGAAGAGCTGATTCGTCATACTCTCCAATTTGGAGATACTTTGAATGCATCAAATGACATTCCTCGAAACGTCATTGATCAGTGTCTTCATCAAATGGGATGTACTAAAGGACCTCATGATGTTCAAATCTTGAAGAACCATTTCTGTCCACACTGGAAGTTTTTGGCACATATGTTGATTGGGTGCATCTCTCCAAGGAAAGCTGGATTTGATTCGATGAGTTATCAGCTTGCAGGAATAATGACGGCTCTTGTTCTGAATATTCCATTTAATTTTTCAAGATACATCTTTGAAAATTTGGCTGGCAATATTAATGATGATGGATTCTTCATGTATCCTCGGTTTCTTCAACATATTTTTGATAATCATGTCAACGAAATTACTTATCATGGAAGCATTCTACATTACACTCCTATTCCCAAAAGAGTGTTTGCTAATTGCAATGGATATAGGGGCAAACTGGTGCCGCCTACTGTTGATCTTTTTGGACATATCATTGATGCTGACTTTCAACCACCACAATTTGCATTGCCACAGATTGTACAACCTGCTGATTCTACTACTGATAGTGAATCCTCTGAGGGGGAGCAGGAGGTGCCTTTGATTGATCATGAGGAAGTGGAATCTTCAAGTTCTGAAGATGATCAATCTTTTCGTCTACAATCTGTTGAAGAATCTTTAGTCCCTCAAAGAATTATTGCTGAAAATATTGAAAAAGAACGACAGGATTTAAGACGTCAACGCGAAGAGGCACAAGATCCTGAATATGTACCTGATATTCGGCCATCTCAAAGACGCAGAATTTCTGAACCTAGTTCATCTGCTGATATTGCTTCTACCTCTATGCCCGTTATGTCATCACAAGGTATTTCTGTCTCTATTCCAGCTCCTTCTACAATACCTGTTGCTGCTTCTGTTGCAGCTGACACATCTTCTTCTTCACCTGGACCAAGTGTTAGCATGGCTAACCTTGATGCATCTTTACAACGAGCTGTAAAACCGTTGATGACTCTTGTTGAAAAGCTACAATTGGATTTACTCAATGCTTTACAACGAATCAATACTCAAGACATTCTTCTCGAGGAACAACGACAACAAATTCTATCTCAGACTGATCGAATAGAAGAATTGGAACTTGACGTTTTTCTTTTGAAAGAAATGTTGGTTGATCAGGGGGAGAATGATGTCACTAATGATAATGATGGTAATGATGATGGTAATGATGGTGATGATGGTGATGATGGTGATGATGGTGATAATGGTGATGATGGTGACGATGGGGATGATGGTGATGATGATGATGATGATGATGATCATGGTGATGATATGACTGAAAATGCTGATGACACTTATGATGGAAATGATACAAATGATGGAAATGATAGTGATCAACCAAATTTCTCACAAGCATTGGTTGTATTTCAAGCAGTTGAACCATTAGAAGTTGATCCAATAAATGCAATACATGAGTCAAGAATGTTTGAACTTGGAGAATCATCTCGTATTTTTGATCAGGAGGAATTAATGGATAGCATTGAAGATGAAGAGGTGCTTTGTCCAACTCCTTTGAATGTGATTATTGAAGATGTAATACCATTTGTTGAACTTTGCAATGATGGTGATTATGATTTTGAAAATTTCGATCCAGAATATCCTCCGGGATTTGAACCTGATTCTGATTATGTTCACGTTGAAGACTGGGAAGATTCTGAAGATGAAATTCATCCGAAAAATGTTCAGTCAGATATGTGTTCACAAGAAGGGTTATGGAAAGATTCTGATGATGATAAAGAGCCAGAACACAAGGTTTCTTGGTGGTTTCCTGAACAACCAACTCAAGTGGTTACAGTTCGAAAGTTCTTTAAAATACCAAGATATGAATGCGTTGGTAGAATTATCAGATGGAAATATGATAATGACAACAAAGTATTCATCATTAAAAGGATTGATGGACTTCAATATTTCCACTCTACATTCAAAGCCTTAGAAAAATTGCCTAAGTGTGAAATCAATCATTTGGCCTCAGTGGATATCATTAATCGTTCAAGACATGGTTTGATCAATTGGATGGCAGATACTTTAATAAGAGAAAGTAATAATGGGAAATTCACATGGGTTAAGGAAACTTTCCCATTGAGAACCGTTGATTATTTTGATATCGATCCTATTTCCAATCAACCAAGAGTTACTTTGACATATCCTCGAGTTAAATGCATGACAAAGATTCCACTTGAGAAATTGCCTGTGAATTTTTCTAAGTTTGTGAGTCATTGGAGATATAACGGATCAACTGGAGAAGCAGAAATTGCTTGTTATGATAGAGATTTGAATGGAGAAGTGATGTGGAATAGAGAGTCAATTGTATATGTGTTTGATCCTCTGAGCTTAATCAATCTTTCAAAAGATGATCTTGAAGTGTTGCTCGTGAATCCTATTGTTTATGATGATGCATATGATGATGAAAAAATGGCATTGAAGTTTCAACGGGTTGTAGAAGTATGTTGCTCAAAAGGTATTTTTGCTGTATGCAATCTTCCTGGATATGCTTGAAGATTTGAAGAAAAGAATCAAGTATTATCAAAGGGGGAGTTTGTAGAGACAAAAGTTGATTAATACTTAATTTGTCTAAGTGTTAATTCGTGAATAGACGTTGTCCGTGAATGATAATGTCTTCGACAATGTCTTTGTATCCGTGAATACTATGATTCGACAATAGTGTAATTATCCGTGAATGCTTGATACGACATTTGCATTCCGTGAATAATATGAATTCACGGACGGTGTAAATCCGTGAATCCTTATTCACGGATTACACTTTGAATTGTCGTAGTGATTTGTCTATAAATAGCATAGTTGAAGTCATTTTGTGTGGTTGTTCTTTTCGTGTTATTTGGAGAGCTTTTGAGAGACATTCACTTGTACATGTTGACTTCTTGTATATGAAAGATTGATATTGCTATATAATCAAGATTTCCTGTTGGATACAATTATCTCTTTCTTCTTTACTATAATTCACATTGTGATTGTGTATATTTGTATTCCGCACGAATATACATACGTTCTAGTTTGTGTATTCTGATCCGAGGTTGCTCACAAGTGGTATCAGAGCCAAAGGATAAGAAATTAGAACATTTGTGTGAATTAAAGTGTGAAGATGAAGATTTGAAGAAGTTACAGTGATGTTTAGTGTTACAATCATTTGAGACAGTGTCAAAATCATTCTGAAGGTGTTAACAAGTGATTTCTGATATAGAATCTCTTCTGAATTCATTCACATTTACTCTATGATGACGCGTTGATCAAGAAACATACCAGGAGTTCACGTCTTTTCTGCATGATTGAAACTTTGACGTTCAAAGTTAAAATTGATCATTTCTGAGTGTCGGAAATTGAATTCCGAGTACATTGCATCAAGTTTCATCAAGAACAAGTCTGTTTTGAAGAATCTGGATCATTTTGAAAATTCTGGAAATCATCTTCCGTGAATTAACATTTTCCGTGAATTCAGAATTCTGTGAATATAAATACTCCGTGAATATTACTATTGTCGCATAAATAGTAATATTATATTCACGGATCGAGTAATTTTCCGTGAATATTACTATTGTCGCATAAACAGTAGTATTATATTCACGGATTGATTAATTTTCCGTGAATTATACTTTTGTCGCATAAACAGTGGTATTACATTCACGGATTAAACATTTTCAAAATATTATTAACTGATTTTTCATATTCACGGATATTAATATTCATATATATTAATATTCACGGATATTAGAATTATCGGATATTAATATTCACGGATATTTGTATTATCGAATATTAATATTCACGGATATTAGTATTTGGTTAGTATTCACGGATATTGTATTCATAAAGAAAGATTAAAGAATTTTTAGTGTGATTCACGGATTTCATCTTGGAAGATGGCTCATGTTAATTGGCAAACGATGATGAAAAATGATCAAGAGACCGGAACAACTACAAAACCACCCAAGTTTCTTTGTCAAAACGATTACGATGACTGGAGATATCGTTTTGAATCATTTATTGCTTTGTATGATCCTGATTTGATGATCCGAGGTCGCTCACACCCAAATTCATATATACTCCCTTTCTCACACTCATTTATTTTAAAATACCCTTTTAGATACATTACTAAATAAATTTGGGAAATAAAAAACCTTAGCCAAATATTTTAGCTAAAAGTTTAAAATTCTACGTAATACCGCGTGCAACTAAAACTTATATTATTTAAAACGCAAAGGATACATTTTAAACTGAAGTAAACTTTATTTTTTTGTCTAAAAACTTTTGAAACCTTCAAAAATCTAACAATTTTTAAAATTTTAAAATTTACAAAAAGTTTTAAAGTTTCAAAAACAATACAAATTTTGCGGAGATAAAGTTTTTAGAGTTTTTTCACTTTTTATAAGGAAATAGATTTAACTACTAATTAACTTAAACTAATTTGAAACTAAATAATACTTATTAAAATCCTAAATTAAAAATTGGGTTGCCTCCCAAAAAGCGCTTGGTTAAAGTCTATAGCTCGACTTTCTGAACAATATCTAATCGTCCAATAGCAAATGCATGAGAGCATTATATGTCCTTGGTTGTGGGAAAGTGTAGCGAGGAATAAAATAACAAATGAGGACTTTAATGACATAATCAACTAGATCTGCAGGATTTAGTGAAAAACGTTCGTATTCGCTAAAAAATTTACTCTCCTTATTGCCTAAGTCTAGAAGATTGTCAATAAACCTATTAAATTCCTTTCTAACTTTCTTTCGGTTTGAAATTCCAATTCGCATTCCGTTGTCTATATTTTGTAAGTCGTGGAGAAGCCTTCCTAGGGTTTTCTAAAGTTCCCGTTCTTCTTTCGAATCAGGGTCTCCGGTAGTAGTGTGAACTGCTTTGGTGACACTCGAGATTAAATATCTTTGAGATATGGTGAAAGGCTACTTAGACTGAGAAAATAATGAAGTGAGTTCAACGTGAATATTCTCTCTTTCAGCAAAGAAAGCGGCTTCTATCCTCTCGTCATCAACTCCGGGAAATATCTCTAACAACTTCTTGATGATATGGGTGGCGGGATCTATGAAGAATGGACTTTTTGCATAAATGATGAGAGGGATTGCGGGATCTTTAGATATCCAGAACTCAAGCTCATATACCATTGCCGCAACATAATGAATTTTAGTATAGAAATATATTTTTCAAATGGTTTCATCCATAATTGGGCTATAAAGGTGAGATAATAGCACACAAAAGTTTGACTTTTTGCATGTTATCAAATATCCCACACTTAGACTTTGCTTGTCCTCAAGCAAAAATCAAATTTCTCACTTGCTTCTCAATGAAAATATTTGAAAGTGTCAACGCATTTTGGGTGAATCAAAATATGTTAAGAGCAAACAATCCCAAACAAAAGTAACATATCCTAGAATCTAAGAGAAAATAAGGTATTCGTTTTAGAAGCATGAAATGACTCTCTTAGCATGCTTTCAGTTCTCGTGATCTTGGAATATACATGACTAGGCGATCTTACCAGGTGGTCACTCAATTCACTCAGAAGTTTTTTGGGTTACCTATCATTCTAAACAAACAAAATCGCTCAAAAACCAGTCATGCAACATCCATCGTCATAGGCTTGCTCGACAATCATATCTCTACCACTTAGGTGAGAACGGTGCTAATTATCCTAGGACATTCAGATGGGTTGTAGTATCTGGTGAAGGTTAAAGGGAATGGATAAGTGGGAATTTCGGTTTACGGGTTTTCTTATCTTAGGATCTTTAAACTTGTGAAAAATCTTATTTAGACAAACTTTTTAATGAAAACGGAAACAGATAACGATAAGGGTGGAAGATAGCCATTTTTGACTTATATCTTTTGAAAACACATGGAGGATTTATACTCTTTTAGGGATCGGAGTTTTCGGGAGATTTGAAGCGCTTAGCTTTATTTATGATGACATATTTTTCGAGTCTTTTCTTTTCTTTTTCTATATCTTTTGGCTTAGAACTTCTTTGCCAAGGAATTTCTAAGGATTTTTTTGTAACACCCCTAAATTTACTGTTTCGCGGAAGCATAATTTGGGTGTTACTAACCAATAATCAAAGAACACAGATATATAGCAAACGACTCTATATGCGTCGTTTTAACAAAATATATTAATATTGAAATGTTTACCATTGTTGAATCCGTACATAGCTCGTGTTCGATTAAATGAGAGATTCCAATACATAAATACAAGTACAAAAATATATTAATGCAAGAAAATCTCTATTGTCTGCATGCTGACTCGAGCTATAGTAATCCTGATGGCAGTCTAAAATCTATTGCTGAATACCTGTGATACATGCTAAAATGGGTCAGCTAACACTGGTGAGCTCACAGGTTTGAGTATCAAATAATATCGTGTGAACCGCAAGATTTAAATATTGATTTTCATCCAACAAATAAGGATAATGATAATGTATACAATCATGAGCACATAGTCTGAGCTTAACTCGAGGGGTTAGGATCCACCTTTAAGGACCTGATCGAGGTGCCTACACGAGTGCCTAATCAACACTCGTCTGAACAAATATTAGTACGTCCATTTACCCAATTAGTGCTTGCTAACCCGGACGAGGAGGGTCAATCCTATATGATATCATATACTAATATTCACGCTACAATGTATTACCAAACTATGCTGACGGAGGACTTTAAAATGATTAGTTGTGTAAAACTCATGTAGTATATGAAAATGTTTGTACTTTCATTCACATGTTAAAAGTGAGCAATGAATCACACCCTTGAGGAAAAACTGTAAAAGAGGGGGCATGAGACTCACCTGAGTCTTGGAGCGTTTAATCAATAAACGTGAGTTGATTAGCCGATTAGTGATTGTCCGAAGACTCATAACCTGAGGGTGTCCATGACACGCGATGGTTATAAACATGATTGGGTATCTCAAAGATTACCCTTGTAGTTGTTTGTCCAACTAGAATGTCCAAATTACTACGACTTGGTTGATTTGTTTAAGTATTTGAAAATTTGTACGGCCCGTTGGTGATTGTTTGTAATAATAATCTTATCATTATCATTATAATTCTGAAGTGTTATGCTTGAAAACATGTTCCAATGTGTTTTAGAAGTCGTATCGTATAAGTGTTTGAGGTTATGAAAGGTCGACACTTAGAGTGACAAAGAGTTGCAAACGGTCTGTTTTTAGCGTCACTTGATGCGACACTTAGAGGTTTAGGCGACACTTAGGAAGTGTCGCATGAAATGTCAAAATCTGAGTTTAAGGCGTCACTTAGGGAAGTGACGCATGATGAGGCATCACTAAGGTAGTGTCGGGTGAGGGTTCTAGGCGTCACTAGGCGAGTGACGGATGGAACCAAAGTTCAATTATAGGCGACACTTAGGCAAGTGTCGCAAGGAGTGTCGGTAAGTGGTGTTGGGCGTCACTAGACAAGTGATGGATGTAAGTGTCGGGAAAAAGGGGTTTTATGCGGCACTTATTTAAGTGACGCAACTTTAGGGCTTTATGCGTCACTCGATGCGGCACTTAAGTGACGCACGAAGTGACGCTATACTGGACTGGCCTATGTGATACTTAAGACTGTTCGACAGATTTTGAGCCAAAAATAAGTTTTTCGGTTTCCGTTTGGTCCGATCCTTTTACCCAACCCTTAGATGGACATTTCAAAGCTAAATAAACAACATTCAAGTAAAAATGTACAAAATCGAAGAGTTTCGAGATTTGTCGAGAATCTTACAAGTTCACGCGGAGAGATTTCGAAAAGCTGGAAATGTAGATCGTGACTCCTTGAATCTTTTCTTCCAAACGAGTGAGGCGATCCGAGTAAGTGTGGTGGTGTTATTTTGATGATTAAAGAGGTGGTGGTGGTGGTGGTTTTCTTGAAAGGAAGAGAGCAAAAGAAAGGAAGAGAGAGAGGGGGAAGGAAGGAAATGAGGAAAAAGGAGGGAGGGGAGGGGGTTTTGATGAAGCCTCCTCCTTTTTCGCCCCTACGTTTGCACTTCGTGTGATGTTCGTTTTCCCGATCGTTTAAACGTTTAATTGATTTTATACGCGTTTAAATATACGTTTAAAATACGAATTTAAGTTGAAATATTATCTAAATAATATTTTGGACAAAATAGAGTTATTAAATAGTGTCGTATTATTTAATAAACATGTTCACCAACATCCGTATTAATTGAATCGAATTGCATTCGACTTGAACTTGTACGATTTAATCAAATCGCATTCTTGTATATATTCACAATATATATTTTGATACATTAATTAGCCTAAAACCGAACTAATTACATGTATTAACAAAGAATTAAGCACTAATCCCTAGTCCTAATTTGGCGGGTGTTCCATTTTTATTTATTTCCCTTTTTGAGATCCTTTCTTATTTTCATTTTTCACTCTTTTGACAAATTCAAATTTACTTGGTGCCAATTTTTCGCACCACAAGACTTTTGATCCTTGAGTATTAATCATGGAAATGCACACGAGAAGTTATGAGTAAACACGAAATTTGTAATTTTTGAGTGAAAGCAAAAAGAATATCTAAATAGCATTTTTCAAAAATTTAAAAATTCTAAGATAAGGTTTTGGTGGGTGTGGAAGTGAATGGGTTTAAAGTTTGGGTTTTAAGAAAAAGAAAAGTGTAACACCCCCAAAATTTGTTGATTGAGTTTAGCGGAAGCATTTAGTTAAGTATGGGGAGTGCCACAATACACAGCACATGCATGCGTATCAGAGCTTATGATTGCAACATAACATAATATATTAAGATGCCAAAAGTAATAGTTACAAAGTTTATGATTCATCGAATTGTATAAGTTGAAAAGTAATTAAGTTACAAAAGTAGATTTCGTAAATATGACTAAACAACTTAGTTATAGAAAAGAAATCCAGTTGTCAAAAGTTGGCATCCTATTCCTTCGGGGGTCGCCTACGTTCCATGTGTGTAGGATGTCTTACATGCAGCGAATTCCCTAAAAAACATAGTAAAAGTCAACAACGAGGTTGAGTTAATTCACAGGTTTTATGTTTGCAATAGTTGAATCAAGTTTGTAATCACAGTTGTTAAAACCAATACGTTTGATATCGCGTAAAAAGTCATGTTTTTACTACCGATATCTCTCTCATTCTAGAACGATTCTTGGAATTTTAAACTTAAAACCAATACAAATCAATGATATTATGCCAAGATGGTCAAAACAAGGTTGCACGATAAAAATCAAGCAAAACGGATGAAAAACGAAGATTCCACACACGTTTGAAAAATTTAAGGCATCAAAACAAGATTTCAAAACAAAAGTG
Organism: Pseudognaphalium luteoalbum; assembly: GCA_963422505.1. Taxonomy (NCBI): domain Eukaryota; kingdom Viridiplantae; phylum Streptophyta; class Magnoliopsida; order Asterales; family Asteraceae; genus Pseudognaphalium; species Pseudognaphalium luteoalbum. The sequence continues at coordinate 115,717,643 of OY730192.1, read as the reverse complement.
CCCATCATCAACATCCATCTCACCCAATATGTTCATTTTCAAATTACGAATCCAACAGAAGAAGAATCAACAAAAATGGATAAAGAATAAAGATTCTACGCCCGCCGGAAGATCTAAATGATTCATATGCAATATCTGGAGTTAGGAGACATATTTTTGGGATATCTTTACATGAAAGTCTTCGTTTTTGAATTATGAATCCAACACAAAAAGAATCAACGCAAACAGACGCATAACAAAGAAGATACGCACGAATTAAGCAACGCAGCGAAAGACGATGGACCGGGACAGGTGGCAGCCAGCCACCGCCGGCCAGCCTCCAGCCACCGCTGGCCAGGTGGTGGGTGGCAGCGACCTCCCTACCCCTGTCTCTTTTCCACTTTTCCGTCCTTGCGTGTACCCTGTGCACCACCTTTCGGTACTTTTCCGTACCCGGTGCACCACCTTTCGCTACTTTTTCGTACCCGGTGCACCACCTTTCACTCTTTTTCTAATGTGAGCCTAGGGATGCTAATGTGAGCCACATTTTCCCTATAAATACTGCCCCAAGGCTTCCATTTGAAGATGTCCCATATGCATTAGGCATAATTCTCTCTTTACTTTCTCATTTTATTTTCTTACTTCAAAATTAGTGTTAGGCTAGTTAAGGAGCTTGTTTAAAGTAGAACGGAAGCTAGGGAACATTTTGTATTCTTTGGTGTACGTTTGGAGTTACGCTTATTAATTCAAGTCTATTCCTTCTCTCATTTTAATCCGGGTTCTTTCTATCCTATTCTATCTTAATTAAATATGTACGCTTTAATTATGCTAGAATTAGTTTGTGCCATGATTAGCGAGTAGATTACTATTGTATTTGTTGTGATGTAGTTAGCATATATAATTGTGGGATGACTTTAAATATGTCGTGAAATAATATGACGGACCCTATTCGACTGTTTTCTCGGTATAGTGCTGGAAATGCTTTTAAGCAAAGTACATACGTATGGAAGCCGGTAACGACCGAAGGTAGTTGTATTATGGATCGACATTATAAAACGAACACTTTATGAACGGACTTATTTTATGATTTTAAACCTAAAACTTATATTCGCCTTTCGATTAACAAACGTGATTGTAACCCTTTAAAGAGGAGTCGCGAACCTTGATACTTGGTCAAAAGTTATATGTGTAAAACCTATGTTTTTAACTGTAACGTCATGCAAGCATCATAAAATGCAATGTGATTACGTGAACTTGCCATGAATATTGTACACTTTCGTCCACAATGTACTTATCATGTGAATATGGCGAAGCAATTAAATTCACAATGGAAACATCGGTAAACGATTAAATGCACTGTGAATCACCATAGCATTTTCCGACATGGTCTGGGTTTAACTTTATGCAAAAAGACAACAACATTTTAATTAGCATTTTAATTAGATTAGTTAATTTAGATTGGATTAGAGTAGGTAGGCTACAGGCTAAATAACTATTTACGAAAAATTAGGCATTTGTTAATTGTAATGAGAAAGACAAGTTTGAAATCTAAGTTACACTGATATCCTTTCTTTAAAATATGAAACCAAAAGTAAGGTACGAAAGAACCTTGAACGTTTTCCCATGTTTATCATCCTTAAATTCATTAATAGGAATTGGTTAATAAGTCCGAACATAAATTCTAAGTTAATTGTTTAATGGATTTGAAATCTTTATGGTATTAAGAACGGTTAGACTTGCTAATGACCTGCTACTCTATTCTTTCGACCACGAGCGAATACGTTCAATAATACGGGTCACTGACTCCCTCATAGGAGAGTGTGGAGAGTTGAGCATCGTCTGTCTGATTAGAATCATGACACCTTAGTTCCTCGTGACATATTAGTTGATAACCGACTAATAGGGAACTTATTGGTTATACCACTGGGTGTTGAATCCACTAACAATTCCCAATTTAGATAATCATTTTCCCATAAGAGATCATCCCACATTATTAGCTAACGAACTCACAACAAATACTACTTTTATTATCTGATTTATTATTATACTTTTATTCTCTTTATTTAGTTTACTTAGTTAACTGAACCAAAACCCCCAACGCAATCTTTTAAAACCATTACTAGAAAAGCAAGATTGATTGGATCACCTCCATTTCAATTCAGTTTCTCTTTAAGAACGACTCTAGGTCATACTTACCATATACTAGCCTTTGGTTGAGTATTAGTAAGTCATACTTGGACCCTAGCAAATATAAATTTAAAACAAACCGATTGTGATCCGTACGTCATCTTCATACGACCGTTCGGGGCACATCAAGTTTTTGGCGCCGCTGCCGAGGAGACTAACTGTCCGATACAAAGGCCCAACCAATCCCAATTCTAGTAAAACCTTAGGATAAAACCTTCTAAAAAAACACAAAAACAAGTATTTACTTTCTTGTCTTTCCTTTTTAGTGTATGACCTGTTCCCCTAGATCTGCACCACTGTTTAATTTCCCTGATCCAGAACTTATAATACGTACCATTCCACGAGAAACGAAGCAATCCGCACTAAAACAAGCAATGGCTGAACGCATCACTCTCGCTGACAACAGTAAACCATCTATCAAAGGAAGAGGAGGACCAATTCTCTACCCTGAAACCCCTGGTCAATATTTTGAGCTTAAGCACCACAGCATCCAACTAATCCGAAACCATTGTCAATTCCATGGATTACCCAATGATGATCCAAACTCTCACCTCGACAAGTTCATATCTCTTTCAAACTCATACAAACAAAACGGAATTAGTCAAGAAACAATCCGTTTGTACCTTTTCCCTTATTCACTTACACATCATGCGCAAACATGGTTTGAAGGTTTAAAGATCGGCTCTATCCCTTCATTGTCTGTGATGGCAACAAAGTTTCTAACCAAGTACTTTCCGCCTTCTAAACAAACCAAACTTCAAAATAAGTACATTAGAAAATTGCTATCCACTAAGGATAAACTACCCGAAGTAAACAATATTCCCCTTAGTTCTGAAACCTCAGCCCTACATAAGAATAGCCTTCCCGAAAAACTAGGAGACACTGGTAGATTTACACTCCCTTGTTCTGTTTACCAATCCGGAGAAATAAGGGCCTTAGCCGACTTAGGAGACAACATTAACCTTATGCCGTACTCCCTGTTTAAGAGGCTGGAACTTGAAAACTTGAAACCCACTAAGATGACCGTCCAACTAGCTCATCAATCTGTTAGATACGCAAAAGGAATAGCTAAGAACGTTCTAGTTCAAGTTAACAAATTCTTCTTTCCAACGGATTTCGTGGTAATGGATATCCACGAAGACATAAACATCTCGATTATCCTTGGAAGACCATTCATGAACACAGCTAGAGCAGTAATTGATGTGTATAACCACACGATTGTAGTACGATCACATGGTGAAAGCATTACTTACAAGATCGACCAACCGGAATGCACTCCAGAAGAAGAAGAATGCTACGCTATATCAACATGCAGAATTTATTCCGATGACGAATCAGAGCCAGAGGAAGAGCAGCATTTCACTCAATCATCAGTTTTCATCTCTGATTCTCAATATGAACCAGAAGCAGAGGAAGAAATTGAATCTGAAGACGAAGAACCTGAAGAAGAGGAAGAAGAAACTGAGGAGGAGGAAGAAATCGAAGAGGAAGAAGAGGAAGAAATGGAGGAAGATGAAGGTCAAGCTGATTCATCACAGATGGCTGAAGTCAAAAGAATACAAGACTGCAAAGACTACACTTCATCAGAAGAATCCTTTGATTATGGAGCCATCCACCAAGAGCTCAGATCCACTTATCTCAAAAGAATGGGAAACATTCTCGACTCTTATCTCGATCCATCAAAACCCTTTACCAGAACCCGACTCCAAGACATAGATACTTTTCAAGAAGAACTCCGATCATCACAGCACCCAGACCTGTATGCTAAACTCCTACAAAGAATTTCTGCATATAAGGCAAGACAACCAGGAAGCTTTGTTGAAGAAAACCTTCAAGACACCATCCCGGAAATCAGAACCATCGAAATTGATAGTACTCAACCTTTCAACAATGCACCCTAAGATGAAGAATTCCACCAATTCCCAGATTCACGAGATGAAGATTCCAACTACAAGAGTGTCGAATTTGACCACGATTTTATTGACGTCACTATCGATGAATGCTCTACTCCAAAAACCACCTCTTGCTCCACCAAATTCCCCCATCATCACAGCTGAGAGATTACAGATTCTGCTCATAGATACTCACCAAGCCATGATTGAACTAATTGATGAATACACCTATGTGCACATCATTGTAGAGGCTATCAAAGAGTCAACCAATGACTACAACACCGCTCAGAGAAACCTCATAAGGCAGATTGAACGAGAATACGATTCATATCTCGCTAATTATGGAGAACCAGTGCCCCAAACTTTGCTCAGACATATCCAAGAGTTCTCCGATTCCCTTCAAGAACAAGTCACCAGAGAAGCTCAACAGCCAAAAAGGCCAGACTACCCAATGGGAGAAGTCGAGTTCTGCAGCAACCAAAGGCAAATATACCTAAAAGTATATTGTGCCTTAGCCGGATTAGCTTTTCCCTACTCATCAAGTCAGAAGGCTATACTTGCATCAATGAGAACTCATCTTGAAAGAGCTGCTGGAAATCCGCAGAATTATGCTGACATAAGAATGGTGAGAGATCTTTGAACCCTTCTAGATCTCATCAAAACTGGAGAACATCTCACAACTTCAGAAAACTTCAGGATCGTCATTCACTCCACTATTCGTCATCACGTTGAACTAATAATTGATGAACTAAATCAAGCAGCATTCGAAGAAAACACTCGTGACATTCCAACACGTTATTGGCACATGTCACTAGTCAACTTAGCATCCTATGTAATAGATCGACTACGTGGAATGTATGAGGAAGAAGACGTAGAAATTGATGCTTACCGCAACGGATACCATGAAATATTCAGCAGGTTAATCTACGTCTTCACTGACTCGGATTTTCCCTTCAACCGCGAATAACATCAACTCATCAGACAAGTATGCCAAGCCACTAGATCCTTCGGAGGAGACCCATTGGCCAATGATTTTGAAGAAGTAAAAACTGAATTCATGGCTTTAATAACCTCAATAGGCAGAAACCACCCACAGCGTGAAATTGTTCAAACTCACACCTGCACTCGAATCGACCCTAATGGACCAGTCATAAGGGCAGTTCGATACATCAGCTATGGGATGGAAATCCTCGACATATTAGCCACTGATCACTTCAAAAGCTTCAGAACGGAATCCACCACTCCACCAATTCTCATTACTGACATGATAGAACAGTTTCTGCAATACTTTCCTCCACGATACGCCCTACCTAGGAACCACAGTGACCACTCTAGCACCATGGACACATCCAGCATCATCTGAAGAAGAAAGAACTAAGTCGAGCTCTCGACTTTAAAAGAGCGCTTCTCGGGAGACAACCCGTGTTTTTTTACATTTCTGCAATTTTACTTTCCAAGAAGTGATGAAATCTCCGACAATCTTTCACACTCGGATCATACAAAGCATGCTCCAGCCTGCAAGAAAATATCAACACCAAGAAGAATAGTATATCCGACGTGTTCACACCTACGAGACCAATCACAAGAAGATTTGATCAAGAATGCACCAAGGAAGACGGAACCCGGCACATGCAACCCGAGTAACACTGCAACCACCGGGGAGTACTTCTATACCGTCTCTTTCATTTGTTTAAATATAACTCTCCATTATGCTTATCACTAAGTGTGGGATTCAAACCCAAAACACACTGCTAAAAGAATACGTCTTAGATATTTAAATTCCTAAGTGTGGGATTTTCACCCCAGTTTGAGTTTAGATAAACATCGAGGAAGATGTTCCTTTAAGTGTGGGATAGCAGTAGTTACACTACTGTAAAATGGATAATGGTATATGCTTGATTCTAAGTCGTTGCTCTTTAGACCATCCTTCTCCAATAAGTAAACAAAATTTTTCAAAATTAAGTTAAAAATATGTTGAAAATGAAAATTTTTAGACAAAGAATGATTGACCTTGGGGAAGAAGGATAAATAAAATACAAATTCCTTTGGAAAATTAGTTTAGTAATCCCATAAAGAGCATCGCATGACTAGGCACACAACAACCCAACTTTCAATTCGTGAGGTATCTTGACCCATATAAAAAGCATTCACTTTTAATGCTTCACTTCTTCGATTCTTGAGTGTGCCGATGTATGTGTTTAGAATCAGAACTTGCTCCTGTTATGCATTTCGAATCCATATTGGTTAGTAAAAAGGAGATTGAATCACATAATTCTTAAACCCATCCATATACCCGTACACCTATACTCCCAAGAAAAATAGATACGTTACCCCTAATTTCTCAAAAGCATCCCCCAAACTTTAAAACAATGTTCCAAAGATGAAAGGAGAGAAATCGCAAGGAGACGACGTCGGAAAAAAAAGGGTTCAAGAAAGAAAAACCCAAAGAAAAGGAAATCAATAGGAGAAAAAGACTCCTTCCGTAAACACCAAAAAGGAGTGAATCCCCCCAAAAATTCCAACTTCAACAAAAGAAACCCATCAAAAACCCAACAAAACCCCCTCTCATTCCATAAACACTCCACTTCTAAAAACCCTACATCACTTCCCCTAGAATGATTGTGGCTAGATCGACTTCGCACTCACCAAAAAGTTAACGATTTTATTCTTGATCAAGCCTATGACGATAAACGATACATGACTGGCGTTCTGAGTGATTGATAATATTAGAATAGGAAACCCTAAACACTTTGAGTGATTTGAGTGACCACCTAGAGATGATCGCCTAGTCATGTATCCAAGATCAAAGATCAAAAGCATGCTCCCCCAAAGATTACAACCCTGCATTTTCAAAGAACAAATATTTTATTTTTCAAAACCCCCTTAGTAAAAAGTTCTACCCTAAAATATTTCATTATCTGCTTATTTTAACCATGCTTGAAATTCGAGTTTGCTTGAGGACAAGCAAAGTTCTAAGTGTGGGATACTTGATATCGCGTAAAAAGTCATGTTTTTACTACCGATATCTCTCTCATTCTAGAATGATACTTGGCATTTTAAACTCAAAACCAATACAAATCAATGATATTATGCCAAGATGGTCAAAACAAGGTTGCATGATAAAAATCAAGCAAAACGGATGAAAAATGAAGATTCCACACACGTGTGAAGATTCAAGGCATCAAAACAAGATTTCAAGACAAAAGTTCCCATCATCAACATCCATCTCACCCAAGATATTCGTTTTCAAATTACGAATCCAACAGAAGAAGAATAAACAAAAACGGATAAAGAATGAAGATTGTACGCCCGCCGGAAGATCTAAATGATTCGTACGCAATATCTGGAAATAGGAGACATATTTTTGGGATATCTTTACATCGAAGTTTTCATTTTTGAATTACGAATCCAACGCAAAAAGAATCAACGCAAACGGACGCATAACGAAGAAGATACACACGAATTAAGCAATGCAGCGAAAGACGACGGACCGGGACGGAGAAGATACGCACGGGTTTGTTTGATCAGGAGGGTTGTGTCACCCCCCCGATTTCATGATTTGCAGAAATGAAGATTTGGGTGTGACTAATCAATAATCAAAGCGCAGAGGTACAAGCAAACGACTCTACATGAGACGTTTATACATTTTACAAAAGCAATACATAGTTTAGGTCATTAATTTTACAACATAATTGAGTTTGCATAATGATTCTAAAGATTTTAATACATAACCGATTAACAAAAGATAATGCTATAAAATTTTCATATGTTTATAGATGCATGCGACTCGTACTAGCTAGCATATCCTGCGGGCCACCCTACTGTAGCTGATCACCTGAGAATACAACACTAAATGGTAAGCTATAAAGCTGGTTAATCTTACAGGTTTATCATAAAACATGATGTGATCAACATGCTTATCCGACGATTTACAACCGACAATGATTAAATAGCATAACCGAACAATGATAAACCAATTAAGGTTTCCAAACAAAGATTAAACCAATTAGGGTTTCCGAATTGAATATACCAACTCTGATATTGCATTAAGCCATGGTTCGAGGCCTAACCCGATTTCTGCCTCCCGAACAGTGTCAACACCCAGAACAATTACTAAAATGCCTGTTTTTGCATGGTTGTAGCTAGCAACCCGGACGGGGACGTCACTCCCATGATAGATCTATCTTTTAGTAATCGCGCCTTATTAAGTTAACGAACCATACACTGATGAGGACTTTACCGAATTAAAACACTCATGCAATATCCAAACAAAAACAACACCGACAATGTTAACCAAATAACCGAGTTTATAACTAAAGTAACTAACCGAATAACTGTGATCACGAAAACAATTTGTGTTGCATCTCCCCCGAGTTTATAATAATAAAATAGTAAAATGGGGCCGTGAGACTCACCTAAGTCACCAAGCAATGTAAAGCAGAAATCAAGTAAGAAGGTTCTCCGAACCCATAACTTCTAGCGTCCTAAACGCTAGAGATATATTAACATAAGTACATGAAGTTATGTTAATGATTTGATTGCTTTGAGTTGAAATGTGTACAATTTGTTGGTGACGATTTTGAAATAATAATTTCCAAAAAGATATTATTATTATACCCGTGTTATTTATTGTGGTGGATATATATGTATATATATATCCGAATACTTTCGTTCTAACACGTATTGAGTAGAAGTGATTAATGTTTAAATTAGGAGCTAATTTTGCCCTTTTTGACCGGGTGTCACATTCTCCCCTTGTTAGGAGAATTTCATCCTGAAATTCAACCGAAACCTAGGTCCGCGTGTTTCTAAGGTCAACTATGTGATATGTCTAATTCCAAGACATCCGAGTCTTCTTTCCTTGTTAGACTTAAGACTACCAATCATTATAGAAATGAGGGTGTATTCCGATTTGTACCCGAACGTTTTCTATTTGACAATGTCGATTCATATTAACAAGTATTTCCATGAATTGGATTTATAATCCATCGAGCTTGATAAGTTCTACCGAGTCCCTACAAGTTTAGAATAACTACCGATACCGTATTGGATCCATAATCATTCCATATTAACAAATATAGGTTTCCGATACCTAAACCGAATTATATTACCGATGTGATAACCGAATTATATCACTGAAGTGATAACCGAATTATATCACTGAGGTGATACCCGAATTATATGTAATCCAAATATAATAATCCTAATTAAATAACCATATATAAATACCGTCTAATATAATCATATTATGCATACCAAAGTTATTACTGAATTATGTACCGTCAATGAAATAGGAAAGATGTTACGCAACATGTTGAAATTCTCATGTGATAGCTAATACAATAGTGAGTCAGCTACGCGAAGGTGAATGTACCCGTGTCAGGGTCTGGTTGAGTGTTCCTAGCATTCAGCATTCAGCACGAAGAACCTCCTTTAGCAGTGTTGTTATCTTTCAGCTTAGGGTAGTCATTTCGGTAGTGTCCTACGACTCCACACTCGTAACAAGATTTCACTAGGCAATCTTTAGGAAGATGAGCATAACGCTTGCACTTGTCACAGGGGGTGCCACAAGGCCCGTCATGATGGCATTTGCATTTTGAGCAGAAGGGTTTGGTTCCAGTATATTCCTTCTTGTTTTTAGATCCAGAGGCATTGTACTTGGTAGTTGCCGACTTTTTGTTAGTTTGGCCTTGGTTGCCAGGGTTTCCGTCAGCTTTTCTTTTGTTGTCCTTCCCTTCGCGGACAACCTGTGCCATGAGGTTGTGAGCCATACAAACAACACTTTAGATAGTCCCTGGTTTGGATGCAGTCACCATCCCTTTGATGCTTGCGGGAAGTCCCCAGATATACCTCTCGACCCTTTTGTATTCAGGATTGACCATAGTTGGACACAAGAGGGCTAGTTGATGAAAACGGGTGGTGTATCCAGCTATGTCGTTGCCGTTGATAGTGTGATTCCAGAATTTAGTCTCCAGCTATTGTATCTCCTCTATAGGACAATACTCCTCAGTTATCATCTTTTTAAGATCATCCCAGGGTAGTTTGTAAGCAACATCAATACCCACCGTCTGGGCATGAGTGTTTCACCAGGTAAGTGCACCTTCCATCAGTGTGCAGATAAAGTACTTGACCTTACAGTCATCTGGGCAATTGCAGATGCAGAAGACGGATTCCAACTTCTCAATCCACTGCAGTAGGTCGATGGCTCCTTCCGTGCCCTTGAAGTTCAAGGGTTTGCAGTTGAGGAAGTCTTTGTAAGAGCAGGGTTCGGTTTGTAGGGTGTTGTTCGGAGTTTCATCGCTTTTCAGGTTTGAGCCTGACCTGCTGTTGGGAGGTGTTTGTCGAGCGGCCAGAGCTTCAGCTACTCGTTGAATGATTAGCTGTTCAAGTTTAGCAGGAGTGAAGGATTGTCGTCTCGGAGGCATGTTCCTTCAATAAAGACAAGGGATATGTTAGAGTTTTGAATCGAAGAAAGTGATTGTCACAATTGTATGAATACTGAACGGTGAATTGATGCATGATGCGTCAAATGAGAGAAATAGAATATAATAGGACTGTAATCATTTAACAAGCGTGTCCAAAAGATTACAAGAGTTAAAGTTTACAACAGTGCCGGGAATATCACATCCGGACAGATATTTAGAATTTGTTCATTATCCGACACAGGTTCATCCATTGTGGGGTTTGTCATTTTAGTTCGTGGGAATTTGTTAGGAATGATAGGAAAAGATTTCAGTCCTTAGAGGAATACTGATTCCGAACGTTAAGCATGACGAAGAGTGAATGATGAAATTTTCTAACCTTACCGGGGTAAGTCTGTCTCGAAGAGACGACCCTCTAAAGCTAGGGCAATCAACTTACGACTGGTAAGTCCTATGATGTATCCGAATAGTGAGTATGTTACCAAGTGTCCAAGGTATAATAGCATATATACTAAGTATATTTTCGAATATCCGTGACCTACGTATATATATAGAATATATATTTATATATATATCGAGTATTTTAAAAATTATCCGAGGCCCTATCATATATATACAATATATAACAGCCTAAAATATATTCCTTGTCTGAGGCCTATTCATATATATACAATATATATAATAGCCTAATTAGGTATGTATATACCATATATACATATATATCCGCCTAGTTGTGTCTAGCACAAAACAAATATGAGTCCCGATTCTCTCGTGGTCAGAGTCAACTAGTGCAATTCTGTTCGACATAACCCCTTTCAGACTTCACATCATCTTTATTTAATTGTACATAGTTCGCTAGGCTATGTTAAATTAAACTCGTATGATGTAATTCTTGAACCAGTTATACCTAATGAGGAATACTGCCTAACGGTCATAGTCTAGGCCCACTAAATGCAACCTAGTTCGCTATAACCTTAGGCTCTGATACCAATCTGTCGCACCCCCGATTTCATGATTTGCGGAAGTGACAATTTGGGTGTGACTAATCAATAATCAAAGCGCAGAGGTACAAGCAAACAACTCTACATGAGACGTTTATACATTTTACAAAAGCAATACATAGTTTAGGTCATAAGTTTTACAACACAATTGAGTTCGCATAATGATTCTAAAGATTTTAATACATAACCGATTAACAAAAGATAATGCTATAAATATTTCATATGTTTATAGATGCATGCAACTCGTACTAGTTAGCATATCCTGCGGGCCACCCTACTGTAGCTGATCACCTAAGAATACAACAATCTCACAGGTTTATCATAAAACATGATGTGATCAACATGCTAATCCGACGATTTACAACCGACAATGGTTAAACAGCATAACCGAACAATGATAAACCAATTAAGGTTTCCAAACAATGATTAAACCAATTAAGGTTTCCGAATTGAATATACCGACTCTGATATTGCATTAAGCCATGGTTCGAGGCCTAACCCAATTTGTGCCTCCCGAACGGTGTCAACACCCAAAACAATTACTAAAATGCCCATTTTTACGTGGTTGTAGCTAGCAACCCGGACAGGGACGTCACTCCCATGATAGATCTATCTTTTATTAATCGCTCCCTATTAAGTTAACGAGCCATACACTGATGAGGACTTTACCGTATTAAAACACTCATGCAATATCCAAACAAAAACAACACCGACAATGATAACCGAATAACTGAGTTTATAACAAAATTAACTAACCGAATAACTGTGATCACAAAACAATTTGTGTTGCATCTCCCCCGAGTTTAAAATAATAAAATAGTAAAATGGGGCCGTGAGACTCACCTGAGTCACCAAGCAATGTAAAGCAGAAATCATGTAAGAAGGTTCTCCGAACCCGTAACCTCTAGCGTCCTAAACGCAAGACATATATTAACATAAGTACTTGAAGTTATGTTAATGATTTGATTGCTTTTAGTTGAAATGTGTACAATTTGTTGGGGACGATTTTGAAATAATAATTTCCAAAAAGATATTATTATTATACCCATTTTATTTATTGTGGTGTATATGTATGTATATATATAACCGAATACTTTCATTCATACACGTACCGAGTACAAGTAATTAATGTTTAAATTAGGAGCTAATTTAGCCCCTTTTTGACTGGGTGTACCAGGCTGCATTTGCCACAAAGGAACCATTCACCCTCGTGGTGCCTTCCGCACTTATCGCATTTCGGCTGTTGCCAAGATAGGGTTTGGATTCAGTTGCGGTGGTGGCAACGTACGCTCGGGTATTCCCTGGGTTTCTGTTTTGCTGACCCTGTCGGTCATTACCCTCACTGTTCCATTTTCGCTTGTTTTGACCTGAATCAACAGCATCAGTACGTTTGGGTTCACTTTTCCCCATAGTAGTTTTCAGGGTCCCAATCAGGACTGCATCATCAGTCAAGCTTTGAGCCAGATCTACTGCGCTCCTAAAGGTAGTTGGTTTGGAGGACATCACCATGCCTTAGATTTGTGGGGCCAAACCCCTGATGTATCGTTTGATGCATTCCTTCTCAAGAGCCACCATGTGGGGCACAAGACGTGCAAGCTCTTGAAATCTAGTTGTATAACCGGTAATGTCAGCGCCAGTCATTTGGATGTTCCACAGTTCAGTATCGAGTTTCTGAACCTCATTGGGAGAGCAAAACGCTTCTGTCATCATCTGCTTTAAAGTCTCCCAAGAGATGAAGTAAGCAGTTGTGCGTCTGAGGATTTGGACCTGAGAGTTCCACCAGGTTCACGCCTTGTCGTCGAGAGTACAGGTGGCGTATTTCACCATGTTGTTGGTAGCGCAGTCGCTGATATCGAAGATCGCTTCCATTTTCTCCATCTAGTGAATTAGGTCAATGGCCCCTTCGGTCCCGGTGAAGGTGATCGGTTTGCAGGCCTGGAAAGTTTTGTAAGAACACCCTTGTTGTGTATTCGTAGGTGTTTCGCTATTGACAGGGGTTGTTCCACTGTTGTGCACCACGTTATCACGATTGCGGCTTGACTGATACTGGGCAATTTCTTCTACCACACGTCGTTCGATGATTTGTTCGGTGGTTTCAACAACAGGAGGCATAGGCGCTCGACGACTGTTTCGGGTCTTTCTTTGTTTAGGCGGCATGATGATGTTCTGCGATGAAGGAGTGCAGAAGTCAATGCCAATGAAAAGGAGGTGAACAATAAAGTTTCACATATTTTTAGTTACATAACATTAAAAAGGAATGACAAGATCCCCATCACGTATCTTGCGACTATGAAACACCCATATGTACTTAGTATAATATAATCACATTGGCCAGGCGTCATTATATGATGCTAAATACATATTTCTTTTCATCAACCACTTAATACGATCAGGTTCGCATGAGATCAGAGTGAGTTTGAACGAATCAGATGTAGCACGGTTCAAATAATGGATTGCTGGTATCGATGAGTCGTAATGATAGTTAGACGTGTGCAAATGTGTGTATGCATGTGCGTTAGAGCCAAGGCTATAGTCTAGGTCTCTAAGGTCTCTAAGTCACCTAAGAAATCTAGGTCGCTATAACCAATGGCTCTGATACCAATCTGTTACACCCCCAAAATTCGTTGATTGAGTTTAGTGGAAGCATTCAGTTAAGTATGGTGAGTGCCACAATACACATGACATGCATACGTATTAGAGCTTATGATTGTAACAAAACATAATATATTAAGCTGCCAAAAGTAATAGTTATAAAGTTTACGATTTATCGAATCGTATAAGTTGAAAAGTAATTAAGTTACAAAAGTAGATTTCGTAAATATGACTAAACAGCTTAGTTATATAAAAGAAATCCAGTTGTCAAAAGTTGGCATCCTATTACTTCGGGGGTCGCCTACGTTCCATGTGTGTAGGATGTCTTACATGCAGATAATTCCCTGAAAAACATAGTAAAAGTCAACAACGAGGTTGAGTGAATTCACAGGTTTTATGTTTGCAATAGTTGAATCAAGTTTGTAAGCACAGTTGATAAAACCAATATGTTCACAAATAGATATTGCCATAATAGTTAAGTAAACGTTTTGTGGAATGTTATCCAAATATAGTTTTGTTGGGATGTCGCCCAAAATAAAGTTTGCATGGGATGTTACCTAAAATACTGTTTACGTGGGATGTTACCCAAAACACAGTTTGTAATAAGTTGATGGTCGTTCTCCAGTGTTTCCAAAACAGTACTGGTCATTCTCCGATCTAACTACACACGGGTCGATCTCCCGTTCAACTCGGCCAGTCATTCTCTGACAATAAATATTGCTGGTCGTTCTCTAGCGAAACACAGTACCGGTCGTTCTCCGGTCATAAGACACACGGGTCGTTCTGCCGTCCACTTGGCCAGTCGTTCTCTGGCACTAAAATTTGTTGTTGGTCGTACTCCAGCGTTTATATGAAAGTACCGGTCGTTCTCCGATTTGCAAAACAAGTTTTGTCATGTTTATAGTATGAAAATGTTGTTTCATAGATGCCAGTTTCGTTGTAAGGATTCAACAGTTCAAAGTACTCAAATCGTGAGAGTAAACAAGTATGATAAGCAACCATGTAAGCAAAAGCAGTTATGGCAATCAATAAAGCGGTTGACTATGTTTCTCACCCCAAGTTGAAAACAGTAAAACAGTTAAAAGTGGGGCTGTGAACTCACCTGTTGAGTTAAGTAGAGTAAGAGTTCTAGCAGAGTCTATAGCCTAAGTATAGTCCGGAAATCTCCAAACGTCCTAAACGTATGAGATTTTAATAAGTACGTGGATGTCTCAGTCGACCATCCATGCTAGTGTTCATACAACTAAGTTATGTCCAAAGTATTTGTTTAACGTTTACGTTTGTATTTCGTAGTTGTGAAAATGTTTACGACTCGAAGGTAACTGTTTGTAATAGTAATCTCTGAAAACATTTTTATATTCGTTTCATGGTGGTTCATAAAGTATGAAATTGTGTACGGGGGTCCAAGGGCAGCGCCCCTGGTAGCGGGGTCCAAGGGGTGGCAACTCCTGACGGGGTCCAAGGGGCAGAGCCCCTGGCTATAGTAAAAACGCATTCGAAATTTCATTTCGGAGTAAAATAAGGTGGTAAAATCTCATTCTAAACACTTAGTGAAAAAGTTGTAAACTTTCTGTTTTTAGCGTCACTAGAGTCGTCACTTGCCTTAGAGTAGCGACACTTAGGAAGTGTCGCATAAAATGGTATGTTCTAAATTATTAGCGTCACTCGAGGAAGTGTCGCATATGGGGCGTCACTTAAACAAGTGATGGGTACAAGTGTCGGGTCTAAATCAGTATTCGAGAATAGGCGTCACTTAAGCTAGTGACGTATGGAAGTATCGGGTAAAAGTGTCGATGTAAGTGTCGGAAAAAGAGGGTTTGTAGCGTCACTTGGCGAAGTGACGCAAAAAGAGGGTTTTATGCGACACTTAGTGCGTCACTTAAGTGACGCTACACTGTTTTTGGACCTGATGCGTCACTTAGAACTGTTCGTAGATCAGTTTGTAAAAACGAAATTTAAGCTTCGATTTGGACATAATCAGTTGGTAAAAACACTAAAACATGGTATATTAAATATTTTAAACATGAGATATCAAAGAAAATAGTAAGATTTATGAGTTTGCGGGATTGTCGGGTTCTTACAAAGTTATCGCATGAGAAATCCAAGAAGATAGAAAGGTAGAGCTCGACTCCGTGATCATTTTTCTCTAAATGAGCGAGGTGATTTGATGCGTTTTTTATGTAGTTTTTATGTGATTTGTGTGGTCTTTTAGAGAGAAAATTGAAAGAGAGTGGGGGTAGAGAGAGAGAGATGAATGGAAGAATGAGAAAGGAGGGGAAGTAGGGTGGGGGTTTTGGTGTAGTTTTTGTGTCCCCATTTTTGTTGTATTTTAATTCGTGTTTGTTTACCCGATCGTTACATGTTACAATATTTTAGATAATAAGTTTTTAAATACGCATTTCTATTATATTTTTAATCGAGATATATATAAAACTAATCTAGTTGAGTTTATAACATCTTAAACTTTTTTTTGTTTCAGTTTTACGTAATATATGTTATTCGCTACGAAAAATTTGTAAATATTATCGACATAATATTTAATAAACATTAATGTTATTTAATAAAATTCGTTTTACTAAATAAGTTAGTCGACCAACAGTCCCATATTTTTCCGCGTTTGTTCCAATCGTTTTGTACGTAATTACGAATAAGTAATACTACGCGTATTAACAAGTTGGGCTTTGCTATACTTACCTCTAAAAGTAGTTGTGAATTCACTAAAAGTTAGGGAATTAGCCTAAAAATGCGTGCAATGAACGTTTATAATTATGTTGAAATTTCAAGGTGTTACATTCTCCCCCTGTTAGAGAAATCTCGTCCCAAGATTTAAAATTAACTTGGAACGCCCGTCGCGTATGTTTTTAGAAAAGTCATGTCGTTAACAATAATAATAATAGTTTGCGTGGCGCTCTATGTTGCCCCACAGTGCTAACGGTTCATGTATACCCGTGGTATAATTTGATAAGTGGTGCGTTCGATAAGTGGTCAAAGTTTACTAAGCGTTAGGTTTGAATCGACATTCGAATAGTTTAACGTTTAAGCGCAATAGTTTGTTAAAACGTACCAATGTTGGCGTAGGGATCTGGTTGTGCATCCCTGGCCCCTATAATGTAGGCGTGTCCGCGAGCCTTTTCGGTGTTGGCGAGGCGGTTCTTGTTCTGATTGTTGTTGGCGTTGTTGAGCTGCGGGCATTGGTTTCGGTAGTGTCCTGGTTCACCACACTCAAAGCAGCCCGTATTTTGTCGCCCAGGGTTTGTTTGAGCAAGAGGGTTGCTTTTACATGAATGGGCTCGGTGTCCCCATTGGCTGCCTTTGCCACAAAGGAACCATTCACCCTCGTGGTGCCTTCCGCACTTATCACATTTCGGCTTGTTGCCAAGATAGGGTTTGGATCCAGTTGCGGTGGTGGCAACATACGCTCGGGTATTCCCTGGGTTTCTTTTTGCTGACCCTGTCGGTCATTACCCTCACTGTTCCATTTTCGCTTGTTTTGACCTGAATCACCAGCATCAGTACGGTTGGGTTCACTTTTCCCCGTAGTAGTTTTCAGGTCCCAATAAGGACTGCATCATCAGTCAAGCTTTGAGGCAGATCAACTACGCTCCTAAAGGTAGTTGGTTTGGAGGACATCACCATGCCTCTGATTTGTGGGGCCAAACCTCTGATGTATCATTTGATGCATTCCTTCTCAGGAGCCACCATGTGGGGCACAAGACGTGCAAGCTCTTGAAATCTAGTTGTATAACCGGTAATGTCAGCGCCGGTCATTTGGATGTTCCACAGTTCAGTCTCGAGTTTCTAAACCTCATTGGGAGAGCAAAACTCTTCTGTCATCATCTGCTTTAAAGTCTCCCACGAGATGGAGTAAGCAGTTGTGCATCTGAGGATTTGGACCTGAGAGTTCCACCAGGTTAATGCCTCGTTGGCGAGAGTACACGTGGCGTATTTCACCAAGTTGTTGTTAGTGCAGTTGCTGATATCAAAGACCGATTCCATTTTCTCAATCCAGTGAATTAGGCCAATGGCCCCTTCGGTCCCGGTGAAATTGCTCGGTTTGCAGGCCTGGAAAGTTTTGTAAGAACACCCTTGTTGGGCATTCGCAGGTGTTTCGCTGTTGACAGGGGTGGTTCCACTGTTGTGCACCACGTTATCACGATTGTGGCTTGCCTCATATTGGGCAATTGCTTCTGCTACACGTCGTTCGATGATTTGTTCTGTGGTTTCAACGACAGGAGGCGTAGGCACTTGGCGACTGTTTCGGGTCTTTCTTTGTTTAGGAGGCATGATGATGTTCTGCGACGAAGGAGTGTAGAAGTCAATGCCAATGAAAAGGATGTGAAGAATAAAGTTTCACATATTTTTAATTACATAACATTAAAAAGGATTGACAAGATCCCCATCACGTATCTTGCAACTATGAAACACCCATATGTACTTAGTATAATATAATCACATTGACCAGGCGTCATTATATGATGCTAAATACATATTTCTTTTCATCAACCACTTAATACGATCAGGTTCGCATGAGATCAGAGTGAGTTTGAACGAATCCGATGTACCACGATTCAAATAATGGATTGATCGTATCGATGAGTCGTAGTGATAGTTAGACGTATGCAAATGTGTGTATGCATTTGCGTTAGAGCCAAGGCTATAGTTTAGGTCTCTAAGGTCTCTAAGTAACCTAAGAAATCTAGTTCGCTATAACCAATGCCTCTGATACCAATCTGTAACACCCCCAAAATTCGTTGATTGATTTTAGTGGAAGCATTTAGTTAAGTATGTGGAGTGCCACAATACACAGTACAGGCATACGTATTAGAGCTTATGATTGCAACAGAACATAATATATTAAGATGCCAAAAGTAATAGTTATAAAGTTTACGATTCATCGAATCGTATAAGTTGAAAAGTAATTAAGTTACAAAAGTAGATTTCGTAAATATGACTAAACAGCTTAGTTATATAAAAGAAATCCAGTTGTCAAAAGTTGGCATTCTATTACTTCGGGGGTCGCCTACGTTCCATGTGTGTAGGATGTCTTACATGCAGCTAATTCCCTGGAAAACATAGTAAAAGTCAACAACAAAGTTGAGTGAATTCACAGGTTTTATGTTTGTAATAGTTGAATCAAGTTTGTAAGCACAGTTGATAAAACCAATACGTTCACAAATAGTTATTTCCATAATAGTTAAGTAACGTTTTGTGTAATGTTATCCAAATATAGTTTTGTTGGGATGTCGCCCAAAATAAAGTTTGCATGGGATGTTACCCAAAATATTGTTTATGTGGGATGTTACCCAAAACACAGTTTGTAATAAGTTGCTGGTCGTTCTCCAGTGTTTCCAAAACAGTACCGGTCGTTCTCCGGTCTAACTACACACGGGTCATTCTCCCGTTCAACTCGGCCAGTCGTTCTCTGGCAATAAATATTGTTGGTCGTTCTCCAACGAAACACAGTACCGGTCGTTCTCCGGTCATAAGACGCACGGGTTGTTCTCCCGTCCACTTGGCCAGTCGTTCTCTGGCACTAAAATTTGTTGCTGGTCGTTCTCCAGCGTTTATATGAAAGTACCGGTCGTTCTCCAGTTTACAAAACAAGTTTTGTCATGTTTATAGTATGAAATTTTTGTTTCATAAATGTCAGTTTCGTTGTAAGGATTCAACAGTTCAAAGTACTCAAATCGTGAGAGGAAACAAATATGATAAGCAATCATGTAAGCAAAATCAGTTATGGCAATCAATAAAGCGGTTGACTATGTTTCTCACCCCAAGTTGAAAACAGTAAAATAGTTAAAAGTGGGGCTGTGAACTCACCTGTTGAGTTAAGTAGAGTACGAGTGCTAGCAGAATCTAAAGCCCAAGTATAGTCCGGAAATCTCCAAAGGTCCTAAACGTATGAGATTTTAATAAGTACGTGGATGTCTAAGTCGACCATCCATGCTAGTGTTCATACAACTAATTATGTCCAAAGTATTTGTTTAACGTTTACGTTTGTATTTCATAGTCGTGAAAATGTATACGACTCGTTGGTAACTGTTTGTAATAGTAATCTATGAAAACATTTTTATATTCGTTTCATTGTGGTTCATAAAGTATGAAATTGTGTACGGGGGTCCGGGGGCAGCGCCCCTAGTAGCGGGGTCCAAGGGGTGGCAACTCTTGGCGGGGTTCAAGGGGCAGAGCCCCTGGCTATAGTAAAAACGCATTCGAAATTTCATTTCGGAGTAAAATAAGGTGGTAAAATCTCATTCTAATCACTTAGTGAAAAAGTTGTAAACTTAGGAAGTGTCGCATAAAATGGTAAGTTCTAAATTATTAGCGTCACTTGAGGAAGTGTCGCATACGGGGCGTCACATAAACAAGTGATGGGTACAAGTGTCAGGTCTAAATCAGTATTCGAGTATAGGCGTCACTTAAGCTAGTGACGTATGGAAGTGTCCGGTAAGAGTGTCGATGTAAGTGTCGGAAAAAGAGGGTTTGTAGCGTCACTTGGCTAAGTGACGTAAAAAGAGGGTTTTATGCGACACTTAGTGCGTCACTTAAGTGACGCTACACTGGTTTTGGGCCTGATGCTTCACTTAGAACTGTTCGTAGATCAGTTTGTAAAAACGAGATTTAAGCTTCGATTTGGACATAATCAGTTGGTAAAAACACTAAAGCATGGTATATTAAATATTTTAAACATGAGATATCAAAGAAAATAGTAAGATTTATGAGTTTGCGGGATTGTCGGGTTCTTACAAAGTTATCGCATGACTAATCCGAGAAGATAAAAAGGTAGAGCTCAAATCCGTGATCGTTTTTCTCTAAATGAGCGAGGTGATTTGATGCGTTTTTGATGTAGTTTTTGTGTGATTTGTGTGGTGTTTTAGAGAGAAAATTGAAAGAGAGTGGGGGTAGAGAGAGAGAGATGAATGGAAGAATGAGAAAGGAGGGGAAGTAGGGTGGGGGTTTTGGTGTAGTTTTTGTGTCCCCATTTTTGTAGTATTTGTATTTGTGTTTGTTTACCCGATCGTTACATGTTACAATATTTTAGATAATAAGTTTTTAAATACGCATTTCTATTATATTTTTAATCGAGATATCTATAAAACTAATCTAGTTGAGTTTATAAAATCTTAAACTTTATTTTGTTTCAGTTTCACGTAATATATGTTTCAGTTTTACATAATATTTAATAAACGTTAATGTTATTTAATAAATTTCATTTTACTAAATAATTTGCCGCGTTTGTTCCAATCGTTTTGTACGTAATTACGAATAAGTAATACTAAGCGTATTAACTAGTTGGGCTTTGCTAGACTTACCTCTACAAGTAGTTGTGAATTCATTAAAAGTTAGGGAATTAGCCTAAAAATGCGTGCAATTAACGTTTATAATTATGTTGAAATTGCAGGGTGTTTCATTCTCCCCCTGTTAGAGAAATCTCGTCCCGAGATTTAAAATTAACTTGGAACGCCCGTCGCGTATGTTTTTAGAAAAGTCATGTCGTTAACAATAATAATAATAGTTTGCGTGAGCTCTATGTTGCGACACAGTGCTAACGGTTCATGTATACCCGTGGTATAATTTGATAAGTGGTGCGTTCGATAAGTGGTCAAAGTTTACTAAGCGTTAGGTTTGAATCAACATTCGAATAGTGTAACGTTTAAGTGCAATAGTTTGATAAAACGTACCAATGTTGGCGTAGGGATCTGATTGTGCATCCCTAGCCCCTATAATCTAGGCGCGTCCGCGAGCGTTTTCGGTGTTGGCGAGGTGGTTGTTGTTCTGATTGTTGTTGGCGTTGTTGAGTTGTGGGCATTGGTTTCGGTAGTGTCCTGGTTCACCACACTCAAAGCAGCCCGTATTTTGTCGCCCAGGGTTTGTTTGAGTAGGAGGGTTGCTTTTACATGAATGGGCTCGGTGTCCCCATTGGCTGCCTTTGCCACAAAGGAACCATTCACCCTCGTGGTGCCTTCCGCACTTATCGCATTTCGGCTTGTTGCCAAGATAGGGTTTGGATCCAGTTGCGGTGGTGGCAACTTACGCTCGGGTATTCCCTGGGTTTCTTTTTGCTTACCCTGTCGGTCATTACCCTCACTGTTCCATTTTCGCTTGTTTTGACCTGAATCACCAACATCAGTACGGTTGGGTTCACTTTTCCCCGTAGTAGTTTTCAGGTCCCCATAAGGACTGCATCATCAGTCAAGCTTTGAGGCAGATCAACTATGCTCCTAAAGGTAGTTGGTTTGGAGGACATCACCATGCCTTTGATTTATGGGGCCAAACCTTTGATGTATCATTTGATGCATTCCTTCTCAGGAGCCACCATGTGGGGCACAAGACGTGCAAGCTCTTGAAATCTAGTTGTATAACCGGTAATGTCAGCGCCAGTCATTTGGATGTTCCACAGTTCAGTATCGAGTTTCTGAACCTCATTGGGAGAGCAAAACTCTTCTGTCATCATCTGCTTTAAAGTCTCCCACGAGATGGAGTAAGCAGTTGTGCGTCTGAGGATTTGGACCTGAGAGTTCCACCAGGTTGACGCCTTGTTGGCGGGAGTACACGTGGCATATTTCACCATGTTGTTGTTAGCGCAGTCGCTGATATCGAAGACCGATTCCATTTTCTCGATCCAGTGAATTAGGCCAATGGCCCCTTCGGTCCCAGTGAAGGTGCTCGGATTGCAGGCCTGGAAAGTTTTGTAAGAACACCCTTGTTGGGCATTCGCAGGTCTTTCGTTGTTGACGGGGGTGGTTCCACTGTTGTGCACCACGTTATCACGATTGCGGCTTGCCTCATATTGGGAAATTGCTTCTGCTACACGTCGTTCGATGATTTGTTCGGTGGTTTCAACGACAAGAGGCGTAGGCACTCGGCGACTGTTTCGGGTCTTTCTTTGTTTAGGCGACATGATGACGTTCTGCGATGAAGGAGTGCAGAAGTCCATGCCAATGAAAAGGATGTGAAGAATAAAGTTTCACATATTTTTAGTTACATAACATTAAAAAGGATTGACAAGATCCCCATCACGTATGTTGCAACTATGAAACACCCATATGTACTTAGTATAATATAATCACATTGGCCATGCGTCATTATATGATTCTAAATACATATTTCTTTTCATCAACCACTTAATACGATCAGGTTCGCATGAGATCAGAGTGAGTTTGAACGAATCCGATGTACTACGATTCAAATAATGGATTGATCGTATCGATGAGTCGTAGTGATAGTTAGACGTATGCAAATGTGTGTATGCATGTGCGTTCTAGCCAAGGCTATAGTCTAGGTCTCTAAGGTCTCCAAGTCACCTAGGAAATCTAGTTCGCTATAACCAATGGCTCTGATACCAATCTGTAACACTCCCAAAATTCGTTGATTGAGTTTAGCGGAAGCATTTAGTTAAGTATGGGGAGTGCCACAATACACAGTACATGCATACGTATCAGAGCTTATGATTGCAACAGAACATAATGTGACACCCGACGATTTAGGGTTACTGATTAACCTACTAGAAACCCTAATTACGTGTGTTTAGTTTAGTATTAGGCTAATTACTTGTAACTATTTGTATATTAACGTGAATTACACTCCCGTAATTGATTTATATTACGCTACATAATTAGTTGTAATTATGCTTACGCAATTTGATGAAATTGTGCAAAACAACCGGACGGAGTCCGACACTGTATAAATACGATGTTGGAGAAAACATTTCTATAAATAACTTAAATCTATTTTTAGAAGTTATTTATCATATATTATTATTTTAATATAATAATACACGAAAAACCTGGACGTTTCGATTAAAATGTCTCAAATGCAACGAAAATGCGCAAACTGAACCCGGCAACCAAACGAAACCCTAATTAATATTTCGACAACTCAATTTAAGTATTTTAATAATACTTCAATGAAAAATAATCCCATTTATACCGTTAATTTAAACGACTTAAAATTACACTACGCGATTAAACCTCCGTTCAACGTACACGCAAATCGAGGCCGAAAACGTAACGTAATATTTCTAATAATGTTTTCAATTATTTAAAACTCTTATATCAAGTGAAAATATCGAAAATTAAATCATTGATTAAACACGTACAATTAACGTTTTACGTACAAATAAGCGTCAAAACAATCGTGTAAACGGACGGGAAACATAACCTATCAAACTAGGATTTATAAAATGACTAAAATACCCTTGTGAGGGGCCCCCTCGGCCGCCCTCCCCCCTGGCAGCCCATTCCTCTCCCCCTCTCATGTTACATGCAAAGTTCATTTCCTACACTCCACCTCACTTTCTCCATTTGACACTCTAACTCACCCTCTCATTTTCTCTCTTTCCTCTACATTTCTCTCTCAAAAATCCAGAGAAAACTCAGCCTTACCACCACCCTAACATCACCCACAACCACCATTAAATACCACCAATTTAAAAGAAGAAATCACAAGAAAGAAGCTAGGATCAACACCATCATCATCATCCTCTCTTGTTCTTTTTCATCATTCTTTGTGACAATCACTAACTCCCTCACTTATTTTACTTGCATGTTACTGATTTACATGTCTTCTAGCTCATCCAATAATATTATGTCCAAATACCTTGCTAAAATATGTTTTTATGAATTATATACAAAGAGTACATACACTTTCAAGAGAATCACAACACACTAAAAACGTCATATCTTGAGTTCTAGGAAGAGTTAGAAGATGCATTTTTTAAAAAATTGTTTATTGTGGTGTATATATATATGTATATATGTATCCGAATACTTTCGTTCTAACACGTACCGAGTACAAGTAATTAATGTTTAAATTAGGAGCTAATTTAGCCCCTTTTTGACCGGGTGTCACAGGTTGCTTTTACATAAATGGGCTTGGTGTCACCATTGGCTGCATTTGCCACAAAGGAAACATTCACCCACGTGTTTCCTTCCGCACTTATCGCATTTCGGCTTGTTGCCAAGATAGGGTTTGGATCCAGTTGCGGTGGTGGCAATGTACGCTCGGGTGTTCCCCGGGTTTCTGTTTTGCTGACACTGTCGGTCATTACCCGGTCATTACCCTCACTGTACTATTTTCGCTTGTTTTGACCTGAATCACCAGCAACAGTACGGTTGGGTTCACTTTTCCTCGTAGTAGTTTTTAGGGTCCCAATCAGGACTACATCATCAGTCAAGCTTTGAGCCAAATCTACTGCGCTCCTAAAGGTAGTTGGTTTGGAGGACATCACCATGCCTCTGATTTGTGGGGCCAAACCCCTGATGTATCGTTTGATGCGTTCCTTCTCAGGAGCCACCATGTGGGGCACAAGACGTGCAAGCTCTTGAAATCTAGTTGTATAACCGGTAATGTCAGCGCCAGTCATTTGGATGTTCCACAGTTCAGTCTCGAGTTTCTGAACCTCATTGGAGAGCAAAACTCTTCTGTCATCATCTGCTTTAAAGTCTCCCACGAGATGGAGTAAGCAGTTGTGCGTCTGAGGATTTGGACCTGAGAGTTCCACCAGGTTAACGCCTTGTCGGCAAGAGTACATGTGGCGTATTTCACCATGTTGTTGGTAGCGCAGTCGCTGATATCGTAGACTGATTCCATTTTCTCGATCCAGGGAATTAGGCCAATGGCCCCTTCGGTCCCAGTGAAGGTGCTCGGTTTGCAGGCCTGGAATGTTTTGTAAGAACACCCTTGTTGGGTATTCGTAGGTGTTTCGCTGTTGACATGGGTGGTTCCACTGTTGTGCACCACATTATCACGATTGCGGCTTGACTCATACTGGGCAATTGCTTCTGCCACACGTCGTTCGATGATTTGTTCGGTGGTATCAACGACAGGAGGCGTAGGCGCTCGGCGACTGTTTCGGGTCTTTCTTTGTTTAGGCTGCATGATGACGTTCTGCGATGAAGGAGTGCAGAAGTCAATGCCAATGAAAAGGATGTGAATAATAATGTTTCACATATTTTTAGTTACATAACATTAAAAAGGATTAACAAGATCCCCATCACGTATCTTGCGACTATGGAACGCCCATATGTACTTAGTATAATATAATCACATTAGCCAGGAGTCATTATATGATGCTGAATACATATTTCTTTTCATCAACCACTTAATACGATCAGGTTCGCATGAGATCAGAGTGAGTTTGAACGAATCGGATGTAGCACGGTTCAGATAATGGCTTGCTCATATAGATGATTCGTAATGATAGTTAGACGTATGCATATGTGTGTATGCATGTGCGTTAGATCCAAGGCTATAGTCTAGGTCTCTAAGTCACCTAAGAAATCCAGTTCGCTATAACCAATGGCTCTGATACCAATATGTAACACCCCCCAAAATTCGTTGATTGAGTTTAGTGGAAGCATTTAGTTAAGTATGGGGAGTGCCACAATACACAGTACATGTATACGTATCAGAGCTTATGATTGCAACAGAACATAATACATTAAGATGCCAAAAGTAATAGTTATAAAGTTTACGATTCATCGAATCCTATAAGTTGAAAAGTAATTAAGTTACAAAAGTAGATTTCGTAAATATGATTAAACAACTTAGTTATATAAAAGAAATCCAGTTGTCAAAAGTTGGCATCCTATTCCTTCGGGGGTCACCTACGTTCCATGTGTGTAGGATGTCTTACATGCAGCTAATTCCCTGAAAAACATAGTAAAAGTCAACAACGAGGTTGAGTGAATTCACAGGTTTTATGTTTGCAATAGTTGAATCAAGTTTGTAAGCACAGTTGATAAAACCAATACGTTCACAAATAGTTATTGTCATAATAGTTAAGTAAACGTTTTGTGGAATGTTATCCAAATATAGTTTGGTTGGGATGTCGCCCAAAATACAGTTTGCATGGGATGTTACCCAAAATACTGTTTACGTGGGATGTTACCCAAAACACAGTTTGTAATAAGTTGCTGGTCGTTCTCCAGTGTTTCCAAAACAGTACCGGTCGTTCTCCGGTCTAAATACACACGGGTCGTTCTCCCATTTAACTCGGCCAGTCGTTCTCTGGCAATAAATATTGTTGGTCGTTCCCCAGCGAAACACAGTACCGGTCGTTCTCCGGTCAAAAGATGCACGGGTCGTTCTCCCGTCCACTTGGCCAGTCATTCTCTGGCACTAAAATTTGTTGCTGGTCATTCTCCAGCGTTTATATGAAAGTACCGGTCGTTCTCCGGTTTACAAAACAAGTTTTGTCATGTTTATAGTATGAAAATGTTGTTTCATAAATGCCAGTTTCGTTGTAAGGATTCAACAGTTCAAAGTACTCAAATCGTGAGAGTAAACAAGTATGATAAGCAATCATGTAAGCAAAAGCAGGTATGACAATCAATAAAGCGGTTGACTATGTTTCTCACCCCAAGTTGAAAACAATAAAACAGTTAAAAGTGGGGTTGTGAACTCACCTGTTGAGTTAAGTAGAGTACGAGTGCTAGTAGAGTTTAAAGCTAAAGTATAGTCCGGAAATCTCCAAACGTCCTAAACGTATGAGATTTTAATAAGTACGTGGATGTCTAAGTCGACCATCCATGCTAGTGTTCATACAAGTAAGTTATGTCAAAAGTATTTTTTTAACGTTTACGTTTGTATTTCGTAGTTGTGAAAATGTATATGACTCGTTGGTAACTGTTTGTAATAGTAATCTCTGAAAATATTTTTATATTCGTTTCATTGTAGTTCATAAAGTATGAAATTGTGTACGGGGGTCCGGGGGCAGCGCCTGGGTGTAGTAAAAACGCATTCGAAATTTCATTTCGGAGTAAAATCAAGTGGTAAAATCTCATTCTAAACACTTAGTGAAAAAGTTGTAAACTTTCTGTTTTTAGTGTTACTTGAGGCGTCACTTGCCTTAGGGTAGCGACACTTAGGAAGTGTTGCATAAAATGGTAAGTTCTAAATTATTAGCATCACTCAAGGAAGTGTCGCATATGGGGCGTCACTTAAACAAGTGACGGGTACAAATGTCGGGTCTAAATTAGTATTCGAGTATTGGCGTCACTTAAGCTAGTGACGCATGGAAGTGTCGGGTAAGAGTGTCGGTGTAAGTGTCGGAAAAAGAGGGTTTGTAGCGTCACTTGGCGAAGTGACGCAAAAAGAGGGTTTTATGCGACACTTAGTGCGCCACTTAAGTGACGCTACACTGTTTTTGGGCCTGATGTGTCACTTAGAACTGTTCGTAGATCAGTTTGTAAAAACGAGATTTAAGCTTCGATTTGGACATAATCAGTTGGTAAAAACACTAAAACATGGTATATTAAGTATTTTAAACATGAGATATCAAAGAAAATAGTAAGATTTAAGAGTTTGCGGGATTGTCATGTTCTTACAAAGTTATCGCATGAGAAATTCGAGAAGATAGAAAGGTAGAGCTCGACTCTGTGATCGTTTTTCTCTATATGAGCGAGGTGATTTGATGCATTTTTGATGTAGTTTTTGTGTGATTTGTGTGGTGTTTTAGAGAGAAAATTGAAAGAGAATGGGGGTAGAGAGAGAGAGATGAATGGAAGAATGAGAAAGGAGGGGAAGTGGGGTGGGGGTTTTGGTGTAGTTTTTGTGTCCCCATTTTTGTAGTATATTTATCCATGTTTGTTTACACGATCGTTACATGTTACAATATTTTAGATAATAAGTTTTTAAATACGCATTTCTATTATATTTTTAATTGAGATATCTATAAAACTAATCTAGTTGAGTTTATAAAATCTTAAACTTTATTATGTTTCAGTTTTACATAATATATGTTATTCGTTACGAAATACTTGTAAATATTATCGACATAATATTTAATAAACGTTAATGTTATTTAATAAATTTTGTTTTACTAAATAATTTAGTCGACCAACAGTCCCATATTTTGCCGCGTTTGTTCCAATCATTTTGTACGTAATTACGAATAAGTAATACTATGCGTATTAACCAGTTGGGCTTTGCTAGACTTACCTCTAAAAGTAGTTGTGAATTCACTAAAAGTTAGGGAATTAGCCTAAAAATGCGTGCAATTAACGTTTATAATTATGTTGAAATTGTGGGGTGTTACAAAAAGGCTAAGGCTCTATAGGGTTTTCTAGGCGGATCATCAACACTTTGAATGAGTGTTGGAAGGGTGTTGGGGCTGGAAAAGAAGGCTAAAATGGGGGTTAAATTCTAAGGAATGTCAAGTTTTCTCTAATTGCATCTATACCACGTAAGGTACTCTACCAATGTGGTCTCGAAGTGCATACTAGGAGCAAGTTCTAATTCTGGATGCATGCATGAGCACACACTCATCAAACGAATAGCAAAGCAATTGAAATGAATGCTTTTCATGGGTTCAAGATACCTCACTATAGGTATGGGTTATATGTTCCTAGCCATGCGATGCCCCTCTTAGATCATCATTTCAACTCAAAAAATTTGTAACTTATTTAATCTTAATTTCCAAAATACACTACTCATATATGAAAGTGATTCCCCTGGACATTTTAACTAAATTTTTTTGAAAAGTTTTAAGCAAAAGAGAGTTTTTATGAAAATTTAAGCTAACTGAATGAGTGGCATATCCACTGTCGAAGTTAGGCTTTTGAATTTGAGAAATATTTTCTGAGTTTGGTTTTGGAAATAGGAATCTAACCTAAGGTATTCTATACTGCCATCCTACACTTAGAGGAACATTGTTCCTAATTTTCTCTTGAGTTGAGATTTTACTGAAAGTAAAATCCCACACTTAGAGTTTGAACATATTGGAAAATGTTTCTCAAGTATTTGTATTGGGCTGGAATCTCACACTTAATGATAAGCTTAGGATCTGGCATAGATGTCGTACCTCAATTTTATGATTATAGTTTATCAGATTATTTGTGGAAGCATTAGATCGAATGTCGGCGCCGACGTAAACATTGGACAATCATGCATATCAGAGCTTACGATTATTGCATAAAAACTAAGTTAAGATGCCGTAATTAATAAAGTTTGTTACAAAAAGCTACAATTTGTCAAAGTCGTAGAAATAGTAATGTGAAAATACATTCAAGGTTATAAACATTTAATGCAAAAAGAGATTTCGTAGATATAACTAAAAAGTATTAATTATACAAAATAGATCCCGTTCGTTAAAAAGATGGCATCCTAATTCATTGTGGGTCACCTAGATCCATATGCGTGCAGTGCGCTAATTTCCTGAAAAACATAGTAAAAAGTCAACAAAATTGTTGAGTGAATTCACAGGTTTTATATGTATTGTTCATTGTACGAAGTAGTTTACAAATTGTTGACAGAAAAGTCAAGTAGTTTTTGCTTTGGAATGTTGTCCAAATATATGTTTAGTTGGGATGTCACCCAAAATACATGTTTAAAATATGTTGTTGGTCGTTCTCCAGTGAGTTCCGAATTAGTGTCGGTCGTTCTCCAACACGTTCATAAGTTAACACCGGTCGTTCTCCGGCAAGTTCACAAATTAGCACCTGTCATTCTCCAGCAAGTTCACAAGTTAGCACCGGTCGTTCTCCGGCGAGTTCACAAGTTAGCACCGGTCGTTCTCTGGCGAGTTCACAAGTTAGCACCAGTCATTCTCCAGCGAGTTCCAAGTTAGTGACGGTCGTTCTCCGACAAGTTCACAAGTTAGCACTGGTTGTTCTCTGGCAAGTTCAAAAGTTAGCACCGGTCATTCTCCGGCGAGTTCACAAGTTAGTATGCACATTTGTAATAGTTTTGGGTATGAAAACATAATTTCATAAATATGATATTTGTATAAAGCCTAAAGCATTTATAAGCAGTTGTAATGGTATAAACATAATCATAACAATTTCTATAAAAGCGTGAAACCAATTATATACTAGTTGCACGTGTAGCAAAAGAGTTGGCTATGTTTTTCACCCCTATTTGAATAGAAGTAAAAACAGTAAAAAGGTAGGGGCTCTGAACTCACCTAATGAGCTAGGTATCTGAGTGCTAGCAAAGCTTAAGTGCAAGGAAAGTCTATAATGTCAAAGATTTGAGAAGAGCAAAGGAGGAAGATGGTGAAGATGATGATGCTTGCCCTTTTTTCTTTGCTTGCTCCTTTCTTTTCTTTTGTGTGATTAAAAGTGAATGATGATGAGGATTGTGGGCTGTTTCTCAACCGTGAAGAAATGAGAGAGAGAGAGAGATAGAGATAGAGAGAGAGAGAGAGAGAGAGCAAAAGAAATGGGTTTGGTTGCTTGTGTGAATTGTTTGTGTGATCAAGTGTAATATCAAACATGGCCGGTTATGAAGTCAAAGACAAAGCATGGCTTTATTAGATTGTTTTCTCTAATAATTGACTGGTTAGTGTTTTAGGTATTTACCCCGTGTTCGTTTACCCAATCGTTTAACGTTAAATCTTATTTTATTTGGTTACGTTTGTTAACGTTATTTCGCGATGAAATATTTCAAAGTCTTATTATAAATACTTTATATTGAGTTACAAAAATATCATTTTTGACTAGTTTTGTTGTCGGGTTTGTTTTATGTGTTTTGTCGCGTATGTTACATTTAAATTAAAACGTAAGAACGTTAATGTTTAGTCTTTATCGACAATAATTTTGAGTAAATAACTACTATAAATATAGTTTTATGTTATTTATAAAGTTTTGTATCACCAACGTACATATTTATTTTGTCTGACTCGCTCCGATGATTTCGGGCGTAATTATAACTAACTACGAAAATTGTAATACTTCACTTATTATATTAGTGGGCTTTGCTAGACTTATCTCATAAAATAGTTTGTGAATTCACTAAGTAGAGCATTATCTCTAAGA
Source organism: Pseudognaphalium luteoalbum (assembly GCA_963422505.1). Lineage (NCBI taxonomy): Eukaryota > Viridiplantae > Streptophyta > Magnoliopsida > Asterales > Asteraceae > Pseudognaphalium > Pseudognaphalium luteoalbum. Next base: position 115,685,811 of record OY730192.1, on the reverse strand, counting down.
ATGCACGTATCTAATATACGTAATTATATCGAAATTTGAGGAGTGTCACATTCTTCCCTCGTTAGAGAAATCTCGTCCCCAGATTTAAATCAAGTTGCGTGTGTTTCTGATGTCGTGTGAAACTAGTCTAGTTTTAATATTTATAAATGGAAATAGCTCAATGAATACTACTATACAACCATGCAAGAATACCTGATCGAATGTTTGTTTAGATTCGGTAAGTGTGAGTCGAACACATGAAACAGTGGTTTATTTATTAAAACAGAAAATAATAATTAACTAAGAAAACCGTAAATAGGGGGCGTTTTAGTTCCGATCGAACATTTAAATTGAAGTAACAACTAAATTAACTAAATCTTAAAGTAAATAACAAATTAGAAATGGTATGAAGGAACAAGTAACTGTGTAGATAATTCCACTCAGATTCATATATTCCGATTCATGCATATTGATTGTCTGATTGTGATTACTTTTATATCAACTTAATTACTAATCAAAGATTACAAATGGAATGTAAATTAGTCTCCGGTTCTGGTTAACTAGTATCTACAACCTAGGGTCCCACATTAAACATTGATCAGTCGTCGCAAGAATGTTTCTCTATTGCGTGCTTTTCCTTAGATTGTGCATTAAGTATTCATAACTTGTTATGATTAATCCTAATGGTATGACTTAACAATTCCATGGTGCTTAGACATCAAGGGAACTTTCTTCAAATCTCTTACCCTTCTCTCAATTACCTGAATCAGTACATGCTGACAATTGCTAAACTCCAATCTTGATTTCTTAAAAATCTCAACCAACTTAGTGTAAATTTCTACCATCCTATAGTGGAAATGCTCTTGTGGAGTAAGTACCTTATCCAGGATAACCATCGCATCAAAGTGCACCACAAGAAAGATCACCAAATCAATAGTGTAATCCGGATGAATGAAGTTAGGATGAGGCCTACTTCCTTCCTCTTTAGCCAGCTGATCTAACTTCTCCAGCATCTTTTGGAAGTAGTATGCTATGGTACTTCGCACTATAACCCTATGAGGATTTAGATCCCTCAAATGATCATCCAATTCCAACAACCTAACCAATTCCTTCAAACTAGCCAAAATCTGCTTATCCCCATCAGAGCTAGGGTGTCCAGTAGCTTCTCGTAAAACCCCCTAACATCTTGTAAAGACATGCCGCTTGATTAGCAGAATACGGGAAATAGGACTGTCTCAGTATCTCATAAATCCTCACGTAGCGTGACTTTTGTTGATCAAAGAACTCAATCTCTTCTTCAACCCTCAAATCAACAGACTCCTTGAACCTGATTATTGCATCATAAAACTGTTGATCGTACCCATACTTCCTATATATAGCACCAACCTCTAACACATCCCTAATCAAAATCAACTGGCCACTAGTGTAGTCAACCGCTGACTTACTCACAATCTCAGTGGTGAAAGGGATGTCTCCCTTAAACTTCTCAATAGCATCAACCATCCCTTGACAAGATGAAATGATAGGCACTGGCCTACGGTTAAAGTAGGTATTCGATGGTACGGTTGCTCTAAAACTTGGCCTCAAACTAGCATAATCGACTTTATTGGTAATGTGGTTGTTGTTAGCATCACTCTCATAACTTCTAGCCATTGAATTACAAAACCTGAATAAACAAAATCTGAAATACAAAAGACAACTAACGAAAAACAAGTTAGTTGTAACAAAAGTATACTGAAAAGTAAAAAATCACAAATAACTTACAAACAGAGGTCCAACCAGCGGTTATAAATTCTAATCACCAGTTAAAACATATCCCTCGATTGTCTAACCAATCCAACCGATGGTTAGAAATTTCAACCAGCGGTTGGATGGTAAAGGCAGAATACATAAAACACCTTTCTTAGACCAAACAAGGGCCTAAAAGCTTCAACCAATTCAGCAATAAAAATTGAAATCTAAACCTTAACTAAATTAAATAAACAAATTAACAGAGAGTAATTAATAAAATTTAAATAAAAACCTTAACAATTAAGATTTCCTATTTAAATAAACAAAACGCAATTGATCCCTGAAAACGGCGTCAGAAACTTGATGTCATGTGAAACGAGTTTAGTTTAAATATTTACAAATGGTAACACCTCAATGAATACTACTACACAACCATGCTAGAATACCCGATCGAATGTTAGTATAGATTCGGTAAGTCCAAGTGGAACACAGGAAACAGTGGTTTATTTATTAAAACGGAAAATAATAATTAACTAAAAAAACTTCTAAAATGCGTCATTCAACTCGTTTCTTGACTATTTTCTGTCGCTTTCTCCAAAACGTTGCATTTCCACTTCTAATTGCAAATATAAATGAATAAATACCTAAACTTAATTAATTGCAATAGAAAATTACAAGAAATGGGGTAAAATATTACTTAAATATAGTACTTATACGCGTTCATCAGTTTCAAATGTGTTTCATTTTTGTGCCTACATTTTGGTTGTGGCGTTTTTAGGTCGTTGCAAAAGTCCTAATGGCTTTTGGTGTTCACATCGTTTAGTTTAGTAGATTCTACATCCGAAAGTGGTCGAAGTTTACTAGATATAAAACTCTAGTCGACGCTAGAAATATATAACACCAAAGCGTAGTGATTGTTTATGATGTGCTAAAATCAGGTTATAAAATATGATAAGAAAATTACTGATAATCTATACTAAAACACAACTAGGCAAGTGTACCTAATCGCACTATACTATAGTAAAGGTAAATTCCGGTTAAGTGCATTTCCACAGGGAACAATGTATGTGTATTTTAAGTAATTAATTTATCTAATAATTACACTAATGAAAGAAAATAAAGATTAGGAGTTTCGTGTCTTTTAACGACAGACAGTCTAAAAGAGTTTATTAAACTATGTTGGAGCAAGTTGTCTAAAGCTTGATTTTTATTTGTTTGTTTTGTAAATCTGTCTAAGTGTTTTGATATTGCGACAATAACGATTCCATGATTACTGTATTGTCGGTTGTAATGGTTACTCCGACAATAGCATTGTCGGAATTGACCAAGTCAAATCAGTTTAGTATTGTCACACAAAGGTTTGAGGTTAGTCTATAAATAGGCTTATGATTAGTTCATTTGAGCTAAGTCTTTTGTAAGTATTTTATAAATATCACACATTTTCTCTCTGTGTTTTCGTGAAATACAAAAGCAATTTTGATTGAATACTTCTTGTTCTTTAATTCATATATTGTTGTATATTTTGTATACCGCACAAGGTATACAAGTTCTAGTTGCGATTCGTGATCCACGGCACTACAAAGTGGTATCAGAGCCGTACGAATAGAATTAGGACTGTTTGATTGAATTAGAGATTGATTTTGAGGCATTTGATTGATTCGAAGGACTCGGGAGATTCAATTTGAGCACTCAGTTGCGGTTTGAAACTGTTTGATTGATTTGGACGAATTACGATATCTTTTGATTTCAATTTGCTTCGAATTTTAAGAGCTTTATCAAAATCAGAAGACGATTATTGTTGTACGTGATTATGTGATCATAATTCATCTGAATTTGATCTGATTCTTTTATTTTGATCTTTTGATTGTTTACGTACTTATCGTCAAATTGTACGGATTCATAAATTTGACGGTAAAAGATCAAATTGAGTAGATACGAGAATCAGAAATTGAATTAGGAGTTTAGTGATACGAATTTTAGCAAAAACGAGCTAAAATTGAAGATTTTACAACACTTTTCATTTTCTGGAAATTTCATGCGTGAATAAGTAATTCCGACAATAGTGATAACCATTTTCTCCGTGATTGCATTTGCGTGAATAGTGATCCGACAATAAGCTATTGTTGCATGAACAATAGTTGATTATTGATGGACTTATGTGATTAGTGATCCGATAATAAGCCATTGTCGCATGAACAGTAGTTGATTATTGACGGACTTGTATTCTCGGACTCACATTAACGGATACTCATTGACGTACCACTGTGTTATTGTCGTATAAACAGTGTTTGTTATTCATGGGTGTTTGTTATTGACGGAGTGTTATTCTCGGGGTGTTTTGTTATTCTCGGAAGCTATTATTCTCACATTTTCTTATTCTCAGACGTTGGTATTCTTGGATTTTTTCTAAGTGTTTACAATGGCTCATGTGAATTGGCAATCTATGATGAAGAATGAACAAGAGACTTGAACTACAACCAAACCACCAAAGTTCTTATGTCAAAATGATTATGATGATTGATGGTATCGGTTTGAGTCGTTTATTGCTCTATATGATCCGGATCTAATGATTCCTATCTTGGAGCAATACATTCATCCTAGAGCTGAAGGAATTTATAGAGATAATAATCCTCCTCCCAAGTCACTCAAAATGATGACTTCTGATTAAAGGAAAGAACATGATCGAGACAAGAAAGCTAAGTTGGTTATCTCTATGAGTCTTCCTAGTGATGTTCTTGCTGGATGGAAAGATTTGAATACGACATATGAGCTCTATAAAATGCATTTAATCTGATTATGAGTTTGTGTATGGAAAGGGAAAAGTTGATGATTCAAAACCTCAAGATGAAGCAACTCAAAAGGTTTATTCTAATAAAAGTTCTGAATTACCACATGAGAATAATTCATCAGATTTTTCTCATCAATCTTCAAAAATGAAGAACAATGATTGTGAAAAGAATAAGAAGTGTATTTTGAATCAAAATAATAAAGAAAAGTCTAAAGCTTGTGAAATTCCAAAAAAAGTTACCAAGATTTTGAAAAGAACTTCTTCTCCAAACAAATCACAATCATCTTCTTCATCAACAAAAGGTCAATATCATGCATTTAAACTTGAATCTTCAAAATGTGAAGCTTCTACTAGTAAAAGCTCATATTCTAAATGTGATGCTTCTACAAGTAAAACTTCATATCATGGTTCTCATAAAAGTTTTCATTCTCGGAGAAAGTATGAAACACGAAGTTGTTTCTATTGTGGAATTCGTGGACATCTTTTGAATGATTGTCATAAACTTGCTAGAAAACGTTCGAGAGAACATTTGAAGCAAGTTAACTCTTCAAAGAACAAAAATGTTTCAAAATCATTTCACGAAAATTCACAAAAACCGAGAATCAATACTTTTGTTTCTTCCAAGAAGAAATCGTCATCCTATGACGCGTCAATTAATAACTTAAAAGATTTCAAAAAGGATTTCAAAAAAATTGACGTTTTCATCATAGATGAAATCACTGGACGACCCAAAGCCTCCAAGGCTTGGGTCTCCATTAGCAACTAATTGTTTCCATCAAATGTCTTGCAGTCATCCCGAGTTATCGATAATGTGTGGTACATTGATAGTGGCTCCTCAAGACATATGACCGGGAATCTCTCCTTACTTGAAGATGTTAAAATAAAAAATGGAGGGTTTGTTGCTTTTGCGGGAGATAAAGGAGGAATGATTTCAGGCGAAGGAACTGTTACGAATGGTGAAATAAGTTTTGACAGAGTGAATTATGTTGAACAACTTTAACATAATTTACTTAGTGTTTCACAAGTGTGTGACAAAAAGCTGTCAACATGGTTCAATGATGAAGAGTGTTTGATTCTCAAACCAGGATTTGTTGTGCCAAAAGAATGGATTCTTATGAGGGCTCCTAGGGTTAAAGAGATGTATATCCTAGATATGCGTTCTATAACTCCTACAATGGAGCATACTTGTTTGTTGTCAAAAGCATCAGAGAAGGACTCAGTTTTATGGCACAGACGGATGGGTCATATTAACTTTAGGAAAATAAACTTTTTAGTCAAACATGATTTAGTGATTGGAGTTCCTAGACAGACTTTTTCACTAAATGATCATTGTATTTCCTGTAAAAAGGGAAAACAAACTAAAAACTCTCGTAAATCTAAGTTGGTAAATTCAATTAACACTCCGTTAGAACTTCTCCATATGGATTTGTTTGGCCCAGTTAGTGTGAGGAGTATTGGTGGTAAATCCTATTGCTTGATAATCACTGATGATTACTCGAGATTTTCATGGGTTTACTTTCTAAGTAGCAAAGATGAGACGGATGAGAAAACTAAGTATCTAATTTTACGATTAGAGACTTTATTTTCGTTGAAAGTAAAGAGGTTACGAAGTGATAATGGAACGGAATTTAAGAACTACATCATGGAAATGTTCTGTCTTCAACATGGTATTTCACAACAATTCAGTGCTTCTCGAACTCCACAACAAAATGGAGTTGCTGAAAGAAAGAACAGAACATTGATCGAAGCTGCAAGAACTATGCTTTTGGATGCAAAGTTACCAACAACTTTTTGGGCAGAAGCAGTTAATATGGCTTGTTTCGTGTTAAATAGAGTTCTTGTGGTCAAAGACAAGAAGAAAATGAGCTATGAGTTATTGAATAATCGAAAGCCGAATATTCACTTTTTGGAACCTTTTGGATGCCCATGTTTATTGATGAAAACTAAGGATCGTCTTTCAAAATTTGCTGAGAAATCTGAATCTGGGTTTTTCTTAGGTTACTCAGCAAATACTCAAAACAAAAGAGTTTATGACACGGCATCACATCGAATAGAAGAATGCTATGAGGTTGAATTTTTACGGTATTCTTCTCCATCCGATGGGATCGGTCCAGAATGGTTATTTGACTATGACTCATTCTTTAATTCTCTTGCTCCTTTTCAACATGATGTGTCATCTCCTGTTGAGGATTCTGATGATTTTGTTATTCCAGTGCTTTCTTCTCCTACTGAGCCGCTTCTTTATCCTGTCCCACCAGTTTCTACTTCTAATCTTTCTACCTCTACTGCGGAGGCAGAATATATTGCTGCTGCAAGTTGTTGTTCGCAAATCCTCTGGATTCAACAACAACTTCGAGATTATGGTTTACTTCTTACCAAAACTCCTTTGCATATTGACAATACTGCAGCCATAAGTATCATACGTAATCCCATTCAGCACTCAAAAACTAAACATATTGAAATACGTTTTCCCTTCATTCGGGATTGCTATGAGAAAAACTTGATCATTTTGGTTCATGTTGACACATTGAAACAAATAGCTGATTTGTTTACCAAAGCTTTTTCCAAATTACGTTTTGAGGAACTCATTTCGATGCTCGGCTTGAAACATTTGGAACAAATTAAGTAAACTTTGGATTTATTTTCTGTTTGATTGTTTGCTTGTTTTCTTTTATCTAAATAAAAATCCAAAAACATTTTAAAAAAATAATAAAGATCCAAAAACATTTAAAAAAATAAAAAAATCGGGGGAGATTTTGTGTAAAAAGTTGGGTAATGATAATACATTGGGAAATGTATTAATAAATAATACTTAACAGAAATGATAAGTACTATATTTGATGTGTTAGTAGGTTTACATAGCATTTTTAAACCAAATTTTCTACTAATTAATTCTATACGTGATATATTGGTAGGCATTTTTGCATTTACAGTATCTAGTCTAAGAAATTTTAATCATATATGCATATTATTTTACATAATCAAAATATTAATATATGACAATCAAAGGTTATCAAAATGATAATAAATGTCTTAAATTTTGAAGGATTCGTATATTATGATATCTGGGGAAATATATTGACTATTTGTTGTACTGAGTACATACCTTAGTTGGTATATTTTTATAAACGGACGTGCAAATATTCCAAAGTTTCATATATAAAATCAAAATAAACTCTATCACTCTGTTATACGATGTATAGACTTGTGATACAGTTTATAAGTCCAACCCGGTGTATGACATATGTGACTAAGTGTCATTCCAACATATGTGTGTACTTCTAAAGATATCATCATATTCTCACTCTTTATATGAAAATACTAATATATTATGAACTTAAAAGTATATTACTATTTAGATTATATAAAGTAATATGCATGCTAATAATAAAAGAATTAAAGATATTTAAATACAAGAGTGTTTAAGAGAACAATAATACCAATAATCACATGTAGAATGATTCTTAGAAAGTAGGTTTTATTAATGCTAAGTAAATTTAAAGAGGTCAAAAATACTAACAATCAAAATAGACTTTCATTTCTAAACAATAAAAATAAATACATTCATCTATCCCAATATGATCCCAACTCATGAGAATTACCCCAACAAAAATATTTTGCTTTTATTTTGTTATGTTAGTTTGTAAATATCTAGTTTAAAGATTTTTCAATTTTTCAAACTTTTAGTTTTTAAATAGTTTAGCATTTTATGCAAAGTAAATTTGATTTGATTAAAATGTTTCATTAAAAGTTATTGTTGGATTTATATATGTTGCTGGATTTTATTCACGGATATCTTTTTATTCACGGATAATAAATAAAAATGAGTGTATAAGTATTTCAAAATTTGAAATTTTTACACACTCTTTCAAAATTATCCGACAAACACATTTACTCCGACAATATATTCATCCGACAATACGCTGCTGTTTGATTTTCTCTCCGATTACTTTCTGTGTGCTACAATTCACTTATTTTTGTTCCGATAGAATTGAACGCCTTCTCATTTCGCATCGATTGGTATAATTTTCCCTCTTTATCTCCATGTAAATAAGTTTTAATCTTTGAATTTGTGCAAAAAATACTTTTCATGAACAGTACCCTAGGAATCGTCCGACAATAACCATTGTCGGATGAACAGTGAATTAGGGTTTTGATGCGTGAATAGCTTATTCACGCATGAACAGTGTTCCATGAATCTGACTTTGTGGACTTTGACTTATTTGACTAATTGTTACGACAATCCATTATTATCGCATGAACAGTACTTATTCACGCATGAATAGTACTATGACAATGTTATTCACGGATATCTTTGTATAACTATTATCGTATAAAAATGTGATTGTGACATGAATAGTGCTCAAGTTATTATTGTCGCATGCTTTCAACACTTAGAAAAATTTTCAGATTTTTGAAACTTGAAATTTTTTGAAAGTATGTTTAGGTTCTTTGCTTAACATATACTTTTTGCAGCTTATGTTTATATATCATGACAGCTCTTGATCCACTCGCTGCAGCACAACCTGATGTGCTTCGAAGACCTGTTATTTTTGAGAAAAGACACAATGCCACAGCTTATCTACTTGAGGCACCGGATAAACCTGAAACCAGGAAATTCTTTCCCATGGATAGGTTTTTATTAAGATCAAGGATTTCTCATGCTTTGACAGTCCAAGTGGAAAATATCTATGAAGATCATATGACTGATTTCTGGATAACTGGTGAATATCACACGGATGTTCAACCTTCTTGTATCATAACCACGGTTGATGGAAGACCACTTGTACTCACTGAGGAATTGATTAGACATACTTTGCAATTAGGTGATGATGTCAATGCTTTAAATAGTATTCCAAGAAATATTATTGATGATTGTCTTCAACAAATGGGTTGTATGAAAGGACCACGAGATGTTCAATTTATGAAGAATCATTTTTGCCCACATTGGAAATTTCTGGCTCATACTTTAATTGGTTGTATCTCTCCAAGAAAAGTTGGATTTGATGCAATGAGTTACCACTTAGCTGGTTTAATGACAGCTTTGGTACTCAACATTCCATATAACTTTTCGAGATATATTTTTGACAATTTGGTTGGGAACATCAACGAAGATGGATTTTTCATGTACCCACGATTCCTCCAACTAATTTTTGATCAACATATTCAAGGAATTACATACCATGGAGAGAATTTGCATTATACTCCGATTCCAAAAAGAGTGTTTGCTGATTGTAATAGTTATTGTGGTAAACCTACACCACCAACTGTTGATCTCTTTGGGCATATTATTGATGAAGAATTTCTTCCACCTCAGATTGACATTCAAATGGAATCAGATGATGATAGTGAGGAAGTCTCATCTAAGGGGGAGTCAGTTCAAGAAGAAGATGAACTTCTAATAGTTCATGAGATTGATGATGTTGTTCAACAAAATTTTGATAATCCTGTTGAGATTGAATCATCTAGTTCTAAGGATGAGGAACCTATTCGTCCTAAGACTTTTGAAGAATCCTTAGCTTCTCAGAGGTTGACTGAAGAAAATATCGAGAAGGAAAGACAAGATTTGAGATGACAAAAAGAAGAGGCCCAGGATCCTGAGTATATTCCTGAGCTTAGACCTACTCAAAGAAGGAAGCTGATAGAAAATAGAACTTTTTCTACTGAAACTGGATCTTTTTCTTCTTCTTTCCCAGTGACTTCTTCAGCAATATCTTCTTCTGAATCTTTGCATGTATCTTCTTCAGCATTGCATTCTTCTGTCTCTCTCTCTATGTCTTCATCAGCAATTTCTTCTTCTATATCTATGCCGGTCACTTCTTCTAAACCTGGTATTTCTATTTCTATTCCTCTTACTTCATCAATACCTATTTCTTCATCTTCTACAGCTGCTGGAATTTCATCTACCACAACTACTCCTACTGTGAGTATGGCAACTCTTGATGCTTCTCTTCAAAGAGCTGTGAATCCTTTATTGACTCTGGTGGATAAGTTGAGAGATGATTTATTTTAGGATTTGCAACGAATTGGCACTTAGGACGTTCTTATTGCCAATCAAGGTCAACAAATTAATTCTCAGACTTTAAGGATCGAATCACTTGAACAAGAAATCTTTCTTCTGAAAGAAAAATTAGGTGATCAGGGGGAGAATGTGCATGATGTTGTTGATGTTGATGAAAATGATCAGAATAATGATGATGATCAAGAAAATGATGGATTAAATGATCAAGGTAATGAAAGATCTGATGATGATGTTGAAGAAAATGTTGAAAGATCTGATGATTCTGATAATTCTGGTGGAAATGATGGTAATGGTGATCAGCCAAATTTTTCTCAAGCAATGGTACTGGTTCAAAATGATGATATGGAAGAACCTTTGAATGTTGCACCAATCAGTTATGTTCCTGCTATGGTTTTGACTCCCGAATCAAGTATGTAAAATATGGAATTTCATGATCTTGGTGAAGAAGATTTAAATGCTTTATATCTTGGAAATTTGTTTGATGATCTTGGTGAATCTGCTATGTTTGAGATTGGAGAATCTTCACGCAGATTTGATAAAGAAGAGTTATCAGATAGTGCTGAAGAAGAAGAGCTCCACCACTTCAATGAGAACGGTGCTAATCATCCCAAGACATTTTTTTTGGGTTTTGATTGATGGTAAAAGGGAATACGGAGGATGGTGAATTTTTTGGGAGTGAAAAATGGGATATTTCATTTAAACTTAGAAGTTATAAAGTTATGAATTTAATTATCTAGACACTATTAGAACGGAAAACACAAATGAAGGAATTTTATTTGAAGGAAGATAGCTTTTGATGATTTTCTTCTCGGAAACGCAAGCGAAGTTGAATGATTTTCTGAACAGGCATTCTTTTCGAGAGTTTTAAGCACTAAGCTTTATTCTATTTTTGTGGGACTTTATCGACGATTTTTTTTCTTTTCTTTTCTTTATATTTTTCGAGAGACCCTGGATACTTTGTCCTTTCGACATCTCATTTTTTTCTGAGTTTTTCAGAAAAGGTGCCCATTTTTCGCACCTGAATTTTTTTTTTGCTTTCAATATATGACTTTTAACTCACGCAAGATTTTTCTGAGAGAGCACAGAGTAAATGGGAGTTTTTGAGAAAAGAGTAACAAGGATGTCTAAATAACGCTTTTCATAACTCCAAAACGTTCTAAGTTAAAGTTTTTGGAAAGGTAAAGGAAGGTGGTGGTTGGTGGTTTTGAAGAAATGAAAGGTTAAGGCTCAAAGGGTTTAACTAGTGGATCTTCAACACTCACGAATGAGAGTTGGTTGGGTTAAGCTTAAAAAGTTTGTGAAAAATGGGGGTTTTAATCCTATGAAATGTCAAGGTCCTCTGACTGCATCTTCACCGCGTACGGTGCCCATTGGTGTGGTCTCGAAACGTATACCAAGAGCAAGTTCTAATTCAAAGCACATGCATCGACACACACATCAAATGAAAAAGTGAAGCATTTAAGATGAATGTTTTTATTTGGCTCAAGTACCTCACTACAACAGGGTTTGTATGTGCCTAGCCGTGCGATGCTCTTTAGTTAACATTTCATTTTTAAGGAATTCGTATCTTAACTTATCTTACTTTCCAAAGCAATTTAATTAATTTCTGACGAATTCATCTTTCTCAAAATTATTTAGAGTCAAAAATTTAAAATTTTTTTTAGCAAAAATGAGGTTTTTAGAAAATTTAAGCCAATTGAATGAGTGAAACATTTCACTGTCGAAGTTAAGCTTATTTTTAAGAAAGTTATGCTTTAGACAAGCAATCAAAGTCAAAGAATATGGTATATCATACCGTACATCCCACACTTAGAGGAACATTGTCCCTAATGTTCTCAAACTAAGTCTAAATATTCTTGTTTTGGGAGAAGAATCCCACACTTAAAGTTTGATAATATTTCAGAACATTATTTCTAAGTTGATTTGATTTGAGTGGGATTTGAAATCCCACACTTAGAATTTAAGCATGATGGGATAACGGAGAGATATAGTTGATGAAAGGAAATCACTAAGAAACAGAATGAAAAACTCCCCTATAAAGAAAGGACTGAGATGTGTGTTTGAAGATTCTGATTCAGCTGGGTAGTTCAATAGGCTCGGGTCAGGATCTTTGTGTGGTTTGCGCGTCATTTCAGATTCTCCTTGGGGAATTTTCATCACAATTCACTACTCTCTTTTATTCGCAAGTAACCTAAAAATTAACTAAGAAGAACATAACATAAGTAAATGATAGTTAAACGATATTGATAAGATAGATAGGTCCAACCAGATCACAGGTTGGAACCATAATAAGTCTGCAGCAGTAATAATACAGTCATCCCAAATATCTAGTAATAATAATGTTATACAGTCATCCAACACAAATAATAATAAAAAGAGATGATAAGATCAAGGGTGAGAAGGATCCTGGTCGGATGGTGGTCCGTGAGCTGGAGGAGGCATGGAGCTGTAGGGTGCAGGTCATGAAGGAGAGTGTTGTCCACTCGATGCTCTGCGGGAGACTGAGGCTGAAGAACTGCATTGTCTGCCTGATGCTGATGGTTGGATCGGGTACAAATGAAAGTTGGGATCTAATCCCATCTTAGCTATCTCATATGATCCAAGAGATGCACCATGCATCGAATACGGTGGAAGCTCTATCCTGGTGAATCCTGAAAAAGTAGGCAAAGCAGCAGTAGTCATATCTGGCATGTAGTCTGTCTGTACCTGTACCTGGTCGTTAACATACATGTCCTGTCTATACCCTGACTGAGGTGAGTCTGTCTCTAAAGATGTATCTAATGTGGTTGACTCAGCAGGTCTAGGATGGGTCATGGCACGAGAAGATGATTGCCCAATGGTACATGGGATATATGGCTCATGTGGTGTGGTGGTGTGTACAGAGAATACCGGCTCAGCTGCAGGTGTAGTCTTGGTACGGCGAGCACGAGAGATATCTCTGGGTATGGTGTGAGTGGAAGATGTGGGTGGTATGGTAGTGCTGGGTATGGTGGTGGTGAATGGTGACATGGTGAATGGGTGAAGTGGCATGGTGTTATATGATGATGGGAGTGGGCCGCATACCCAAATAAGTGGTGCAGGCTGTGGGAATCCAAACTCATGAGCTAAGTATGTATCCTGAGTATGATGCGAATAAGCATGCCAAGCATTCCATACATCAGCTCTGATGATACCGGATCTCCCTAGTTGAAGACTCTGGCAAGTGGGATAAGTGGACTCCGTGCCTCTGCAACCTCGATCTCTCCCTCCTCTCGCTTGTGTCTGACAGCAGTCTTAGCCTGGCAGTGGACCGTGCTGTCATCAAACTCAAACCAAACTCTCCTGCTCCTCGGGGGTCGCATGAAGACTCCCGGTATAACATCACCATCCTTCCACTTAATCTATCCCGCAACATCCTTCTCTAATAACCAAACTTTGACCATATAATTGATGTTATATGGTTTCGACTCCTTGTTCCTCACTGATGTCAAACTACCTAGCACCTCCTCAGTCAATAGCCCCATACTCTTAACTAACTTGGTGATCACGGCTCCCATATAAGCAAACTCTGACTCAGTATACCCTGACTCGGTGAGGATCCTGTCAGCAACCAGATAAGCAATGTTTACATGCTTCTGCTCAACAATACTCTTAATAATCTGCAAGTCTTTCACTCCAACAGCCCATTTTGTCTTTCTTTTCTCCCGGATACTACAAGCAATCAAATTGTGGAGTACTTGGAGGTGCTTATCAAGAAAAGAGGTGGCTTTGACATTAGATTGAAATCGACTCCCAGTCAACTCTGACCATATAGCAGTGTGGTCTTGCTGCTTGACCTCTCGGTCTACTTATAGGAAGAATGGTGTAGTCACCTGATACTCAGTGTACAACTCCAAATGTCTCGCAAAGGTGGGTAAGGACATGTGATGCGGGTTACCCAGGAAATTAAATATGATCATCGTGTCATCATTAAGCTTGTTGATCGTCTTGTCAAACTGGAAAGTAACCATAACTTCTGCAACTAGCTCATGATAGATAGTCTCTCTAATCTCAAACAGATTCTTCCACGCATGTAGATTTCTCTATCCCTCCTTAAACTAAATCAATTTCTCAAATCCCTTCTTTAAACCAATCTCAGCCAATTCCTCCCAGACTATGTATTTGTTTTCCCCAAGCTGATGTGTTAACGAAGTCTGGTACAATTCTCTTTTCTCTGGATCTTTTATGGAACGCTTGATATAACGAGGGATTGTGGCCAGCTGTCAATAAGAGAAAACCAAATAACATAGTGAATTACACAAGATCATTACAAGCTTATGGACTAAGTCAAATTCCAAATTTTTAATCTAAAATTCGAAATGTGGGCTTTAGAATATGAGCAGTCCATAAACCTATAATAACTAGTAATAATTTCAATCTCAATTTCCAACCATCACAAGAAACTTTGGTTCAAACAAATAGGCTATAAGACTTAAGTCATAACACTTTCTAAGCAAAAATTCAAAGACTAGTCAATCACATAAGCAATTATGATTTAGATTTTTACCATAAACATAAGTTATTACTTCTCAGTTCAAACCTTAATCATGTAATTACTTTAGGGTGGTGAAAATAGCCAATCCTTATGAAGGGATGCAAACTAGTATGATGTCGGATTTAACAAGTAAGAAAGTTTGACCATATCACAAGTATTGCAAATCAAAGTTCCCTAGTCGACCTTTTTAAGACACATGCGTTTTAAGATTGAAATACTTTAAAATGGTTATGGCATTCTAAACATAGACACTACTTTGATTTTTAAAGATAGGTAATTAAAGTGGTAGTACCTATTTGAGATTTGCCATAATATTTTAAAGATACAATTTGAAACCGCAAGTTTTGACCTTTATGGCAATTTTGGTCATTAGGATGCTAGAAATCGACCATTTGACTTTCAAAAGTCTTATTAACTCATTATGTAACAAAATCATGTTTCTTTAAGTCATCAGTTAAATCCATAGCAATCCTAATAACATCAATTTAAGTCAAAACATCATTTAACCAAGAGTTTTGTCCAAAATGGCGAAGTTTTAACCAAAGTCAATGCTTTATGCTTACTTTAATTTACTAACTTGACCAAAACTCGCATCTAACCACAAATGAAGCAAATGAATAAGCTATACTAATCCTATTGAGCATTAATAAACTAACAAACAACTTATCATAAGCAATTTAATCATCAATTGGTCAAAAATGGATCAACTAGTCACAAAAAGTCAAACAAAGTCAACTTTCAAAATCAAAGTTCAAATTTCTTCAATTAAACATGTAATGCTAGTTCCTACATCATTATACAACACTACTAAGCAGTAATCAAAGGCTACTTTTGCAATGCAACCCACAAATCATCATTAACTAACTTGAAACCCTAGGTTTAAAAAGTTAGAGAATTTTGGTGTTTAGGGGTTGAATCTTACCTTGATTTAGATGAAATGATGTTAGGGATCACATATATATGCAAATGATGAAGGAATGAAGCTTGATTTGGTTAACAATGGAGGAAAATGGTGGTTTTTGTGGGTGTTGGGGGTGACCGGCGCAAAGGGGAGAGGGTAGAGGTAGAAGAAAATGATTTTTTTTTTTTGTATTTTTAAATAATTACTAGCCCTTATTACCATTTTATCTATCCCCTCTTTTACCATTTGTGTTTAATTAATATAACAAGTGTAATTACTAGGTATTTTAGGAAATTAGAAACCTTAGCCAAATGTTTTTAGCAAAAGTTTAAAATTCCGCGTTTAGCTGCGCGCAGCAAAAAGAATTGTTTTATTTAGACGCAAAGGAAACAACTTAACTAGATAAAATGAAACAATATTTTTGGTCTAAAAACTTGCAACTTTTAAAATCTAAACAATTTTCAAAACTTTCTAAAAATCTTTTATTAAAATTGTCAAGTTTCAGAAACTGCGCAGATTCTGAAGAAACAAGGATTTTTAGAGATTTTTGGCTTTTTATCAAGAAACGAATTAAACTAACTTATTTTAAATTTAATAAAATTATTTTAAAGACCTAATATTAATATTTGGGTTGCCTCCCGAAAAGCGCTTGGTTTAAGTCTGTAGCTCGACTTTTGATCAAAAATTAACTAAGGGCAATTGCTTGAAAGCAATCATTTTGCCCTTGGTTTAAGGAAAGTGTAGCGAGGAATAAAATCACAGTTTAAAATGTTAATGACATAATCAACTAGTTCGACATGGTGTAGTGAAAAATGTTCAAAATAGTTAAGAATCCTACATTCTTTCCGGCCTAATTCTAGAAGATTGTTAACAAACTTATTAAATTCCCTTCTAACTTTCTTTTTACTTCAAAATCCCATTCGCATACTACGGTCTATATTATTAAGGTCGTGAAGAAGATTTTCTAAAATTCTCTGAAACGTAAGTTCTTCTTTGGAATCGGGGTCTCCATTTGTAGTCTGAACTGAAAAGGTGACATCCCAGATTAGAGATCTTTGAGAAACGGTGAAAGGGAATTTGGATTGATTGAACAACGAAGCGAGTTTAACGTGGATATCTTTTCATTCAGCAAAGAAAACGGCTTCTATTTTGTCATCGTCAGCTTCAGGAAATATCTCTTGCAACTTGGTAATTATATAGGCGGCAGGATCGACGAAAAATGGAATTTTTTCAAAAATGACCAGAGTGATCGTGGGATCTTTAGAAGTTAGAAGCTCAAGCTCATTTACCATAGCTGCAACATAACGATTAATCATGGTTTGTGAAACCGGTTGATAATCGGTTCAAGCAAATAGATCCATGAGGAGATCTATTTCTGATAATAGCTTTCGCTCTTACTCTCGATATCGTGTGAAGAAACCATCTTCCTTTTGGATCGGAAGACGGTGGAGAATACCTACGAGTATGTATATCCTAAAGATGGTTTCCCTTTGTTCAACTGAGTAATGAAAATCGGATATATTTAAGTGTAAGGCAAATGCTTTACATACATCCAATCTACTATCAGGATCAAAAGAGTAACCAACGTATCGGATTACATCACCATCTGAATCTTTCGGTATTTCCTTATCAACAACACGATAATGGTGTACGAAAGTTCTGGTACAAGGTATATAAATATTGGGGATTTTGGAAGATGTTCATGAATATCCTCTTTCCTTATGGGGATTCGTACTTCATTGGATGAGGAACGAAAGGTTTGAGGGTTTTCAAGAATATTATCGACAAAATAAGGGAATCTAGAGAAGTTTTCTAAAGGGTATGAAATCTCAGGTGAAGGTAAAACCTGATAGCATAGAATGCTGGACACAGAAGTTGAAATCTTCTATTGAGATTCATGGGTTCCTAAGTCAAAATCTAAGAATTTCCCTAAGGTTCTAGAATCGTCGTCTGGGCCAGCGGAGGTTTCTTCGGGTGATTTTGATGAGTAAAAGTTGGATTCTAACTCTTGTTCCAAGTGGTCGAAGAACTCAGCATCGTCCATGGCCGTCATTTCTTCGTTCGTCTTGTGGGCGGATGGAGAAATGGGGCAAGAAGGCGGCGAATCGTAGAAGGATATTTTTGGATTTTTCATTTATTTTTAACTAAATTAATTTATTCTAAAGAAAGTAACTTTCGGATAAGTTTGGTGAAACCTAAACGAAAAGGATCTCCTAAAGGCTAATTTATCTAAGGAGGCTTCAGAATCGTAACGCTCTACGATCAACGGCAGCGGTGCCAAAAACTTGATGGTGCCCGAACGGTCGGGTTTTTGAAGTTCTCTCCTTGTGAAGGGGGAGAACCTGTCCCCGTCGTCAAGGGACTGACTAGACAGTACCGAGCGCCAATCGGTGGAAGTTTTAAATTTATAATGAGCTGGGGCTCAACTTATAAGTACTACCTACTACACATGGTGAGTAAGTAGGAGCGAATTAAAACGAAGTTGGGCCAAAGATAAAGTTTGTGATAAAGTTTGATAAAGACAGAAAAGTAAAAATAGAGAAGAATCAGTAGCTAGGTAGACAGATAGAGAATTGCGGCTATTGAAACTTCAATAATCAGTTGTGGGGATGATGTTTATTATAAAGATAATTAGGGACATTTTTAGTTAACAGACAAATGTATTACGGTGTAAACACTAGGACCCTACTCATTTCGTTATAAGTATGTCACGAGACCTAGGCTATCATGATTCTGATAAGAAAAGGCTGCTCGACCCCCCACACTGTCTTTTGGACAAGTGGCCCTTGAAGGGTGCAAGAATAAGGTAATAGACTGCCATACTGGTAATCCTGATTGTTCTTAACACATAAATGCATATGCCATTATCTAAATATGAAAAAATTATAAACCTGTTATTCTAAACTATCAGTTTTGTAGAGTCTAGGGGTTTAAGAATCCTGAACCACTGCTGGGCTTGACTTTCATATCTAGACTCATTCCTTATGTTTGATTAGTTCTATTACTTCTGTCATGATCTAGCCTCTCCTTTGCAATCAATCATTCATCCCTAGGAACACCAGCGGTGTACAGTGCATACTCCTTCCACAACTTGCTACCCTAGGTACCGTTTACGGTGTACCGCACTCTAATAGTTCCACAGCTACTTCGTAACTAGGGATAGATTTGTGGTGTACTGTGATGTTTCCACAGCTTTACTGTCCCTAGGTACAGGTATGGTGTTTAGTGTCTAAGTGTTTCCACAGCTTCAGTACCAGAGGTAGGCATACGGTGTACTGTAACATTTCCACAACTATATTGGTTCCTAGACCATATTCTAGGGTTTCTAGGCAATCCATAGTGTAGGCACAAACGGCTCTTTCCGGGGCATTGGGCAAGTATTTCAACCAGATTATAGTGACAGACACGGCTTCATACTATAATATAAATAACTTCCTACTATACCCAGAGGTGATCAAATTCTAAGCCTAAGTAGTAGTCACGCGAAGGACTGGAAAGGGTGATCCATAGCTAAGTCTAGATGCATGATAAGTGTAGATATAACAAATATAAAAATTCTCAATTATATGTTTTTAAAGATTAATTCAACATCATCCCTATGCCTAATTATCTACATTTCAATAACCGTAACAGCACACTACTCAATAAGCATGGCAATAACAATAACATACATCATACAATTAGGCAGAAATAATTCGAACATAGTTAAGTATGAAAAGATAGATATCACTAGTAAATTAAGCAGAGTAACAGCTGAAAAGAAATGTGTAGTCTTTCCCCAAGAATGCTCCTTTACACCATGATTACAATACTAGCTTCCTTCTCTCTCTAACTACTAACCAACTAAATATCTATCTCTCTCTAGAGAGAGAAGCTCTAGAGAGAGAAACCAAAACTAATTATCTAACTAAACTAACCTAGAGAGAGTAAAAGTGTATGAAAATGTAAGAAAATGAATTGTGAAGAAGTGAAGTGTATGAGGTGTGTTGAAATGAGAAGTTGAGCTTGGTATTTATAGGCAACGCACAGCCGTATCCGTAGACCATATCCTGAACCTCAAATGCACAACCTTATCACACAACCATATCAAAATTGATTTTTATCACTCAAATGCACCAATACGGCTGTCCTAGGGCAAATACGGTTGTCCTGGAGCAAATACGGGAGGACACCAACCATATACGGATGGTCCAGGGTGTATACTGCTGGACACAGGCCGTATATGGTCTGTGTGGGCCATATACGGCTTGTGTCCAACTGTATACGGTCTGGACCAGCCGTATACGGCTGGGGACAGCCGTATGCTGGTTCTTCTTTTCTTCGTTTCTTCGGACGGGCGTATCTTCTTCATCATTAAGTTTATCCGTTTCGAGCGATTCTTGTGTCCATGGTTTTGTAATTTCTTAACGAACAAAATGACACTATTTAGAGGTCGTAATGTGGAGCGTAGGTCATGGTTCATTAAAAAGAGTTAACGAAGGTGTGGTAAAGCAGTTTTGCTCTGTTTCTCACATTTTTCATGCCATTTTTAGTGATTATACAAATATCGACTCCGTTTTGACTTAGTTAACAAAATTTAATGAATAATGTCCTTTATGTGTGTTTTTGTTAACTTTGTGCCTAAAATATGGAAGATAACGTACGTAAAAACATGACTTTTTACGTGTTATCAAGGTATAACCAACAATCTCCCACTTGCCCATGGTTGCATCATAAAATGATATACACAGCAGTCAACGTCTAGCAACATTTTACTGCCCCCAATACTACATGACAAAGTGCCATTCAACAACATCCAATTCCCAAGAGCTCATAGCTTTAACTGATGTGACTAGGTAATGTATCAGTTATCCCTTTGTTCCAGACATCATGTTGAACATGAGATATGGATCCCTATTATTCTCATTTCCGTTCAACTTTAGTCAGGCGCCTTAGATGTCTCTCTCCTATTAATTAAGAGGAACAAATCCCATCTTGACTACATACGCCTCTTGTGTAATTCATACTATAACTAATAATGGCCTTTATAACAGCCTGGTTAAAAGACAACACTTAACCATATCAAAGCATAGCATTCCTTACACTCAAGTCCCAAATACGCATCTAAGGTCTAAGGATACAAAGATACTAC
Organism: Pseudognaphalium luteoalbum; assembly: GCA_963422505.1. Taxonomy (NCBI): domain Eukaryota; kingdom Viridiplantae; phylum Streptophyta; class Magnoliopsida; order Asterales; family Asteraceae; genus Pseudognaphalium; species Pseudognaphalium luteoalbum. Next base: position 115,664,746 of record OY730192.1, on the reverse strand, counting down.
CTTGTTCAAGAGTCACTTATGACGATGATCCATGAAGTGATCTTGAAGCGGGTCATGTCCAATACTTGTTCTTCAACGAGTATCAATGAATATGGTTGCAACCTATTGCCACTTTCATCTTATGAAAGTCAACCATCCCATTCATATTAGTGTTACTTCATAATTGTTCCCACAACTATGATCGACTACAGATTGTTTAGAATAACTAGTTTATTCAAGGATTAAACATGCTAATATAGAACACAACAAGTATAATTAAAAATGTTATATCCCCATATATCAAATTTATTACATAATTGTTGTTTATCTCGTTCCAACATCCACATACTAAACCCAAGTCTAATCCATTCACTAGAATAACGAAGCCCCATAGCTCTAACATGATGCTCATGTTTAGCTGGTGGTAGTGGCTTCGTGAATGGGTCCGTAACATTTTGATATGTATGAACTTTGCGAATACAAACATCACCATCTTCAACTATATTACGAATGTAGTTGAATCTGCATTTTATGTGCCTGGTTCTATTATGTGACCTGGGTTCTTTTGCTAGATCAATAGCGACCTCATTGTCACAAAATATTTCTAGGGGATCCTGAATGGTAGGGACAACCCCTACATCATCGATGAACTTCTTCATCCAGGCAGCTTCCTTTGCGGTTTCCGAAGCAGCAATGTATTCTGATTCTGTAGTGGACTGCCCAACCACGCTTTGCTTAGAACTCTTCCAAGAAATTGCACCTCCATTCATAATGAAGACAAACCCCGATTGCGATTTAGAATCATCTACATCTGTTTGGAAGCTAGAATCAGTATTACAATTTATACTAAGATCTTCTTTCAAACCTCCATAGATGAGGAACATTTCTTTTATTCTTCGTAAGTACTTCAGAATGTTCTTTACAACAATCCAATGACCTTCTCCCGAATTTTGTTGGTATCTACTAGTCATGCTCAAATCATACGATACATCCGGTCTTGTGCATAACATGGCATACATGATGGATCCAATTGAAGAAGCTTATGGTATACCATTCATTCTTTCTAGCTCAACTTTTGTGCTAGGGCATTGAGATAAGCTCAATACCGTTCCATTTGGCATTGGCAAGGATCCTCTTTTAGAGTCTTTCATCTTGAACCTTTTCAACTTTTTGTCAATATATGAACTTTGACTTAAACCTATAAGTCTTTTTGATCTATCCCTATATATCTTTATACCAAGAATATATGCAGCCTCACCCAAATCTTTCATTGCGAAACCTTTCTCAAGCCAAACTTTAACTTCCTTTAAAGAAGGAATGTCATTTCCAAATAGTAAGATATCATCCACATATAATATTAGGAAAGTGACAGTGCTCCTACTAGCTTTCTTGTAAACACACAGCTCATCTTCATTTTTAATAAAAACAAACTCTTTGATTTTCCAAGTAAAGCAAACATTCTAGCTTCGAGATGCTTGCTTTAATCCATAAATGGATCTTTTAAGCTTACACACCTTTTTTGGATACTTTGGATCAAAAAACCTCCAGGATGATCCATATGTACATCTTCAGATAAGTTTCCATTGAGGAAAGCCGTTTTGACATCCATTTGACATATTTCATAGTCATAATATGCAGCTATGGCAAATAGTATCCATATAGACTTGATCATAGCTACCGGTTTCATCATAATCTATATCATGAGTTTGAGTGAAACCTTTAGCTACAAGTCTTGCTTTATAAGTGTGTAGATTTCCATCCATGTCAGTTTTCTTCTTGAAAACCCACTTGCTCCCAACAGACTTTCCATTAGGAGGAATATCAACCAAGTCCCATACATGATTTTCATACATGGATTGCATCTCAGTGTTCATGGCTTCTAGCCATTTGTCAGATTCAGAATCTAACATAGCAGACTAATAATTGATGGGTTCGTCTGTATTTACAAGATAACACTCATCAATGAGAAATCCATATCTCTCTGGTTCATTACGAACTCTATCAGATCTACGAACACTTTGTGTTTCATTAAATTCCTGATCAACAGTTTGTTCAGGACCAACAACATCCTATTGTGTGCTAGTGCCAACCTCAAGTGCATCAGGTTTTGGTTCTTCCCCAAGTTCCATATGCCTCCCACTGGTTTCATCCATTAGAAACTTGCTTTCTAAGAATTCAGCCTTTCTAGCGATAAATACTTTATTTTCGCTGGGATTGTAGAAGTAATATCCTAAACAATCTTTAGGATATCCTACAAAGATGCCTTAGTAGATCTGGGATCTAATTTGTTGGAAGCTTCCTGTCTTACATAAGCTTCACAACCCCATACCCTTAAATAAGATAGGGATGGAACCTTTCCATGCCAGATCTCGTAAGGTGTTTTGTCTACTTTCTTGGTTGGAGCGATATTCAAAATACGGGCCGTTGTTAGCAATGCATAACTCCAAAAGGTCAAGGGGAGAGTACTTCAAATCATATTTGACTCTTTTGGTGTTATTTTGGTATATAGAACTATTGTTTAATGAACTATCCAGGTTTAATTTATATATTCCATTTAGAGGTCTAGCCTCAAAATAGAATATATCATTTTTAAAAGCATGAATATTATCATCATCAAAACGATAAGTAAAACCAAATTGTTTCAAACGAGCAACTGAAATAATATTCCTAGTCAAACTAGGAACAAAACAAACATTATTCAATGTTAAGTATAGGCCTTAATGTAAATGTAAATCATAATCTCATAAGGCTTGGGCTGCAACTTTTGCTCCATTGCCTACGTAGAAAATAATCTCGCCTGATTTTAGTTCTCTACTTTTTCTGAACCCTTTTAATGAATTACAGATATGAGTTCCACACCTAGTATCAAATACCTAAGTATTAGGTGAAAAAGTAAATAATTCTAGTTCAATCACATAGATACCCGAAGAGCCTTCCACGACCTTCCTTTTCATCAACTCCGCCATGTAAGTAGGATAATTCCTCTTCCAATGGCCAATGACGCCACATTCAAAACATGCGTCATCTTTAGGAACCATTTCCTTTTCCTTTTTCGGCTTAGGGGCTTGGACAAACTTTTTCCCCTTACTCCTAGCCTTGTAGTTATTCTGTTTGGGTTTCTTGGTACCACCTTCCCTGACTGTAAGCACGTGTGGCCTTACTAGGAATTGGTTTATCAAGCACATGTAATTTGAAAAACTTGAACAACAAAAGTTACTTACAAAGGATCACTTTACATGAACATACAAGAATTTATCAACCATATAAAGTAAGAATTACAACCTTTGTAGTCTACGATCTTCTATGGTAGTTGATGGTGGTTAATTGATGGCAAGAACCCAAGTAAGAGATCCTCTAGAGATAGTCCACCAACAAGTTTTGATGACACTATTGAATGCAAGTTCACTCTTGTATAAACAATCTCTTAAGCTTAAACCACCATGATCAAAACAGGTGTTCAAGAGACCATTGTTTCTACAATTTTCTTCTAACCTTTAGAGAGAAAATGTATGTTTTTGTTTGTGTCAAATCAGCGCAAAAATCAAGCATTTCAAATCAGAGTCTAACTCTCATTTAAATAGGCCAGGAATATGAAAAAGCCAATCATTACTTATGACCAAGACTTGGCATGCTGATATCGCGTAAAAAGTCACGTTTTTACCACTGATATCTCTGTCATTCTGGAGCAATACTTGGCATTTGGACTCAAAAAATGCACAAATCATTGATAATATGCTAAGAAGATCAAAACAAGGTTGCACGAGCAAAATCAAGCAAAACGGCCGAAAAATGAAGATTCCACGCACGTTTGAAGATTCAAGGCATCAAAACGAGATTTAAAGACAAAAGAGACCATCACCAAAATCCATCTCATCCAAGATGTTTGTTTTCAAATTATGAATCCAACAGAAGAAGAATCAACAAAAACGGACGAAGAATGAAGATTCTACGTACGCCGAAAGATCCAAACGATTCGTACGACACATCTAAAATTTAGAGACATATTTTTGGGATTTATTTTCATCAAAAGCTTCGTTTTTGAATTACGAATCCAACGCAAAAAGAATCAATGCAAACGGACGCATAACGAAGAAAACACGCACCAATCGAGAAACGAGGCAACAGGCGACAAACTGGTGCGGGGGGGTGCCAGCCGCTGCCGGCCACCACTCACTCGCACGGATCGTGCTTTTTTGTCCTTTCGTGTACCCGGTGCTAGACCTTTAAGTGTTTTTCCGTACCTGGTGCACCACCTTTTCCACCTTTTTCATACCTGGTGCCACCACCTTTTCCACCTTTTGCTATTGTGAGCTTTCACTTGCTAAAATGCAGCAAAACTCTCCTATAAATAGGAGGCATGAGGCTCATTTGCAAAGACACACCCACCACACCAAGGTACTAGGATACCTAGATACCTACACATATACACATTCCAAATTTCTTTATTGTAATATTAGTGGTAATTCTTCCTAGTTAATTAGCCTAGCTAATTAACTAGTCAAGGAAGATTTATACGGAGGTGCTCCGGGATGCATATTTTAGCTACGAGTTATTGTACTTCTTTCTAGGTGTTAATCTATCTTTCATATTTAATATGCTTGTCCTTTCTTTAATAAATTTAAATATGCATGCTAGAATTGCCATGATTAGCTAAATAGCTATGATAGTCGTTTAGAAAAGTATTAAATATGTGACTATGTGGTATGTTATGAGATTGCGGGTGGTTTACCTTGCAAATGGATATAGGAATTAAATCTTTATCGTTTATCTGCCCAACTCATGTTATGACTAAAACTTTATCCAAAAATGAATGTAGCTAACTTATGGGGTATAGGTCACTTAATTATACTATGTTAGATTGAATCATTGAGCTCGGCATGGCTGGTGTTCTCTAGACCAAAATAGGATCCAAGAGACACGGAACATGGGAGTAGAGGTAGATTAAGATTAAATTCATACAGACGATATTTTTGAGACAACTTTCGGAATATCCTCAACTTTGATAATACTTTTGTATGCTTAAATTGAATTGTTGCTTTGATCGTCTTATTGCATGTTCTTGTTTGATTGTTGCCTTAGGATCATCATAATAGTAAAAATTTAAACGGTATTAATCATCGTGAAATAATATGACGGCCCCTATTCGACTGTTCTTTGATATAGTACTGGAAACGCTTATGGCGTAGTACAAATGTACGGAAGTCAAGAACAACTGAAGGTAGTTGTATTATGAATCGAATAACAAACGTATTACTTAGGTTTCTATTTGTGACACCCGTCAAATTAGGACTAGTAATTAGTGCCTAATCAATTGTTAATACATGTAATTTGTTTTGTATTAGGCTAATTTATGTATCGAAATATATATTGAGGAATATATACAATTATGCGATTTGATTAAATCGCACAAGTTTCAAATCGAATGTAATTCGGTACAATTAAATACGGACGTTGGTGAACAAATTTTATTAGATAATATAACATTATTTAATAACACTATTTTATCCAAAATGTCATCTTGATAATAATATTTCATAATTAATTAGTATCGTACAAACGAACGTCTACGCGATTGAAATATTAAACGCGCAGACAATCAAAACGAAATTTAATTATACTTTATAATTCACTTACTAAGTAATTGGTAAAATACTCCAACCAAAATGTTTATAAAAGATTCGTATTTTAAAATGTATATTTAAACGTATAAAATAATTGAACTAAACGTTCAAACAATCGGGAAACGAACACCGCACGGAGCGTAAATGCGGGGATTAAAATCTGGGAGATTTCCCCCCTTTTTCCCCCAAAAATCTGCCATCACCCCCCATTCTTCCCTCATTTTTCATCTCATCATTCTCTCTCTTCTTCTCCTTTCTCTCTAAAACAACAACCACCACCACCACTTACCACCACCGATTTCCACCATCAAACGACCTCGAAACACCTTGATTATTTGGAAGAAAACATCCACCACTTCACGATCTATATTTCCATCTTTTCGGATTCCTCCGACGTTATGTTTGTAAGTTTCCGACAAGACCCGAAACACTCCGATTTCCATTATTTTAACATGTTTATAGTTTGTTTAAGCTTAAAATGTCCAAATATGGGTTGGGTAAAAGTCTCAGGTCAAACGGAGGCCGGAAAACACCTTTTCGGCTCATTTTCCGGCCAACAGCGCGTTATGTCGCAGAGGCTCCAGGCCACCTGTGACATAAGCCTTTATGTCTCTAAATCAGACCTTATATCGCATATAGCGACATAAGCCACTATGTCGCACTAATCACGGATGTCGCATATAGCGACACAAATAGTTATGTCGCAGAAATTACGGATGTCGCATATAGCGACACAATGCCCTACGTCGCATTAAATTGCGGATGTCGCCCTTAGTGACACAAGCCCTTATGTCGCAGATATGATCTGCGACACAACAGACTATGTCGCACTTAGCGACACAAAGCCGTGTGTCGCACGCTATGTCGCATGAAATAGAACCGAGAAAACACAAATTTTACTAAGTGTCGAGACCTAAAATTTTATCACTCGATTTCACCCAAATTCAAGTCCAGATGCGTTTTTCACCAAAGCAATTCAAGTCCAGATGCGTCCAGCCAGGGGCTCTGCCCCTTGGACCCCACCAGGGGCTGCCGCCCCTTGGACCCCGCTACCAGGGGCGCTACCCCTGGACCCCCGTCATTAACGGGATTCGCCCTTACCCTAGGGTCACGAGTAACACTTTTACATCTAAACTTTCACACAAAGGGCTAAACTTGTATAACATCAAACACAAATGCGACATGACTTCTAAAACACATTGGAACTTACTTTTAAGTATAACACTTCAAAATCATGAAAGTAATAATGAGATTATTTATACAACCAATTCACCGACGGCCGTACACGTTTTCAAAACACAAGTCAAACAACCAAATCGTAGTAATTTGGATAATTCAATCAACCAAATCGTAGTAATTTGGACATTCTACGTTGAACGAACAACTACAAGGGCAGTCTTTCGAGATGCCTACTCATGTTATAACCATTGTGTGTCTTGGACACCCTCATGTTACAAATCTTCGGACATCAATCCACCGCTAATCAATTCAAGTTTATTAATTTAAACACTCAAGGCTCAGGTGAGTCTCATGGCCCCTATTTTACGGTTTTCATCTGGGGTGTGATTACATTGCTCGTTTTATTTTACAATATGAACGCAAGTCCAATACAAATCAAATACTACATGAGTTGTTGTCACTAATCATTTGAAAGCCCTCCACAACATAGTTTGGTAATACATCTGTAGCGTGAATGTTAGTATATGATATCATATAGCATTGACAATCCTCGTCCGGGTTAGCACGCACTAAATGGTCAAATGGACGTATTAGCATTTGGGAAGACGAGTGTAGATTAGGCACTCGTAGGAGGCAACTCAGTTAGGTTTCCTTAATTGGACCTGACGCTCAAGTTAAGCTCAGACTATGTGCTCACGGCTGTATAACTTTTATTTTGCTTAATTGCATTTTAAATTCAATTAAATCTTGCGGTTCATACAAATATGTGTTGACATACAAACCTGTGAGCTCACCAGCGTTTCGCTGACCAATTTTAGCATGTATCACAGGTGACCAGCAGTAGGTTGGGCTGCTCAATCAAGATCCATTAGCTCGAGTCAGCATGCAAACAATCAAAGATTTAGCTGCATTATTATATTTTGTATAGATTAATTATGTACTTGAATCTCTCAATTTCAAACCGAGTTAATGTAAACAATATTTTGATGTAAACTTTGGTTTTATTAATATCTATGTAAAACGACGCATATAGAGTCATTTGTTATATATCTGTGTGCTTTGATTATTGATTAGTAACACCCAAATCATGCTTCCACAAAAACATTAAATTTGGGGGTGTTACACTATTTGTGGCATAAATCATCCATGTTTTGTTGCATCCCTGAGTAATGATGATAACTCGTACGAATAAGTGATGACATGTTATCCGGCCGTCTAGACCAGTTAGCCCAACCTATTCCGGTGAGGATAACCCTCGTCCATAAGATTGTTTATTCAACAAACTATGCCATGATTCGGGCATCTCTGACGACCGAGATTGGGGAATAGGATTCGAGGTTAACTATCGGATAATGTGGGTGTACATTTGAGAGAAATTTCGGTGTATACTTTAATATATTGTGCAATCCATGTGACATTCTATTTGCCTGATTGTGGACACCTCCGCGTTAGCCCGATAGAAGGATTGTAGTAATAGCTCACATCAACTTACGAACTTATCTCCATTAGAACCCTCCATATTTAATAACTTCTAAACCACGTTATAGTAGACAATCGCTTTAATTGCTGAACGCCCGAAGTAACCTCCACTTTTTAATTCAGTCTAGTTTAATTTAGGATCGAAAACCCAAAACCAAAACCTACTCTTTTAATCCCAGCTAAATACATAAAAGCTTCTAAACCCCCTAGTTTCAATTTGTCGCGCTTTGAAGAACGATCCTAGGTCATACTTGTCCTTTGCTAGCCCTTTGATTAGCATAATAAGTAGCCCAAGACCCCAACCTTATAAATTAAAAACCCACTGTTGTGTCACGTCACCATTAGAAATCCCAACGACCGGTGCGTGTCGCAACAAGTTTTTGGCGCCGCTGCCGGGGAGTGTCGGCAACCGATTTTATGATTTAGTAACTTAAATATTTAGCGATCCTTTTGAAAGACTAACATCAAACAAAAGTTACATTTCTTGCCTTTAGGATTAGATTAGATTCCTCTTACCAACCATGTCAACACCTTATCCTGATTGGACCCAACTTTTGGATAATTCTTCCCCCACAAGTTACTCATTTTCCTCAAAATCACTTTTGCCACTTTTTATGCTTGAACAAGACCTTATAAACAAAAGAGTAATCGGATTTCAAGATAACATTGATGCCATGATAAAAATTTCAGAAAAATTAATCCCCAACATGGAATCCATTTTAAAAAACTTAAGTTTTATTGAGGAAAACACTAACCCACCAAGTGACGATGTGTTAATCGTAACAAGAGGAGGAAAAGTAACCAAAGTTGATCCACCGCCACCAGATAACACCCCCGAAAACACTTCTTTGCCCACACCTACACCTAGTGAAAATGTGTCAATTGACATCCCTGTCACAATACCTGACCCATCACTAGCCAAAACTCCAGATAATGTACCTCGAACGAGAATACCTTATCCTGGTAGACTTAAAAAGGAAAAGCAAGAAGCCCAATTCGGTAAATATATGGAAATATTTAAAAGCCTACACTTAAATGTTAGATTATTAGATGCTTTAGTAGAAATGCCCTCGTGTGCTAAATTCTTTAAAGAACTCCTTTCAAACAAAGAAAAACTTAAGCAAATAGTTAGTTTACCCTTGAATGTTGAATGTTCATTAATTGTACAACGTGGTCACCCACCTAAATTAGGCGATACTGGACGATTTACTATACCCTGTTTTCTCCAAGGAATTCAAATTAGTAACGCCTTAGCAGACCTAGGTGCTAGTGTTAATCTTATGCCTTATTGCCTCTACAAGAAATTAGGATTAGATGACCTATTGCCTACTCGTATGACTATCCAATTAACTGACAGATCAGTTAAACTCCCTCGAGGAATTGCTGAAGATGTCATGGTCAAAGTCGAAAAGTTCGTTTTTCCAGTGGACTTTATTGTCATGGACATAGAGGAAGGCACCCATATCCCGCTCATCCTAGGCAGAACATTCCTAAATACTGCCAAGGCTGTAATTGATGTTAACCAAAAATCTTTAAAATTGAGAGTTGGGAAAGAGGAGGTCACCTTTAATGTCGATCGATTAATGAAGCAACCTCTGGAAGAGGACCTTGGTTTGTGTGATACCATGCAGGATATTTTTGATGAACATCTCCATGAAGTACTAGCACTATCCAACAAGGATCTGATACCCAACACCATAATCACCGTTCGAAAGCTGTGTAATGAGGACCCTGGGCTGCCCTCCGAAATCGCTTCGCCAACAACATCCAACGAACTACTATTTCAGTTGTTTGAAAAGAAGTCTCCTCACATCGATGGAAAAACAATCGCTGTTCCATTAGGATGCGGTACACCGATACCTTGGCTAAAGAGAGATAAACCTATATTCAAAGAACCAAACCCATTTCCCTCAATTAGAGAGATCTTGGATTCATTCAAAGGAATGAGTGTTGCGCCACCATCGTTTGAACTACAATTAGCCAACCAACCCGAACCACTACCGTTTTCAAACCCTGAAATCACCATAAACCAATCTTCATCCGCTCAATTTCAAGAATTCCAATTCACTAACGACGGAGAGATCATCATCACCAGAAAGGATGAAGTTTCATCATCATCAGTCAACAAGTACGAGCTAAAGACAGACGAATTCTCAAATAAAACCGAGTGGGTTGAAATAGCATCAATCTCCACATCTGAACCCGAGACAGACGAAGCACCATTCCAAGCTGAATACGAAAACTGAATAGAGACGAAATAGCTAGAATGAAGTCGTCTATCGAAGAGCCACCAAACCTGGAATAAAAAAGAATTACCACCTCACCTTGAGTACGCTTACCTCCATGGAACATCACAACTCCCGGTGATAATATCAAAAGAGTTAAAACCCGAGGAAAAAGCTCAACTCATTGATGTTCTGAAATCGCACAAGAAGGCAATTGCATGGAAAATTTCCGACATACAAGGAGTCAGTCCAAACTACTGCACACACAAGATCCTCATGGAAAATGATTTCAAACCATCCATACAAAGGCAGAGAAGGGTAAATTCTAAGATTCAGGACGTGGTCAAACAAGAGGTTATCAAACTCTTAGATGCTGGATTGATCTACCCAATATCCGACTCACCTTGGGTTAGCCCTGTTCAAGTCGTACCAAAGAAAGGAGGAATGACGCTCATTACAAACGAAGAAAATGAGCTTATACCAACTCGGACGGTTACCGGTTGGAGGGTTTGGATCGATTACCGGAAGTTAAACGAAGCAACTCGCAAAGATCACTTACCGCTTCCGTTTATTGACCAAATGCTCGAAAGGTTATCAGGAAACGAATTCTACTGTTTCCTTGATGGTTTTTCCGGGTATTTCCAAAACCCGCTCGATCCGAAGGACCAAGAGAAGACAACGTTCACGTGTCCCTACGGAACGTTCGAATACCGACGAATGCCGTTTGGATTATGCAACGCACCTGCAACATTTCAAAGATGCATGGTTGCAATTTTCCTTAACATGATTGAATAATGCATGGAAGTCTTTATGGACGATTTCTCTGTCTTTGGAGACTCCTTCACATCATGTCTATCCAACCTCGATAGAATGCTCGCCAAGTGTGAAGAATCAAACCTCGTGTTAAATTGGGAAAAATGTCATTTTATGGTGAAGGAAGGAATAGTTTTAGGACATCGAATATCAAAGTCCGGAATTGAAGTAGACAAAGCAAAGGTCGAAACCATTGCCAAACTTCCACCACCAACCAACGTCAAGTCCATTAGAAGCTTTCTAGGACATGCTGGGTTTTACCGCCGTTTTATCAAGGACTTCTCCAAGATTTCTTGACCTATCACCCACCTTCTAGGAAAAGACATCAAGTTTGTGTTTGACGAGAACTGCATGAAGGCTTTCAACTACCTAAAGAAGGAGCTTACAAATGCACCAATCATGGTCGCTCCAGATTGGAGCCTACCATTTGAGATCATGTGCGATGCTAGTGACTTCGCAGTTGGGGCAGTTCTAGGTCAAAGGAAGGATAATCACTTTCGACCAATCTATTACGCTAGCAAAACACTTACAGATGCTCAAGAGAACTATACAACTACAGAAAAAGAGCTGCTAGCCGTGGTATTTGCCTTTGACAAATTTAGATCCTACCTAATATTGTCTAAAACCATAATATATACGGATCACTCAGCTCTAAAATACCTCTTCAAAAAGCAAGACGCAAAGCCTAGATTGTTATGATGGATTCTCCTCCTACAAGAATTCGATATCGAGATAAAAGATAAGAAAGGAGCAGAAAATGTCACCGCAGATCATTTAAGTTGACTTGAAAATCCGTCAATGGAACAACTTGCAGAAAGAGATACTAAAGATCGATTTCCAGAAGAGCAGTTAATGAGTTCAGGAGAACAAATACAAGGCTCGCAATTTATGGACGATCCTTGGTTTGCAGACATTGCCAATTTTGTAGTTGGAGGGATCACAAGAAAAGGGATGATCTCATCGCGAAGACAAAAATTCTTCCGCGACGTCAAACTTTTGGGATGATCCATATTTGTTCAAAGTCTGTCCCGACCAAATAGTAAGAAGATGTCGATGGGAAAGACGCTGAACATATACTCCACCGAAGCCATCATGGACCCACCGGAGGACATCATGCAGCTAATCTGACAGCAAAGAAAGTCTACGACTCAGGATTCTACTGGCCTACCATTTTCAGAGACGCACAAGACTTGGTGAAACGCTGCGATATTTGCCAAAGGTTTGGAAATATCACAACGTATAACGAAATGCCATTGACGAATATCCAAGCATGTGAAATATTTGACATATGGGGATTAGACTTCATGGGACCATTTCCGAAATCTTACTGAAAAGAATACATTCTAGTAGTTGTCGATTACGTATCAAGATGGGCAGAAGCCCAAGCCTTTCCAACAAATGATTCAAGGGTCGTAACCAAGTTCTTAAAACAACTATTCTGTCAGTTCGGAACACCTCGAGCAATCATCAGCGATCGAGGCACGTACTTTTGCAATACATTGTTTATGAAACTATTGCAACAATATGGTGTTACCCACAAAACCTCTACGGCCTATCACCCGCTGACGAATGGGCAAGCAGAGATTACAACCCGTGCACTAAAAAGGATCTTGGAACGAACAGTTGGTTAACACAAGGAAAGATGGGTAGACAAGCTAGACGATGCTTTATGGGCATTTCGGACAGCTTATAAAACGCCATTAGGAACAACCCCCTATAGGCTCGTTTATGGAAAGGCATGTCATCTCCCGACTGATCTAGAACACAAAGCTTACTGGGCACTGAAGAACTGTAGTTTAGATCCTACGATAACAGGAACGCACCGGAGAATGCAGCTAAATGAGCTAGCAGAGTTGAGGGATCAAGCTTACGAAAGTTCCTACAAATTTAAGGAAAGAACCAAGTTGCTCCACGATTCAAAGTTCCGCCCCACACGCTTCAATCCAGGTGATAAAGTTCTACTCTTTAACTCCCGATTTAAGAAATTTTCTAGTAAGTTCAAAACACGATGGAGCGGGCCCTTCACAATCTCTAAAGAATTTCCCTATGGTGCCATCGAACTCCAAGCTCCAGACGGAAATTTCAAAGTAAACGGTCACCGATTAAAACACTACGTAGAAGACTTTCCCTCAAATGAGGAGGTCTATAACCATGAACCACCCTAATAGAAAAATGGGTATAAAAGAGTCAACCTACGAGACTCGATAAACAAAGCGCTCTTGGGAGGCATCCCAAGCCAATCTTACGTTTTCAGCATTAATTTTCCTTTACTGTTATGTTTGAACTAATCCATTTTTTATGCAGTACCTCGCCTTACAAAAGACTAATGATTTTAGACCATTAACCTTTTGTATTTTGCAGGATGAGTTTGCAGTCAGACAGAGCATGAGCCCCCAGTCGGAGACGCTCGCGTGCCATGCATCACTCCCGGAGTTCATCACTGGGTAGTAGCATGAGGACTGTCAGGGGATCCCAGTCACCACCTCCTAGGTTAGATAAGATTTTGGTAGACTCGGTGGAGGTGTACGTTCAGGAGTCATTCATGTTACATCCCATCCATTCCAGGTTACCTTCATCTCACCGACCAGTAGGACAGACCGCAGGGACCTCTAGAGTACCCACCTTTGAGCATGGGGTTACTACTACGGATCCTGCTGTCACTTGGTCTATACTAAGAGCCCTTGAGGTCCAGCACAACGCCATCTCTGAGATCCACACAGCTCTGGGCCTTACCTCCACACCTGTGTGCCCCTTTCAGATGGGACCTGATCCCGCTCCGCACATTCCACCGTGGGACTTATTCCCACCTTGGAGCTTGACTGCGCAGGACCACCCCACTTTCATGGACCCACTAGAGGAGGAGACTACGTCCCCTGTCTATACCATCGAGGATTCAGCATATCCTACATCGATCGTGGATAACACGATCTTTATGGATGATTACTTCACCGATTGGGAGGCACTCTATGCTGACATAGATTAGCTTTTATTAGTTATTTTATGTTTGATATTAACTCATATTGACACTTGTGTTTTCTGAAGGATGTGTACTATGCAGAATTCAAAGTAGAATTTGTGGAACAAGTTCATTTTTAATGAGCCTGGTCCATTTCCAGCAAATTCACACACTTGAATCTGGTCCATAAAATCCAATGGCAACGCACGCAGCACAAGGAAGTATCTCTTCTAACCTTATTTTGCTTGATTTAACACGCTAAAATTCTAAGTAAAACTCTAAGTGTGGGATTACTACTCACAAATAGAAAATGACTTCGAAAATATTGACCCCTATTCAAAAATCTAAGTGTGGGATTGGCGTAACTTAGAAGTAGAACATTAGGGACAATGTTCTTTTAAGTGTGGGATAGCAGTAGTATTGACTACTGTATTGCAACATAAACTTTTGATCAAACTTTTTAGCAAAACTCAGATTTTCAGCAAAATTTTCAAAATTTTTGAATCAAGGATAGTCAAAAAGGGTATTTCTGGTCAACAAAAGTTCAAAAGGTTTGGCAAATCGGCTATGATCAGCAAAACTCTTTGATAACTTTCAAACCAAGTTTCAAAACAAGCGATTGCATGACTAGGTACAAAACCACCCAAAATGAGTGAGGAATCTTGAGCCATATAAGAGCATCCATCTTTAATGCTTCACTTTTCAATTGTGAGTGTGTCGATGTACGCTCTCTAGAATCAGAACTTGTTCAAGGAATACATTTTGAGATTACAAAAATGGGAGTCATACGTGACGAAGGTGCAATTAGAAGACCTCGACATTTCCTAGGTTAAGAACACTCTCATAAAACCCTTGCTTTCAAACCTAACCAATGCTCACCTTCAGCATTGAAGATCAGCGGAAAACATGCTGAGCCTTAGCCTTTTCATTTCAAAAAATCACTTCAAAAGCCAATCCCTTCTTTCATCTTTTGGCCATAGCCTACATTTCTATTATGTCAGAAGAATTGTTATAAGAAGTACGGAGCGTTCCCCAAAGGATGATCATCATCCGTAAAAGGAGCTCCAAGAAAAAGAAATTCAGCAAAAGCAAAGTTGCCGAAGAAATCAAAAAACCCAAGGATCATTTAAAGCCGAGGGAAAGGTTTTTCAAAGAAGAAAAAGCTACGAAAAGAAGGCTCTCAAAGAGAGAAATCCAAAAGGAGGTATCAACTAAAATGTCAAAGATAAGTCATCACAGACAACTCTTAGGCTATATTAAAACCCCCAAATAAACCACCTACAAAACCCTTCATCCATATACACCACTTCCACCCTCTTGCGAATGTCTAGGGATAATTAGCACTGTCCTCATTTAAGTATTGTAGATTTGATTCTCGGTCAAGCTTATGACAACGGAAGAGCTACATGACTGGCCCCTGAGTGAATTAGAAGTTAGGAAACCCGATACACTTGAGTGAATTGAGTGACCACCTATGAGGGCCCTAGTCATGTATATCTTACAATATGAAGATTGAAAAGAGAGCTTGTTAGAACCAAAGGTTTGGGGAAACATCAAAGGATGGAACCTCGTCCGAAATCTTTTTACCAAACTTGCAGGAATCAAAGTTCTCCGGAATACGAAGACACCCTTCTAACCTTTCATCATAATTTTATGAAGGTTTGCTTGAGGACAAGCAAAGCTCTAAGTGTGGGATACTTGATATCGCATAAAAAGTCACGTTTTTACCACCGATATCTCTCTCATTCTAGAGCAATACTTGGCATTTGGACTCAAACAACGCACAAATCATTGATAATATGCTACGAAGATCAAAACAAGGTTGCACGAGCAAAATCAGGCAAAACGGCTGAAAAACGAAGATTCCACGCACGTTTGAAGATTCAAGGCATCAAAACGAGATTTCAAGACAAAAGAGACCATCACCAACATCCATCTGATCCAAGATGTTCGTTTTCAAATTACGAATCCAACAGAAGAAGAATCAACAAAAACGGACGAAGAATGAAGATTCTACGTACGCCGGAAAATCCAAACGATTCGTATGACACATCTAAAGTTTAGAGACATATTTTTGGGATTTCTTTTCATGAAAAGCTTCGTTTTTGAATTGCGATTCCAACGCAAAAAGAATCAATGCAAACGGACGCATAACGAAGAAAACACACACGAATCGAGAAACGAGGCAACAGGCGACGAACCGGTGCGGGGGGGGGGGGGGGGGGGGCAGCCGCCGCCGGCCAGCTACCCTACCGCCGCCACTCACCCGCACGGATCGTGCTTTTTTGTCCTTTCGTGTACCTGGTGCTAGACATTTACGTGTTTTTTCGTACCTGGTGCACCACCTTTTCCACCTTTTTCGTACCCGGTGCCACCACCTTTTCCACCTTTTGCTATTGTGAGCTTCCACTGCTAAAATTCACCAAAACTCTCCTATAAATAGAAAGGATGAGGCTCATTATAAAGACACACCCACCACACCAAGGTACTAGGATACCTAGATACCTACACATATACACATTCCACATTTCTTTATTGTAATATTAGTGGTAATTCTTCCTAGTTAATTAGACTAGCTAATTAACTAGTCAAGGAAGATTTATACGGAGGTGCTCCGAGACGCATATTTTAGCTACGAGTTATTGTACTTCTTTCCAGGTGTTAATCTATCTTTCATATTTAATATGCTTGTCCTTTCTTTAATAAATTTAAATATGCATCCTAGAATTACCATGATTAGCTAAATAACTCAATTGTCTGCTATGATAGTTGTTTAGAAAAGTATTAAATATGTAACTATGTGGTATGTTATGAGATTGCGGGTGGTTTACCTTGCAAATGGATATAAGAATTAAATCTTTATCGTTTATTGTAACACACCCAAATTTATTGTTTAGCGGAAGCAAGATTTGGGTGTTACTAATCAATATTCAAAGCACAGAGATTAATAGTAAATGACTCTATATGCGTCGTTTTAACAGAATGTATTAATAGCAAAATGTTTACAAGGTTTGAAGCTACATATAGCTCGTGTTCGTTTAAAATGAGAGATTTCAATACATAAATACTTATACAAAATATATTAATGCAAGAAAATCTCTATTGTCTGCATGCTGACTCGAGCTATAGTTTCCTGGGGCAATCCTGCCTACTGCTTTGTACCTGCGATACATGCTAAAATGGGTCAGCTAACGCTGGTGAGCTCACAGGTTTGAGTATCAAATAAGTTGTATGAACCGCAAGATTTAAATAGTTGATTTGCATCCAGCAAATGATAGTGGTAACAGTATACAGCCATGAGCACATAGTTGAGCTTAACTCGTGGGTCAGGACACAGCCTGAGCGTTTTTGCCTCCACGGATGCCTAATCAACATCTGTCTTCCTTAAATATTAGTACGTCCGTTTACCCGGTTAGTGCTTGCTAACCCGGACGAGGTGGGTCAATCCTATATGGTACCATATACTAATATTCACGCTACAAATGTATTAACAGCTATGCTGATGGAGGGCTTTAAAAGATTAGTTGTGTAAAACTCATGTAGTACATGTAAAAGTTGTACTTGCGTTCCCGCGTTAAAACAAGCAATATATCACACCCCTGAGTAAAAATAGTAAAAGAGGGGCTATGAGACTCACCTGAGTCTTTAGAGTTTATATCAATAAACTGAGATTGATGAGTCAGGAATCGAAGTCCAAAGACTTGTAATCTGAGGGTGTCCACGACACGCGATGGTTATAAACATGCGAAGGTATCTATCAAGACTACCTTGTAGTTGTTCGTTCAACTTATAATGTCCAAATGATTACAATTTGGTTGATTGTTTAAGTGTTTGAAAATGTGTACGGCCCGTTGGTGATTGTTGGTAATAATAATATTATCATTATTCTTGAAAAACGTGTTCCAAAGTGTTTTAGAAGTCATGTCGCATTCGTGTTTGATGTTATACAAGTTTAACACTTTGTGTGAAAATTTAATTGTAACGCTGTTACTCGTGACCCTAGGGTAAGGGCGAAGCCCGTTAATGACGGGGGTCCGGGGGCAGCGCCCCTGGTAGCGGGGTCCAAGGGGCGGCAGCCCCTGGCGGGGTCCAAGGGGCAGAGCCCCTGGCTGGGGTCGAGCTGACTTGAATTTCGGTGAAATTGAGTGTCAAATTTTGAGTCTCAAAACTTAGTGAAAAATGAGTTTTAAACTCTCTGTTTTTTGCGACACAGCATGCGACACAATGGTCATGTATGCGACACAAGGGTTGTGTCGCACAAGAATGCGACACAAGAGCTTAGCGACACAAAGGTTGTGTCGCATAAGTGTACGATGCTGATTTAACAGCGACATAGTGATTGTGTCGCATGGGATTTGCGACATAAGGTACGACATAAAGGATCTTATGCGACACAAGGCTTGTGTCGCAAAGATGAACACTCAGACAGTCCCCAGCGACTGTCGTGGTTTTCAAACCCAAAACCCAAATCTAACTCGTTTTTAGGCTATAAAATCATGTTTTCCTCATACATTTGGACAATACTAAGTTGTGTAAACATTATAACACCGAAATAATACACCAAATTGAGTAGATCTAAATATTTAGAGAATTTCTTACAATTTCAAATCGAAGCTAGAGGAGGCCGAAAATGATGATGATGCTTTTGTAAATCTTGTTCCTTGCTTGATGGTGATTCCGAAAATGTAAGTTTTGTGGTCGGATTTGATAAATCCGAAAATTTGGTGGTGATGGGTTTGAGAGTGTTTAGTGGTGTGTGTGTGTTTTTGATGAATGTAAATGAAAGAAAGAGGGAAAGTGGAGGTGGGGTGTAGGTGAAAGCCTCACCTTTTTCAGTCCCCGCAATCACGCTCCGTGCGATGTTCGTTCTCCCGCTCGTTTAAACGTTAAATGTTTATTTTATACTTTTAAATATACGAATAATTACCCAATATTTTTGTTGAAGTATTTTACTAAATACCTAATGGTTGCGTTATAAAATATAACTTTAACTTGTTTCTATTTGTTTGCGCGTTTAATGTTCTAATTGTGTAGATGTTTCTTCGTGCGATGCGAATTAATTACAAAATATTATCAAATAGTATTTTGAATAATTACTGTTATTAAATAATGTCATATTACTTAATAAAATCGTTCACCAACGCCCATATTAATTGAACCGAATTACATTCGACTTGAAAATTGCACGATTCAATCAAATCGTATAATTGTATATATATTAAACAATATATATATATTGGTACATTAATTAGCCTAACACATAACTAATTACATGTATTACACTTGATTAGGCACTAATTACTAGTCCTAATTTGATGGGTGTCACATTCTCCCCCTGTTAGGAGAATTTCGTCCCGAAATTTAGTTTGAAGTCGTGTTTGGAGTAGCGTCAGCAAATGACTGAGGATACTTGAGTCGCATCTGGTCCTCCCGTTCCCAGGTGAATTCCGGCCCACGTCGTGAATTCCACCTGACTTTGACAATGGGAATACGACTTTGTTTGAGTTGTTTGACCTCACGGTCCATGATTTCGGCGGGTTCTTCAATAAAATGAAGCTTGTCGTCAACTCGAATTTCATCGAGTGGAATGATAAGTGTCTCATCAGACAGACACTTCTTTAAATTTGAAATGTGAAAAGTGGGATGCACACTGCTGAGCTCGGATGGCAATTGCAGTCGATATGCCACTGGACCTATCCTCTCGAGGATCTCGAATGGTCCAATGTATCTGGGATTCAATTTCCCGCGTTTACCGAATCGGATAACACCTTTCCAAGGTGAAACTTTGAGTAGCACTCGATCCCCAACCTGGAACTCGAGTGGTTTGCGTCTCACGTCAGCATAACTTTTCTGACGATCACGTGCAGCTTTGAGTTTGTTTTGGATCTCGAAGATCTTTTCAGTTGTTTCGTGAATGATCTCAGGACCAGTGAGTTGACTGTCTCCTACTTCGGTCCAACAAATCGGTGAGCGGCACTTACGACCGTAGAGTGCCTCAAAGGGTGCAGCCTTAATGCTGGTGTGATAGCTGTTGTTGTACGAAAACTCGCACAATGGTAGATGTTTTTCCCAATTTACACCGAAATCAACTACGCAGGCTCGTAGCATGTCTTCCAGTGTTTGAATGGTCCGTTCACTTTGGCCGTCGGTTTGAGGATGGTATGCGGTACTCATATCAAGACGGGTACCCAATGATTTTTGAAGTGATTGCCAAAAGTGAGATGTGAAGCGACTATCCCTATCGGAGATAATTGAGATTGGAACACCGTGTCGAGAAACAACCTCTTTGATGTAGATTTGTGTGAGGCGTTCCATCTTGTCGGTTTCCTTGATTGCCAGAAAATGAGCAGATTTTGTGAGACGATCAACAATCACCCAAATGGTATCGCAACCGCTCAATGACTTTGGTAGTTTAGTTATGAAATCCATGGCAATTTGTTCCCATTTCCATTCAGGAATGCTGGGTTGTTGGAGTAAACCAGAAGGTTTTTGGTATTCGGCTTTGACTTTCGAGCAAGTAAGACACTTGCTGACGTATGTAGCGATTTCAGCTTTCATATTCGGCCACCAATAAAATTCCTTGATGCCGTGATACATTTTGTCAGATCCAGGATGGATAGAATATTTGGACTTGTGAGCTTCATCCATCACCAAGTCTCGCAGGTTTCCAAAACTGGGTAACCAGATTCGGCTTAAGAAATACCTAACCCCGTTAGGTTTGATTTCGAATTGTTTGTCCATGCCTCGTAAGGCTTCGTTCTTGATATTATCGGGTTTCAGAGCTTCGAGTTGAGCAGTGAGAATCTGAATGTTTAGATCATTGTGAATGGTTATACTGAGGGCTCGGACTCGAAGTGGTTTCGTTCGTTCCTTTCGACTGAGGGCATCGGCAACAACATTTTCCTTGCCTGGGTGGTATTTGATTTCGCAGCCATAATCGGTGAGCAACTCGACCCAACAGCGTTGTCGCATATTAAGGTCTTTTTGGTCAAAGATGTGCTGGAGACTTTTATAATCGGTGAATATGGTACTTCGTGTACCATAACGGTAGTGTCTCCAGATTTTGAGGGCGAACACCACGGCCCCTAGCTCGAGGTCGTGGGTCGTGTAGTTCTTCTCATGAACTTTGAGTTGTCGAGAAGCGTAAGCAATGACCTTATCTCGTTGCATCAACACGCAACCGAGACCTTGGTGGGAAGCATCGCAGTATACCACGAAGTCGTCGGTGCCTTCGGGTAAGGATAGAATAGGAGCACTGCAAAGCTTGAGTTTTAATAGCTGAAATGCTGACTCTTGTTTATCAGTCCAATCGAACTTCTTTTCCTTCTGAGTCAGTGTCGTGAGTGGTTGAGCTATTTTGGAGAAATTTTCGATGAAACGACGATAATACCCGGCCAATCCTAGAAATTGGCGTACTTCGGTTGGAGTAGTTGGCGCTTGCCAGTTTTTGATAGCCTCGATTTTCGATGGATCTACGTGAATTCCTTGACTATCAACAACATGTCCAAGGAATTGAACGGATTGTATCCAGAATTCACACTTGGAGAATTTGGCATATAACTCCTCGTGTTTAAGTAGCGCTAGGATGGTTTTGAGGTGTTGTGCGTGTTCTCGTTCGTTGCGCGAATAGATGAGGATGTCATCGATAAAGACAATGACAAACTTGTCGAGATAGGGTTTACACACCCGATTCATAAGGTCCATGAATACAGCCGGTGCGTTTGTTAAACCGAAGGGCATCACTTGAAATTCATAATGCCCGTAACGAGTTCGGAAAGCAGTTTTCGGAATGTCGGTGTCGCGAACTCGAAGTTGATGATAACCTGACCGAAGATCGATCTTTGAATAAATACTCGATCCTTGTAGTTGGTCAAACAGGTCATCGATGCGAGGAAGTGGATACCGGTTCTTGACGGTCAACTTGTTCAACTCTCGGTAGTCGATACACATTCGGAAAGAACCGTCTTTCTTTTTCACGAATAAGACCGGAGCTCCCCATGGTGAAGAACTCGGTCTAATAAATCCTCTGTCCAGGAGTTCCTGTAACTGGGTGGACAACTCCTGAAGTTCGGATGGGGCTAGGCGGTATGGTGCTCGGGCTACCGGTGCGGCACCCGGCACGAGATCGATCGAGAACTCAACCTGTCTATGTGGAGGTAAGCCAGGTAGTTCTTCCGGAAAGACTTCGGGAAAGTCTCTAACGATTGGCACATCCTCAAGTCGCTTCTCCTCCGACTTTTTCTCCGTGATGTGCGCGAGGATTGCTGGATAACCCTTTCTAAGAAATTTTCGGGTTTTCAAACAAGAGATGATGTTTAGTCTCGCACTGCCAGTCTCCCCCTGTATGATCAAGGTTCTACCGACGGCGAGAGGAATGCGGACGATTTTATCGTAACAGATGATTTCGGCTCGATGTTTGGACAACCAGTCCATTCCGATGATGACGTCGAAACTCCCAATTTCAATAGGCATAAGGTCGATCGAAAAGGTTTCATCGGCTAGTTTTAAAGTGCAATTAGGTATCACACTGTTGGTTTCTATGAGTTTACCGTTTGCTAGCTCTACAGTGTACTTAACATCTAAGGCAATAGGAGTGATGTCAAGTAAGGGGTAAAACTCGTCAGAAATAAAGCTCCTATCGGCACCAGTATCAAATAGGACAAAAGCAGTTAAGTCGTTGAGGAGGAACATACCCGAGACCACATTCGGATCCTACCGGGCGTCCCCAGAGTTGAGTACGAACGCTCTACCTTTTGCGTTGTTGTTGTTGTTGCTCTTTTTCTTCAGGTTTGGGCAATCATTCTTGAAGTGCCCGGTGTTTCCACATCCGAAACATGTCTTGGGTGCCTTGGGGTTATAGTTGGAGTTGTTGTTGTTGGTGGGGGATCTACAGTCCTTGGTGAGGTGTCCATACCTCTTGCAGTTGTTGCAATAAGGATCGCAAGGACCTTCATGGTGGCGGTTGCACTTGGAAAAGTAGGGCTTGTTCCCGGTGTAACCACGCCTGGGTTCGGTGGTTGAGTTGTAGGCTTTGATGGTGTCGGGTTTCTTGTTTTGGTTGTTGCTGTGGTTGTCAGACCACTTCCTTTTGAGGTGGCTGGAGGAAGAAGTGGGTGGTTCTGAGTCCTCGTTCATGGCCATGAGTTCATGAGCCAATCGGATAGCACCATCAATGGTGGTCTGGTTTGAGGAGGCGACGTTCCCCCGGACAGGCTCCGGAAGACCGCGGATGTACCTTCGGACCTTATCGGGTTCGGTGCTCACCATTGCTGGGTGAAGGATGGCAAGCTGTTGGAATCTGGCGGTATATCCATCAATGTCAGTTCCCTGCACCTTTAGGTGCCAGAACTCTTCCTCCAGCTTTTGGAGTTGTTCGATGGGACAATACTTAGCAGTAAGCATTGTCTTCAGTTCCTCCCAAGGGAGTAGGTAGGCGGTATCGATACCCACAGACTGGGCATATGAATTCCACCATGAGAGTGCACCATCCTCGAGGGTGCAGGTGGAGTACTTGACTCTGTCCTCTTCCGCACATTTGCTGATGTGGAAGACGGACTCCATTTTCTTGAACCATCTGATCAGTCCGATGGCTCCTTCAGTTCCCTTGAAATTCAAGGGTTTGCAGCTCAGGAAGTCCTTGTATGAACAAGGTTTGGATTGAGGCCCGTTGGCAGCTGTATCTTCGCTGCCTGAACTGGGTTGTCGGGTAGCCATAGCTTGAGCCACGCTTTGGGCTATGAGTTGGGCGATTTCAGTTTCGCTGAAGGTGAATCGCTTCGGTGGCATCTTGCTGAACAAGATCAAGAAAAGACAATGAGATTCTTGTGTGAAATTCTGATGTATCACATGTGTATATTATGGAATATACGATATAAAGTGATAATTATATTTCATTTAAATAGCCAAGTTTGGTACATGACACGAGTTTTCAAAAGATTACATAATACGGGGAGTACAAAAGGTACCGGGAATTGTTACATCCGGTTAGAATAGTAAAAGTCCTACATAGATAGATATAGATTACAAGATGACAGCCACACTAGTTCTAATGCAAGTTGATCCTTTCCATTAGCGTGACGAGTCGATCAACGGTGGCTGCGAGTCTGCTGGTTTGTCGGGCGTTGTCTTCTGCCAATGCTAGTCGTTGTACCAGCATTCTTGAGTATTCTTCAGTCTCTTGCAGGCGCTGCTCGCATTGTTCCAACCTGAGTCGCAAAAGTTCGACTTCTGTTCCCGATTCCACCACTCGGTCGTGGAGTATGTTCATGTTGTTAACGGTGTTTTCGTGGTCCTCGGAGACTTGATTGATACGTTCAAGTGCTGTGAGTCTCCAATTTTCATTGGTTTCTTGCAAAGCGACATCCATGGTACGAAGTCGTTGCTCGTGACCGTCCAGCCTAGCGGCCAAGGCCGGCAGAGTGAAGTGGGTAGGATACGGGCCAGCTCGAGGCAACCTGGCGTTCCTCCTAGCTACCCTCGGGTTCTGCGACCCGGATTGAGAGCGTGACGAATTGGGTGGTGTGTTTGCCATTCTGAGACAAAGCGGTAAAAAGAGTGAGGCCTATCTATGTATATATATATATATACATATATATATATATATACATAATAGCCTAAGGTGTCTAGCACATACATGTTTGGGTCCCGGTTTCTCTCGTGGTCAGAGTCAACTAGTGTATCCTGTTCAGTCATGATTCCTTTCAGATTCCACATCATATTCTTTTAATTATACATAGTTGATCAGGCTATGTTAAATTAAACCAATACCATGTAGTCATTGAACCTAATCATACTTAATAAGGAATACTGCCTAACGGTCATAGTCTAGGCCCACTAAATGCAACCTAGTTCACTATAACCTTAGGCTCTGATACCAATCTGTAACACCCCCAAATTTATTGTTTAGCGGAAGCAAGATTTGGGTGTTACTAATCAATATTCAAAGCACAGAGATTAATAGTAAACGACTCTATATGCGTCGTTTTAACAGAATGTATTAATAGCAAAATGTTTACAAGGTTTGAAGCTACATATAGCTCGTGTTCGTTTAAAATGAGAGATTTCAATACATAAATACTTATACAAAATATATTAATGCAAGAAAATCTCTATTGTCTGCATGCTGACTCGAGCTATAGTTTCCTGGGGCAATCCTGCCTACTGCTTTGTACCTGCGATACATGCTAAAATGGGTCAGCTAACGCTGGTGAGCTCACAGGTTTGAGTATCAAATAAGTTGTATGAACCGCAAGATTTAAATAGTTGATTTGCATCCAGCAAATGATAGTGGTAACAGTATACAGCCATGAGCACATAGTTGAGCTTAACTCGTGGGTCAGGACACAGCCTGAGCGTTTTCGCCTCCACGGATGCCTAATCAACATCCGTCTTCCTTAAATATTAGTACGTCCGTTTACCCGGTTAGTGCTTGCTAACCCGGACGAGGTGGGTCAATCCTATATGGTACCATATACTAATATTCACGCTACAAATGTATTAACAACTATGCTGATGGAGGGCTTTAAAAGATTAGTTGTGTAAAACTCATGTAGTACATGTAAAAGTTGTACTTGCGTTCCCGCGTTAAAACAAGCAATATATCACACCCCTGAGTAAAAATAGTAAAAGAGGGGCTATGAGACTCACCTGAGTCTTTAGAGTTTATATCAATAAACTGAGATTGATGAGTCAGGAATCGAAGTCCAAAGACTTGTAACCTGAGGGTGTCCACGACACGCGATGGTTATAAACATGCGAAGGTATCTATCAAGACTACCTTGTAGTTGTTCGTTCAACTTATAATGTCCAAATGATTACAATTTGGTTGATTGTTTAAGTGTTTGAAAATGTGTACGGCCCGTTGGTGATTGTTGGTAATAATAATATTATCATTATTCTTGAAAAACGTGTTCCAAAGTGTTTTAGAAGTCATGTCGCATTCGTGTTTGATGTTATACAAGTTTAACACTTTGTGTGAAAATTTAGTTGTAACGCTGTTACTCGTGACCCTAGGGTAAGGGCGAAGCCCGTTAATGACGGGGGTCCGGGGGCAGCGCCCCTGGTAGCGGGGTCCAAGGGGCGGCAGCCCCTGGCGGGGTCCACGGGGCAGAGCCCCTGGCTGGGGTCGAGCTGACTTGAATTTCGGTGAAATTGAGTGTCAAATTTTGAGTCTCAAAACTTAGTGAAAAATGAGTTTTAAACTCTCTGTTTTTAGCGACACAGCATGCGACACAATGGTCATGTATGCGACACAAGGGTTGTGTCGCACAAGAATGCGACACAAGAGCTTAGCGACACAAAGGTTGTGTCGCATAAGTGTACGATGCTGATTTAACAGCGACATAGTGATTGTGTCGCATGGGATTTGCGACATAAGGTACGACATAAAGGATCTTATGCGACACAAGGCTTGTGTCGCAAAGATGAACACTCAGACACTCCCCAGCGACTGTCGTGGTTTTCAAACCCAAAACCCAAATCTAACTCGTTTTTAGGCTATAAAATCATGTTTTCCTCATACATTTGGACAATACTAAGTTGTGTAAACATTATAACACCGAAATAATACACCAAATTGAGTAGATCTAAATATTTAGAGAATTTCTTACAATTTCAAATCGAAGCTAGAGGAGGCCGAAAATGATGATGATGCTTTTGTAAATCTTGTTCCTTGCTTGATGGTGATTCCGAAAATGTAAGTTTTGTGGTCGGATTTGATAAATCCGAAAATTTGGTGGTGATGGGTTTGAGAGTGTTTAGTGGTGTGTGTGTGTTTTTGATGAATGTAAATGAAAGAAAGAGGGAAAGTGGAGGTGGGGTGTAGGTGAAAGCCTCACCTTTTTCAGTCCCCGCAATCACGCTCCGTGCGATGTTCGTTCTCCCGCTCGTTTAAACGTTAAATGTTTATTTTATACTTTTAAATATACGAATAATTACCCAATATTTTTGTTGAAGTATTTTACTAAATACCTAATGGTTGCGTTATAAAATATAACTTTAACTTGTTTCTATTTGTTTGCGCGTTTAATGTTCTAATTGCGTAGATGTTTCTTCGTGCGATGCGAATTAATTACAAAATATTATCAAATAGTATTTTGAATAATTACTGTTATTAAATAATGTCATATTACTTAATAAAATCGTTCACCAACGCCCATATTAATTGAACCGAATTACATTCGACTTGAAAATTGCACGATTCAATCAAATCGCATAATTGTATATATATTAAACAATATATATATATTGGTACATTAATTAGCCTAACACATAACTAATTACATGTATTACACTTGATTAGGCACTAATTACTAGTCCTAATTTGATGGGTGTCACATTTATATGCCCAACTCATGTTATGACTAAAACTTTATCCAAAAATGAACGTAGCTAACTCATGGGGTATAGGTTACTTAGTTATACAATGTTAGATTGAATCATTGAGCTCGGCATGGCCGGTGTTCTCTAGACCAAAATAGGATCCAAGAGACACGGAACATGGGAGTAGGGTAGATTAAGATTAAATTCATATAGACGATATTTTTGAGATAACTTTTTGAATATCCTCAACTTAGATAATACTTTTGTATGCTTAAATTGAACTGTTGCTTTGATCGTCTTATTGCATGTTCTTGTTTGATTGTTGCCTTAGGATCATCATAATAGAAAAAATTTAAACGGCATTAAACATCGTGAAATAATATGACGGCCCCAATTCGACTATTCTTTGATATAGTACTGGAAACGCTTATGGCGGAGTACAAATGTATGGAAGTCAAGAACGACCGAATGTAGTTGTATTATGAATCGAATAACAAACGTATTACTTAGGTTTCTATTTGTGGCATAAATCATCCCTGTTTTGTTGCATCCCTGAGTAATGATGATAAGTGATGACATGTTATCCGGCCGTCTAGACCAGTTAGCCCAACCTATTCCGGTGAGGATAACCCTCATTCATAAGATTGTTTATTCAACAAACTCTGCCATGATTCGGGCATCTCTGACGACCGAGATTGGGGAATAGGATTCGAGGTTAACTGTCGGATAATGTGGGTGTACATTTGAGAGAACTTTCTGTGTATACTTTAATATATTGTGCAATCCACGTGACATTATATTTGCCTAATTGTGGACACCTCCATGTTAGCCCGATAGAAGGATTGTAGCAATAGCTCACATCAACTTACGAACTTATCTCCATTAAAACTCTCCATATTTAAAAACTTCTAAACCACGTTATAGTAGACAATCGCTTTAATTGCTAAATGCCCGAAGTAACCTCCACTTTTTAATTCAGTCTAGTTTAATTTAGGATCGAAAACCCAAAACCAAAACCAACTCTTTTAACCCCAGCTAAATACATAAAAGCTTCAAAACCCCCTAGTTTCAATTTGTCGCACTTTGAAGAACGATCCTAGGTCATACTTGTCCTTTGCTAGCCCTTTGATTAGCATAATAAGTAACCCTAGTCCCCAGCCTTATAAATTAAAAACCCACTGCTGTGTCACGTCACCATTAGAAATCCCAACGATCAGTGCGTGTCGCAACACATGCATTGGACCAAAATATGACAAGTAGTTTGCTTGTACTCTTGGTGATGGAATCTTTCCAAGAAGGAAGAAACAAATGGAGTAGTGTCAAACACTACAAGCCAAGAGAGTAGTGTCAAACACTACAAGACAAGAGTGTTGAGACAAACACTACAAGACAAACTCTTTTATCATCCATCCATTATATATTTACATTTATATATGTATATAAACTTGTTATTTTATTTATTTAATCTAACTCCTTAAATTAAATAAACAAAACTTACACAAACTAGATTATTTGATTAAAATTATATATAAGTACTATACTTAGTATATTTCTCTAATCAAATAAAGTATAAATAAAGTATAAGTACCATACCTATAATAATTCATACATTTATGAATTCTATATTATTACTATCTCCATAATAATTACAAAAGTTGTGATATTTTAAATACAAATCATATTCATATACTAAAATATCATTTAATGTGTCGGCTTGTTATTGGTGTGACCCTATAGGATCATATGTTATTAGCAATATTATTTTATGATCATTCTTGGGTATATAGGTATAACAATCCCACTCACCGAAATTCCCAATCTCTTAACTCAGTAGTCTAATATCACCGAGTCTTCGGATTATCTGAGAATACAACAAAATAATAAGTTACTAACTCATTTATAATAATACAACTCATTTCAAAATGTATCACTTAAAGATAATAATCACAATTATTAAATATACATATTTATTTCATAATCAAATACATTAAGGTATTATAAGTATCATAATATTAATGTACCCTTTCTTAGTTTCTTAAACATATATATACATTACAAATACAACACAATATTAAAACTTATTTGTTCCCGTTATAACCCGTACCCGATCGGCTTTCTTTCCATAGCCGATCGGGTAAGAAAGCCCCTGATCCGATCGGCTAAATAATGATTTTCGAGACTTTTCATTCCAACGTAAACTTCTGTAAACATTTTGTTCTAATTTATCCATTCAGCTAAATCTACCCGATCGGTTACCATCACATACCCGATCGGCTTAATAACCATAGCCGATCCGCTATGCAATAAAACCCCAGATACCTACGACTTGCACCTGTGCAGAACTCAGTTTAAACCCTAACTCAAATTTAACTTCAAACCCAGAATTTTCAAAGTAACAATGGCTCAATAACATCTAATAAACATACTATAACATCATGTAAGCTCAAATTTCACATATGACATGTTTCATCTTCAATTTCTTTCTAACATGAACCCTAACTAATTTTTAACTCAAAACTTGAAAATCAATCAAATAACTTTGCATATAAACTTCGTATAATCATCATATAATCACACTATAACACTTTCTAACTTCAATTTCAAGTATAACTCAAGAACTCATCCAACTTTCAATAAAATCAAGTTTAATAAAATAACCTAACTAATCATACTCACAAATGAAGAAGGAGAGGACTTTTGATGATGAAGATGATGATTAACAACTTAAATCCAATTCACAAACTAAATGCTTCCTTTCTTTTGATTTCTTAAGATATGTGTGTATGTATAAAATGAAAGAGATAAAGAATTGGGGAAAAGTAGGTAAGTGGAGTCGGTCATACACAATCGACTTATATATATTGCAGTGTAAATTTTTATCCCCTTTCTAACCTATTGTCTGGAACCTAAAAATTATTCACGAGACCAAATATTTTATTTTATCATCAACTCTATTAATTTAAAACAATTAATATTTTATCTGTCACAATTAATCATTTAACTCGTTTCCAATTATTTTCAATTAAACCAACTGAAATTATTTCCTATTATGATAAATAATCATTTGAAAACTTTGGAAAATACTATATTATTTCTAGGCCCAAAAAGTGGGTGTTACAATAACCAACTACGCAAAATAGCAATACTTCACATATTATATTAGTGGGATTTGTTAGACTTATCTCATAAAATTGTTTGTGAATTCACTAAGTAGGGAATTAGCTCTAAGAATGCACGTGTCTAATATACGTAATTATATCGAAATTTAAGGAGTGTCACGATAGACTACTGATAAAATAGAACAAAATAATCATATAAAAACAAGGATAAGAACGAGAAAACTCCCCTATCTACATTATTGGTGGAGGTTGAAAGTCTGAAGATATTCTGCCTTTGAAGAAGAGTACTTGCCAGATATCCTTCTTGCGGCAGCTCCATGAAGTCCTTTCAGATTTTGGGGAAGAGCACTTTTGCACACAATGGTTTTATTCATCTTTCAATAACACAAAATTCTCTCTTGTGAAAATATCTCGTAAGTGTAAACACGTTGGATATACTTTTCACCAACTTCCCATTTTTAAAGCTTTTTACCGAAAGGAGTCACTATCCCAGAATGCGAAAGATGTTTTCTATTACAAATCATTTGTAAAACATGTGTTTTTAAACGAGTTCGAGCATAATGTGTGAAAGTGGCACACAAGTACCTCAAATACTCGAAACACGTGAATTAGTATTCTGGAAATGTTTCCTAAGTTTTGGGATTAGCGATGTGGTAAAAGTTGTTATTGTAAAAAACATGAAGTGGTGTTTTGAAAGAATTTGTATATCCAAGTGTGAAGGATAGTCGGAGATAATTCATTTCTTGGAATTTAAAAATAGAATAATACTAATATTAAATGATATTTATTCCACGGGTTACCTCACGAGAAATGTTTCTATTTAAAGTCGAGGGCTCGACTTTTGTTCCTCCTGGATCAGCCGGAAGAGGAGCCTCCAGGGCTAGAGGTGTTGGATCGTGGTGCCCTGGAGTTTTGTGGATAGAACCCGAGGAAATAGCGAGTGATGCTTTGGTAATGTTCAGGATTCTTGACACGAAGAGAGGGAAACTATCGAAGTGTTCCTCAGCCACCCTCTGCAAGTATAAGAGGTCCCAGGAGATATCATAGACTGCTCTGGAGATGGGTCCATCAGAATCTATGAAGTAGGTCCCGTTGTACTCGAGTCTCTCACGCTCTGTTCACTCCTTTCTTAATGAATCTATGAACCTAAAGAAACGCAAACGTTGGTGCTTCTTCCGATGCCCGACCGTTCTTAACCCCACAGGAATACTCAATTGAATAAAACATTTAAGTATAAGACTTGGTTTGGTGCTTGATTACTTTCTATCGATGGGTTTGTAAAGTCCAGAGGTTGTAATAACTGGTAATTCACAAAGTATAGTACCAACGGATTTTTCATGACTTCCACGTTGTGCTGCACCAGTCCTGCTTCCAACGATATACCATGTATTCAGTCGATTTACAGTATTTATATTGCTTCATTACACAATGGTCACTCTGGGCTTATAAGCTAAGTTTGTATTTAAGTTCAAGAATTATCCATCTATGATATAAACCAGCCCTTACTTTAAAGTCCTAATAAATCCCTAGTTTATGTACTGTGTACACTACTTTAATTGAAAATGGTATTTACACAGGTTTAAAACTAGACCATGTTTATTTCAAATACAGATAATTAGTTACCTTTACTTAAGGTTAGCTACATCTTAATAAAAAGGTTTTAATCACATTCATTGGTCGAAAGGCGTTAGGTTAAAGTGAGGTTTATAATCATAGGTAGAAAGTAAATCAAAGCACCGAGTTTTTCATTTATAAAATAGTTTGGGACATTATTTCACAACAGATTATGCCCACGACTTTCATAGCTTCCATGTTCTGTACTGCACACATTGGTGTTTCCAGCGCTATACAAATGAAAGTCGTATAACGTTACTTCCGTTGTTTCATAATGACATCACCCCAACTAATAGGCTAACTACATCACAACAAACATGCAATATAACTACTCGCTAATCATGGTAAATCCTAAATCTAGCATAATCAAAATAACAACAGCATGCATTTTAATTAATAAGATAAAGGATAGATATAACTGTAATAAGAATGTAGGTGAATACAACGTGAAAGAATACAAGCAGAACTTCGAGTATCCTCCAAGCGATATGTAAAACCCGTTAATTTAGGACTTTAACTAGTGCCTAACTACTTGTAATTACATGTATTTAGTATTATATTAATCTAAATATATGTAACTTTCTGTGTAATTACATACACGTTATATGATTTGTTTTAATCGTACACACCTGGACCGGACGAGGTCCGACACTATTTACTATGGATGTTGGTGACAAACTGTTAAAAGTAATGTGGTATTAACCAAACAAACATTATTTTACTTAATATATTGTGAGAATATATTACACGTATTAAATATCGTATAAAACACTCAGTTACGCAACGAAAATGCGTGAAACGCGCCCGACAAATGAAATGAACTTAGGTTATATCTTTATATCTTCATAATAAGTATTATGATAAAATACTTTGGCAAAAAAAAATAAAAAAATATCGAGTTTTAAATCGTTAACA
Source organism: Pseudognaphalium luteoalbum (assembly GCA_963422505.1). Taxonomy (NCBI): domain Eukaryota; kingdom Viridiplantae; phylum Streptophyta; class Magnoliopsida; order Asterales; family Asteraceae; genus Pseudognaphalium; species Pseudognaphalium luteoalbum. The sequence continues at coordinate 115,631,526 of OY730192.1, read as the reverse complement.
AAACGTATTATATAAAACATTATACGATTAACTAAAACATAAAACGATCGGGTAAAAAAAACACCGCACGTAACACAACTTTGGGGACAAGATTTAATCACCTCACTCTCTTTTTGGACCCACCGAAATCAGTCAAATGAGGAGGTATGGCCTCCCATGCCACCCTCCTCACTTAACTTACACTACACATGACCACAACACACCATACCTCATCATTCATTCACCTACACTTCTCTCAACTCCTCCCTTTCTCCCTCTTGTGACTTGGGATCGGTTTTCCCCAGCCCAAGAACACCACCTCTGCATGATGCGCCACCAACAGTCGATCAGGTTTTACCCTGTCGTTGGACCGTCCGTCAGCGGCGGCACCAGTGGGTTTTTAAAATTTGTTTTTGTTGGGCCTAAGTTTACTAAAGCTATGGGTGAGTACAGCGATAGGTATGACCTAGGGTCATTCTTCAAACTACAACGGGCATGGGATCTAGGACTTTAGTTTGTTTTGGGCCTAAGTATACTAAAGCTATGGGGATTTAGCTAGGGTTTAAAAGAGGTTTTGGTTTGTTTTGGTTTTAACTAACTACTTATTATCTAAAATTAAAATAAAGTAAAGTGGAGGGGAGGTGGCAACAAGAACTTATAGGTGAAGCGAGTGTTTACTATGATAATTACTCATGCTATTTAGGGGTAGTTAATGGGATAAAGCCTTAGTTAAGATGACATTAATATTTCCTAATGAGCCATAACTCCTTGCCTATTATCTATCTAACGTAGAGTTGTCCGCAATCAGATAAATAATATGTCACAAGGATAACAGTTTGGGAATGTAAACTACACCGGAAGTTGTCCCAAATGTAGCAACCAATTTAACCAACAACCATCCTTGAGTGTTATCCCCCAATCTCGGACATTTGAGATATCCGAATCATGGCATGAATTGTTGAATAAACAAAAACATGAACAGGGGTTTCCTACCGGGACAAGTTGGGATGGTCTGGTCTAACGGCTGATTAAATTGTTCATCATTATTTCATATAAATCATTTTAACTATTCTATGCATGTTAAACTGGTATATGTAATTGATAAATATTTGAAAACCTAATCATGTAACTAATCAGCATAATAGATACTAGCATGCAAACCCTAAGCAACAATGAAACAAGAACATGCAGAAAGACAGCATAGCAGGGATCAAATTATGCAGAGTGACGGGGTACATGGTTAAGTCACAAGTGTCCCGAAAGTTCACTCTAAGACACTTGTTAAATGGCCTGAATCTAATCTATCTCTAATCCTACGCTCCGTGTCTCCCTCCGGTAATATTTCAACCAGGAGAACACCGGCCATGTCGAGTTCAACGATCATCAGACACAGAATAATTAGCGGCATACAACTAGCAATTGGCCAAGCCTAGAAGGATGTTACTAACCACAGCATAAGTTGTATAGATAAACAATTGAGATTCAATTCGTAGATTCAAATATAATTCAACAGCATACAGACAGAGTAACAACATGATTTAAGTATAACTACCCTAGCATGGCAACTATCATAGCAAACACAGATTTGTCTAGCTAAGCATGGCAATAATCCTAGCAAGTAATTCTAAACAATTATAGCAACAGCACAACATTATTTAAAATAACAAGATAGAGATTATAATAGAACCTGACAAAGCGTTATTACAAATCGTGCGACACCGCAGTCTCGGAGCACCTCCGTTACAAGTAAACTACTAATCTACTAGCTTAACTAATCTAATTAACTAACTAACTAATTTAGAGAGAGATTAGTGAGAGAAAGTGTGTATAGAAGTGTGAAAATGTGAAGGTGTGTAGTATGTTGAAATGATGAAATGAGGCTTGTATTTATAGAGATCGCACAGCCGTATCCGTAAACCGTATCTGTGACACCCGTCAAATTAGGACTAGTAATTAGTGCCTAATCAATTGTTAATACATGTAGTTAGTTTTGTATTAGGCTAATTAATGTATCGAAATATATATTAAGGAATATATACAATTATGCGATTTGATAAATCGTACAAGTTTCAAATCGAATGTAATTCGGCTCAATTAAATACGGACGTTGGTGAACATTTTCACTAAATAATGTAACATTATTTAAAGACACCATATTATCACAAATATTATTTTAATAATATTTCATAACTATTTCGTATCGTACAAACAAAGTCAACGCGATAAAATGTTAAACGCACGAACAACCGAAATAAAGTTAAAGTTACAATTTATAACCCAATTATCAAGTATTTGATGAAATACTTCAAATATAATTTTGAATAAATATCCGTATTTTAAAACTCCTAATTAAACGTATAAGATAATTATTTAACGTTTAAACGACCGGGAAAACGAACACCGCACGGAGCGCAAACACTGGGACTAAAAAGTTGGGAGAAAACCCTTTTTCCCCCTCTCCAAAAATCTGCCCAAAAACCCTTTCCCCCCTCCTCATTCTTTTCATTTCCTTTCTCTCTCTCCATTTTCTTCATCTTCTTTTCTCTCTAACTAACACCACAACACCACCACCTTCCTCCACCAAATAACACCACCAAACCACCATAAATCTCGAGACTCATTTAGAAGAAAACGATCACCACGCAACGATCTACACTCCTACCTTTCCGGAATCTTGATTCGCCACTTCATAAGTTTCCGGCAAGTTCTCGAAACTCATCGATTTCACTTATTTTTACATGTATATGGTTGGTTTAAGCTTAAAATGTCCAAAAATGGGTTGGGTAAAAGTCTCAGGTCAAACGGAGGCCGGAAAACACCTTTTCGGCCCATTTTCCGGCCAACAGCGCGTTATGTCGCAGAGGCTCTAGGCCACCTGCGACATAAGCCTTTATGTCACTAAATCAGACCTTATGTCGCATATAGCGACACAAATAGTTATGTCGCATAAATTACGGACGTCACATATAGCGACACAACGCCCTACGTCGCATTAAATTGCGGATGTCGCCCTTAGCGACACAAGCCCTTATGTCGTAGATATGATCTGTGACACAACAGACTATGTCGCACTTAGCGACACAAAGCCGTATGTCGCACGCTATGTCGCGTGAAACAGAACCAAGAAAACCCAAATTTTACTAAGTGTCGAGACCTAAAATTTTATCACTCGATTTCACCCAAATTCAAGTCCAGATCCGTTTTTCACCAAAGCAATTCAAGTCCAGCTCGACCCCAGCCAGGGGCTCTGCCCCTTGGACCCCGCTACCAGGGGCGCTACCCCCGGGTCCCCGTCATTAACGGGCTTCGCCCTTACCCTAGGGTCACGAGTAACAGTGTTACATCTAAACTTTCACACAAAGTTCTAAACTTGTATAACATCAACCACGAATGCGACATGACTTCACAAACACATTGGAACTTACTTTTAAGTATAACACTTCAAAATCATGAAAGTAATAACGAGATTATTTATACAACCAATTCACCGACGGCCGTACACGTTTTCAAAACACAAGTCAATCAACCAAATCGTAGTAATTTGGACATTCTAAGTTGGACGAACAACTGCAAGGACAGTCTTTCGAGATGCCTACTCATGTTATAACCATTGTGTGTCTTGGACACCCTCAGGTTACAAGTCTTCGGACATCAATCCACCGCTAATCAATTCAAGTTTATTAATTTAAACACTCAAGGCTCAGGTGAGTCCCCTATTTTACTGCTTTTCAATCAGGGGTGTGATATTATTGCTCGTTTTATTTTACAAGTTGAACGCAAGTACCAATCAATCAAATACTACATGAGTTGTTTTCAACTAATCACAAAAGCCCTCCATTGCATTGTCTGGTAATACATCTGTAGCGTGAATGTTAGTATATGATATCATATAGGATTGACAATCCTCGTCCGGGTTAGCACGCACTAACTGGTCAAATGGACGTATTAGCATTTGGGAAGACGAGCGTAGATTAGGCACTCGTAGGAGGCAACTCAGTTAGGTTTCCTTAATTGGACATGACGCTCAAGTTAAGCTCAGACTATGTGCTCATGGCTGTATAACTTTTATTTTGCTTAATTGCATTTTAAATTCAATTATAAATCTTGCGGTTCATACAAATATGTGTTGACATACAAACCTGTGAGCTCACCAGCGTTTCGCTGACCAATTTTAGCATGTATCACAGGTGACCAGCAGTTGGTTGGACTGCTCAATCAAGATTCATTAGCTCGAGTCAGCATGCAAACAATCAGAGATTTAGCTGCATTATTATATTTTGTAAAGATTAATTATGTACTTAAATCTCTCAATTTCAAACCGAGATAATGTAAACAATATTTTGATATAAACTTTGGTTTTATTAATATCAGTGTAAAACGACGCATATAGTAGTCGTTCATTATATCTTATGTGCTGTGTATATTGATTAGTCGTGCACCGACCCGATTCGCTTCCGCAAACCGAATTTGGGGGTGCGACAGTATCCAAACCTTCAAACGCACAACCGTATCGCAAAGGCGAATAAAAATCAGATTTTTATCACCCAAACACACGATACGGCCGAGCTGGACCGTATACGGCTGAACTGGACCGTATACGGCTGAGCATAGGGTGAATACGGCTGAACTGTGCCGTATACGGCTGAGCACAGGCCGTATACAGCCTGCACAGACCGTATACGGTCCAGGCCCAGCCGTATATGGTCTGGACCAGCCGTATACGGCCTGGTTCAGCCGTATGCTGGTTCCTTGGTTCTTCGTTTCTTCGTTCGGGCGTAACTTCTTCGTCGTTTATCCGTTTTGAGCCTTCTTTATATCCACACGTTCGTATTTTCCTAACGAAGAAAAATGATATAAGTTAGAGGTCATAATTCTTTGTGTAGCTCAAAAAGTGCTATGCTTATGATCGTATTCGTTAGATTTATCGTGTTTTTCGACCATTTTAGTTGACTTTTGAAACATTGTCTATATTTTGGCCCATGTGACAAGTTTTAATGATAAAGTATCTATTTTGATTAGTTTCGTCACATATTGGGCTAAAAATATGAGATTAATGCATGCAAAAACATGACTTTTTGCGTGTTATCAAATATCCCACACTTAGACATTTGTTTGTCCTCAAGCAAACTTACCCTCTTAGAATTTACCATAAAAAAGTTTTTTTGATTTCTACCCACAACGAAGAATTCACACAGATTGGAAACAAGTATTTGTCTGTTAGATAAATAAGAGGTGTTCACATGACGTATCTAAAAGTTGTTCAAGATGATTCACTTAGGCAAACTTTCAATTCTCAAATTTGTGGAATATACACGACTGGGCGATCTCACTGGTGGTCACTCAATTCACTCAAAGTGTATCGGGGTTCCTATTATCCTAAGCCAAAATGAAAAAATCACTCAAATACCAGTCGTGCAGCATTCGTCGTCATAGGCTTGCCCGAGGATCAAATCTTCATCACTTAGACAGGAACGGTACTGATTATCCCAGGACATTCAAATGGGTTGTAGTGTTTGGTGTGGGTTTAAAAGGGTATGGATAGATTGGGGGTATCTGGGTTTTTAAGGGTGCTTGCTTATCTTGGGTCTTTCGAAAAAAAGCTCTATCTAGATATCCTTTTTAATGAAAACAGAAACGGATAACACTTTTAGGGGATAAGATAGCTATTTTGACTTCTATCTTTTGAAAACATATGGAATGATTCTTGAAGAGTCGAGTTTTCGAGAGAGTCGAAGCACTTAGCTTTATTTCAGCTATTTTCTTTTCTTTTTTTCTTTTCTTTTCTATTTCTATTTCTATTTTTGGGCTAACATTTTTCTTGCCAAGAAATTTCTAAGGGATTTTCTTTTATTTCCCATTTTGAGATCCCTTCTTATTTTCATTTCTAAATCCTTTGATGATTTTTGAGTTTACTTTGGTGCCAATTTTTCGCACCACATGACTCTCGATTTTTTTCTATATAGATCAATAAAACGCACGCGAGAAGTTTTAGTAAACATTATTTGTGATTTTTGGAGTGATAGCAAAAAGGAATATCCAAATATCTCTTTTTTCAAAAATACTAAGATAAGTTTCTGGTGGGTAGGGGAATAAGGGGTTAAAAATTTGGGTGAATGAAAGAAAAATAGGCTAAGGCTTAACAGGGTTTTCTAAGCGGATCATCAACACTAAAATTGAGTGTTGGACGGGTTTTTTGGCTTGAAAAGATATGTGAAAAGGGGTTTAAATCCTAAGGAATGTCAAGGTCCTCTAATCGTACCTATTTCACGTATGACACCTGTCAATGTGATCTCGGAATGTATACCTGGGGCAAGTTCTAATTCAGAAATGCGTGCACCAGTCACACACAACAAACTAACTGTGAAGCATTTAAAATGAATGCTTATAAGGCTCAAATTCCTCACCGCAAAAATGGGTTATATGTGTCCAGTCGTGCGATGCCCCTCTTAGATCCTCATCTTAAATTGTTTAGAATCCGACATGATTTCGACCTTATATTTACCAACTTTTGAAATACATGTAAAAAAAATCTGTATTCATTCTTGAAAAACTTATTGGACAACTGAATGAGTGACAATTTCACTGTCGAAGTTTTAACCAATTTGCTTTTATTGTGAATAAAAAAAGGTTTAAAATTTTTGAAAATTTTGGCAAAATAAGGGTTGAAAATTTATTTTGAGGACTAGCATGTTTCTTGATCAACTTAAACAGATAGACGAGAGATATACCGCTATCCCACACTTAGAAATAAACATTGTCCCCAATGTTTCTACACTAAGTAGGGAGAAAATCCCACACTTAGGGTTTTTGTTTAGGAAAAATGTGAATTTAAAAGTTATAAGCGAGGGGGATCCCACACTTAGAGATTTAAGTGGTCAATAGGCATATCGAAGTTATATTAAAGTAGGAAGAATGGGTTTAGGAGAGATACTTCCCTACGGACAGTGGGCACCGGATATAGGACCATATTCATGTAGGGTTGGTGTAAATAATTTGCTGGATTGTGAGGACCAGACTCTTTTCAAAGCTCATCCAATTCCTACGAAGATAAGGTCTGCAATGTCATAAAATACCATCATAATCATCAGTTCAACAACATAATAGGTCTAATGATAAATAAAAATAACTAAAGATAAAATAAGCTAGAAATCGTCTAGTAAATCATCCATGTCTGGATCAAATGCTGCAAGTGCGTCAGGATCTGGATCTGAAGTGAGTGATAAGGCAGCAGTGTGATCAGACACTATGGATGCATCAGCGGGATTATGAGGTGGCCTAGAAGAAGCAACAGCAGTGGGAGGAACAGTCTGTGGTGGGGCAGCTGGGAAGAAGGACAAAGGTGTGAGAGCTGGCCTGGGACCCTGACCAAGCTGATACGACTGGTTGGCGAGTTTTGGCAGTCCCATCGCTTCTCTGATTTCAGACTGAGAGCTACGCTGAATCGAAAGCTCACTGAGAATCACCCAAGTCACTATCGGATCTGAAGTGGTAACTCCAAAGTCAAAAAGTCGGGCAGATACAAGAGCAGTCTGAGCATGCTCATCAGTAGTGGTGGTCGTCTTCTTTCTTTTTCCTCTGCGGGTCCTTTTCTTCTGTTGTTTCTGAGTAGCTTGTCCTGGAGTCTCAGCTGAAACATCCATCCTGAAACATAAAGATAAACAGGTAATGCTATAGTTTTAAAATGGGTATACAAATGCAAAATTATCAGATGACTTCAAGAAATGTTTGTTTAAATGTTAAAGCTTTGCGAGGTCATCTGTTCATTTGCATTTGTATATTATGAATAAAACTTATCTGATGTATATGTAGGAGTGTGGCATTGTCAGATATTTGGGTTATCCTGCATCGTTAGTTTAGGGATGATAATACTAAAGCAAAAATAACTAAGAAATAAAATAAGATAAGCAATGGGGTGCCTCCCAAGAGCGCTTGTTTAGAGAGTCTCTAGCTTGACTCCTTGTACCTACTAGTCGGCTCAAGGTGGTTCAAAGATATAGACTTTCTCACCAGAGGGGAAATCTTCGATGTAGTGCTTTAAGCGATGGCCATTGAGTTTAAAATTACCATCCGGGGCTTCTAGTTCGACTGCTCCGAAGGTAAATGTTGGAGCATGAATGTCTAAAGCTTAATATGATAGTTATGATAAATTTTGTAAGTCAGAAACTGAACAAGTTAAGTGTCCGATAGTAGTTAAGTATGAATGTCAGTAAGTAATATAGTCAGTATGTATGTAGTACTTACGGACTGTCTGGTAGTCCGTAAGTAGAAGTCAGTAAGTAGTTAGATTCGGAATTTTGATGTTTGACTTATATTGACTAGAGAATTCTACCTATATATATAGGTGTTTTATGTTCAGAATTCTCTAAGTCTTTGGTGTTTTGTGTTATCTGAGCCTTATTAATACAATTAGTTTACCAAAGCAATTTCTCTCTTCTCTAGATCATTTACTTCAAGTATATTGTTATCCGCTGCACTTTATACTTGAATACTAAGTTTTAGTTCTGAGATCGTGGACTTTCAATTGGTATCAGAGCCACCAGAGCTGCTTAGTGAGCTTCGTGATTGATTTAGAGTGTGTTTTTGAGGAATTTGATTGTATGTATTGATCAGAGGTGATTAGTTTGATACGGATTACTTCTGAATTGATTCAGAAGTGATTGAAGAGATATACGGAGTGTCTGATTATACGGAGTACTTGATCAGAAATTCATTTTGATCAATTTCATCATTTGCAGTTTCAATTTCGTCAAAAACATCACTGTAAGTGATTCCGAATCATTCTGTACTTTCAATTTGATCAAATTCATTGTTCAATTCATTGAAATCTCATTCTGTTTCAAATTTATTTTGTACGGATTTTGATTAAACACGTTTAAACTTGAAATTAATACTATACGAGTGTTCGGTTTTTAATTACGAGTGCATACATATCGTGATTGTTAAAATTGAAGATGTATTGAGAAAGTAATTTCACTTTGAAAATCTGGGATTTTAAGTCCGTATCTAGTTGTTTGTTTGTCCGAAACTAGCAAAAATAACCGTTTTAGTCAGTATCTAGATTGGCGCGAAATTCTGTTACGAGTTTGTTACAAGTTTGTTGATTTTGGTTCCGAAACTAATTCTAGTTACGGAAAATTTCTACTTACTGAAGTCTAGTTACTGAGTGCTTGTTTCGGACTGATTAATTTCTTGCTTAGTTACTTAGTTGCTGAATTGTTGTTTCGAAAAAAAAAAAAAAAAAAAAAATAATAATAATAAATTTGATTTTTGCCAACTCATTACTTGGTAAATCTAGTTTCGGATCGAGATATTAAGTGTTAGTTACGGACTTATGCTAGTTACTGAATCTAGTTACTGAGAATTAGATACTGAGCATAACAGTTGGTAATTACTGATAACACTTCCAGATTGTGCTACTTGCTAAATCTAGTTACTGAAAACTAGATACTGAAAACAGTTGGTAGTTTTGACTTTTGTGGTTTAATTCAAAGTTAAGGAACTCAGATACTGAATACTACTTACGGAGTTATTTGGTATATACGGAGTATACTTGCTGAGTATACTTTCGGATAAACTTTGAACTTGAGATTCTTGGAATTGTTTTTGTGTTTGGGTTTGCATTTCTAATCCCTTGCAGAAAACATGTCTGTGTCAACTGCTCAATTTCAAGCCATGATTAAAAACGAACAAGAGACAGGCACCACTAGCAAACCACCGAGGTTTATGCTCAAGGATTTTGATGATTGGCTCTATAGGTTTGAATCCTTTATTGCTCTATATGATCCGGAACTCATGATCCCACTTACGGAGCAATATATTAAGCCACGCTTAGAAGGAAATTTTGGAGAAAGAGAACCTATTCCTCCCAAACCTGTCAAGTTCTTTAATACGGAGGAGAAGAAAGAATATGCTAGAGATCAAAAAGCAAAATCTATTCTTTCAATGGCACTTCCACAAGAAGTTATGTCTGGATGGAAATCATTAGCAACTGCTTTTGAATTGTTTGAAGCAATGAAGAAACGATTTGCTGGGAATGACAAATATAAGAAGAATAAGTGTGATCTCATAAAGAAGGAATTTGATGCATTCACTACCTTACCTAACGAATCATTTGAGGATCTAATAGTTCGGTATTCCTAACTTACTAGTGAACTCAAAAGACATGGTATGGAGCTTTCAAGAGGAGAAATTAATGAAAAATTACTCTCTGCTCTACCTCAACGTTGGGATAGTAAGGTAGATGCAATGTTGGAAGATGAGGAACAACTTGGTGCCATGGAACTTGAAGACTTATTCAATAAGCTTCAAAATTATGATGTTTCCATCAAGAAAAAGGAACACTCTAGGGCTCACCGCACAATGCAAAATCCGAGTGTTTATGGCTCCAAAGTTCAAGTACAAACATCTAACACAGCATTGTTTAGTGCTTCTACTCCTATCACACCAACTTATTCACAATACCCAAGCTCTTCATCTGAAGGAAGTTCTTCTTTTCAATCTTATCAATATATTCCACAATCAAATGCTAGTCCTAGTGTTTCAAAGGCAACTGAAGAACATGCACAAGTTCTTACAGCTTTTCTTGCTTCTTATGAAGCCTTCATAAGTAATAGAATAGCAAATGTGGAACTTATTGAAGAAGATTATGATCAGATTCACCCAGACGATCTTGAAGAAATGGACTTGCAATGGAATCTTGCAATGTTCACAAGAAAAGTGAAAAAGTTTCTTCAAAGAACTGGTAAGTCTAAGCTTGGAGGAAGACCTGGATTTGATAAATCTAAGGTAAAGTGCTACAATTGCCAAAACTTTGGTCATTTTGCACGAGAGTGTGAAAAAGGTAAAAATCCAAGCTCAGGATTTACCAAGCCTTCTAATACTCAAGAATCCACTCCCAGACAATATCAAGCAGTTCCTCCTGTCACACAATCAAAAGCCTCTACCTCTCAAGCAATGGTTTCAACAGTAGATGATTACTATGATTGGAGTTCTCACGTTGAAGAGCATTCACATCAACAAGCTTTTATGGCTCAAATCAATGAGGTCGACTCTAATATCTCTGAGGAAATTTGTGGTAAATGTACTGATTTGGGGGAAAAGATCAGTCTTTTACAAAAACAGAATCAAGAGTTACTCTTGGAAACACAAATGTTTCGGGAAAATAACAAGATTCTGGTAAACAATGATAAAAAGTTTTCTGAAAAGATTGAGGCTTATCAAATTGAGATTCATGATCTCAAAGCGAAGATTTTAAATCAGCAAACTATTATTGATAAATACTTAACTGATATCAAATCTTTATCTAAACAAAAAGCAGATCAAGTTTCTCAAATCTTGGAATTAAATCGAAAACTTTCCAACATGTCTACCTCATCAATGGTTTTAGATGAAATTATTCACTCTCAAATCACTGATACTAAAAGTAAGACAGGGTTGGGTTATCATATTGTTCCACCACCATCTTGTTATACTTCATCTCCCGAAAAGATTTCTACTGATTTGAAAGAAAAGGCTGTTGAGGTTGAAATTCCTAAAACCTCATGTGAAAAGGGTAAGGGGACTTTACATGATAAAGTAGTTTTTGTTCCTGCTTCAACAAATGATTGTGAAAAGGATAAAGATACAACTTCTTTTAATGAAAACAAAGAAGCTAAAATCTTTACTCCTCATAAAAAGGCTTTTAATCTATTAAAAAGATATACATCTTCTAAGCCTGTGAAGCAAACAAAGACTACCTTTTCATCCAAAGAATGCAACGATTGTGAGGGAAAAGGAGGAAAGACATCTTTGAATGATAAATCTCCAAGGAGTTCTCATTCTAGTTCTCAATCATTCAAAAGATATGAGCATAGATGTTGTTTCTTTTGTGGGGTTCGTGGACATATTTTAAAAGATTGTATTCCTCTTCTTAAAAAGAAACAAAAGAAGATGAATAAGGAACAACCGAATAAAAACGTTTTTAAGAAAATCTTTAAAAATACTGTTCCAAAAGAAAAGAATCCTGTTGAAGATTCAACTTCTTTGTCTCATAACTTTAAGCAAAGAATGAAGGAGATTGATGTTTGGATAGATGATCCCGTTACTGGACAACCCAAAGCCGCAAAGGCTTGGGTGTCCATTTGCAACTAATAATTTTCATGATTATGTCTTGCAGTCTTCCCAATCTATCGACAACATTTGGCATATTGATAGTAGCTGTTCAAGACATATGACTGGGAATTTGTCCTTGCTCAATGATGTTAAACATAAATATGGAGGACGTGTATCGTTTGCGGGAGATATGGGCGGAAAAATCACTGGTGAGGGCACAGTAACAAATGGTGAAGTGAGTTTTGAAAAAGTAAACTTTGTTGAAGAATTGAAACACAATCTTCTCAGTGTATCCCAAGTTTGTGATAAGAACCTATCAACATGGTTCAATGCCAAAGAATGTTTGATACTCAAACCTGGTTTCACAGTTCCTGACGAATGGGTACTTATGAGAGCTCCTAGACAAAAAGATGTGTATGTTCTGGATATGAGATCAAGTACCACAACTCAGGATCACACATGTTTGTTAGTAAAAGCTTCAGAGAAAGATTCTATACTTTGGCATCGGAGAATGGGTCACATCAATTTTCGGAAAATGAATTATCTGGTGAAAAACGATTTAGTGATAGGTGTGCCTAAACAAAACTTCTCTTTACATGATCATTGTATATCATGTAAAAAGGGAAAGCTCATCAGAAAATCTCATAAACCAAAATTGGTGAACTCAATCAACAAGCCTCTGGAGTTACTTCATATGGATTTGTTTGGTCCAGTAAACATTCGGAGTATTGGAGGAAAAATCTATTGCTTGGTAATTACCGATGATTACTCACGATTTTCATGGGTATATTTCCTTGCAACAAAAGATGAAGCATTTGAGAAAATTAAATTTCTGATTCTTAAGTTGGAAAGAATTTTCTCATTGAAAGTGAAGGTTATTCGGAGTGACAATGGAACGGAATTCAAGAATCACTTAATGGAATTGTTTTGTCTTCAACATGGAATAACACATCAATTTAGTGCTTCTTATACTCCACAACAGAATGGAGTGGCAGAAAGAAAGAATCGGACATTAGTAGAAACAGCGAGAACTATGTTATCAGATTCTAAACTACCGATTACTTTCTGGGCTGAAGCAGTGAATACGGCGTGTTTTGTACTCAATCGAGTACATGTTGTCAAAGACAAGAAGAAGACGAGTTATGAACTGTTGAATAATCGGAAACCGAATATTCATTTTTTGGAACCATTTGGATGTCCATGTTTAATCATGAAGACCAAAGAGAGATTGTCAAAGTTTGCTGAAAAAGCTGGTGACGGTTTCTTCTTAGGATATTCAGTGAACTCTCATAATAAAAGGGTGTATAACAAGACATCTAATCGGGTGGAAGAGGTTTATGAAGTGGAATTCTTAAGGCATTCAAAATCTCCCGATGGTATTGATCCTGAAAAGTTCTTTGATTATGATTCATTCTTCAATTCTTTTGTTCTAATTCCAGAAGATTCAACATCTCAAGAAAATTCTCATTATCAATATGTTGAATATGTGATTCCGGTGATTTCCTCTCCTTCAGAGCCGATTCTTATTACTCCTACACCAACCGTTTTATCAGAAGTAACTCCTCCAGAATCTGTTCCTACAACTTCGACTCCTCAAGAAGAAGAAGGATATTCTACTCCACAAGTAGAATATGAAGCTGAAAATCATTCGGATCCTGAAAATGAGGAATTTCAAGAAACTTCCACTGAATTATTTAATCATGATGATTCAGATGATGCGGTGGAAAGTAACTTTGAGGATACGAATCTTGATGCAAACATGGAAGTTGAATCACAACCTACTTTGGGTATAAATGCAAAATTCAAACATCCTTTGAAAAACGTCATTGGAGAGGTATCAGATGGAGTGAAGACACGAACTCAACTTGGTGTTCAACCAAAACAAGTGTCCACCTCTTGTTGGATAGCTCAAATGGAATCTTGTTTCTTATCACAAATAGAACCAAAGAATGTCCAAATTGCTTTACAAGAATCTTCTTGGGTGCAAGCAATGCAAGAAGAATTACAGCAATTTGTTAAACTACAAGTTTGGACATTGGTGGAACCTCCAAAAGGTATTCATCCAATTGGTACTCGATGGGTTTTTCGCAACAAAAAGGATGATCGAGGGATTGTGGTTCGTAACAAAGCGAGATTAGTTGTTCAAGGTTTTACTCAAGTTGAAGGTTTGGATTATGATGAGGTTTTTGCACCCGTAGCTAGGCTAGAATCCATTCGGATATTCTTAGCTTATGCCTCATACATGAACTTCAAAGTTTATCAACTGGACGTCAAATGTGCTTTTCTCTATGGGAAAGTTCATGAAGAAGTGTTTGTCAAACAACCACCGGGTTTCGAAGATCCTCAATTTCCCAATCATGTGTTTCGACTAGACAAAGCTCTTTACGGATTACATCAAGCCCCGAGAGCTTGGTATGAGACTTTGTCACAAAACTTGTTGGAAAATGGATTTACACGAGGACGAATTGACAGCACTCTCTTTATAAAGAAGTCAAAGGAAGATTTATTGCTAGTGCAAGTATACGTTGATGACATTATCTTTGGATCAACAAACGACAGCTTGTGCAAAGAATTTGAGGAAATTATGAAGTCCAAATTTGAGATGAGCTCAATGGGAGAAATGGCTTTCTTTCTAGGATTACAAGTACAACAAATGGATAAGGGAATTTTTATCCATCAAACAAAATACGTCAATGATATCTTGAAGAAATTCAAGATGTTAGAGGCAAAGCCACTTTCCACTCCCATTGATACAATTGAAAAGATTGGACCTGCCTCTGAAGATTTTTCTACGGATCAAAAAGAATACCGCTCCATGATAGGCTCTTTGATGTATCTAACGGCATCTAGGCCAGATATCATGTTTGCTGTGTCTGTTTGTTCTAGGTACCAAGCTGATCCGAAGATAACTCACTTGCGAGCAGTACAACGGATTTTTCGATATCTCAAAGGAAAATCGAATCTTGGAATTTGGTATTCCAATGATGGTGACTTTGAACTTTCAGCATATTCTGATTCAGACTACGGAGGTTGTGGCATTGATTCAAAATGTACATCAGGAGGTTGTCAATTTCTTGGAGGAAGATTGGTGACTTGGCAATGCAAGAAACAACAAACTGTTTCTACATCCACTGCTGAGGCTGAGTACATCGCTGCTGCTAGTTGTTGTTCTCAAATCTTGTGGATTCAACAACAACTACGCGATTATGGTTTATTCTTGACCAAAACTCCTTTAAATATTGATAACACTGCTGCTATTAGTATCATACGCAATCCCGTACAGCATTCTAAAACAAAACACATTGAAATACGTTTTCATTTCATACGGGATTGCTATGAGAAAAATCTGATCATTTTGGTTCATGTCGAAACAAGTAAGCAACGTGCTGACTTGTTTACCAAATCATTTTCCAAATCACGCTTTGAGGACCTTATCTCAATGCTCGGTATGAAACATTTGGATCAACTTGACTGATCAATTGGATATTTAGGTTGTATTTTACAATTCTAGGTTATTTGCTGCTTTGGTTATTTGTTGTTTTACTTTCAAAAATAAAAATCCAAAAACAATAAAAAATTTAAAAATACAAAAATATTTGAAAAATACAAAATCAGGGGGAGATTTTGTGGAAAATGTTGGGAAATGATAGTATATTGGGAAATGTATTAAAATCATCTTTTAAAGAAATGCTAAGAATTATATTTGATGTGTTAGTAGATTTATGTAACATTTCTTAAAGAAAATTTTCTTTAAATTAAGTTATATATAATATATTGGTAGGTATTCAAATAGTTAAGGTATCTCGTCTAAGAAATGTCAAATAATTAGTGCATATTTTTTATATAATCCAAAATATCTGTATATGACAAGCAAAAGTCAATTGACTCAAGCAAAAGTCAAAATCAATGAATCAAAGTTATCAAGATTCTAGTCCTCTAGATTCAAAATAACAATAAAATGTCTTAAATTCTGGAAAATTAATATGGTATGATCTATCATTTAGGGTCTTTATATTATGTTGTCTGGGGAATCATATCCACTATTTGTTGTACTTTGTACAGACCTTAGACTTGGGTATGATTTTGAAAAAGGTTTACTTAATTATATCTCTCTGTTATACTTTGTATAGACCTGAGATATAGTTGTAATTCCAACCAAGGGTATGACATATGTGACAAAATGTCATTCCAACATATGTGTGTACTCTTAAAGACTTCATCATATTCTCACCCTCTATATAGAAATATTACTGTATTTTGAAATTCAGAAGTATATTGATATTTAGCTTATATAGAATAATGTGCACACTAACAATAATGCTAAATGATACTTAAATATTTGAGTACTTGAGTGAACAATAATACCAATAATTATATATAAAATAATTTTTAGAAAAGATATTTTGGAAATGATATATAAATTTAAAGAGGATAAACATACTAACAATCAAAATAAACTTGCATTTCTCAATAATAAATATAATACATTCATATATCCCAATATGATCCCAACTCATGAGATTTTCCCCACCAAAAATATTTTATTTCGTTATAATTTTCTTGTAAATATTTTTAGGATTTTATATTTTTTAAATTAGTTTTCTCTTTAAAATTGTTATGTCTTTTAGATTTAGGTTAGATAATATCCAAAGATTAATCTTTTTGATTCTATATGTTTCAACCAAAGTCATTTTTGAAAATCATCAAAATAAATTTTTAAATTTCAAAATGATCAAAGGATTTTTCAGTAACTGATATTAGGTCCCGATCTATGATTGAAAAGGTATATGTACTTCTAAAACCCATAGTTGACATAAGCTTTCAAAAATTTTAAAATAGTCCGGAACTAGCATTTTTCAGTATCTGCAAAACCGAGCAAGATTTCTTCGATTTCTCTGTGTTTACTTCATCATTTTCAAATCTACCAAGATAGATTTGTGCGCCTTGTGATTCCGCATTCATAGGTATAACTTTCATTCTCTATCTTTCAATATCTATGATTTAATCGTAATTTTTCTGAAAAGTTACTGTTCACATGAACAGTCGTCATTGTTGTCCGGATCTCCTAGTTACGGACTAGGATTAGGGTTTTTGTCCGTAACTATCATAGTTACGGACCTTAAGTCAACTATTGACCATTGACTTATTGACCAACCCTACTTACTGACTTTGACTATTTGACTTTTGTTGACTAAGTCAAAAACTGACTTACGGACTTCATACTTACTGACTAGGTCTTGAATTATTCTAAGTCCATTAGTATATATCTAGTTACTGACTAAATGTTTACTTACGGACTCATTATAATATACGGACTTAGTTTCGGATTATTAAGTCAGCATGTACATATGGACTATACATACGGACTATACTATGTTATTTGATCTTAGTATTAGTTACGGAGTATTGTCATTTCGTACATACTGACTATGTAATTTTAGTTTCAATCTGAAATTTTGTTAGATATTTAGTTCCTGACCTAGTTTTACTTAGAAATTGTCGATACTAGTTACTGATTTAAGTGTTACATACTGACCTTGTATTAATACTTAATACTGAGTAACTAGTTGCTGACTTAAAATCTATGTATTTCTAGTTTCGGACTATCTTGATACTTAACAAAATTTTCAGTATGTGCATCATTTTGTTTCTATTTGTTTTGTACTTGGCTTAACAGTTTGTTTTGTATAGCTTGTTATACGCATTATGGCAGATCAACCTGGTGTTGCTGACATTGCTCGAGTTGTAATTGATTTTGAGCCAAGACATAATGTGACTGCTTATCTTATGGATCCTCCAAACAAGCCTGTCAACAACTGTTTTCACCCAATTCTGAATTTCTTGAGAAGATCCAGAGTTCATTATGCCTTAACTATGGGAGTTGAACATATATTTCAAGAACATATGTTTGAATTTTGGAACTCAGCTGAATACCTTCCAAGTAATAATCCTCCATGTATTCGAGCTACTGTGACTGGAATTCCTATAGATCTCACAGAAGATATGATAAGACAAACCTGGAATTTTGGAGATGCTGAAAATGTTAACAATATAATTCCAAGGGATATTGTGGTAGATTGTCTTTCTAGGATGGGTTGTTCAAGAGGAACTAGAGACAAACAATATTTGAAAAATCATTTTCCTCCTCAATGGAAGTTCATGATACATACAATGGTCTCCACCTTATCACCAAGGAAATCAGGACATGATTCAGTTGGGATTAATTTACTTGAGATGATCACTGCTCTTATATTAAACATCCCTTACAATTTTTCAAGATTTATCTTTCAACAACTGATCGGGAATCTTACTAGCAAAGAGGCATTCTTTATGTATCCACGGTTTTTACAAAGGATTTTCAATCAACATCTCCAAGGACTAACTTTTGAAGGAGATAGATACACCTATATTCCTGTTCCACAAAGGATATTTGCAGATGTTCACAATTACAGAAAGAAGGCTGTTCCTGCATCCCTAGAGTTATTTGGACGTGTTATAGATGAAAACTTTGTTCCTCCACAATTTGAATTTGAATTATCTTCAAGTGATGAAGAAGGAGGAGAGGATGTAAATGAGGAACATGTCCAGGAACATGCACAAAATATCATAGCCCATGAACCGCAAGAAGGTGTTAATATGGAAGCAATTGAAAATATTGTAACCAATGAACCACCAGCTGAAATTGAACAAGAGGCTATTATGGAAGGGAATGTTACAATGGAAGAAACTTTGGACAACATTGAATTAAATGCTGATTTGTTTGAAGATGAACCTGCTCATGAAGTATCTGCTACTGATATAGCTGAAGCCGTTCATACTACATCTTCTGATTCTTCTGATACTGAGCTTGAAACTGCAGATGAAGTTGAATCTTCTAGTTCTGAAGAAGAAGATCCTAAGATTGTAGAGGAGAGGAAAAGAAAAGAAAGAGAAGAAGCTCAAGATCCATCTTATAATCCTGAAGCTGAACAAGTTCCAATCAAACCAAAGAAAATCCGAAGAACAACAACTTTATCGGTATTTTCTAAGGATGCTGGTACTTCAACTAGTATGCCTTCATCTGGAGCCATTCTGACATCTTCTAGCATTCCATCTTCATCCAGTTTGCCATCTGATACAATTCCATCAATTCCTCTTGCTGAAGTGGACTCAAAATTAATAAAAGCAGTTGCACCTGTTCTAAAGCTTGTTGAAGAAATGCAAAAGAAACTGATTGACTACTCAGTCAATGTGGAGAATAGATTCAATGAGCAAAATCAACAACTTGTAATTCAAAAGAACCTGATCGATCAACAAGCTGAAAAAATTAAAGAATTGGAGCTTGAAGTTGAAAAATTAAAAGAAAAATCAGTTGATCAGGGGGAGAAGTTTGAAAAAGTTGATGAAGAGGAGGAAGAAAAGGATGACAATGATGGTAATGATAATGATGGTAATAATAATGATGGTGGTAATGATGGTGATGAGGATGACAATGATGGTGATGGTTTATATGATTTTGGTGCTCATGCTAATGATGAAAATAAGGATGATACTGAGCAAAATGAACCTTCTCAAGATTTTTCTCAGCCTGAAGATCAACAACATTTTTCTTCAGATACATCTTCAAGTCCTATTGATTCTCCAGAACCATTACACTTTGCACCTCCTCAGATCAGTGATGATTCAGTGTTAGCTTCAACTTCAGAGTTTGAAGATCTTGTATTTGACGACTTAGAAGAAGAACAAGAGCTAGATACTAATATCTTTGATTTTGCTGAAGAGAAGGAAAATGATAAGGTTAAGGGGGAGTTGTTGCCAAGTGAACAAAGATTTATGATTGATATTGGAGAAGAAGAGCTGGCCAAGAAACATATATCAGTTGGCTGTTATTCTCCTACATGTAAACGGATGGAGGTTGGAGAATCTTCGGGCACAAAAGAAGTTGTATATGTATGGGGCAGTGATGAAGATGAAGATGATTATTAAGTTTCTGATATTGCTGAATTTGATTATAATCTTCAAAGATTAAATCAAAATGGAGATTTTGATTCAGATGAAGAACCTCCAGAAGAGGGAGAAGAAGAAGATGGTATTAATGAAGAGCATGAGGAATCGTTATTTCAAAATTTTCCTGAAGATCCAGTTCAAGAGAAACCTTACAAAAATTGGTTCAAAGAGAAGGTTATTCATAAGGCAGAAAAGTTGTCAAAGAGGAAAACTTTCAAGTTCAAAAGCAGAAAATTGAAAGGACATATTATAAGCTGGAAATATGATTCTGACAACAAAGTTTTTGTGGTAAAAAGAACGGATGGACTCCAATACTTCTCAAGATCTTTCAAACGAATTGGATCTCTGCCTCAATGTGATGTAAATCATCTGGGAAGCATCAATATTTTGAATTATCCTGAAAGAGGGATTGTACATTGGATGATTCAGAGGATTTATGAGGATACAGATTGGCACAAAGAAAAATATTTGGAATGGAAATATCTTCCAAGAACATTGCCAAAGAGAAAGGTTGATCCTTGGGAAATTAATCCAATTACAAATCAACCAAGGGTGAAAGTTATTTATCCTGGAGCTCATTGCAAGAAAGAAATTCCTCTGGAGATTTTACCAACAAATTTCACCACATACTTCATTGAATGGTACTATGTGAGCAATACTGGTGAAGCTTACATAGTTTGCTATGACAAAGAGCAAAATGGAAATATTATATGGCCAACCAGAAATGTGGTGAAAGTATATGATCCTTTGAGTTTAATCAATCTTGCTGAAGAAGATTTGTCGATGCTGGAAAAGAATCAAATTATTCATGATGATGATCACGAATCAATGATCCAAGCAAGAAAATTTCAAAGGGTGGTTCATGTTTGTCTTGA
Organism: Pseudognaphalium luteoalbum; assembly: GCA_963422505.1. NCBI lineage: Eukaryota > Viridiplantae > Streptophyta > Magnoliopsida > Asterales > Asteraceae > Pseudognaphalium > Pseudognaphalium luteoalbum. The sequence goes on along the minus strand of OY730192.1, from coordinate 115,610,596 downwards.
ACAGGGAATTCATGCAGGATGCAAGCATCCAGGGTTCAAATAAAGAAATATCAGTACAAAGACAAATCAAGTTTATCCAAGGGGGAGTTTGTTGGAGCATGAATGTCTAAAGCTTAATATGATAGTTATGATAAATTTTGTAAGTCAGAAACTGAACAAGTTAAGTGTCCGATAGTAGTTAAGTATGAATGTCAGTAAGTAATATAGTCAGTATGTATGTAGTACTTACGGACTGTCTGGTAGTCCGTAAGTAGAAGTCAGTAAGTAGTTAGATTCGGAATTTTGATGTTTGACTTATATTGACTAGAGAATTCTACCTATATATATAGGTGTTTTATGTTCAGAATTCTCTAAGTCTTTGGTGTTTTGTGTTATCTGAGCCTTATTAATACAATTAGTTTACCAAAGCAATTTCTCTCTTCTCTAGATCATTTACTTCAAGTATATTGTTATCCGCTGCACTTTATACTTGAATACTAAGTTTTAGTTCTGAGATCGTGGACTTTCAGTAAAGACTTTTGATATAACAAATGGTCCGCTCCACCTTGATCTAAATTTGCCGGAGAAAGCGCAAATTGAAGAGAAGAACTTTGTCTCCGGGCTTGAACTTAGAGTATTTAAGTTTAGCATCATGAGTATTCTTTGTCCGTTCTTTGAAGTGCAGAGAGCTATCATATGCTTGGTCTCTTAATTCGGCTAATTCATTCAGTTGCGTTTTCCGATGTGATCCAATTGCAGAAGGGTCTAAATTACAACCTCTTAGCACCCAGTGAGCTTTATACTCCAACTCTATCGGCAGATGACACTCTTTTCCGTAGACTAGTCTGTAGGGCGTGGTTCCTAGTGGTGATTTTTATGCGGTTCTGAACGCCCACAGAGCATCGTCTAATTTTTCAGCCCATCTTTCCCTATGATTAACCACGGTTCGTTCTAAAATTCTTTTGAGCGCTCGATTCATCACTTCGGCTTGCCCATTCGTCTGCGGGTGGTAAGCCGTAGAGGTCTTATGGGTGACACCATAATATTGTAATGTCCTCATAAACTGAGCATTACAGAAGGCGTGCCTCGATCACTAATGATCGCCTTTGGAGTACCAAAACGTGAGAAGAGCTGCTTTAAGAATTTTACCACTACTCGGGAATCATTTGTAGGAAATGCTTGAGCTTCGGCCCATCTGGAGACGTAGTCGACAGCAACAAAAATATACTCTTTCCCATATGATTTTGGGAATGGTCCCATAAAATCTAACCCCTGTATATCAAAGATCTCGCAAGCTTGGATTTTAGTAAGTGGCATTTCACTTCTCGATGAAATACTTCCAAACCTTTGGCAAGAATCGCAGCGTTTTACCAAGTTGTGAGCGTCTCTGAATATAGTAGGCCAGTAGAAGCCATAGTCATATACCTTTCTTGCAGTCATGTTTTCTCCGTGATGTCCTCCAGTTGGTCCGTGATGACTTTGGTGAAGAATGTTCCTTGCCTCCCTCTCGTCTGCGCATCTTCTGATGATTTGGTCCGGGCATACTTTGAATAAGTATGGATCATCCCAATAGTAGTTCTTTACATCTCTAAAGAATTTGCGCTTTCTAGAGGTGGGCATTCCTTTTGGCACAATTCCTCCAACCAGATAATTTGCGTAGTCTGCATACCAAGAACTGTAAGTGAATTGAGATCCCTTTTGGTATCCTCCGATATTCATGAGTTGTTCTTCAGGAAACTGGTCTTGAATCTCTCTCTCATCAAGCTTCTCCATCGACTGATTTTCCAGTCGACTAAGATGATCTGTTGTGACATTCTCGGCTGCCTTTTTATCCTTGATTTCTATGTCAAATTCTTGGAGGAGGACAATCCATCTAAGCAGTCTTGGCTTAGTGTCTTGCTTTTTGAAGAGATACTTCAAGGCTGAGTGATCTGTATAGACAATAGTTTTGGACAATATTAAATAAGAACGAAATTTATCAAAAGCGAATACTACCGCAAGCAGCTCTTTCTCTTTTGTGGTGTAATTTTCTTGTGCATCAGTGAGTGTCTTGCTGGCATAGTAGATTGGCTGAAACTGCTTTTCCTTCCTTTGCCCTAAGACAGCTCCAACAGCGAAGTCACTGGCATCGCACATGATTTCGAATGGAAGACTCCAATCAGGGGCGACCATGATCGGTGCATGTGTGAGCTGATCCTTTAAACTGTTGAAAGCATTAAGACAGTCATCTGAGAAGAAAAACGGAGTATCCATCTCGAGAAGGTGCATCATAGGTCGAGAGATCTTAGAGAAATCCTTGATAAAGCGACGGTAGAATCCGGCGTGACCTAGAAAACTGCGAATGGCTTTAACAGAAGTAGGTGGCGGAAGTTTGGCAATAGTCTGAACTTTGGCTTTGTCAACTTCGATTCCAGATTTTAATATTCGATGTTCTAAAACTATTCCTTCTTTCACCATAAAGTGGCACTTTTCCCAGTTTAAGACAAGATTTGATTCTTCGCATCGGGCTAGCATCCTTTCAAGGTTGGAAAGACAAGATGTGAAGGAATCACCGAAGACTGAGAAGTAGTCCATGAATACCTCCATACACTGTTCAATCATATCATGGAATATTGCCACCATACACCTTTGAAATGTTGCAGGCGCATTGCATAAACCGAATGGCATGTGGCGGTAGGAAAATGTACCATATGGACATGTGAATGTTGTCTTTTCCTGGTCCTTTGGATCGAGAGGAATTTGAAAATAGCCGGAGAAACCATCGAGGAAGCAGTAATATTCGTTCCCTGATAATCTTTCCAACATCTGATCGATGAACGGCAGAGGGAAGTGATCTTTCCGGGTGGCTTCATTTAATTTCCGGTAGTCGATACACACCCTCCAGCCGGTGACGGTTCGTGTAGGAATCAATTCATTATCTTCATTAGCGATAACCGTCATTCCTCCTTTCTTTGGGACAACCTGAACTGGGCTGACCCATGGGGAATCTGAGATAGGATAGATCAAACCAGCATCCAAGAATTTGATAACCTCTTTCTTGACCACATCTTGAATGTTCGGGTTTACTCTCCTCTGTCTCTGTATGGAAGGTTTGAAGTCATTTTCCATGAGTATCTTGTGCGTGCAGTAATTTGGACTGATCCCTTTTATATCAGAAATCTTCCATGCAATCGCCTTCTTGTGTGACTTCAAGACCTGGATAAGTCTTGCTTTCTCTTTAGGTGAAAGACCTATGGCAATTATGACGGGTAGGTGTGAGGTTCCTTCGAGAAAAGCATATTCCAAGTGAGAGGGTAATTCCTTCACCTCCAATTCTGGCGGTTCTTCGATCGAGGGTTTCATTCGAGCGATCTTGTCTCTTTGTAACTCGTCATACTCCTTTTGGAACTCTGATTCTTCTGGAGATAAGTCGGCTATAGTGGCTGATGCTATTTCTACTAGTTCTGTCTCATTGGAAAGCGCGTTCTTCTTTAACTCGTATTTGCAGGTAGATGATGAAGAAGTTGCATTATCCTCAGTGATGATGACATCATTGTTGTCGGTGAGTGCGAACTTTTGAAATTGAGCTTTAGAAGAAGTACTTATGGTGATTTCTGGATTTGATTTCTCACAACCTTCAGATAGTTGTGGTAAAGTACCAGAATCCATCTCCTCGAAAGATTTTAGAATTTCAGCTACAGACGGAGACGATTCGGGCATCGGAAAAAACTGATTTCTTCTTAAAAGTGGGATAGGGATGCCTTCGCCTAAAGGAACAGCAACAACAGAGTTGTTCGTGGGAGAGTAGTTAGGCGGTGCTAAAGGATTCTTCATTTCAGGTAAGGGAAATAGCAGCTCTCCGGAAGGTGCTGATTGGTCGGAGATAGCCGAGCAGAGTCTGATGTTGTTCGGGCAAAGTCTTCTTTTGGTGATGACAGTGCTGGAGAAAGGTTCGTTACTGCTGACTGCTAGAATCTCCTCCAAATGCTCATCATATATTTCCTGCATGGCATCCACAAGACCAAGATCTTCTCCCATAGGGTGCTTCATCAACTTATCGACATTAAAGGTGACTTCCTCCGCTCCGACCCTCAGTTTTAAAGATTTTTCGTTTACATCTATCACAGCCTTGGCAGTGTTTAGGAAAGGTCTACCAAGGATGAGGGGAACGTGGGCATCTTCCTCAATATCCATAATGACAAAGTCAACCGGGAAGATAAATTTACCGACTCGGACCATTATATCTTCAGCAATTCCTCGGCGGAGTTTAACTGATCTATCAGCTAATTGGATGGTCATTTGAGTGGGTAGAAGTTCACCTAATCCTAGTTTCTTATAGAGAGAGTAAGGCATAAGATTGACACTAGCTCCTAGGTCAGCTAAGGCGTTACTAACTTGGATGTTTTGAAGAAAACAGGGAATAGTGAAACGGCCAGTATCTCCTAGTTTGGGTGGAAGGCCATGTAACATGATTGCTGAGCATTCAGCATCTAAGGGTAAACTAACTATTTGTCTTAATTTTTCCTTATTTGAAATGAGTTCTTTGAAAAACTTAGCACAGCTAGGCATCTCTACTAAAGCGTCTAATAGTCTAACGTTTAAGTGCAGGCTTTTAAACATTTCTAGATATTTCCCAAATTGTGCTTCCTGTTTCTCTTTCTTAAGCCTACCAGGGAAGGGTATCCTAGTTCGTGGAATGATTTCTGGGGCTTTAGGTGATACTGGATCTGGTGCAGTGACAGGAGTGTCACTAGGCACTAAATCAGTGGTCGGTTCAGAGATAGGAAGTTGATTTGAAGAATTATCTTAGGACTTCTCATTTCTGGTTTCTTTACCTCCTCTAGTGATGACCATGATTCCCCTTGGTTCTCAACTTTTAAAAACAGTTGTTTAAGACTAAATTCCAGGTTTTTGATCAAATCTTCTGATATTTTAAGTAAAGCATCAATTTTATCTTGAAAATCTATTACTTGTTTGTTTATGTTCATTTGATCAACTATGAAATTAGTCAAAGTTTCATTATAGTGTTGTTGGGAATTTACGGGGGATGATGACATATTAGAGGATAAAGGTTGCAGAAACTGAGTAGGTGGGTTATTGGTTGGCCGCTGAATGAAAGTTTTAGAATGAAAGTTCGATTCGGGGTTTTTAACAGTAGTGACAAGAATTTCTTCCATACCTTTACGAGGCTGAGGTGTAGAAGATTGAAGATCCTTGAAGACTCTGGAGAGATTGTCCACTTGAGCTTGCAGAGCTTCAAAGGATAGGCTTGAAGTACTAGTTACTTCCTTAGCCGGTTCGCCAAACTCCCAGTCATGTTGATGCATTGCTATCGTCTCAACTAGCCCCCAGGCTTTTTCAGAAGTGTGTGACATGAAATTTTCTTGTGAAGCAGCATCGAGGGTTGACTTGTGCTGAGGAGTCAGACCATTGTAGAATATGCAGATTAGGTTCGTCTTACCCATTTGATGATTCGGACATCTGTTAAGCATCTTCTTAAATCGTTCCCATGCTAGATATAATGATTCATTGGTTTCCTGTCGGAAACTGACGATGTCATCTTTGAGCTTGGTTTGCTTGGAAGGAGGGAAAAACTTAGCCATAAACTTAGAACTCTTCCCAAGTATGAATCGAATTGGGTTCGAGTTCATCAAACCAGGTTCGAGCACGCGAAGATAGAGAATAGGGAAAAAGATATAGTCGGGAGACTTCTCTTGAAATCCCTGATTGCTCACAGGAATCAGAAAGATTGATGAATCTATCCAAATGTGAATTTGGATCATCGAACGGAAAACCGTGAAATTGGCAGAAGGTTTTGAGTAACTTGAAAACGCTAGGCTTAATTTCGAAGTTTTCGTCGGGCAGCACGATAGGTCCTCCTCTTCCCTCCATTAGTGGTGCACAGGTTGAGGCGAGAGTAATACGATTCGTCATAGCTGATGAAGTTCGGGTTTGGTAGAAAAGAGAGTTTTGGAAAGGAAAGAACAGAAAAGGAACTTTCGGATGATATTGACCTTCCGAATGGATCGCTAAATAACTAAGACAACTAAATTCCTAAATCGGTCGTTGTAGTCCCCGGCAGCGGCGCCAAAAACTTGATGCGCCACCAACGGTCGATCAGGTTTTACCCTGTCGTTGGACCGTCCGTCAGCAGCGGCACCGGTGGGTTTTTAAAATTTGTTTTTGCTGGGCCTAAGTATACTAAAGCTATGGGTGAGTACAGCGATAGGTATGACCTAGGGTCGTTCTTCAAACTACAACGGGCATGGGATCTAGGACTTTAGTTATCAATGGGGATTAAGCTAGGGTTTAAAAGAGGTTTTGGTTTGTTTTGGTTTTAACTAACTACTAATTATCTAAAATTAAAATAAAGTAAAGTGGAGGGGAGGTGGCAACGAGAACTTATAGGTGAAGCGAGTGTTTACTATGATAATTACTCATGCTATTTAGGGGTAGTTAATGGGATAAAGCCTTTGTTAAGATGACATTAATATTTCCTAATGAGCCATAACTCCTAGCCTATTATCTATCTAACGTAGAGTTGTCCGCAATCAGATAAATAATATGTCACATGGATAACAGTTATGGAATGTAAACTACGCCGGAAGTTGTCCCAAATGTAGCAACCAATTTAACCAACAACCATCCTCGAGTCTTATCCCCCAATCTCGAACATTTGAGATATCCGAATCATGGCATGAATTGTTGAATAAACAAAAACATGAACAGGGGTTTCCTACCGGGACAAGTTGGGATGGTCTGGTCTAACGGCTGATTAAATTGTTCATCATTATTTCATATAAATCATTTTAACTATTATATTCATGTTAAACTGGTATATGTAATTGATAAATATTCAAAAACCTAATCATGTAACTAATCAGCATAACATATACTAGCATGCAAACCCTAAGCAACAATCAAACAAGAACATGCAGAAAGGCAGCATAGCAAGGATCAAATTATGCAGAGTGACGGGGTACATGGTTAAGTCACAAGTGTCCCGAAAGTTCTCACTAAGACACTTGTTAAATGGCCTGAATCTAATCTATCTCTAATCCTACGCTTCGTGTCTCCCTCCGGTAATATTTCAACCAAGAGAACACCGGCCATGTCGAGTTCAACGATCATCAGACACAAAATAATTAGCGGCATACAACTAGCAATTGGCCAAGCCTAGAAGGATGTTACTAACCACAGCATAAGTTGGATAGATAAACAATTGAGATTCAATTCATAGATTCAAATATAATTCAATAGCATACAGACAGAGTAACAGCATGATTTAAGTATAACTACCCTAGCATGGCAACAATCATAGCAAACACAGATTTGTCTAGCTAAGCATGGCAATAATCCTAGCAAGTAATTCTAAACAAGTATAGCACCAGCACAACATTATTTAAAATAACAAGATAGAGATTATAATAGAACCTGACAAAGCGTTATTACAAATCGTGCGACACCGCAGTCTCGGAGCACCTCCGTTACAAGTAAACTACTAATCTACTAGCTTAACTAATCTAATTAACTAACTAACTAATTTAGAGAGAGAGTAGTGTGAGAAAGTGTGTATAGAAGTGTGAAAATGTGAAGGTGTGTAGTATGTTGAAATGATGAAATGAGGCTTGTATTTATAGAGATCGCACAGCCGTATCCGTAGACCGTATCTGTGACACCCGTCAAATTAGGACTAGTAATTAGTGCCTAATCAATTGTTAATATATGTAATTAGTTTTGTATTAGGCTAATTAATGTATCGAAATATATATTAAGTAATATATACAATTATGCGATTTGATACATCGCAAACGCACAACCGTATCGCAAAGGTGAATAAAAATCAGATTTTTATCACCAAAACGCACGATACGGCTGAGCTGGACCGTATACGGCTGAACTGGACTGTATACGGCTGAGCATAGGGTGAATACGGCTGAACTGGGCTGTATACGACTGAGCACAGGCCGTATACGGCCTGCACAGACCGTATACGGTCCAGCCCCAGCCGTATACGGCCTGGTTCAGCCGTATGCTGGTTCCTTGGTTCTTCGTTTCTTCGTTCGGGCGTAACTTCTTCATCGTTTATCCGTTTTGAGCGTTCTTTATATCCACGCGTTCGTATTTTCCTAACAAAGAAAATGACATAAGTTAGAGGTCATAATTCTTTGTGTATCTCAAAAAGTGCTAGAACGAGTGAACGAGAATGCTTATGATAGTATTCCTTAGATTTATCATGTTTTTCGACCATTTTAGTTGACTTTTGTAACATTGTCTGTATTTTGGCCCATCTGACGAGTTTTAATAATAAAGTATCTATTTTGATTAGTTTCGTCACATATTGGGCTAAAAAGGTGAGATTAATGCACCAAAAACATGACTTTTTGCGTGTTATCACTGCACCACCACCATCTACCATCGACCACCACCTCATTCTTGAAGGAAAAACGAAGCCGAAGACACCAAAACGACCGCCTACGCGTGTACATCACTCTTACCGTCTCCGTTTCTTCAAACACCATTGTGAGACTTCAAAACTCTAGTGTTTTACTTATAATATGTATATTATCATTTTATGTTGCTTACTCAACTTGTTAATGTCCAAATAAGTAATCAAAACGCAATTTAAATCTCAAAACTATGAGCTTATGTTCCTGTCCAGATTCTATTTTCACTTCCACGAATTTTATAAAAATCATTACAACACCAAAATGGACTTTTCTTAAGCCTAATATGTAGTACAAGAAGTTATCTTTCCAAAAAAATTAGTCTTGTGATTCTTTGAATCCGTTTGCTACTCGAAAACATTTTTCTCCGGTAACATAGGTTTACTGTTCGGGCGAGCAGTAAAAACCGCCTACTTCTCGAGACCATATCTCGAGTTCTATACCTCAAAAACGTATGAGACCACTTGGTAAATCTTGGTAATTTTGTTATGTACAAAAAGTTCTTCTTTGGCTCATTCCATAAATACACCCATTTATCCAGAAATTTAGATTTATGAGAAGTGGTCTAATCTCGGATTAAACTGAACACTGAACTTTGTGATTTTTTATAAAATATTAAACGACCTCCAAAAGTCATAAAAACATTACAGGAAGTACATAACATATGTAGGAACTTTGTGTAAAAATTTCAGAATGATTTGATGATGTTTACTATTTTAGATAAAAATCACAAATAATCCGTGAATACATTGTCGGATGAACAGTACTCCGCGAATCACATTGTCGGATGAACAGTAACTTCATGAAAATATTGACGGATGAACAGTAAAAATTGACTTTTGTTGACTGTCGGACTGAGGGTTGACTCTCGGAATTTAGGGTGAGACTCGGATGCATAATTTCGGACTTGATAACACTCAAAATCAAACCCGTTTGATCTAGTAAACGAAAACGAATACTTAAAAGAAAACGGAAAACACCCACCTGCGACAATACCATTGTCGCATAAGCCTTTTATGCCTACGACAATATCATTGTCGCATGAATAGTACTCCGTGAATGCTATTGTCGTATGAACAAAATTCCAAGAATGTGATTGTCGCATGAACAGTGTCCGTGAATGGCATTGTCGGGTTACATATTGTCGCACGAAATAGAAACTTTAAAATACTTTTTATACTAAGTATTGAATACATAAAACACTACACTTACAAGATATACAAGCACAATGAATTACATAATAATAATACTTGAATTATTATTACACCTCCGTCACCAACGGCTATACTTATTTACAAAATGATCACAAACGTACAAACAAATACTTGGACATTTCCTAGTTGAGTGGACAACTAGCATGGGTGATCCTTCGTGACACCAACTTACTTACTTGCTTACGACCTTGTGCGTTTCGGAAGCCAGAAGGTTGCAGGGTTCGGAGAACCACATTACGGAATTACATCCGACACATACTTAGGGACTTACATCCGCAATACTTGTTTGCTAGACTCAGGTGAGTCTTACAACCCCACTTTTACTGTTTTTATACTTTGGGGTGAGATACTTAGCAACTGTTTTACACGTGAACACAATGTACTGAACTGATTACTTCTTACACACAACGCATGAGTTACTTTTATCCACTGAAAGCCTCCTACTGTAAGTTGTTAGTTATGGACTTAAGCGCGATTACTAGTAAATGGATCCATTTGGGACTGACAATCCCTGCCTGCGGTGGTAGCGCCACCACGTACTGATTTACACGTAGAAACAGGCATATTAGTATTTGTTACATATGAGTGTGTGGATAGCACTCACGGGGGTACGTGATATATTCACATTACACGGTTAAGCTTCAACTTATGAGCTCATGGAAACTATGCGTACATACTGATTTACTTACTTTACATACTTGTGGTTCATAAACGATTACTTTATTACTAAACCTGTGAGATTCACCAACCTTTTTGGTTGACCTTTTTAGCTTTGTATCTCAGGTACACAAACGGAGTTGGATTACCCCAGGACTGATAGCTCGAGTCGCATGCATACAAACTTGTGGAGATTCTTTTGCATTACTTTTTGTATATCAGTTATGTTTTTAGAATCTCTAGGAAATCATCTTCGAACTCGAAGCTTGTTATTATGATTCAACAATGTAATACTTTTGTACTATCGTACGACATTGCATATAGATGTCGTTTGCTTTACTTTGGTGCTTGATTATTGACTAGTAACACCCAAAGCTTGCTTCCGCACAACAGTAAATTTGGGGGTGTTACAGATTGGTATCAGAGCCTAAGATTATAGTGAACTAGGTTGCATTTAGTGGGCCTAGACTATGACCGTTAGGCAGTATCCCTTATTAGGTATGATTGATTCAGTGATTACATGATACTAGTTTAATTTAACATAGCCTGATTAACTATGTACAATTAAATTAATATGATGTGAAATCTGAAAAGGGTTATGACTGAACAGGGTACACTAGTTGACTCTGAAACGTATTATATGAATATAGGCCTTATTATTTCTAAATGCTTTGTCTCAGAAATGACAAACACACCGTCCAGTTCGTCACGCTCTCAATCCGAATCGCGAAATCCGAGAGTAGTCAGGAGGACCAGTAGGCCACCTCGAGCTAGCCCCTACCCCAATCCTGACACTCGGAAACCAACACACATTTCTGTTCCGGAGTTAGCATCCAGAGTGAATCGTCACGAGAGACAATTGCAGGACATGGACCTGGACCTTCACGAAACCCGCGAGCAATGGAGGCTCACGGCACTGGAACGTATTAATGAGGTTGCTGAGGACCACGAAAATACAGTCAACAACATGAACACCCTTCGAGATAAAGTAGTGGAAATAGGCGCGGATACCGTACTTTTACGACTCAGGCTGGAAGAATGTGAGCAACGCTCACGAGAAGCTGAAGACTACGCGCGTGAACTGGTACAACGACTGGTTTTGGCCGAAGACAACGCCAGACAGACCAGCAGACTTGCAAATACAGTGGATCGCCTTGTTGCACTGATGGAACAAATTAATCTACGTTAAGACTAGTGTAGTTTTTACTCTGAAAATCTAGTAATTACCTAGGCGCAACTTTTGTAATTCGACCGGATGTAACAATTCCTGGCATCTTTTGTACTCCTTATATTATGTAACCTTCTAGAACTCTCGCCTTGTATCTAATCTAGTTATCTAATGAAATATGGTTATCACGTCACTCTGTTATCGCATATTCCATCATATACACATGAGATATATCATAAATTCGTACAAACTTCTTATTTCTCTTTTCTTGTTCTTCTTGTTCAGCATCATGCCTCCCCGACGCCAGGTCACCCTCAGCGAAACCGAAATAGCGGATCTGATTGCCCGCAGTGTGGCCCAAGCCATGGTTACACGAGCACCGACATCAGGCAGCGAAGACTCGACCGTCAACTGATCTCAACCCAAACCTTGTTCCTACAAGGATTTTCAAAACTGCAAACCTCACATCTTCAATGGCACGGAAGGTGCCATCGGGCTGATCAGGTGGTGTGAGAAGATGGAATCTGTCTTTCTCATCAGCAGATGTGCAGAGGAAGATAAGGTTAAATTCTCTACTTACACCCTCGAAGGTGGTGCCCTCTCCTGGTGGAACTCATATGCCCAATCAGTGGGTATCGACAACGCCTACCTCCTCTCTTGGGAGGATCTGAAAAAGATGCTCACTGCCAAGTACTGCCCTATTGAACAACTCCAGAAGCTGGAGGAAGAATTTTGGAACCTGAAAGTGCAGGTGACCGACATTGATAGATACACCTCGAGGTTTAACCATCTTGCCATCCTCCGCCCAGCAATGGTAAGCACCGTGTCTGACAATATCAGAAAATACATCCGCGGTCTTCCGGAACTCGTCCGGGGGAACGTCGCCTCCTCAAACCAAACCACCATTGATGGTGCTATCCGATTGGCTCATGAACTCATGGCCATGAATGAGGATCCTGAACCACCCACTCCATCCTCCAACAACAACAAAAGAAAATGGTCCGACAACCACAACAACCACCAAAACAAGAAACCCGAAACCATTAAAGCCTACACCTCCGGTTCTGATGACAAGGGAGCGTACAAGGGAACCAAGCCCTATTGCTCTAAGTGCCAACGACACCATCAGGGTTCTTGCCCATGTAGCAAGTGCAAGCAATTCGGGCACTTTGCTAAAGACTGCAGGACCAACACTGCTAATACCAACTCCAAACCTAACACTCCCAGAACCTGTTATGAATGTGGAGTTTCTGGACATTTCAAAAGTGACTGCCCCAAATTGAAGAACAAGAAAGGGAACAACAACAACAATGCTCGGGGCAGAGCTTTTGTACTCAACGCTGGGGATGCCCGCCAGGACCTGAATGTGGTCACGGGTACGTTCCTTCTCAACAATTTGACTGCTTCTGTGTTATTTGATACTGGTGCTGATAGGAGCTTCATATCCGATGAGTTTTGTCCACTACTTAACACTACACCTGTTGCCTTAGATTCTAAGTACACAGTAGAATTGGCAAATGGCAAACTCATTAAGGCCAATAGTATGATACCTAACTGCACGTTGAACTTAGCTAATGAGCTATTCCCTATTGATCTTATACCTGTCGAGATCGGCAGCTTCGACATAATCGTCGGTATGGATTGGTTATCCAAACACCGCACCGAGATTATTTGTTACGAGAAAATCATCCGTATTCCTCTCGTCACCGGTGGAACTTTAATCGTACAAGGGGAGACCGGTGGGACGAGACTTAACATTATTTCTTGCATGAAAACCCGGAAATACTTGAGAAAAGGGTACCAGGCAATCCTCCCACATGTTATAGAGAAACAGTCGGAGGAGAAGCGACTTGAGGATGTGCCTATTGTTCGAGACTTCCCAAAAGTCTTTCCTGAAGACTTGCCTGGCCTACCGCCAACTAGACAAGTCGAATTTTCTATTGACCTTGTGCCCGGCGCAGCACCCGTGGCACGAGCACCGTACCGTTTAGCCCCCTCTGAACTTCAGGAGTTGTCTACGCAACTGCAAGAACTCCTGCATAAATGCTTTATTCGACCGAGTTCCTCGCCTTGGGGAGCCCCGGTCTTGTTTGTGAAAAAGAAAGATGGTTCTTTCTGCATGTGCATCAACTACCGTGAACTCAACAAATTAACCGTCAAGAACCCTTACTGACGGCGCCCGAACGGTCAGGTTTTCTAAAGCTTTCTCCTTGTGAGGGGCGAGAGCCCGTCCCCGTCATCAAGGGACTTGACCAGACAGTACCGAGCGCGCGTCGATGGGTAAGTTTTAAATTTATAAAGAGCTGGGGACTCAATTTATAAGTACTACCTATCACACAGGGTGAGCAAGCAGTAAGTATAACTCGAGGTCGTTCTTAAATCGGAGCGAATTGAAACGAAGTGATGCCAAAGATAGAGTTTTGCTTTTAGGATGGGTTTTGTGCAGATAGGTAGGTTTTGGGGGTTTTCTAACTTAATTAATTAATTAACTAAAGACAGGAAACGTAAATAAGATAGAGAAGAATCGGTAGCTAGGTAGACAGATAGAGAATTGCGGCGGTTGAAACTTCAATAATCAGTTGCGGGGATGATGCTTATTATAAAGATAATTGGGGACATTTTTAGTTAATAAACAGATGCATTATGGGTGTAAACACTAGGACCCTACTCATTCTAGTTATGTACCAGAATTAGTATGTCACGAGACCTAGGCTATCGTGATTCTGATCAGAACAGGCTGCTCAACCCCCTACACTGTCTTTGTGGACAAGTGACCCTTGAAGGGTGCAGGAATAAGGTAACAGACTGCCACGCGGGTAATTCCGACCGTTCTTAACACCTAAATGTAAATGCCATTTCCTAAACATGTTCAGATCATTAACGTGCTATTCTAAACTATCAGTTTTGTAGAGTCTAGGGGTTTTAAGAATCCTGAACCACTGTTGGGCTTGACTTTCATCTCCAGACTCATTCCTTACGTTTGATTAGTTCAACTACTTCTGTCATGATCTAGCCTCTCCTTTGCAATCAGCATTCAGCCCTAGGAACACCAGCGGTGTACAATGCATACTCCTTCCACAGTGTACTAACCTAGGAACCGTTCATGATGTACAACACTTAGACAGTTCCACAGATTCGTGTAACCAAGGATGTACTTGCGGTGTACTATGATGTTTCCACATCTTTTCATCCGTAGGTACATATACGGTGTACAATATCGAAGTGTTTTCATAGCTTCAGTTACAGGGGTAGCCAGACGGTGTAATGTGCATTTCCATAGTTATATTGGTTTCTAGGCCATATTCTAGGGTCTCTAGGTAATCCACAGTGTAGGCACAGACGGCTCTTTCTGGGGCGTTTGCCCAGTATTACAGCCGGTTTACAGTGACATACACGACTTCTTTACTATACCACAGATAACTTCCTACTGTACCTAGAGTTGATCAGGTTCTAAGCCTAAAGTAGTAGTCACGCGAAGGACTGGAAAGGGTGATCCATAGCTAAGTCTAGATGCATGATAAGTTTATACATAACAAATATAACAATCCCCAATTATATAGATTTAAAGATTAATTCAACATCATCCCTACTTCTAACTATCTACATTTCAACAACCGCAACAACATACTTACTCAATAACAGTAACATACATTATAAGTATTAAAAGAAAGATATCACCAGTAACATACATTATACAAACAGGCAGAAATAATTCGGACATAGTATAAGTATTAAAAGAAAGATATCACCAGTAAAATTGAGCAGAGTAACATCTGAAAATAAAAGGCAGAGTCTTGCACCAAGTATGCTTCTTATTACACCGTGATTACAATACCAGCTTTCCTTCTCTCTCTACTGCTAACCAACTAACTATCTAACTCTCTCTCTAGAGAGAGAAACTCTAGAGAGAGAAACTAACTAAACTATTCTAGAGAGAGAGTAAAAATATAAAAATATAAGAAAATGAAGATTTGAAGTGTGAAATGTGTGTGTTGAATGAGAGATGTCTTGAAATGATGAAATGAGGCTCCTATACATAGAGATCGCACAACCGTATCCGTAGACAGTATCCAAACCTCAAAACGCACAACCGTATCACAAAGGCGAATAAAAATCAGATTTTTATCACCCAAACGCACGATACGGCTGAGCTAGGGTGAATAAGGGTGAACTGGACCGTATACGGCTGTGCATAGGGTGAATACGGCTGAGCTGGCCCGTATACGGCTGAGCACAGGCCGTATACGGCCTGGACAGGCCGTATACGGTCTGGACAGGCCGTATACGGTCTGTGTCCAGCCGTATACGGTCTAGCTCATCCGTATACAGCTGTGTTCAGCCGTATCCTGGCCCTTCGGTTCTTCGTTTCTTCATTCGGGCGTAACTTCTTCGTCGTTTATCCGTTTTGAGCGTTCTTTATACCCACGCGTTCGTATTTTCCTAACGAAGAGAATGACATAAGTTAGAGGTCATAACTTGGAGCATAGCTTAAAGTGCATTGAAATGAGTGAACGGTGGTGCGATAAAGCAGTTTTGCCCGGTTTCTTACGTTTTTTATGCCATTTTTAGTGATTTTTCAAACATCGACTCCGTTTTCACTTAGTTAACAAAACTTTATGAATAATGTCCTTTTAAGTATGTTTTTGTTAACTTTGTGCCTAAAATGTGGAAGATAACGTACGTAAAAACATGACTTTTTACGTGTTATCAGTTACCCACTACCTCGTATTGATGACCTGTTTGACCAACTTCAGGGGTCGAGTTTTTATTCAAAGATCGATCTAAGGTCAGGTTATCACCAACTACGAGTTCGTGACACTGACATTCCTAAAACAGCTTTCCGAACTCGCTACGGGCATTACGAATTCCAAGTGATGCCATTCGGCTTGACCAACGCACCAGCAGTATTCATGGACCTTATGAATCGGGTGTGTAAGCCTTACCTTGACAAGTTTGTCATCGTTTTCATTGACGACATTCTGATTTACTCGCGCAATGTACAAGAACACGCGGAACACCTGAAAACCATTCTAGAACTACTCAAGCACGAGGAGTTATATGCCAAATTCTCCAAGTGTGAGTTATGGATGCAAACTGTACAATTCCTTGGACACGTGATTGACAGTCAAGGAATTCATGTTGATCCTTCAAAAATTGAGGCCATCAAATGTTGGAAAGCACCTACTACACCTACCAAAGTACGCCAATTCTTAGGACTCGCCGGATACTACAGGCGATTCATTGAGAATTTTTCGAAAATAGCTCAACCTCTCACTGCACTGACTCAGAAAGAAAGGAAGTTCGATTGGACTGATAAGCAGGAGTCAGCCTTCTAGCTGCTCAAACAAAAACTCTGCAGTGCACCTATCTTATCCTTACCCGAAGGCAACGATGACTTCGTGGTATACTGTGACGCTTCACACCAAGGTCTCGGTTGCGTGCTGATGCAGCGAGACAAAGTCATAGCTTACGCCTCTCGACAACTCAAGGTCCACGAAAAGAATTACACAACTCATGACCTAGAGTTGGGGGCAGTTGTATTCGCTCTCAAAATTTGGAGACACTACTTATACGGTACCAAGTGTACAATCTTTACCGACCACAAAAGTCTCCAACACATCTTCGACCAGAAATACCTCAATATGAGACAACGCCGTTGGGTCGAACTACTTACTGATTACGACTGTGAAATTCGCTACCATCCAGGCAAGGAAAACGTTGTTGCTGATGCCTTAAGTCGTAAGGAACGAGTGAAACCCCTTCGAGTCCGATCACTTAGTATGACTATACACAACGACCTGATAACCCAAATTCTTACCGCTCAACTCGAAGCACTCAAAGCTGAAAATGTGAAACACGAGGCCTTGCGAGGCATGGACAAACAACTGGAAACTAAACCAAATGGGGCCAAGTACTTCTCTGACCGACTCTGGTTACCCAACTACGGGAACTTACGAGACTTGATGATGAACGAGGCACACAAGTCTAAGTACTCTATACACCCTGGTGCCGACAAAATGTACCATGGCATCAAGGAGTTGTACTGGTGGCCCAACATGAAAGCGGACATTGCTACCTACGTTGGCAAGTGTCTTACTTGTTCTAAGGTTAAGGCCGAACACCAGAAACCTTCCGGTTTGCTACACCAACCGAAAATCCCTGAATGGAAATGGGAGCAGATTTCTATGGATTTCATTACCAAACTTCCGAAAACCTCTAGCGGTTGTGATACCATTTGGGTGATCATAAACCGACTCACTAAATCTGCTCATTTCCTAGCCATCAAGGAAACTGGCAAGATGGAATTTTTGACATGGATCTACCTAAAAGAGATCGTGTCAAGACACGGCGTGCCCATCTCGATTATCTCTGACCGAGACGCTCGATTTACTTCTCACTTTTGGCGATCTCTACAAAAATCACTCGGTACTCATTTGGACATGAGTACTGCTTACCATCCACAAACTGACGGCCAGAGTGAACGAACCATACAAACACTGGAAGACATGCTACGAGCCTGCGTAGTTGACTTCGGTAAAATCTGGGAAAATCACTTACCTTTGTGTCAGTTTTCATACAACAACAGCTACCACACCAGCATCAAAGCTGCACCCTTCGAGGCACTATACGGTCGTAAGTGTCGGTCGCCTATCTGTTGGACTGAGGTGGGGGATACACAACTCACTGGTCCGGAAATCATACATGAAACAACTGAAAAGATCATCGGCATACAAAACCAACTGAAAGTTGCACGTGATCGTCAGAAAAGCTATGCTGACGTGAGACACAAACACCTCGAATTCCAGGTTGGAGATCGAGTACTTCTGAAAGTCTCACCTTGGAAAGGCGTTATTCGTTTTGGCAAACGTGGGAAACTGAATCCCAGTGGCATACAGACTGCAACTACCTCCTGAACTCAGTAGCGTGCACCCTACTTTCCACATTTCTAACTTAAAGAAATGTCTGCCTGATGAGACACTGATTATACCTCTCGATGAGATACACATTGACGACAAACTACACTTTGTCGAGGAACCCGTGGAAATTATGGACCGTGAGGTCAAACGCTTAAAACAGAGTCGTATTCCCATTGTTAAGGTCAGGTGGAATTCGAGGTGTGGTCCTGAATTCACTTGGGAACGGGAAGACCAAATGCGACTGAAACATCCACACCTGTTCACTGACTCTACTCACACCATGACTACGAGCTAATTTCGGGACGAAATTCTCCTAACAAGGGGAGAATGTAACACCCGTTAATTTAGGACTTTAACTAGTGCCTAACTACTTGTAATTACATGTATTTAGTATTATATTAATCTAAATATATGTAACTTTCTGTGTAATTACATACACGTTATATGATTTGTTTTAATCATACACACTTGGACCGGACGAGGTCCGACACTATTTACTATGGACGTTGGTGACAAACTGTTAAAAGTAATGTGGTATTAACCAAACAAACATTATTTTACTTAATATATTGTGAGAATATATTACACGTATTAAATATCGTATAAAACACTCAGTTACGCAATGAAAATGCGTGAAACGCGCCCGACAAATGAAATGAACTTAGGTTATATTTTTATAACTTCATAATAAGTATTATGATAAAATACTTTGGCAAAATAAAATAAAATATATCGAGTTTTAAATCGTTAATAAAACGTATTATATAAAACATTATACGATTAACTAAAACGTAAAACGATCGGGTAAACAAACACCGCACGTAACACAACTTTGGGGACAAAATTTAATCACCTCACTCTCTTTTTGGACCCACCGAAATCAGTCAAATGAGGAGGTATGGCCTCCCATGCCACCCTCCTCACTTAACTTACACTACACATGAACACAACACACCATACCTCATCATTCATTCACCTACACTTCTCTCAACTCCTCCCTTTCTCCCTCTTGTCACTTGGGTCAGTTTTCCCCAGACCAAGAACACCACCTCTGCACCACCACCATCCACCATCGACCACCACCTCATTCTTGAAGGAAAAACGAAGCCGAAGACACCAAAACGACCGCCTACTCGTGTACATCACTCCTACCGTCTCCGTTTCTTCATACACCATTGTGAGACTTCAAAACTCCAGTGTTTTACTTATAATATGTATATTATCATGTTATGTTGCTTACTCAACTTGTTAATGTCCAAATAAGTAATCAAAACGCAATTTAAATCTCAAAACTATGAGCTTATGTTCCTGTCCAGATTCTGTTTCCACTTCCACAAATATTATAAATATCATTACAACACCAAAATGGACGTTTCTTAAGACTAAAATGTAGTACAAGAAGCTAGCTTTCCAACAAAATTAGTCTCGTGACTCTTTGACTCCGTATGCTACTCGAAAACATTTTTCTCCGGTAACATAGGTTTACTGTTCCGGCGAGCAGTAAAAACCGCCTACTTCTCGAGACCATATCTCGAGTTCTATACCTCAAAAACGTATGAGACCACATGGGAAATCTTGGTAATTTTGTTATGTACAAAAAGTTCTTCTTTGTCTCATTCTATAAATACACCCATTTCTCCAGAAAATTAGATTTGTGAGAAGTGGTCTAATCTCGGATTAAACTGAACACACTGACACTTTATGAATTTATATAAAATATCAAACTATCTCCAAAAGTCATAAAAAATTACAGGAAGTAGATAACATATGTAAGAACTTTGTGTAAAAATTTCAGAACAATTTGATGACGTTTACTATTTTAGATAAAAATCACAAATAATCCGTGAATACATTGTCGGATGAACAGTACTCCGTGAATCACATTGTCGGATGAACAGTAACTTCGTGAAAATATTGACGGATGAACAGTAAAAATTGACTTTTGTTGACTGTCGGACTGAGGGTTGACTCTTGGAATTTAGGGTGAGACTCGGATGCATAATTTCGGACTTGATAACACTCGAAATCAAACCCGTTTGATCTAGTAAACGAAAATGAATACTTAAAAGAAAACGGAAAACGCCCACCTGCGACAATACCATTGTCGCATAAGCATTTTCTGCCTACGACAATATCATTGTCGCATGAATAGTACTCCGTGAATGCTATTGTCGTATGAACAAAATTCCAAGAATGTGATTGTCGCATGAACAGTGTCCGTGAATGGCATTGTCGGGTTACATATTGTCGCACGAAATAGAAACTTTAAAATACTTTTTATACTAAGTATTGAATACATAAAACACTACACTTACAAGATATACAAGCACAATGAATTACATAATAATAATACTTGAATTATTATTACACCTCCGTCATCAACGGGCTATACTTATTTACAAAATGATCACCAACGTACAAACAAATACTTGGACATTTCCTAGTTGAGTGGACAACTAGCATGGGTGATCCTTCGTGACACCAACTAACTTACTTGCTTATGACCTTGTGCGTTTCGGACGCCAGAAGGTTGCAGGGTTCGGAGAACCACACTACGGAATTACATCCGACACATACTTACGGACTTACATCCGCTATACTTGTTTGCTAGACTCAGGTGAGTCTTACAGCCCCACTTTTACTGTTTTTATACTTTGGGGTGAGATACTTAGCAACTGTTTTACACATGAACACTATGTACTGAACTGATTACTTCTTACACACAACGCATGAGTTACTTTTATCCACTGAAAGCCTCCTATCGTAAGTTGTTAGTTATGGACTTAAGCGCGATTACTAGTAAATGGATCCATTTGGGACTGACAATCCCTGCCTGCGGTGGTAGCGCCACCACGTACTGATTTACACGTAGAAACAGGCATATTAGTATTTGTTACATATGAGTGTGTGGATAGCACTCACGGGGGTACGTGATATATTCACATTACACGGTTAAGCTTCAACTTATGAGCTCATGGCAACTGTGCGTACATACAGATTTACTTACTTTGCTTGATAGCAACGCTGGTACATACTTGTGGTTCATAAACGATTACTTTATTACTAAACCTGTGAGATTCACCAACCTTTTTGGTTGACCTTTTTAGCTTTGTATCTCAGGTACACAAACGGAGTAGGATTATCCCAGGACTGATAGCTCGAGTCGCATGCATACAAACTTATGGAGATTCTTTTGCATTACTTTTTGTATATCAGTTATGTATTAGAATCTCTAGGAAATCATCTTCGAACTCGAAGCTTGTTATTATGATTCAACAATGTAATACTTTTGTACTATCGTACTACGTTGCATATAGATGTCGTTTGCTTTACTTTGGTGCTTGATTATTGACTAGTAACAAGCTTGCTTCTGCGCAACGGTAAATTTGGGGGTGTTACACGATATTACAATATTATCACTCTAGTAGCCCGGTTAAGTATCAACCGGAGACTAACTAGCCGCTAACAATGAAAACTAAAAATATAAAAATCTGATCTAGAGAGTGTAGTGAGAGAGTGAGTGTGTTGTTGAATAATGGACGAGAAGTGTGTTGTGAGGCCTCATATATGTAGGAAATGCTCAACCATATTCTTCAACCGTATTCCACCCCCCAAATGCTCAACCGTATTCCACAGGCTTATAAAAATGTCATTTTTTATTGCCTGAACGTGGGATACGGTTGGTTTTGGCCGTACACGGGCTAACTATGGCAAATACGGGTGAACACCAACCGTAAACGGTTGGTTTCAGCCATATACGGCTGAACACAGGCCGTATACGGTCTGTGCAGGACGTATACGTTCTGTGTCTAGTCGTATACGGTCTGGGCCAACCGTATACGGTCTGGTTCAGCCGTATTCAGTCCTTCGGTTCTTCATTTCTTCGTTTAAGCGTATCTTCTTCGTAATTTCCTAACGAAGAAAATGACATAAGTTAGATGTCATAATTCCAAGTATAGCTCAAAATGCATAGAAATGCATGAACGAGAGATTCAATGATCGTTTGTGCTCTATTTTACTCGTTTTAGGTCATTTTAGTTGATTCTTGAAGCATCATCTATATTTTAGCCTTTATGATGAAATTTAGTATATAATTGAATATTTCAAAGGTGATATAATAACACATAAAACTTGACTTTTTACGTGTTATCAAATATTTCACACTTAGACTTTGTTTGTCCTCAAGCAAAACTCAAAATTCTCACTTGCTTTTCAATGAAAATATTCAAAAGTGTCAATGCATTTTGGGTGAGTCAAAACAAATTAAGAGAAAACATTCCCATAAAGCAGTAATATATTCTGGAAAAAAAAAATAGGGTATTCGTTTCAGAAACATGAAATGATTCTCTTAGGCATGCTTTTGGAGTATGCATTACTAGGCGATCTCACTAAGTGGTCACTCAATTCACTCAGAAGTTTTTTGGGTTACCTATCAATCTAATCAAACGAAATAGCTCATAAGCCAGTCATGCACCATCCATCGTCATAGGCTTGCTCGAGAATCATATCTCCACCACTTAGGTGAGGACGGTGCTAATTATCTCATGACATTCAAATGGGTTGTAGTGTTCGGTGAGGGATAAAGGGATATGGATAAGTGAGAATTTTTGGGTTTAAGGGTTTTGCTTATTTTAGGACCTTTAAACTTATGAAAAATATTACTTAGACATACTTTTTAATGAAAACGGAAATGGATAACGATAAGGGAGGAAGATAGCTATTTTAACTTCTATCTTTTGAAAACACATGAAGTATTTACACTTTTTAGGTATCGGAGTTTTTGGTAGATTTGAAACACTTAGCTTTATGATATATTTATTTTTTTTCCTTTTCTTTTCATTTCTTTTTTCTATATTTTTAGCTTAAAACTCCTTTGCGAAGGAATATCTAAGAGATTTTTATTTTTATTGTGCTTTTGAGATCTTTTCTTTCTTTCATTTTTTTCACACTTATGAACACTTCGAATTTACTTGATGCAAATTTTTCGCAACACAATACTCTCGATTTTTGAGTGTTAATCATGGATACGCACACAAGAAGTTGGAGTAAACACGACATTTGTGATTTTTGAGTGAAAGCGAAAAGAATATCTAAATAGCATTTTTTAAAAAAATTAAAAAATAAAAAGATAAGGTTTTGGTGGGTGTGGAAGTGAATGGGTTTAAAATTTGGGTTTTAAAGAAACGAAAAGGCTAAGGCTCAACAGGGTTTTCTAGGCGGATCATCAACACTTAAAATGAGTGTTGGAAGGGTTTTGGGCTTTGAAAAGAAGGATAAAAAAGGGGGTTACATCCTAAGGAATGTCAAGGTCCTCTAATTGCACCTATACCGCGTACGGTACTCTACCAATGTGGTCTCGAAGTGCATACCAGGAGCAAGTTCTAATTCTGGATGCATGCATCAACACATACTCATCAAATGAATAGTGAAGCATTTAAAATGAATGTTTTTCATGGGCTCAAGATACCTCACTACATGTATGGGTTATATGTGCCTAGCCATGCGATGCCCCTCCTAGATCATCATTTCAGCTCAAGAAATTCCTAACTTATTTAATCTTATTTTCTCAAAATACCCTACTCATATATGAAAATAATTTCTCTCAAAATATTTTGATAATTTTTAAGCAAAAAAGAGTTTTAATGAAAATTAAGTCAACTGAATGAGTGGCGTATCCACTGTCGAAGTTAGGCTTGTAAATTTGAGAAACATTTTCTGAGTTGCTTTTGGAAATAAGAATCTGACCTAAGGTATTCTATACCACTATCCCATACATTGAGGAACATTGTCTCTAATTGTGACACCCGACAATTTAGGTGAACTGTTAAACCTAACTGGAAACCCTAATTACTTGTATTTAGTTTGTATTCGCCTAAATATTTGTAATTACATGTAGATTTGAATGTACACTTACGTGATTATGTGTTTATCTTTAATTCCGCAAAATGATCGGACGGAGTCCAGCACAATGTACGACATTGGTGAAAACATTTCTAGAAATAACCTAAGTCTATTTTTAGAAGTTATTTATCATATATTATTATTATTTATATAATAATACACGAAAAACCAATGTCGTACATTTTATAACTCTGTAAAAACGCGCGAATTGAACTCAGTAAACAACCGAAACAAGAATAAGTTATATTTTATAACTCAAGTAAAATTATTTGATGAAATACTCCAACCAAAGATATTAAAAAGTATTCGTGTTTTAAAATAATTATTTAAACAATTAAACGATCGGGGAAACGAATGCCGCACAGAGCGCGAATGCAGGGAACGAGATTGGTGAAGCCCACACCCATGGACCCCATCGAAAAATCAGCCAAAAAGGGGGGTCATCACCTCCCCCCACCTCATTTCACTCTCACTCTCTCTTTCTCATTCTCCATTTTCTCTCAAAACATAAACCACCACCACCTCCTAAATCCCTTAAAAACTACCACCAAACGACCTCGAATCTTCACACCCGTTTGAAAGAAAACGATCACGGAGTCACGATCTACATTTCTATCTTTTCGGAATTCTCCGGCGTTAACTTGTAAGATTCCCGACAAATCCCGCAAACTCTTAGATTTCATTTATTTTACTTGAAAGTTGTTTGTTTAAGCTTAAAATGTCCTAATATGGGTTGGTTAAAAGTTTCATGCCCAACGGTAACCGGAAATCTCATTTTCCACTCAAAATCCGGGTATCAGACGTAAGTGTCGCATAGACCAGTGCAGTATAGCGTCACTTAATGCGTCACTTAAGTGACGTACTGAGTGTCGCTAAAAGCCCTAATTTTGCGTCACTTACCCTAGTGCCGCATAAAACCCCTTTTTCCCGACACTTGCCTAAGTGTCGCAAATTCAATATCCGTCACTCCAAACTGACACTTCCAGCATCATTTGCATAAGTGACGCCTATAATTGAAAAATTGATTTCATACGACACTAACTCTAGTGACGCCTCAACCCAATAACCGACACTTATAACCAACACTGCCTGAGTGTCGCCACCTTATGCGTCACTTCCTCAACTGACGCTATTCACTCAGAATTTACCATTTATGCGACACTTCCTGAGTGTCGCCTAAGCCCTTAAGTGACGCTATAAGTGTCGCATGAAACAGAATCAAGAAAACACAAATTTTACTAAGTGTCGAGACCTAAAATTTTATCACTTGATTTCACCCCAACCAGGGGTCAGCCCCTTGGACCCCGTCAGGGGTTGCCACCCCTAGAACCCCGCTAACTAGGGGCGCTGCCCCCGGACCCCCGTCACTTAAAGTTTACAAATACTTTTTAAGTATATACCCTTTCGAAAATCAAAATAATAATGTGAGATTATTATTACAAACAAATCATCAACGGGCCGTACACGTTTTCAAAACACAATCGAATCAACCAAATTGTAGTAATTTGGACATCATAGTTGAACAAACAACTACAAAGGTAGTCTTTTAAGATACCTATGTAATTAATAACCATCGCGTGTATTGGACACCCTCAGGTTACAAGTCATCGGACATCAATTCCCAGCTAATCAATTCAAGTTTATTTAAATAAACACTCAAGACTCAGGTGAGTCTCATAGCCCCTATTTTACGGTTTTCATCTGGGGTGTGATTACATTGCTCATTTTATTTTACAATATGAACGCAAGTACAATACAAATCAAATACTACATGAGTTGTTTTCACTAATCATTTCAAAGCCCTCCATAACATAGTTTGGTAATACATCTGTAGCGTGAATGTTAGTATATGATATTATATAGGATTGACAATCCTTGTCCGGGTTAGCACGCACTAACTGGTCAAACGGACGTATTAGCATTTAGGAAGATGAGTGTAGATTAGGCACTCAAGTTAAGCTCAGACTATGTGCTAATGGATGTATAACTTTTATTTTGCTTAGTTGCATTTTAAATTCAATTAAATCTTGCGATTCATACAAATATGTGTTGACATACAAACCTGTGAGCTCACCAGCGTTTCGCTGACCCATTTTAGCATGTATCACAGGTACTTAGCAGTAGGTTCGCTGTCCAAATCAGGAATCATTAGCTCGAGTCTGCATTCAATCAAATCAGAGATTTAATTGCATTATTATATTTTATATAGATTAATTATGTAATGTAAATCTCTCAATTTCAAGTAACTGAGCTAATGTAAACAATATTTTGATGTAACCTTTGGTTTTATCAATACAAAGTAAAATAACGCATTTAGTGGTCGTTCAAGTAACATGCAAATGATACTTCCCCATCATTCACCTCCACTTTCCTCTTTCAATTTCCTCTCTAACACTCTCTCACTCTCTCTCATTTCCAGAGAAATCTCAGCCCTACATCCACCATTAAATCACCATATATCAACACTAACCACCAAGAACCACCACCATCATCCTCATCTCCTTTCAAAGTTGTTCAAGATTTTCAAGGCTACAAAGGCTACTCACTTCAAATCTGTCAATCTTTCTTCATAAGCGTCATTGTAAGGGTCATTCTTCTTCATAATACTCTTATAAACATGATAATAAGTTCACTCAATAAGTATTATAACAAGATATTACACAAAAACCACTTTTCTTAACTTGAAAGTTAACAAAATTTGAGATATACTTTCTGCCCAGAAAGATGTGTCCAATTCCACAATTTTTATAAAATTCATTTCTTCATGAAAATGGACATTTTTATAGTCAAAAATCAATTTAAAGATGTTAGCTTTCAAACACCATAAACCTCATAGTTTTCTGAGTTCGTTTAGTATTTTTAATAATTTGTTAAAAAACATATAGACAATCTGTTCCAGAAATCTGAAAACTTTACCCTTAGTATTTTGGCCATATCTCGAGCTACACATCTCCAAAAAACCCTAAAAAAAATTCACACATTTTATTGGATACAACTTTCATGTTGACAACGTTTACTGGTTCCTTGTAGATCTTTCCCAGAAATGTAACCTTTTTGCATGTATCCAGATTGGTCAACTGTTGAACCTCAGAGGACACATATAATTTTTATAAATACTTAAACTTCTCTAATATTAATGGAAAAATTATTGGAAGTAGATAACTTATGGGGGAACAAGTTTTATTTTTCTTGGGAATTAATTCGGTATATAAATGTTTATAAAAATTCGGCTAATTGATGCATTTTCTGGAAAAATATAATAGTGGACTGATTTTATTAACTTATGAAAATTGATACCTTCGGAACATGCAATAAGTGTTAAAACTTAATTTTATGGACTTTTAAACATATCTAAGGTTTGGGTAAAAGTTTCCGGTCAAACTAAGAAGGTTTGACAAAGTCAACAAAAACAGG
This sequence comes from Pseudognaphalium luteoalbum, assembly GCA_963422505.1. Lineage (NCBI taxonomy): Eukaryota > Viridiplantae > Streptophyta > Magnoliopsida > Asterales > Asteraceae > Pseudognaphalium > Pseudognaphalium luteoalbum. The sequence continues at coordinate 115,582,920 of OY730192.1, read as the reverse complement.
GCTCGATTTCTATTAAAAAAAAGCCGACAAACTTACTATTTTTAGAAAATGGTAACAAAAATGGGTTTGGGGGACTTAGTTGGTAACTTTGACCAAGTTTGACCAACTTTGACTTGGTTTGACAAACTTCGACCAGCTTTGACCCACAAGTTGACCAACTTTGACATACGGTTTAAGGTTTTTACGAACTAAATAATTTGTTAGAAACACACGATATGTACTAATCAATAGTATACAATAAAACAAACTTAATAACAATGTCTAAACGAATTATTATTACAAACTTTCACCAACGGGTCGTACATGTTTTCGATAAATAAACATACTTGACCAAACATAATGAACATACTAGTTGAGTGAACTAGCTTAAGGTGGACATTAACCCTCCACCTACATTATTGATTTAAGTGGACATTAACTCTCCAATGAGAATCCGCCAAGAAGATCAAAATGAAGATGCACGATAAAAATCAAGCAAAACGGATGAAAAACGAAGATTCCACGCACATTTTAAGATTCAAGACATCAAAACAAGATTTAAAGACTAAAGTGCCCATCATCAACATCCATCTTATCCAAGATGTTCGTTTTCAAAATACGAGTCTAACAGAAGAAGAATCAACAAAAACGGATAAAGAATGAAGATTCTATGCCCGCCGGAAGATTCAAATGATTCATACGCAATATCTGGAGATAGGAAACTCATTTATGGGATTACTTTTCTTCAAAGTCTTCATTTTTGAAAAAAAAATCCAACAAAAAAAGAATCGATGAAAACGGACGCATAACGAAGAAAATATGCACGAACTAAGAAACGGAGCAAAAGACAGCGGACCGGGGCAAAGGTGTGCCAGCCGCCGCCGGCCAACCACCCACCGCCGCTGGCCACATGGTGGGGGGCACCATCCTCCCCCCTCCCATCTCGTTTCCGCTTTTTGGTCCTTGTACGTACCCGGTGCCACACCTTTACGCGATTGTACATACCCGGTGCCACACCTTTGCGCGAAAGTACGTACCTAGTGCACCACCTTTTCCACCTTTTTCTAATGTGCTCTCCAAGATGAAAATGTGAGCCGGATTTCACCTAGAAATAGGAGGGCTTTGGTTCATTTGAAAGACACACCTTCAACACACCACACCACACCTTCCATACCTTGGAAAACACACACTTTCACTTTTTCTTTCTTTGTAACATTAGTTGTAATTCTTCCTTAGTTAATTAGATTAGCTAATTAACTAATCTAGGAAGAATTGTACGGAGGTGCTCCGGGACACATTTGTAGTTACGAGTTATTGTACGCCTTTTTCAGGTTTTAATCTATCTTTCATATTTAATTATGTTTGTTCTTTATTTTATAAATATGCATGCTAGAATTGCCATGATTAACTAGATAACTCAATTGTCTGCTATGATAGTCGTTTAGAAAGTTTAAATATGTAATTGTGTTGTATGTTATGAGATTGCGGATGGTTTATATTACAAATAGATGTAGGAATGAAATCTTTATCGTTTATCTGCCTAACTCATGTTGTGACTTAAACCTTATCCAAAAATGAACGAAGCTAACTCATAGGATATAGGTCACTTAGTTATACTATGTTAGATTGAATCATTGAGCTCGGCATGGCCGGTGTTCTCTATACCAAAATAGGATCCATGAGACACGGAATATGGGAATAGAGGTAGATTAAGACTAAATTCATATAGACGATATTTTTGAGACAACTTTCGGAATATCCTCGACTTAAATAATACCTTTGCATGCTTATATTGAACTGTTGTTTTGATCGTCTTATTGCATATTCTTGTTTGATTGTTGCCTTAGGATTATCATAATAGTGAAATACAAACGGCATTAAATATCATGACGTAATATGATGACCCCTATTCGCCTGTTCTCTGATATAGTACTGGAAACGCCTACGGCAGAGTTCAAATGTATGGAAGTCAAGAACGACCAAAGGTAGTTGTATTATGAATCGAATAACAAACGTGTTACTTAAGTTTCCATTCGTAGTACAAACCAGCCCTGTATTCTTGCATACCTGAGTAATGTTGATAAGTCGTATGAATAAGTGATAACATATTACCCGACCGCCTAGACCAGTTAGTCCAACCTATTCCGGTGAGGGTAAACCTCGTACATAAGATTGTTTATTCAATAAACTATGCCATGATTCGGACATCTCTGACGATCGAGATTGGGGAATAGGATTAGAGATTAACTGTCAGATAATATGGGTATACATTTGAGAGAACTTTTGGTGTATGCTGTAATATATTCTGCAACCAATGTGACATTCTATTTGCCTGATTGTGGACACCTCCGCGTTAGCCTGATAGAAGGACTGCAGTAATAGCTCACATTAACTTACGAACTTATCCCCATTAGAACTCTATATATTCAACAACTCCTAAGCCGCTTCATATTAAACAATCGCTTTAATTGCTTAACGCCCGAAGTAACCTCCACCTTTTAGTTTATCTTAATTTAATTTAGAGTAGAAAATCTACAGCCAAAACAAAAACCAACTCTTTTCTCCCTAGCTAAATACATAAAAGTTTCTAAATCCCCTAGCTTCAATATGCCGTACTTTGAAGAATGATCTTAGGTCATACTTGTCCTTTGCTAGCCCCTTGATTAGCATAATAGCAACCCTAGGCCCCAGCCTTGTAAATTTAAAACCCACTGTTGTCTTTCATCACCATTACAAATTCCAACGACCGGTGCGCAACGGAACAAGTTTTTGGCACTGCTGCCGGGGAGCATCGGCAACCGATTTTAGGAATTTAGCAACTTTAGTGTTTAGCGATGCTTTTGAAAGATTAACATCAATCAAAAGTTACCTTTTTACCTTTAGAATTAGTTTAGATTTAGTTTCACCACTCTTGACCAATCATGTCAACACCCTATTTTGATTTGAATATCCCCACACCAAATGGACCTTTAACCCAACTTTTGGCTATTTCCTCACCAACAAACCACTTACCTTCCTCAAAACAATCTTTATCAGATTTTATGTCCGAACAAAATGTTATAAACAAAAGAGTAACCGGATTTCAAGATAACATTGACGCCATGATAATAATTTCAGAAAAATTAATCTCTAACATGGAATCTATTTTGAAAAACTTAAGTTTTATTAAGGAAAGTACGTCGGCAAGCACTAATGACACCACTCATCCACCAAGTGATGATGTGTTAATCGTGACGAGAGGAGGAAAAGTAACCAAAGTTGATCCAGCACCACCCGATAACACCTCCGAAAACACTTCTTTGCCAAAACCTACACCTAGTGAAAATGTGTCAATTGATATCCCTGTCACAACATCTAACCCATCCAAAACTCCATATAATGTACCTCACACGAGAATACCTTATCCTTGTAGACTAAAGAAGGAAAAGCAAGAAGCCCAATTCAGTAAATATATGAGAATATTTAAAAGCCTGCACTTAAATGTTAGATTATTAGATGCTTTAGTAGAAATGCCCTAGTGTGCCAAATTCTTTAAATAACTCCTTTCAAACAAAGAAAAACTTAGGCAAATAGTTAGTTTACCCTTGAATGCTGAATGTTCTTCAATTGTACAACATGGTCTCCCACCTAAATTAGGTGATATTGGACGCTTTACTATACCATGTTTTCTCCAAGGAATTCAAATTAGTAATGCCTTAGCAGACCTACGTGCTAGTGTTAATCTTATGCCTTATTCCCTCTACAAGAAATTAGGATTAGATGACCTATTGCCTACTCGTATGACTATCCAATTAGCTGACAGATCAGTTAAACTCCCTCGAGGAATTGTTGAAGATGTCATGGTCAAAGTCGATAAGTTCGTTTTTCCAGTGGACTTTATTGTCATGGACATAGAGGAAGCCACCCATATCCCGCTCATCCTAGGCAGACCATTCCTAAATACTGCCAAGGCTGTAATTGATGTTAACAAAAATCTTTAAAATTGAGAGTTGGGAAAGAGGAGGTCACCTTTAATGTCGATCGATTGATGAAGCAACCTCTGGAAGAGGACCTTGGTTTGTGTGATACCATGCAGGATATTTTTGATGAACATCTCCACGAAGTACTAGCACTATCCAGCCAGGATCCGATACCCAACACCATAATCACCGTTTGAAAGCTGTGTAATGAGGACCCTGGGCTGCACTCTGAAATCGCTTCGCCAACAACATCCAACGAACTACTATTTCCGCTGTTTGAAAAGAAATCCTCTCGCACCGATGGCAAAGCAATCGCTGTTCCATTAGGATGCGGTACACCGATACCTTGGCTAAAAAGAGATAAACCTATATTTAACAGACCAAACCCATTTCCTTCAATTGAAGAAATACTAAATTCATTCAAGGGAATGAGTGTTGAGCCACCGCCATTTGAACCACAGTTAGACAACCAACCCGTACAACTACCACTTTCAAACCCTGAATTCACCATAAATCAATCTTCATCCGCTCAGTTCCAAGAATTCCAGTTCACCGACAATGGAGAGATCATTCTCACCAGAAATGATGAAGTTTCCTCATCATCAGTCAACAAATTTGATCTAAAAACGGACGAATTCTCAAATGCAACCGAGTGGGTCGAAAAAGCATCAATCTCCACATCTGAACCCGGGAAAGATGAGGCACCATTCCAGGCTGAATATGAGAAACTGAATAGAGACGAGATAGCTAATATGAAGCCGTCTATTGAAGAACCACCAAACCTGGAATTAAAAGAATTACCACCTCACCTTGAGTACGCTTACTGTAGTGCACCCAGCGGTCGGTAGGATTTTACTCCGGTCATTGGTCCGGCCACCGAGATACACGGTAGGGTAGTTTTAATATTTATAATAGTCGGGGGGAGCCTAATCCTTCGAACTACCTACTGGAACTGGTATGAATACCTGATACGAGTAAGCGGTAAGGATGATCCAGGGTCGTTCCTCACGATGGTAGAATTGAGAGAGAGCTAGTTCTGATAAGTCGGTAATTAAGCTGGGGTTTTGATAAGTTGGAAGGGTTTTGTTTTTGTTTTTATATCTAATTAAACTAAACTACTGAAACTAATAAAGCATAAAATTTAAGGGAGACTAGCGTATATAACACTTAAGGATAATGAAAACGTGGTTCACCATGACTTAGAATAGTTGAGATAATTTTTAGTTTGAAAATGTCTTTTAAAGGTTTGTGTCTTGCTTTTACGTAGATATCTTGTAGTGTAAACACTAGCACCCTACTGATCAGGTGAACCAATCAGTATGTCACTGAGTACTAGGCTATCGAGAGTATGATCAGATCAGACTGCCTTGAAACCTCCCTCACCGTCTCTTGTGAGGAGACCAAGTGACCCTCCAGATGGGGTGCAGGAATAAGGTGACAGTCCGCAATTTATCCACTGACCTTTCTTTAACACATACAGAGTTATCTAAGCTGGGCAAGGCATTTAAGATTAAGACAGCTGGTGACTGCTAACATATACATTGACGGTTGTGATTGAGTTTAGAGTTATTCGGCTGTGATATAGTCATCAACCTACAGAGTTTTCCACGGTTACATTGTGTACTCACCCGTTTTACGGTCTTTCCTGGATCACAGACTACACCAGGATGTAATACAGTGTTCAGCCAATGGCCTTTCCACAGCTTACCACAAACTCGGACGTTTTAGGGCTTTATCCTGGATTACATATTTTACGGCCATCTGAACTCAATATATCTAAGCTTGTATTACAGTAAAACCATCAATGATAGCTAAACAACCCGTTCACTTTATAAATCCCAAACCAATAAATCCCTGATTAATCCATAGTGTACTATACGATGGGTAGACAGTATTTCCATTGCTTCGAAATCAGATATGTTAATTTAAGACAACACAGATAGGGAGTGACTGTTTGACTAAGGTTCGTGACTCCTTGACATAAAGGTTCTAACCACATTTATTGGAGGAAAGGCGATAGTTTAGTTTAAATTCATAAATGTATAGTTAAACAAGACCACAAGTTTTCAATCGTAATATTTAATAATCGGGAACATTATTCCACAACGGATTGTGCCCACGACTTTCATAGCTTCCACGTTCCGTACTCCACACATTTGTGATGTTTCCGGCGCTATACAACTGAAAGCCGTATAACATTACCTCCGTTGTTTCATAATGATATTATCCCATCATTATATATTTACTATTATCTAAATCATGGCAAACATACAAGCACACTACTCACAATGCATAGCAATAAACATTTCTAATATTAATAAATCACATACATCAAACAAGAACAATATGAAAAATTAATAATAGAAAGGATAGAAAATACCGATAGGAATTGTGAGCAGAATAACACTTGTATTTCTTCATTAATGTCCAAGCATTACATAAGCTAGCCTCTACTAATTAACTACATAACTAATCTAAAAGAAAAGGCAAGGTTTCCATCCCTAATCATCTCACTAGTCCAAGGGTTTAAAACCCTAGCGAGGAACTAGAGAGAAAGACTAGAGAGAGAACCTACTACCTACTATTTCTCCTCTAACTCCTAAGAGTAGTGCTAGAGAGAGAATGCTAAACTACCTACTAATTCTCCTCAAACTCCTAAGAGTAATGCTAGAGAGAGAATGCTAAACTAATGAGAGAAATGAGATGAGAGGTGTGTTGGAAATGAGAAATGAGTCCACTATTTATAGAAGAAAGGAGGTAGCCATGGTACAAGTCCTTAAGCACCAAGAACAAGCACCAAAGCATCATACGGGACAAGCGGACCAAGGGGGGTCAAACGGCACCTCACAAGGAAAAAGACACTGTATACGGCACCCTAAGGGCTGTATACGGAACCTAGGGTACCGTATACGGTACCTAGGTGCCCAAGGGGGGGGGGGGTGGTGCTCCATTTGCTGTATACTGACTTCTCGGTTGCTTGGTTCGTCCGTATCTTCTTCGTTTTAAGTCCGTTTTGCTTGATTCTTACGCCGTTGGATTCGTTTTTCCTTTATGCTTCTAATGACACTAAGTTTGCTAAATTTGGAGGTGTTTGACTTTTGCGTGTTCCGGATGACAATCGGCGAGCTTCCGAACTGCATATCTTCTCCGTTCTTCGTCCGTTTCTTCTGATTCTTTCACCTCCGGTCTTGTATTTTCCGATGGAATCATAAAATATGAATTAAGATCTAATTACATAAGGAAATTATGAAGGGAATATTTAAGGTGATAGTTTTGCCTCAGTTTGCGTGTTATTTGGACGTTTTAACCGATTTTTACAGCAACGTCTATATTTAGACTACCTTGGTGATTTTTAGTGAATAATGATGGTTTGGAAATGTTTTCACCAATTAATAGTACAAAAAGTGCAGAAATATGTACTTAAAAACATTACTTTTTTGGTCACATCAAGTATCCCACACTTAGAAATTGCTTATCCTCAAGCAACAACTCAGTTATGTCCAGTGAAAACATTTTTATAATTGTTTGGGTGAGTTAAAAATATTTTCAAGAAGTCACCACTTTGTCATATGGGAAAATTATTTAGAGAACACAGGGAAAGTTAAGATGATCTTTTCAGAAATAAGTACTGACTTTCCCAGGCATACTTTCCAAATCTCGTGATCTTGGAGTATACATGACTAGGAGATCTCACTAAAGGTGGTTACTCAATTCACTCATAGTGTATCGGGTTTCCTATTGTTCTAGCACAATTAAAATCGCTCAAATAGCCGGTCATGCAGCACTCATCATCATAAGCTTGGTCGAGAATCGGATCTCCACCACTTAGGAAGAGGACGACGCTAATTATCCCAAGACATTCAAGTGGGTTGTAATGTTTGTGTGGGTTAGGGGTATGGATAGTGGTGATGTTTGGTTGAAAGGGGGTTGCTTATCTTAGGCATTCTAAGAATCATGAAAAACTGATTGTAGCACGGAGGGGATAGCTACCCGTATTTCATCGGATCTTTCTTTGAACGATTAATACTTTGAAGTACTTTGCCTTATTTTCTTTAACTTTTCTTTTCTTTCTTTTTCTGCTTTTTATTTTCTTTTCTTTCTTCAGAACTTCTTTTCTTTCTTCAGAAATCTTTTCTTTCTTATCACGGACTTCTTTGAGTCTTTTCTTTTGATGCCAATTTTTCGCACCTTTGATTTTCTTCAACTTTGGTGAACACGAAGGAGTAGATCAATTCAGAAGAAGATTCTTCAAGATGTTTTTCATAATCTTTGGAAATTCTAAGATAAGTTGTTGGGATGTTTTGGATAACTGGGTTTAAAATGTAGGGTTTTGAAGAAATGAAAGGTTTAGGCTCAACAGGGTTTTCTAGGTGGATCATCGATACTAGCAATGAGTATCGGAAGGGTTTTGGGCTTGAAAAGGTATGTAAAAATGGGTTAAATCCTAGGGAATGTCGAGATCATCTAATTGCACCTATACCGCGTACGGTACTCACGAATGTGGTCTCGAAACGTATGTCAGGAACAAGTTCTAATTTAGAGATACTAGCATCCGCACACACAAGAAATGAACAATGTAGCATTTAAGATGAATGCTTTTAAGGCTTAAGGTTCCTCACTGCAAATATGGTTGTATGTGCCTAGCCATGTTCCTTTTAGATCATCACTACTTATTTAAGAAATTTCTACCTTAATTTTCCTAATATTCCTGAATAACTAACTCATATTAAAAATGGTTCCTTTCGAAAGATATTATAACTCAAAAATAGCAGAGCTATCGAATGATTTGGCCCATACTTTATTAGTTTTGGTAAAAATTTTGAAAATTTTGAGGAACATTTTTTGAGTTGAGCTATTCGGACATAAAAATCTGTAAACATCCCATCCAAGGTATTCTATACCTGCTATCCCACACTTAGAGGAACATTGTCCCTAATGTTCTCTTGAGTTGAGATTGTACTATAAAGTATAATCCCATACTTAGAGTTTGAACATATAGAAAATGTTGCTCAAGTGTATGTAATGGGCTAGAATCCCACATTTAGTGATAGTGTATAGATTACTTCTTAGAATAACAGGCTAACAAAGTAAAATTTAAATCAAGAAATGGAGTGAAGGTTTAGGAAACTCCCCAGATAACGATTAACGTTATGAAGCTGAGATTGTTAATTGAGAAGAGAAGAGTCGATGTGATTCTTGCTCTACTTCTTTTATGAAGAATGGCTCAGCTTCAAATGCGTTGATCTGACAGTTTATACCAAGAGTCCAAATTTAGCAATGAATCATCCCATAATGTAAGTGAAGATTCTTATTAGTGAATCCCACACTTTAGTGTTTAAGATGTGGAAACGATTCTTGCTAAGTGTATGTAATGTGGGATGAACTCCCACACTTAGGTCTTTGAAGATCATTGGCACATGCGAGTTTTGAGAGAAGATAAACCACGTTCCTTCCCTCAGAGATGTATGTAAGTTTCATAGTCCACAGGTGTATGAGCTTGTTTGTCTGCCTTTGACTCCATGGGTTCTTCCTTGAATGGTCGTCATCTCTGTAGTACTCCTTGCTCATTCATCATCCAATCAAATCACCAACTTCTCTCAAAAACAACTAAGACGAAAAGGATAGATTGTAGAAAACAATGTGAAGTGATGCCGCCCTCCGACATAAGCATAATCAGCCAAGAAATACCAAGTGTTTGATAACCCGAGATTTTCACCGACAAACTGATGTAATGAATCTGATGTTGTTCTTCTATCGGCTGAGATCTCCAGTTTCCAATTTAATCCCGTATCTATTCCTTTGTTTAATGGTCCCTGATGGTGATGGTTGTACGTGCGAAGGGGTGGATGGATGGGTGAATGTGGGTGGATATGGTGATGTGGGTGGTAGTGATGGTTTTGGGTTCCATGATGTGGTAAGTTTTAGTTATAGGATTTGGAATTTGTGGGCACTTATGATGAGTATTGAACTGATTATCTTGACGAACTAGTCATAGACAACTAGAAGTCATCTTTGTATCTAGAAGTGTCATCTCTTATCCCCTGCAAAGCAATACTCCAAAGATTCCCATACTCAATGAACTGTAAGCTCCTCTTGTCATCTTTCCATTTATCCTTAAAGATTCTTTATCCATAGAAGTCAGTCCCCGTCTGTTACGAGTAGATCAAAGAAACATGATCTAACAAACAAGTGATTATTCTCCAAATCATGGATTCACTGGTTTGCGAAGAACCTATCAAAGTAAGTGCTTTGTAGATGAAACAAACCAGTGTATGACTTGGAGTCTAGTCTCACACAAAAAGTGTTAGTTGCCTATAATTTAACCGCAGCACAAACAGCAGATATGGAAATACTAGTATTATTAGTTGAATCAGGTAGCCAAGTATAAAGATATCCAAAGCACATATTTTTAAACGAGTTCGAGCATAATACACATATTGACATATAGATCATGTTATCAGATTAAGCATTAGTATCGCTTGTATGTTCACAATAATATATGTAAGTACCTCAAATGCTCGAGACATGTCAGTGGGTGTTTAAGATGACTAAGGTTCCTAGTTCCTAATAGCTTTCCATGTTTGTGAGTGAAAGGAATGTTAAGAACTTTAGAAAATGGTGACAAATGGATGCTGCAATGAAGTTCAAACGACTGGGAGTAGGAAGTATTAAGGTATGACAAAAAATTTGACTTTCAGAGAAGTAATTCTGCAAACCATCCATTTTGTTCATAAAGAGAGAAAACTTGGAACATTCATTTTAGGGTTTCATCTTCTACTTATTGAAGTTAGATATTACTACTATTACTAAAGCTATGTTAAACACGGGTTGCCTCCCGAGAAGCGCTTTTTTTTTTTGTTCGAGTCTCTAGCTTGACTCTAGCATTATTTCTCAGGCAATCCTAGGGGTTTCCTTGCATCCATTAGTAGACACAAAGGGTAATATTGGTACATACCTAAAATTTAAAGCAGATTAAGGCTAGGGTATGTCCAATATATGGATATGGTTCGAAGTGAGGGAGTTGTTCTAGCGGAGGTATCACAAATCTCTCAACTTCTAACACCTCCTTGGGTTGGATTGTCAGAATGGGTTGGTCGAAGGAATCCTCATCTCTCAATTGTGTATAAGATATTATATGGTGGAGAGATGGTTTGAAAGGAAACCATGACGCAAAACCCACCATGCTTCCTATGGTCTTTTGGTCAATGATAATGTTGTAGTTTGGGCATGGAGGTGGGACAATATCCGTTTTTGTCTCCAATCTTGTAGCAACATTCTCATCGACTACTTGGTCTAAGACAATTGAGGGTTCAACTAGATCATTGGGTGATTCATTCGGAAAGATAAGTGGGACAGTGTCAACCACAACTCGTTGCGGGATGTTGTCAACCACGTCGGTTTGAATAGTAATCAGATCACTTCTCAGAGTTGGTGCGTGTTCCTCCGGTCCTTCTGAAGCTGGGTCTTCAGTGTAAATCTCCATCTCCGGGCTATTTATCTCTATCTCTTCGTCTACCTCGTCATACTCCTCACCTTGGCCTGAAGTTTCAAGTTGCAATGACTCGGAAAGTTTTTCTAGAATGAACTCCTCATCGGTTTCAGATGTAGATAGGTTGAGAATAAGTGGAAGTGAGGATTTAGAAGATTGGGTAAGTGAAGGGTTTGAAGGAATTTTGCAACCGGACTGTTGAGAATGGAAGTCTGTATCGAATGATGTAGATGTAGTGTGTAAGTGCCTATCATCTTCCTGTAGCCAATTGTCGGTTATAACTTGATTCCTAGCTTCATTACTACTCACTTGGACTCGTGTTTGTATTTCAGATAGCTTGTCAGTACATCTTTTAAGCGTGTCTTCTTGTTTCTTAAGTAGTTGCTCAAGTGGGTTGTAGGAAGGTGAGAAAGTATCATTACTACTGAGATAAGCTATGGGCACATCTCTCAAGTTAGAACTCTCATACGGTAATGGTTTGTGTACAGGGTAGGATGAGTATAGGTAGACATTGAATGGTTCAGGATAGTAAGGCTTGTATAGATGTGTTTGGAAAGCATGAGGGTCATAATGACATTGTAATTGAGGATCTAAGCACCATATGTTATCCGAATAAATCATACTATTCCATTGACATTCGTTATCTACATAGGCATTACTCCTACATCTATCTTGGATTGATTTAGCAAGATTATCAATTTGATCTTTTAATTGTTGTTGAGTTTCCATTGCCCAAGTTTTCAGAAAAAGATAGCACAAGAAGAAGGTTTAAGAATTAAAGTTAGGTTGAGAAGGGAAATTAATCTAAACTACGCTAATCTACGACACAAATAACTTCTGACATGGATGGTGAATCCAAGTCAAAAGGATCGCTTAAAAACTAAGTTATCTAAACTGGCTCCGAATCATACTACCGTCCCCGGCAGCGGCGCCAAAAACTTGTCGTGCACCCAACGGTCGGTCGGATTTCAATCCGGTCGTTGGCCCGGCCACCGAGATACATGGCAGGGTAGTTTTAATATTTATAATAGTCGGGGGGAGCCTAATCCTCCGTACTACCTACTGGAACTGGTATGAATGCCTGATACGAGTAAACGGTTAGGATGATCCAGGGTCGTTCCTCACGACGGTAGAATTGAGACAGAGCTAGTTCTGATAAGTCGGTAATTAAGCTGGGGTTTTGATAAGTTGGAAGGGTTTTGTTTTGGTTTTTATATCTAATTAAACTAAACTACTGAAACTAATAAAGCATAAAACTAAAGGGAGACTAGCATATATAACACTTAAGGATAATGAAAACGTGGTTCACCATGACGTAGAATAGTTGAGATAATTTTTAGTTTGAAAATGTCTTTTAAAGGTTTGTGTCTTGCTTTTACGTAGATATCTTGTAGTGTAAACACTAGCACCCTACTGATCAGGTGAACCGATCAGTATGTCACTGAGTACTAGGCTATCAAGAGTATGATCAGATCGGATTGCCTAGAAACCTCCCTCACCGTCTCTTGTGACGAGACCAAGTGACCCTCCAGATGGGGTGCAGGAATAATGCGACAGTCCGCAATTTATCTACTGACCTTTCTTTAACACATAAAGAGATATCTAAGCTGGGCAAGGCATTTAAGATTAAGACAGCTGGTGACTGCTAACATATACATTGACGGTTGTGATTGAGTTTAGAGTTATTCGGCTGTGATATAGTCATCAACCTACAGAGTTTTCCACGGTTACATTGTGTACTCACCCGTTTTACGGTCTTTCCTGGATCACAGACTACACCAGGATGTAATACAGTGTTCAGCCAATGGCCTTTCCTCAGCTTACCAGAAACTCGGACGTTTTAGGGCTTTATCCTGGATTACATATTTTACGGCCATCTGAACTCAATATATCTAAGCTTGTATTACAGTAAAACCATCTATGATAGGTAAACAACCCGTTCACTTTATAAATCCCAAACCAATAAATCCCTGATTAATCCATAGTGTACTATACTATGGGTAGACAGTATTTCCATTGCTTCGAAATCAGATCATGTTAATTTAAGACAACACAGATAGGGAGTGACCGTTTGACTAAGGTTCGTGAATCCTTGACATAAAGGTTCTAACCAAATTTATTGGAGGAAAGACGATAGTTTAGTTTAAATTCATAAATGTATAGTTAAACAAGACCACAAGTTTTCAATCGTAATATTTAATAATCGGGAACATTATTCCACAACGGATTGTGCCCACGACTTTCATAGCTTCCACGTTCCGTACTCCACACATTTGTGATGTTTCCGGCGCTATACAACTGAAAGCCGTATAACATTACCTCCGTTGTTTCATAATGATATTATCCCATCATTATATATTTACTATTATCTAAATCATGGCAAACATACAAGCACACTACTCACAATGCATAGCAATAAACATTTCTAATATTAATAAATCACATACATCAAACAAGAACAATATGAAAAATTAATAATAGAAAGGATAGAAAATACCGATAGGAATTGTGAGCAGAATAACACTTGTATTTCTTCATTAATATCCAAGCATTACATAAGCTAGCCTCTACTAATTAACGACATAACTAATCTAAAAGAAAAGGCAAGGTTTCCATCCCTAATCATCTCACTAGTCCAAGGGTTTAAAACCCTAGCGAGGAACTAGAGAGAGAACCTACTACCTACTAATTCTCCTCTAACTCCTAAGAGTAGTGCTAGAGAGAGAATGCTAAACTACCTACTAATTCTCCTCAAACTCCTAAGAGTAGTGCTAGAGAGAGAATGCTAAACTAATGAGAGAAATGAGATGAGAGGTGTGTTGGAAATGAGAAATGAGTCCACTATTTATAGAAGAAAGGAGGTAGCCATGGTACAAGTCCTTAAGCACCAAGAACAAGCACCAAAGCATCATACGGGACAAGCGGACCAAGGGGGGTCAAACGGAACCACACAAGGAAAAAGACACTGTATACGGCACCCTAAGGGCCGTATACGGAACCTAGGGTACCGTATACGGTACCTAGGTGCCCAAGGGGGGGGGGGTTGGTGCTCCATTTGAAGTATACTGACTTCTCGGTTGCTTGGTTCGTCCGTATCTTCTTCGTTTTAAGTCCATTTTGCTTGATTCTTACACCGTTGGATTCGTTTTTCCGTTATGCTTCTACTGACACTAAGTTTGCTAAATTTGGAGATGTTTGACTTTTGCGTGTTCCGGATGACAATCGGCGAGCTTCCGAACTGCATATCTTCTCCGTTCTTCGTCCGTTTCTTCTGATTCTTTCACCTCCGGTCTTGTATTTTCCTATGGAATCATAAAATATGAATTAAGATCTAATTACATAAGGAAATTATGAAGGGAATATTTAAGGTGATAGTTTTGCCTCAGTTTGCGTGTTATTTGGACGTTTTAACTGATTTTTACAGCAACGTCTATATTTAGACTACCTTGGTGATTTTTAGTGAATAATGATGGTTTGGAAATGTTTTCACCAATTAATAGTACAAAAAGTGCGGAAATATGTACTTAAAAACATTACTTTTTTGGTCACATCAAGTATCCCACACTTAGAAATTGCTTATCCTCAAGCAACAACTCAGTTATGTCCAGTGAAAACATTTTTATAATAGTTTGGGTGAGTTAAAAATATTTTCAAGAAGTCACCACTTTGTCATATGGGAAAATTATTTAGAGAACACAGGGAAAGTTAAGATGATCTTTTCAGAAATAAGTACTGACTTTCCCAGGCATACTTTCCAAATCTCGTGATCTTGGAGTGTACATGACTAGGAGATCTCACTAAAGGTGGTCACTCAATGCACTCATAGTGTATCGGGTTTCCTATTGTTCTATCACAATTAAAATCGCTCAAATAGCCGGTCATGCAGCACTCATCATCATAAGCTTGGTCGAGAATCGGATCTCCACCACTTAGGAAGAGGACGACGCTAATTATCCCAAGACATTCAAGTGGGTTGTAATGTTTGTGTGGGTTAGGGGTATGGATAGTGGTGATGTTTGGTTGAAAGGGGGTTGCTTATCTTAGGCATTCTAAGAATCATGAAAAACTGATTGTAGCACGGAGGGGATAGCTACCCGTATTTCATCGGATCTTTCTTTGAACGATTAATACTTTGAAGTACTTTGCCTTATTTTCTTTAATTTTTCTTTTCTTTCTTTTTCTGCTTTTTATTTTCTTTTCTTTCTTCAGAACTTCTTTTCTTTCTTCAGAAATCTTTTCTTTCTTATCACGGACTTCTTCGAGTCTTTTCTTTTGATGCCAATTTTTCGCACCTTTGATTTTCTTCAACTTTGGTGAACACGAAGGAGTAGATCAATTCAGAAGAAGATTCTTCAAGATGTTTTTCATAATCTTTGGAAATTCTAAGATAAGTTGTTGGGATGTTTTGGATAACTGGGTTTAAAATGTAGGGTTTTGAAGAAATGAAAGGTTTAGGCTCAACAGGGTTTTCTAGGCGGATCATCGATACTAGCAATGAGTAACGGAAGGGTTTTGGGCTTGAAAAGGTATGTAAAAATGGGTTAAATCCTAGGGAATGTCGAGATCATCTAATTGCACCTATACCGCGTACGGTACTCACGAATGTGGTCTCAAAACGTATGTCAGGAACAAGTTCTAATTTAGAGATACTAGCATCCGCACACACAAGAAATGAACAATGTAGCATTTAAGATGAATGCTTTTAAGGCTTAAGGTTCCTCACTGCAAATATGGTTGTATGTGCCTAGCCATGTTCCTTTTAGATCATCGCTACTTATTTAAGAAATTTCTACCTTAATTTCCCTAATATTCCTGAATAACTGACTCATATTAAAAATGGTTCCTTTCGAAAGATATTATAACTCAAAAATAGTAGAGCTAATCGAATGATTTGGCCCATACTTTATTAGTTTTGTTAAAAATTTTGAAAATTTTGAGGAACATTTTCTGAGTTGAGCTATTCGGACATAAAAATCTGTAAACATCCCATCCAAGGTATTCTATACCTGCTATCCCACACTTAGAGGAACATTGTCCCTAATGCTCTCTTGAGTTGAGATTGTACTATAAAGTATAATCCCATACTTAGAGTTTGAACATATAGAAAATGTTGCTCAAGTGTATGTAATGGGCTGGAATCCCACATTTAGTGATAGTGTATAGATTACTTCTTAGAATAACAGGCTAAAAAAGCAAAATTTAAATCAAGAAATGGAGTGAAGGTTTAGGAAACTCCCCAGATAACGATTAACGTTATGAAGCTGAGATTGTTAATTGAGAAGAGAAGAGTCGATGTGATTCTTGCTCTACTTCTTTTATGAAGAATGGCTCAGCTTCAAATGCGTTGATCTGACAGTTTATACCAAGAGTCCAAATTTAGCAATGAATCATCCCATAATGTAAGTGGAGATTCTTATTAGTGAATCCCACACTTTAGTGTTTAAGATGTGGAAACGATTCTTGCTAAGTGTATGTAATGTGGGATGAACTCCCACACTTAGGTCTTTGAAGATCATTGGCACATGCGAGTTTTGAGAGAAGATAAACCACGTTCCTTCCCTCAGAGATGTATGTAAGTTTCATAGTCCACAGGTGTATGAGCTTGTTTGTCTGCCTTTGACTCCATGGGTTCTTCCTTGAATGGTCGTCATCTCTGTAGTACTCCTTGCTCATTCATCATCCAATCAAATCACCAACTTCTCTCAAAAACAACTAAGACGAAAAGGATAGATTGTAGAAAACAATGTGAAGTGATGCCGCCCTCCGACATAAGCATAATCAGCCAAGAAATACCAAGTGTTTGATAACCCGAGATTTTCACCGACAAACTGATGTAATGAATCTGATGTTGTTCTTCTATCGGCTGAGATCTCCAGTTTCCAATTTAATCCCGTATCTATTCCTTTGTTTAATGGTCCCTGATGGTGATGGTTGTACGTGCGAAGGGGTGGATGGATGGGTGAATGTGGGTGGATATGGTGATGTGGGTGGTAGTGATGGTTTTGGGTTCCATGATGTGGTAAGTTTTAGTTATAGGATTTGGAATTTGTGGGCACTTATGATGAGTATTGAACTGATTATCTTGACGAACTAGTCATAGACAACTAGAAGTCATCTTTGTATCTAGAAGTGTCATCTCTTATCCCCTGCAAAGCAATACTCCAAAGATTCCCATACTCAATGAACTGTAAGCTCCTCTTGTCATCTTTCCATTTATCCTTAAAGATTCTTTATCCATAGAAGTCAGTCCCCGTCTGTTACGAGTAGATCAAAGAAACATGATCTAACAAACAAGTGATTATTCTCCAAATCATGGATTCACTGGTTTGCGAAGAACCTATCAAAGTAAGTGCTTTGTAGATGAAACAAACCAGTGTATGACTTGGAGTCTAGTCTCACACAAAAAGTGTTAGTTGCCTATAATTTAACCGCAGCACAAACAGCAGATATGGAAATACTAGTATTATTAGTTGAATCAGGTAGCCAAGTATAAAGATATCCAAAGCACATATTTTTAAAGGAGTTCGAGCATAATACACATATTGACATATAGATCATGTTATCAGATTAAGCATTAGTATCGCTTGTATGTTCACAATAATATATGTAAGTACCTCAAATGCTCGAAACATGTCAGTGGGTGTTTAAGATGACTAAGGTTCCTAGTTCCTAGTAGCTTTCCATGTTTGTGAGTGAAAGGAATGTTAAGAACTTTAGAAAATGGTGACAAATGGATGCTGCAATGAAGTTCAAACGACTGGGAGTAGGAAGTATTAAGGTTTGACAAAAAATTTGACTTTCAGAGAAGTAATTCTGCAAACCATCCATTTTGTTCATAAAGAGAGAAAACTTGGAACATTCATTTTAGGGTTTCATCTTCTACTTATTGAAGTTAGATATTACTACTATTACTAAAGCTATGTTAAACACGGGTTGCCTCCCGAGAAGCACTTTTTTTTGTTCGAGTCTCTAGCTTGACTCTAGCATTATTTCTCAGGCAATCCTAGGGGTTTCCTTGCATCCATTAGTAGACACAAAGGGTAATATTGGTACATACCTAAAATTTAAAGCAGATTAAGGCTAGGGTATGTCCAATATATGGATATGGTTCGAAGTGAGGGAGTTGTTCTAGCGGAGGTATCACAAATCTCTCAACTTCTAACACCTCCTTGGGTTGGATTGTCAGAATGGGTTGGTCGAAGGAATCCTCATCTCTCAATTGTGTATAAGATATTATATGGTGGAGAGATGGTTTGAAAGGAAACCATGACGCAAAACCCACCTTGCTTCCTATGGTCTTTTGGTCAATGATAATGTTGTAGTTTGGGCATGGAGGTGGGACAATATCCATTTTTGTCTCCAATCTTTTAGCAACATTCTCATCGACTACTTGGTCTAAGACAATTGAGGGTTCAACTAGATCATTGGGTGATTCATTCGGAAAGATAAGTGGGACAGTGTCAACCACAACTCGTTGCGGGATGTTGTCAACCACGTCGGTTTGAATAGTAATGAGATCACTTCTCAGAGTTGGTGCGTATTCCTCCGGTCCTTCTGAAGCTGGGTCTTCAGTGTATATCTCCATCTCCGGGCTATTTATCTCTATCTCTTCATCTACCTCGTCATACTCGTCACCTTGGCCTGAAGTTTCAAGTTGCAATGACTCGGAAAGTTTTTCTAGAATGAACTCCTCATCGGTTTCAGATGTAGATAGGTTGAGAATAGGTGGAAGTGAGGATTTAGAAGATTGGGTAAGTGAAGGGTTTGAAGGAATTTTGCAACCGGACTGATGAGAATGGAAGTCTGTATCGAATGATGTAGATGTAGTGTGTAAGTGCCTATCATCTTCCTGTAGCCAATTGTCGGTTATAACTTGATTCCTAGCTTCATTACTACTCACTTGGACTCGTGTTTGTATTTCAAACAGCTTATCAGTACATCTTTTAAGCATGTCTTCTTGTTTCTTAAGTAGTTGCTCAAGTGGGTTGTAGGAAGGTGAGAAAGTATCATTACTACTGAGATAAGCTATGGGCACATCTCTCAAGTTAGAACTCTCATACGGTAATGGTTTGTGTGCAGGGTAGGATGAGTATAGGTAGACATTGAATGGTTCAGGATAGTAAGGCTGGTATAGATGTGTTTGGAAAGCATGAGGGTCATAATGACATTGTAATTGAGGATCTAAGCACCATATGTTATCCGAATAAATCATACTATTCCATTGACATTCGTTATCTACATAGGCATTACTCCTACATATATCTTGGATTGATTTAGCAAGATTATCAATTTGATCTTTTAATTGTTGTTGAGTTTCCATTGCCCAAGTTTTCAGAAAAAGATAGCACAAGAAGAAGGTTTAAGAATTAAAGTTAGGTTGAGAAGGGAAATTAATCTAAACTACGCTAATCTACGGCACAAATAACTTCTGACATGGATGGTGAATCCAAGTCAAAAGGATCGCTTAAAAACTAATTTATCTAAACAGGCTCCGAATCGTACTACCGTCCCTGGCAGCGGCGCCAAAAACTTGTCATGCACCCAACGGTCGGTCGGATTTCAATCCGGTCGTTGGCCCGGCCACCGAGATACACGGCAGGGTAGTTTTAATATTTATAATAGTCGGGGGGAGCCTAATCCTCCGTACTATCTACTGGAACTGGTATGAATACCTGATACGAGTAAGCGGTTAGGATGATCCAGGGTCGTTCCTCACGACGGTAGAATTGAGACAGAGCTAGTTCTGATAAGTCGGTAATTAAGCTGGGGTTTTGATAAGTTGGAAGGGTTTTGTTTTGGTTTTTATATCTAATTAAACTAAACTACTGAAACTAATAAAGCATAAAACTAAAGGGAGACTAGCATATATAACACTTAAGGATAATGAAAACGTGGTTCACCATGACTTAGAATAGCTGAGATAATGTTTTAGTTTGAAAATATCTTTTAAAGGTTTGTGTCTTGCTTTTACGTAGATATCTTGTAGTGTAAACACGAGCACCCTACAGATCAGGTGAACCTGATCAGTATGTCACTGAGTACTAGGCTATCGAGAGTGTGATCAGATCGGATTGCCTTGAAACCTCCCTCACCGTCTCTTGTGACGAGACCAAGTGACCCTCCAGATGGGGTGCAAGAATAATGCGACAGTCCGCAATTTATCTACTGACCTTTCTTTAACACATACAGATATATCTAAGCTGGGCAAGGCATTTAAGATTAAGACAGTTGGTGACTGCTAACTTATACATTGATGGTTGTGATTGAGTTCAGAGTTATTCAGTTGTGAAACATTCATCAACCTACAGAGTTTTCCACGGTTACATTGTGTACTCACCCGTTTTACGGTCTTTCCTGGATCACAGACTACACTAGGATGTAATACAGTGTTCAACCTATGGCCTTTCCACGGCTTACCAGAAACTCGGACGTTTTAGGGCTTTATCCTGGATTACATACTATACGGCCATCTGAACTCAATATATCTAAGCTTGTATTACAGTAAAACCATCTATGAAAGGTAAACAACCCGTTCACTTTATAAATCCCAAACCAATAAATCCCTGATTAATCCATAGTGTACTATACGATGGGTAGACAGTATTTCCATTGCTTCGAAATCAGATCATGTTAATTTAAGACAACACAGATAGGGAGTGACCGTTTGACTAAGGTTCGTGACTCCTTGACATAAAGGTTCTAACCACGTTTATTGGAGGAAAGGCGATAGTTTAGTTTAAATTCATAAATGTATAGTTAAACAAGACCACAAGTTTTCAATCATAATATATAATAATCGGGAACATTATTACACAACGGATTGTGCCCACGACTTTCATAGCTTCCACGTTCCGTACTCCACACATTTGTGATGTTTCCGGCGCCATACAACTGAAAGCCGTATAACATTACCTCCGTTGTTTCATAATGATATTATCCCATGATTATATATTTACTATTATCTAAATCATGGCAAACATACAAGCACACTACTCACAATGCATAGCAATAAACATTTCTAATATTAATAAATCACATACATCAAACAAGAACAATATGACAAATTAATAACAGAAAGGATAGAAAATACCGATAGGAATTGCGAGCAGAATAACACTTGTATTTCTTCATTAATATCCAAGCATTACATAAGCTATCCTCTACTAATTAACTACATAACTAATCTAAAAGAAAAGGCAAGGTTTTCCTCCCTAATCATCTCACTAGTCCAAGGGTTTCAAACCCTAACGAGGAACTAGAGAGAAAGACTAGAGAGAGAACCTACTACCTACTAATTCTCCTCTAACTCCTAAGAGTAGTGCTAGAGAGAGAATGCTAAACTACCTACTAATTCTCCTCAAACTCCTAAGAGTAGTGCTAGAGAGAGAATGCTAAACTAATGAGAGAAATGAGATGAGAGGTGTGTTGGAAATGAGAAATGAGTCCACTATTTATAGAAGAAAAGAGGTAGCCATGGTACAAGTTCTAAAGCACCAAGAACAAGCACCAAAGCATCATACGGGACAAGCGGACCAAGGGGGGGTCAAACGACACCTCACAAGGAAAAAGACCCCGTATACGGCACCCTAAGGGCCGTATACGGAACCTAGGTACCGTATACAGTACCTTGGTTCCCGGGGGGGGTTGGTGCTCCATTTGCTGTATACTGACTTCTCGGTTGCTTGGTTCGTCCGTATCTTCTTCGTTTGGATTCTGTTTTGCTTGATTCTATCGCCGTTGGATTCGTTTTTCCGTTACGCTTCTAATGACACTAAGTTTTCCAAATTTGGAGGTGCTTGACTTTTGCGTGTTCCGGATGACGATCGACGAGCTTCCGAACTGTATATCTTCTCCGTGCTTCGTCCGTTCTTCTGATTCTTTCACCTCCGGTCTTGTATTTTCCTATGGAATCATAAATTATGAATTAAGATCTAATTACATAAGGAAATCAAGAAGGGAATATTTAAGGTGATAGTTTTGCCTCAGTTTGCGTGTTATTTGGACGTTTTAACCGATTTTTACAGCAACGTCTATATTTAGACTACCTTGGTGATTTTTAGTGAATAATGATGGTTTGGAAATGTTTTCACTAATTAATATTCCAAAAAGTGCGGAAATATGTACTTAAAAACATGACTTTTTAGGTCACATCAAGTATCCCACACTTAGAAATTGCTTGTCCTCAAGCAACAACTCAGTTATGTCCAGTGAAAACATTTTTATAATAGTTTGGGTGAGTTAAAAATATTTCCAAGAAGTCACTACTTTGTCATATGGGAAAATTATTTAGAGAACACAGGGAAAGTTAAGATGATCTTTTCAGAAATAAGTACTGACTTTCCCAGGCATACTTTCCAAATCTCGTGATCTTGGAGTATACATGACTAGGCAATCTCACTAAAGGTGGTCACTCAATTCACTCATAGTGTATCGGGTTTCCTATTATTCTAGCACAATTAAAATCGCTCAAATAGCCAGTCATGTAGCACTCATCATCATACGCTTGGTCGAGAATCGGATCTCCACCACTTAGGAAGAGGACGGCGCTAATTATCCCAAAACATTCAAGTGGGTTGTAATGTTTGTGAGGGTTAGGGGTATGGATAGTGGTGATGTTTGGTTGAAAGGGGGTTGCTTATCTTAGGCATTCTAAGAATCATGAAAAACTGATTGTAGAACGGAAGGGATAGCTACCCGTATTTCATCGGATCTCTCTTTGAACGATTAATACTTTGAAGTACTTTTCCTTATTTTCATTACTTTTTCTTTTCTTTCTTTTTCTTCTTTTTATTTTCTTTTCTATCTTCAGAACTTCTTTGCCAGAGAATTCCCGAGGATTTTTTTTTTCCAGAAATCTTTTCTTTCTTATCACGGACTTCTTCGAGTCTTTTCTTTTGATGCAAATTTTTCGCAGCTTTGATTTTCTTCAACTTTTGTGAACACGAAGGAGAAGATCAATTCAGAAGAAGATTCTTCAAGATGTTTTTCATAATCTTTGGAAATTCTAAGATAAGTTGTTGGGAAGTTTTGGATAAGTGGGTTTAAAATGTAGGGTTTTGAAGAAACGAAAGGTTTAGGTTCAACAGGGTTTTCTAGGCGGATCATCGATACTAGCAATGAGTATCGGAATGGTTAAGGGCTTGAAAAGGTATGTAAAAATGGGTTAAATCCAAGGGAATGTCGAGATCATCTAATTGCACCTATACCGCGTACGGTACTCACCAATGTGGTCTCGAAACGTATGTCAGGAATAAGTTCTAATTTAGAGATACTAGCATCGGCACACACAAGAAATGAACGATGTAGCATTTAAGATGAATGCTTTTAAGGTTTAAGGTTCCTCACTGCAAATATGGTTGTATGTGCCTAGCCATGTTCCTTTTAGATCATCACTACTTATTTAAGGAATTTCTACCTTAATTTCCCTAATATTCCTGAATAACTGACTCATATTAAAAATGGTTCCTTTTGAAATATATTATAACTCAAAAATAGCAGAGCTAATCGAATGATTTGGCCCATACTTTATTAGTTTTGTTAAAAATTTTGAAAATTTTGAGGAACATTTTCTGAGTTGAGCTATTCGGACATAAAAATCTGTAAACATCCCATCCAAGGTATTCTATACCTGCTATCCCACACTTAGAGGAACATTGTCCCTAATGTTCTCTTGAGTTGAGATTGTACTATAAAGTATAATCCCATACTTAGAGTTTGAACATATAGAAAATGTTGCTCAAGTGTATGTAATGGGCTGGAATCCCACATTTAGTGATAGTGTATAGATTACTTCTGTGACATCCATCAAAATATCAGGTCATTACCACACTCGAATCTTAAATTTACAACATTCCTTCTATCCTAGTGAAACTTAAGGTTATGACTTCTTAGGTCTACTAAAGCCATAGAATGACTTAGAGAATGCTTAGTGAACCTTAAATTCCTTTAGACATATTAATTTAGGCTATGAAGTGCCAAATTAAACAATGAAAAACTTATCTCCTTATGCTTCAACAAAATCCTTATCGAATCGCAAACCGAAATTCTCGTGACTCGACAACGTGAACTTAATCGGATAAATAACTCATGAACATCAAACTTAGACAAATTCAATGATTAAAATCTATATCAAGAACTTAGAAAATAAAATCTTATAACTCAAATATTAATCACCAAAACATCACAAAATAAACCTCTTAACATACAAATACTTACACACCTTTAATATAAACTAAATATACAACTTTAATACATATATAAATAAAAAAAAATTAATCAATCATCCCCCCCCCCTCCAAAAGGCCGCCCCCCCCCCCCTCTCTCACATTTCAAATCTTTTATTTTACCAACACTTTCATTACTTCCTTCATTTTTCCCAAAACACCTACTTTCACTCTCTTCAATTCTCTCTCAAAAACACACACTTCTTCTCTCCAAAACCCTCTCAAAAATCAGTCACATTCAAGCCTTAAACCCAGATTTTTAAGAGTGTTCATCACCAAATAAGAACAAGAAAGGTAATCTATATCATCTACACTCATCTATCTTTCGTTTTCTTGCATTTTCCTTCATAAAATTCGGATTTTAAGCCTTTTCCATGGCTAAAATCCTCACGCAAAGCTTGATGTTTGTAGATTATCTCTTTTCACATCTTTATGTGTTAATAGAAAGAGTAATCCATGATCAAACCAAAAATCAAGTGAAAATCGATTATTGTTGTGATATTGTTGAAATCTTGTTCATCTATATGTTAAATCTTGAATTTTTATGTTAATAATCATCTCTAATATATCATGGATGTATTTCAACACCATGCATGTGTTAGAACATGGATTTAAAGATCAAAGGATGATAATCTTCCTTATTTCATGTTTGGTGTTCATTATTTTGAATGAAACACTCAAACATAAGTTTACAACTTTCTGTCCATAAGGCTTCTTCCAATTCAACGATTTTTATAAAAATAATTTCTTCATAAAAATGGACGTTTTTATAGTCTAGAATCAAGTTCTGGAAGTTAGATTTCCAACCACGTAAGCCTCATGTTTTTATGAGTTCATTTGATATTTTTTATATTTTTTGTGAATAGAGATGTATAATCTGTTAGATTAAGGCAGAAACTTTCCTCTCAATGTTTTAATCATAACTGGAGCATTACAACTCCAAATGACTTGAAACCAACGCCAAATGTTTACAAATTTCATTGGCCTCAACTTTCAAGCAGACCACTTTTATTGATTCCTTGTACATTTTGTACAAAAATAATAATTGCATGCATGTGTTCAGATCTGACCTCAGATGGTAAAAGTAAAAATAATAAATACTTGGACTTCATTACAATCCCTGGAAAAATTACAGTAGATATATAACATATTGAAGATGATCTGTGATTTTTGCCTTATTTTATTTCAGATCATAATTATTTTTAATAAATTAAACCAACTGAGGTAATTTTCTGGAAATAAGAATATGGACTGATTTTGGTAAAAGTTAAAAACCGACACTTGCGGACTTGTTACTTAAGGAAAGACTAACTCTTTTTGACCCATAAATATGTTTAAGGATTGAGTAAAAGTCTCGGGAAAAACCGAGAAGGTTTGACCGAGTCAACAATAATCGGTCCCGATTTTGAAAACGGGAAATTTACTATTTTTGGGAATGAATGATAACCAAAAGGTGTTCGGGTGTCTTATGATGTATTTATCAATTTGTGTGTTGTTAATCATAATTTGGGAGGAACCAAAGTTTCAACACTCAAAACACTATCAAATTTGGGCATAAACAATTGCGAGATATTATATACTTGTATATTCATTATTATACTCAACGCGATTATTGGACATTAACAAACCATTTTGGCACTTTGTAATCTAAATATTTAGCTAAGCAATCCTATCAAACCTAAATTACCAAGAAACTAATTAAAAACCTCATGTTCATAGGTCTTGGATAGGAGTCATACCCGACAAGCACGCGCGCTACATTCATCGTTTACTCTTACGCTCAATTGTGAGTATTCACAGCCCCTTTTTACTTGTTTATCATTTTGGGGTGAAAAGCATGATCTCGAACTTTAACTAAATTGGTTGTACTCTTTATGAACTTGTTGAACTTTTGTTATACTATTTATGCGAATTGGTATATACTATTGTTATGCTTGAGTACTATCGTGCTAAAGTCCCCGAAAATACAGTTTACACTACTTATTAACTCGTCCGAGAGCCAGACGAGCCGTTGATATTTATGGATAGCGCTATTTAGGGGGAAACCACTCCTCACTCACACTCGTCGTGAGTGCATAGTATCACCTTACTCATGTTAGCGATGGAACATGGATCTTGGGGCATGTGTCGTTTGAATCGGTTAAGTAGTGGCCTCAATTGCATTAACACTCTTGTATATTACCTTTCATATTCGCAACTATTACAACCAATCATTTTATTTATGTCTCTTAGGAGCAAAACTTTTCGTTCAATTAATTGTGACATTAAACCTGTGAACTCACCAACTATGACCATAGTTGACCCTTTTGTTTTATCATGCTTTTCAGGCGAACGACAGTAAGGTGCATTCTAGGAGTACTTTTGCATGGATGCATACTCATATGCGTTTGCTTCACTTTGAATTATGACTATCTTTTGGAAACCTTTATGAACTTGGTGTAATCTCTTTTGAAACTATGGGTTGAACTTGTAATAACTTGTAATACTTTCTACCAATTATGTATGGTGTTGCTTCTATATCTTATGCATTGTTACCCGGTACTATTACATCTCATGTTTCCGCTTTAGCGGGGTGTGACAGGTTTGGTATCAGAGCCTAAGGTTATAGAGAATGCCGGTTTTCCCAAACGAAAATCCCAACTATAACCAACATTTTTAAATAATATTTTCTTAAAACACCAAAAGTATTAACAGTTTAACTAAACCGAGCATACAACTAGTATAACTAACCCATGTGTTGCATTATTAGACCTCAATTAGACATAGCCTGATCACCTATGTTTAATTTAGGTAAGATTATGCAAGACACGGAGTAGGTATACTGTGATTATGTTCGATGTTCTTTCCTATTTAAACCTATGAAAAGCAAACGTTGTGTGAGTGCATTGCATATTGTAGGCATCTATAGTAGCACTATTAGTAACTAAGTCATCTTTTTGTACAGATTTACCATGTCACACTCCTCACTGCACGCTCTAGGATCAGCTGATGATTCTGGTTACTACACTGGTCGCCCCCGCGACAACCCACCGAGATACGAGCCAGAGAGGATCCCTTTGAGGAGGAACCCTTTGAGGAGGACCCCTCTGAGGAACCAGAGTCAGAAAATGAAGTTAGCAGCCGAGAGGCCACCAGGGTAACTACTAGGATGACCCCGACACCCGTCTCACCCCAGCCACCTCAGAATGGTGTGCGATCGAGGGCCACTGCTCGTATGAGCGTTGCCCCTCCTGTTAGGTTTGCAGTCAGAGATTTCCCTCCAGGAACAGGACCTCCCCGACCTTCAGGAAATGTACCCCCTGAGACTGTTTCTGGGATCCCGATTTCACGAGATCCCAACATGACTTTCTGGTTAGCACGCAGAGTAGACGGTATAACTCACGAGCTTCAGGCTCATAGGGCTAGCATTGTCCATCATGGACAGATGTTGGGTAATACTGTAGACCTAACCGAGCGGTTGATTTATCGGGTGAGCGATGCTCGGGACACAGCGAGTACGGTGATATTTTGGTGCAGAGTGTTAGCAGGGCTCACGTTTCTTTTGGCCGCAATACTTGTTTGGGGAGTTTGGTTTAAAGTATACTGCTTGTAGCATGCGTCAACTTTTAAAATTTAGTGAATGTATTTTATTTCAGTTATTTATGAAGGATTGTAATGTAATGGTTGATCCAAATTTTGAAACTCTGCGTTATTAATGGAAAAACCTTATTTTGCTTACTTTATATGACTGTTGTAGTTACTTACACACTCACTTGAAAGTAAAACTTTTACCATAGCTTAGTTTGAATAATTACTAATATATTAAAGTTGTAACTATACAAATATGCAATACAAGCACTAACCAATAGCCCTTACCTGACTTAGAATCATGCCTCCAAGGAGAAACACAGACAACGTAGCTGAACAAGTAACTCGAGAACTTAACGCGGCACTACCTAACCTCGTTGCTCAAATCGCCGCGGGTATCAATGCAGCTCAAGGGAACCCGGGAGGACAACCTACCAACAACAATCAAGGATGCAGCTACAAATCCTTCATGTCGTGTCGTCCCAAGGAATTCTTCGGGACAGAAGGTGCTGTTGGGCTGTTATCCTGGATTGAAAGCATAGAGTCAGGGCTCCACATCAGCAAATGCTCACCGGGAAACCAAGTTGAATATGCGTCGTGCATGTTTCAAAAAAGAGCTTTGACATGGTGGAATAACCAGATTCAGACCCGTGGTCGCGTAGCTGCGTATAACCTTTCATGGGAGGAATTGAAGAAGTTGTTGATAGAAGAGTAATGTCCAAAAGATGCGCTCCAGAAATTGGAATCTGAATTCTGGAACCATGCCATGGTTGGGACTGACATCGATAAGTACACTGCCCGATTTCATGAGCTTGCAAGGCTAGTGCCCCACATGGTTACCCCAGAGGAGAAGAAAGTGGACCGGTACATATGGGGTGTGGCCCCAGAAATTCGAGGGATGGTTACCTCGGCGAATCCATCAACCATTCAGTCGGCTGTGGTCTTGGCTAACCGTCTGACCAATGATGTGATTAGATCAGGTGGATCGTCGAAAGGGAAAGATGGAGGAAAAAGGAAGCTGGAAAATGAACAAAGGAACAGGGGCAGTGGTAACCTGGATAAGAAGCAAATGGTGGCGAAAAACTATGGTGTGGTTGCCCAAGGACCGAAGCAATACAACGGTCCGCATCAAAAATGCAACAAGTGCAACTTTCACCATTCAGGAAATTGTCTGGTGTGCGACAAGTGTAGACGGGCAGGCCACTATGCTAAGTATTGTAGGAATGGAAATGGGAGTGATGGGCAAAAAGCAGCATGCTTAGAGTGTGGAAGCCAGGACCATCTCAAAAACACTTGCCCAAGGCTGAATAGAGCTCCTAATAACAATGCTGGAAATCAAAGGGGCCCAGTGCGGGGATGGGCATTTGTCATTGGAACTGAGGAAGCGAGGCAGGATCCGAACGCTATGACAGGTACATTCCTCTTAAACAATCACTACGCGTCTGTACTATTTGACTCTGGGGCAGAAAGAAGTTTTGTCTCACTAGAGTTTATGCCACTGATTAACTTAAAGTCAGACAAACTAAAGGAGATCTATATTATCGAATATGCTAATGGCCATGAATTTGAGGCTAGGGACATAATTTTAGGTTGTACCTTGGACCTAGCTGATAAGTCATTCAATATCGACCTAATTCCAATTGAACTGAAGAGTTTCGATGTAGTGGTGGGTATGGACTGGCTCGCCAAGGTCCGAGCAGAGATTGTCTGTTTTGAAAAGGTCATCCGAATACCTCTACAAGACGGAGAAACTCTTGCTGTGCAGGGAGATAAACCCGGCCGAGAGCTAAAAATTGTGTCGACCATAAAGATGCGTAAGTATATGAAGAAAGAATGCCATGCATTTCTGGCTCACGTGGTAGAAAAGAAATCGAAGGAGAAGCGTATCCAAGATATCCCTGTGGTTAGAGATCACCCTGAAGTTTTCCTAGAAGATTTGCCTGGACTTCCCCCGTCAAGGCAAGTCGAATTTCGGATTGATCTAATTCCAGGGGTAGCACCTGTAGCTAAAGCGCCATATCGTTTGGCACCGGCCGAGATGCAGGAGCTGTCAGAGCAATTACAAGAACTTTTGAGCAAAGGATTGATTCGACCAAGCTCATCGCCCTGGGGAGCTCTCGTCCTCTTTGTCAAAAAGAAAGATGGGTCATTCCGGATGTGTATTGATTACAGGGAACTAAACAAGTTAACTATTAAGAATCGATACCCTCTTCCCCGAATAGATGATCTATTTGATCAGCTACAAGGCGCATCCTATTTTTCAAAAATCGATCTACTATCTGGATACCATCAGGTGAGTGTGCACGAGGAAGACATCCCTAAGACAGCTTTTGGAACGCGTTATGGGCACTACAAATTCCTAGTAATGCCCTTCGGACTAACAAACGCACCGTCAGTTTTCATGGACTTGATGAATAGGGTGTGCAGACCATACCTAGATAAGTTCGTGATTGTGTTCATCGATGACATATTAATTTACTCGCGAAGTAAGAGTGACCACGAACACCATTTAAAGTTGATATTGGAACTACTCAAGGACCAGAAATTGTACGCTAAGTTCTCAAAGTGCGAGTTTCAGCTTCGAGAGGTACACTTTCTTGGTCATGTGGTCAACGAAAAAGGAATCCAGGTGGATCCAACTAAAATTGAGGCGATTAAGAAGTGGGAGGCCCCGAGGACCCCTACAGAAATTCATCAATTTCTGGGATTGGCTGGTTACTACCGAAGATTCATTGAGAACTTTTCAAAAATCGCCAAGCCATTAACAGAATTGACCCAAAAGGCGAAGGAGTTTGTTTTGGGTAAAATGCAGGAAGAAGCATTCCAAACACTGAAGCATAGGTTATGCAATGCACCAATTTTGGCGTTACCCGAAGGAACAGAGAATTTTGTCGTATACTGTGATGTGTCACACCATGGATTGGGATGTGTGCTGATGCAAAAGAACAAAGTCATCGCTTATGCATCGAGGCAGCTCAAGGAGCATGAGAAGAACTATACAACACACGACTTGGAGCTAGGAGCTATAGTCTTTGCCCTTAAGATCTGGAGACACAATCTGTATGGTGCAAAATGCATTGTGTATACTGACCATAAGAGTCTTCAGCATATTTTTGACCAGAAAATGCTCAACATGAGACAGAGAAGGTGGGTAGAATTGCTTAGTGATTACGATTGTGAGATCAAGTATCATCCGGGCAAGGCAAACGTAGTAGCTGATGCTCTAAGTAGGAAGGAAAGGTTACGACCCTCACGGGTACGAGCTTTGGGAATGTTGGTTCAGAGAAGTTTGAAAACTCGGATCCTTGATGCTCAAAGGGAAGCATTAAGATCTGAAAATATAAAGAATGAGACTCTGCATAACCTAGAGCAGAAATTTGAGATTAAGACTGATGGAATTCGTTACTTCAAGGAGAGGGCATGGATTCCGAGAACCGACAACTTAAGAGATGTCATTATGGATGAAGCCCATAGATCAAGATATTCGATTCACCCAGGAGCTGATAAGATGTACAAGGATTTAAGGGAATACTATTGGTGGCCAGGGATGAAGAAAGATATCGCTCTGTATGTTGGGAAATGTTTGACATGTTCTAAAGTCAAAGCAGAGTATCAGAAACCATCCGGTTTGTTACAACAACCGGAAATTCCCCAATGGAAGTGGGAGCGGATATCAATGGATTTTATAACCAAGTTGCCCAGGACGGCAAGGGGACATGACTCGATTTGGGTCATAGTGGATCGGTTGACGAAGTCTGCGCATTTTCTCTCGGTCTGAGAAGATTACAAGATGGAAAAGCTAGCACGGATCTATATAGATGAAATTGTTGCACGCCACGGAATACCTCTTTCCATCATTTCAGATAGAGATATTCGTTTCACATCGCGCTTTTGGCAAATATTCCAGAAAACTCTTGGTGCTCAACTAGATTTAAGTACTGCCTATCACCCCCAAACTGACGGACAAAGTGAGCAGACCATACAAACTTTGGAAGACATGTTGCGAGCTTGCATGATCGACTTTGGAGGAAGTTGGGATACTCATTTGCCTTAGGTAGAATTCTCTTATAACAACAACTATCACACTAGCATTAAGTGTGCGCCATTTGAAGCCTTATATGGGCGTAAATGCCGTTCACCACTTTGCTGGTTAGAGGCAGGCGATAGACAATTGACGAGACTCGACCTCATACAAGAAACAACTGACAAGATCACGACTATTAGGGAAAGGCTGAAGACAGCCAGAAGTCGTCAGAAAAGCTATGCAGACAACCGTAGGAAACCTCTAGAGTTTCAAATCGGTGATAAAGTACTTCTAAAGGTGTCACCGTGGAAGGGCGTAGTCCACTTTGGAAAGAGAGGAAAACTAAGCCCGAGATACATAGGACCCTTCGAGGTACTACAAAGGATTGGTCCGGTGGCTTACTGACTCAAACTGCCGCAAGAGCTCTGTAGCATTCACGACACCTTCCATGTTTCTAACTTGAAGAAATGCTGGTCCGATGAAACACTCGTCGTCCCTCTCGAGGAAATTCAGATTGACAATAAACTCCACTTCATAGAAGAACCACTCGAGATCATGGACCGCGAGGTCAAAAGGTTGAAGCAAAGCCGAATTCCCATTGTTAAGGTCCGATGGAATTCACGACGAGGTCCTGAATTCACATGGGAGCGTGAGGACCAATTTCGACACAAGTATCCGCATCTATTTCCGAGTGTATCGCCACCCTATGGGACGGATTGAATTTCGGGACGAAATTCATTTCAACGGTGGGATACTGTGACATCCGTCAAAATCTCAGGTCATTACCACACTCGAATCTTAAATTTACAGCATTCCTTCTATCCTAGTGAAACTTAAGGTTATGACTTCTTAGGTCTACTAAAGCCATAGAATGACTTAGAGATTGCTTAGTGAACCTTAAATTCCTTTAGACATATTAATTTAGGCTATGAAGTGCCAAATTAAACAATGAAAAACTTATCTCCTTATGCTTCAACAAAATCCTTATCGAATCGCAAACCGAAATTCCCGTGACTCGACAACGTGAACTTAATCGGATAAATAACTCATGAACATTAAACTTAGACAAATTCAATGATTAAAATCTATATCAAGAACTTAGAAAATAAAATCTTATAACTCAAATATTAATCACCAAAACATCACAAAATAAACCTCTTAACATACAAATACTTACACACCTTTAATATAAACTAAATATACAACTTTAATACATATATAAATAAAAAAAATTAATCAATCATCCCCCCCCCCCTCTCTCACATTTCAAATCTTTTATTTTACCAACACTTTCATTACTTCCTTCATTTTTCCCAAAACACCTACTTTCACTCTCTTCAATTCTCTCTCAAAAACACACACTTCTTCTCTCCAAAACCCTCTCAAAAATCAGTCACATTCAAGCCTTAAACCCAGATTTTTAAGAGTGTTCATCACCAAATAAGAACAAGAAAGGTAATCTATATCATCTACACTCATCTATCTTTCGTTTTCTTGCATTTTCCTTCATAAAATTCGGATTTTAAGCCTTTTCCATGGCTAAAATCCTCATGCAAAGCTTGATGTTTGTAGATTATCTCTTTTCACATCTTTATGTGTTAATAGAAAGAGTAATCCATGATCAAACCAAAAATCAAGTGAAAATCGATTATTGTTGTGATATTGTTGAAATCTTGTTCATTTATATGTTAAATCTTGAATTTTTATGTTAATAATCATCTCTAATATATCATGGATGTATTTCAACACCATGCATGTGTTAGAACATGGATTTAATGATCAAAGGATGATAATCTTCCTTATTTCATGTTTGGTGTTCATTATTTTGAATGAAACACTCAAACATAAGTTTACAACTTTCTGTCCAGAAGGCTTCTTGCAATTCAACGATTTTTATAAAAATCATTTCTTCATCAAAATGGACGTTTTTATAGTCTAGAATCAAGTTCTGGAAGTTAGCTTTCCAACCACGTAAGCCTCATGTTTTTATGAGTTCATTTGATATTTTTTATATTTTTTGTGAATAGAGATGTATAATCTGTTAGATTAAGGCAGAAACTTTCCTCTCAATGTTTTAATCATAACTGGAGCATTACAACTCCAAATGACTTGAAACCAACGCCAAAAGTTTACAAATTTCATTGGCTACAACTTTCAAGCAGACCACTTTTATTAATTCCTTGTACATTTTGTACAAAAATAATAATTGCATGTATGTGTTCAGATCTGACCTCAGATGGTAAAAGTAAAAATAATAAATACTTGGACTTCACTACAATCCCTGGAAAAATTACAGTAGATATATAACATATTGAAGATGATCTGTGATTTTTGCCTTATTTTATTTCAGATCATAATTATTTTTAATAAATTAAACCAACTGAGGTAATTTTCTGGAAATAAGAATATGGACTGATTTTGGTAAAAGTTAAAAACCGACACTTGCGGACTTGTTACTTAAGGAAAGACTAACTCTTTTTGACCCATAAATATGTTTAAGGATTGAGTAAAAGTCTCGGGAAAAACCGAGAAGGTTTGACCGAGGCAACAATAATCGGTCCCGATTTTGAAAACGGGAAATTTACTATTTTTGGGAATGAATGATAACCAAAAGGGGTTCGGGTGTCTTATGATGTATTTATCAATTTGTGTGTTGTTAATCATAATTTGGGAGGAACCAAAGTTCCAACACTCAAAACACTATCAAATTTGGGCATAAACAATTGCGAGACATTATATACTTGTATATTCATTATTATACTCAACGCGATTATTGGACATTAACAAACCATTTTGGCACTTTGTAATCTAAATATTTAGCTAAGCAATCCTATCAAACCTAAATTACCAAGAAACTAATTAAAAACCTCATGTTCATAGGTCTTGGATAGGAGTCATACCCGACAAGCACGCGCGCTACATTCATCGTTTACTCTTACGCTCAATTGTGAGTATTCATAGCCCCTTTTTACTTGTTTATTATTTTGGGGTGAAAAGCATGATCTCGAACTTTAACTAAATTGGTTGTACTCTTTATGAACTTGTTGAACTTTTGTTATACTATTTATGCGAATTGGTATATACTATTGTTATGCTTGAGTACTATCGTGCTAAAGTCCCCGGAAATACAGTTTACACTACTTATTAACTCGTCCGAGAGCCAGACGAGCCGTTGATATTTATGGATAGCGCTATTTAGGGGGAAACCACTCCTCACTCACACTCGTCGTGAGTGCATAGTATCACCTTACTCATGTTAGCGATGGAACATGGAGCTTGGGGCATGTGTCGGTTGAATCGGTTAAGTAGTGGCCTCAATTGCATTAACACTCTTGTATATTACCTTTCATATTCGCAACTGTTACAACCAATCATTTTATTTATGTCTCTTAGGAGCAAAACTTTTCGTTCAATTAATTGTGACATTAAACCTGTGAACTCACCAACTATGACCATAGTTGACCCTTTTGTTTTATCATGATTTTCAGGCGAACGACAGTAAGGTGCATTCTAGGAGTACTTTTGCATGGATGCATACTCATATGCGTTTGCTTCACTTTGAATTATGACTATCTTTTGGAAACCTTTATGAACTTGGTGTAATCTCTTTTGAAACTATGGGTTGAACTTGTAATAATTTCTACCAATTATGTATGGTGTTGCTTCTATATCTTATGCATTGTTACCCGGTACTGTTACATCTCATGTTTCCGCTTTAGCGGGGTGTGACAGGTATGGTATCAGAGCCTAAGGTTATAGAGAATGCCGGTTTTCCCAAACGAAAATCCCAACTATAACCAACATTTTTAAATAATATTTTCTTAAAACACCAAAAGTATTAACAGTTTAACTAAACCGAGCATACAACTAGTATAACTAACCCATGTGTTGCATTATTAGACCTCAATTAGACATAGCCTGATCACCTATGTTTAATTTAGGTAAGATTATGCAAGACACGGAGTAGGTATACTGTGATTATGTTCGATGTTCTTTCCTATTTAAACCTATGAAAAGCAAACGTTGTGTGAGTGCATTGCATATTGTAGGCATCTATAGTAGCACTATTAGTAACTAAGTCATCTTTTTGTACAGATTTACCATGTCACACTCCTCACTGCACGCTCTAGGATCAGCTGATGATTCTGGTTACTACACTGGTCGCCCCCGCGACAACCCACCGAGATACGAGCCAGAGGAGGATCCCTTTGAGGAGGAACCCTTTGAGGAGGACCCCTCTGAGGAACCAGAGTCAGAAAATGAAGTTAGCAGCCGAGAGGCCACCAGGGTAACTACTAGGATGACCCCGACACCCGTCTCACCCCAGCCACCTCAGAATGGTGTGCGATCGAGGGCCACTGCTCGTATGAGCGTTGCCCCTCCTGTTAGGTTTGCAGTCAGAGATTTCCCTCCAGGAACAGGACCTCCCCGACCTTCAGGAAATGTACCCCCTGAGACTGTTTCTGGGATCCCGATTTCACGAGATCCCAACATGACTTTCTGGTTAGCACGCAGGGTAGACGGTATAACTCACGAGCTTCAGGCTCATAGGGCTAGCATTGTCCATCATGGACAGATGTTGGGTAATACTGTAGACCTAACCGAGCGGTTGATTTATTGGGTGAGCGATGCTCGGGACACAGCGAGTACGGCGATATTTTGGTGCAGAGTGTTAGCAGGGATCACGTTTCTTTTGGCCGCAATACTTGTTTGGGGAGTTTGGTTTAAAGTATAGTGCTTGTAGCATGCGTCAACTTTTAAAATTTAGTGAATGTATTTTATTTCAGTTATTTATGAAGGATTGTAATGTAATGGTTGATCCAAAATTTTGAAACTCTGCGTTATTAATGGAAAAACCTTATTTTGCTTACTTTATATGACTGTGGTAGTTACTTACACACTCACTTGAAAGTAAAACTTTTACCATAGCTTAGTTTGAATAATTACTAATATATTAAAGTTGTAACTATACAAATATGCAATACAAGCACTAACCAATAGCCCTTACCTGAATTAGAATCATGCCTCCAAGGAGAAACACAGACAACGTAGCTGAACAAGTAACTCGAGAACTTAACGCGGCACTACCTAACCTCGTTGCTCAAATCGCCGCGGGTATCAATGCAGCTCAAGGGAACCCGGGAGGACAACCTACCAACAACAATCAAGGATGCAGCTATAAATCCTTCATGTCGTGTCGTCCCAAGGAATTCTTCGGGACAGAAGGTGCTGTTGGGCTGTTATCCTTGATTGAAAGCATAGAGTCAGGGCTCCACATCAGCAAACGCTCACCGGGAAACCAAGTTGAATATGCATCGTGCATGTTTCAAAAAAGAGCTTTGACATGGTGGAATAACCAGATTCAGACCCGTGGTCGCGTAGCTGCGTATAACCTTTCATGGGAGGAATTGAAGAAGTTGTTGATAGAAGAGTACTGTCCAAAAGATGCGCTCCAGAAATTGGAATCTGAATTCTGGAACCATGCCATGGTTGGGACTGACATCGATAAGTACACTGCTCGATTTCATGAGCTTGCAAGGCTAGTGCCCCACATGGTTACCCCAGAGGAGAAGAAAGTGGACCGGTACATATGGGGTTTGGCCCCAGAAATTCGAGGGATGGTTACCTCGGCGAATCCATCAACCATTCAGTCGGCTGTGGTCTTGGCTAACCATCTGACCAATGATGTGATTAGATCAGGCGGATCGTCGAAAGGGAAAGATGGTGGAAAAAGGAAGCTGGAAAACCAACAAAGGAACAGGGGCGGTGGTAACCCGGATAAGAAGCAAATGGTGGTGAAAAACTATGGTGTGGTTTCCCAAGGACCGAAGCAATACAATGGTCCGCATCCAAAATGGAACAAGTGCAACTTTCACCACTCAGGAAATTGTCTGGTGTGCGACAAGTGTAGACGGGCAGGCCACTATGCTAAGTATTGTAGGAATGGAAATGGGAGTGATGGGCAAAAAGCAGCATGCTTAGAGTGTGGAAGCCAGGACCATCTCAAAAACACTTGCCCAAGGCTGAATAGAGCTCCTAATAACAATGCTGGAAATCAAAGGGGCCCAGTGCGGGGACGGGCATTCGTCATTGGAACTGAGGAAGCGAGGCAGGATCCGAACGCTGTGACAGGTACATTCCTCTTAAACAATCACTACGCATCTGTACTATTTGACTCTGGGGTAGAAAGAAGTTTTGTCTCACTAGAGTTTAGGCCACTGATTAACTTAAAGTCAGACAAACTAAAGGAGATCTATATTATCGA
The DNA here is from genome assembly GCA_963422505.1 of Pseudognaphalium luteoalbum. NCBI lineage: Eukaryota > Viridiplantae > Streptophyta > Magnoliopsida > Asterales > Asteraceae > Pseudognaphalium > Pseudognaphalium luteoalbum. Next base: position 115,544,414 of record OY730192.1, on the reverse strand, counting down.
ATATGCTAATGGCCATGAATTTGAGGCTAGGGACATAATTTTAGGTTGTACCTTGGACCTAGCTGATAAGTCATTCAATATCGACCTAATTCCAATTGAACTGAAGAGTTTCGATGTAGTGGTGGGTATGGACTGGCTCGCCAAGGTCCGAGCAGAGATTGTCTGTTTTGAAAAGGTCATCCGAATACCTCTACAAGACGGAGAAACTCTTGCTGTGCAGGGAGATAAACCCGGCCGAGAGCTAAAAATTGTGTCGACCATAAAGATGCGTAAGTATATGAAGAAAGAATGCCATGCATTTCTGGCTCACGTGGTAGAAAAGAAATCGAAGGAGAAGCGTATCCAAGATATCCCTGTGGTTAGAGATCACCCTGAAGTTTTCCTGGAAGATTTGCCTGGACTTCCCGCATCAAGGCAAGTCGAATTTCGGATTGATCTAATTCCAGGGGTAGCACCTGTAGCTAAAGCGCCGTATCGTTTGGCACCGGCCGAGATGCAGGAGCTGTCAGAGCAATTACAAGAACTTTTGAGCAAAGGATTGATTCGACCAAGCTCATCGCCCTGGGGAGCTCCCGTCCTCTTTGTCAAAAAGAAAGATGGGTCATTCCGGATGTGTATTGATTACAGGGAACTAAACAAGTTAACTATTAAGAATCGATACCCTCTTCCCCGAATAGATGATCTATTTGATCAGCTACAAGGCGCATCCTATTTTTCAAAAATCGATCTACGATCTGGATACCATCAGGTGAGTGTGCGCGAGGAAGACATCCCTAAGACAGCTTTTGGAACGCGTTATGGGCACTACAAATTCCTAGTAATGCCCTTCGGACTAACAAACGCACCGTCAGTTTTCATGGACTTGATGAATAGGGTGTGCAGACCATACCTAGATAAGTTCGTGATTGTGTTCATCGATGACATATTAATTTACTCGCGAAGTAAGAGTGACCACGAACACCATTTAAAGTTGATATTGGAACTACTCAAGGACCAGAAATTGTACGCTAAGTTCTCAAAGTGCGAGTTTCAGCTTCGAGAGGTACACTTTCTTGGTCATGTGGTCAACGAAAAAGGAATCCAGGTGGATCCAACTAAAATTGAGGCGATTAAGAAGTGGGAGGCCCCGAGGACCCCTACAGAAATTCATCAATTTCTGGGATTGGCTGGTTACTACCGAAGATTCATTGAGAACTTTTCAAAAATCGCCAAGCCATTAACAGAATTGACCCAAAAGGCGAAGGAGTTTGTTTTGGGTAAAATGCAGGAAGAAGCATTCCAAACACTGAAGCATAGGTTATGCAACGCACCAATTTTGGCGTTACCCGAAGGAACAGAGAATTTTGTCGTATACTGTGATGTGTCACACCATGGATTGGGATGTGTGCTGATGCAAAAGAACAAAGTCATCGCTTATGCATCGAGGCAGCTCAAGGAGCATGAGAAGAACTATACAACACACGACTTGGAGCTAGGAGCTATAGTCTTTGCCCTTAAGATCTGGAGACACTATCTGTATGGTGCAAAATGCATTGTGTATACTGACCATAAGAGTCTTCAGCATATTTTTGACCAGAAAATGCTCAACATGAGACAGAGAAGGTGGGTAGAATTGCTTAGTGATTACGATTGTGAGATCAAGTATCATCCGGGCAAGGCAAACGTAGTAGCTGATGCTCTAAGTAGGAAGGAAAGGTTACGACCCTCACGGGTACGAGCTTTGGGAATGTTGGTTCAGAGAAGTTTGAAAACTCGGATCCTTGATGCTCAAAGGGAAGCATTAAGATCTGAAAATATAAAGAATGAGACTCTGCATAACCTAGAGCAGAAATTTGAGATTAAGACTGATGGAATTCGTTACTTCAAGGAGAGGGCATGGATTCCGAGAACCGACAACTTAAGAGATGTCATTATGGATGAAGCCCATAGATCAAGATATTCGATTCACCCAGGAGCTGATAAGATGTACAAGGATTTAAGGGAATACTATTGGTGGCCAGGGATGAAGAAAGATATCGCTCTGTATGTTGGGAAATGTTTGACATGTTCTAAAGTCAAAGCAGAGTATCAGAAACCATCCGGTTTGTTACAACAACCGGAAATTCCCCAATGGAAGTGGGAGCGGATATCAATGGATTTTATAACCAAGTTGCCCAGGACGGCAAGGGGACATGACTCGATTTGGGTCATAGTGGATCGGTTGACGAAGTCTGCGCATTTTCTCTCGGTCTGAGAAGATTACAAGATGGAAAAGCTAGCACGGATCTATATAGATGAAATTGTTGCACGCCACGGAATACCTCTTTCCATCATTTCAGATAGAGATATTCGTTTCACATTGCGCTTTTGGCAAATATTCCAGAAAACTCTTGGTGCTCAACTAGATTTAAGTACTGCCTATCACCCCCAAACTGACGGACAAAGTGAGCAGACCATACAAACTTTGGAAGACATGTTGCGAGCTTGCATGATTGACTTTGGAGGAAGTTGGGATACTCATTTGCCTTAGGTAGAATTCTCTTATAACAACAGCTATCACACTAGCATTAAGTGTGCGCCATTTGAAGCCTTATATGGGCGTAAATGCCGTTCACCACTTTGCTGGTTAGAGGCAGGCGATAGACAATTGACGAGACTCGACCTCATACAAGAAACAACTGACAAGATCACGACTATTAGGGAAAGGCTGAAGACAGCCAGAAGTCGTCAGAAAAGCTATGCAGACAACCGTAGGAAACCTCTAGAGTTTCAAATCGATGATAAAGTACTTCTAAAGGTGTCACCGTGGAAGGGCGTAGTCCACTTTGGAAAGAGAGGAAAACTAAGCCCGAGATACATAGGACCCTTCGAGGTACTACAAAGGATTGGTCCGGTGGCTTACTGACTCAAACTGCCGCAAGAGCTCTGTAGCATTCACGACACCTTCCATGTTTCTAACTTGAAGAAATGCTGGTTCGATGAAACACTCGTCGTCCCTCTCGAGGAAATTCAGATTGACAATAAACTCCACTTCATAGAAGAACCACTCGAGATCATGGACTGCGAGGTCAAAAGGTTGAAGCAAAGCCGAATTCCCATTGTTAAGGTCCGATGGAATTCACGACGAGGTCCTGAATTCACATGGGAGCGTGAGGACCAATTTCGACACAAGTATCCGCATCTATTTCCGAGTGTATCGCCACCCTATGGGACGGATTGAATTTCGGGACGAAATTCATTTCAACGGTGGGATACTGTGACATCCGTCAAAATCTCAGGTCATTACCACACTCGAATCTTAAATTTACAGCATTCCTTCTATCCTAGTGAAACTTAAAGTTATGACTTCTTAGGTCTACTAAAGCCATAGAATGACTTAGAGATTGCTTAGTGAACCTTAAATTCCTCTAGACATATTAATTTAGGCTATGAAGTGCCAAATTAAACAATGAAAAACTTATCTCCTTATGCTTCAACAAAATCCTTATCGAATCGCAAACTGAAATTCCCGTGACTCGACAACGTGAACTTAATCGGATAAATAACTCATGAACATCAAACTTAGACAAATTCAATGATTAAAATCTATATCAAGAACTTAGAAAATAAAATCTTATAACTCAAATATTAATCACCAAAACATCACAAAATAAACCTCTTAACATACAAATACTTACACACTTTTAATATAAACTAAATATACAACTTTAATACATATATAAATAAAAAAAAATTAATCAATCATCCCCCCACCCTCCAAAAAGCCGCCCCCCCCCCTCTCTCACATTTCAAATCTTTTATTTTACCAACACTTTCATTACTTCCTTCATTTTTCCCAAAACACCTACTTTCACTCTCTTCAATTCTCTCTCAAAAACACACACTTCTTCTCTCCAAAACCCTCTCAAAAATCAGTCACATTCAAGCCTTAAACCCAGATTTTTAAGAGTGTTCATCACCAAATAAGAACAAGAAAGGTAATCTATATCATCTACACTCATCTATCTTTCGTTTTCTTGCATTTTCCTTCATAAAATTCGGATTTTAAGACTTTTCCATGGCTAAAATCCTCATGCAAAGCTTGATGTTTGTAGATTATCTCTTTTCACATCTTTATGTGTTAATATAAAGAGTAATCCATGATCAAACCAAAAATCAAGTGAAAATCGATTATTGTTGTGATATTGTTGAAATCTTGTTCATCTATATGTTAAATCTTGAATTTTTATGTTAATAATCATCTCTAATATATCATGGATGTATTTCAACACCATGCATGTGTTAGAACATGGATTTAAAGATCAAAAGATGATAATCTTCCTTATTTCATGTTCGGTGTTCATTATTTTGAATGAAACACTCAAACATGAGTTTACAACTTTCTGTCCAGAAGGCTTCTTCCACTTCAACGATTTTTATAAAAATCATTTCTTCATGAAAATGGACGTTTTTATAGTCTAGAATCAAGTTCTGGAAGTTAACTTTCCAACCACGTAAGCCTCATGTTTTTATGAGTTCATTTGATATTTTTTATATTTTTTGTGAATAGAGATGTATAATCTGTTAGATTAAGGCAGAAACTTTCCTCTCAATGTTTTAATCATAACTGGAGCATTATAACTCCAAATGACTTGAAACCAACGCCAAAAGTTTACAAATTTCATTGGCTACAACTTTCAAGGAGACCACTTTTATTGATTCCTTATACATGTTGTACAAAAATAATAATTGCATGCATGTGTTCAGATCTGACCTCAGATGGTAAAAGTAAAAATAATAAATACTTGGATCACTACAATCCCTGGAAAAATTACAGTATATAGATAACATATTGAAAATGATCTGTGATTTTTGCCTTATTTTATTTCGGAACATAAATATTTTTAATAAATTAAACCAACTGAGGTAATTTTCTGGAAATAAGAATATGGACTGATTTTGATAAAAGTTAAAAACCGACACTTGCGGACTTGTTACTTAAGGAAAGACTAACTCTTTTTGACCCATAAATATGTTTAAGGATTGAGTAAAATTCTCGGGAAAAACCGAGAAGGTTTGACCGAGTCAACAATAATCGGTCCCGATTTTGAAAACGGGAAATTTACTATTTTTGGGAATGAATGATAACCAAAAGGGGTTCGGGTGTCTTATGATTTATTTATCAATTTGTGTGTTGTTAATCATAATTTGGGAGGAACCAAAGTTCTAACACTCAAAACACTATGAAATTTGGACATAAACAATTGCGAGACATTATATACTTGTATATTCATTATTATACTCAACGCGATTATTGGACATTAACAAACCATTTTGGCACTTTATAATCTAAATATTTAGCTAAGCAATCCTATCAAACCTGAATTACCAAGAAACTAATTAAAAACCTCATGTTCATAGGTCTTGGATAGGAGTCATACCCGACAAGTACGCGCGCTACATTCATCGTTTACTCTTACGCTCAATTGTGAGTATTCACAGCCCCTTTTTACTTGTTTATTATTTTTGGGTGAAAAACATGATCTCGAACTTTAACTAAATTGGTTGTACTCTTTATGAACTTGTTGAACTTTTGTTATACTATTTATGCGAATTGGTATATACTATTGTTATGCTTGAGTACTATCGTGCTAAAGTCCCCGGAAATATAGTTTACACTACTTATTAACTCGTCCGAGAGCCAGACGAGCCGTTGATATTTATGGATAGCGCTATTTAGGGGGAAACCACTCCTCACTCACACTCTTCGTGAGTGCATAGTATCACCTTACTCATGTTAGCGATGGAACATGGAGCTTGGGGCATGTGTCGGTTGAATCGGTTAAGTAGTAGCCTCAATTGCATTAACACTCTTGTATATTACCTTTCATATTCGCAACTATGACAACCAATCATTTTATTTATGTCTCTTAGGAGCAAAACTTTTCGTTCAATTAATTGTGACATTAAACCTGTGAACTCACCAACTATGACCATAGTTGACCCTTTTGTTTTATCATGCTTTTCAGGCGAACGACAGTAAGGTGCATTCTAGGAGTACTTTTGCATGGATGCATACTCATATGCATTTGCTTCACTTTGAATTATGACTATCATTTGGAAACCTTTATGAACTTGGTGTAATCTCTTTTGAAACTATGTGTTGAACTTGTAATAACTTGTAATACTTTCTACAAATTATGTATGGTGTTGCTTCTATATCTTATGCATTGTTACCCGGTACTGTTACATCTCGTGTTTCCGCTTTAGCGGGTAGTGACAACTTCTTAGATTAACAGGCTAACAACGCAAAATTTAAATCAAGAAATGCAGTGAAGGTTTAGGAAACTCCCCAGATAACGATTAACGTTATGAAGCTGAGATTGGTAATTGAGAAGAGAAGAGTCAATGTGATTCTTGCTCCACTTCTTGTATGAAGAATGGCTCAGCTTCAAATGCGTTGATCTGACAGTTTATACCAAGAGTCCAAACTTAGCAATGAATCATCCCATAATGTAAATGGAGATTCTTATTAATGAATCCCACACTTTAGTGTTTAAGATGTGGAAACGATTCTTGCTAAGTGTATGTAATGTGGGATGAAATCCCACACTTAGGTCTTTGAAGATCATTGGCACGTGCGAGTTTCGAGAGAAGATAAACCACATTCCTTCCCTCAGAGATGTATGTAAGTTTCATAGTCCACAGGTGTATGAGCTTGTTTGTCTGCCTTTGACTCCATGGGTTCTTCCTTGAATGGTCGTCATCTCTGTAGTACTCCTTGCTCATTCATCATCCAATCAAATCACCAACTTCTCTCAAAAACAACTAAGATGAAAAGGATAGATTTTAGAAAACAAAGTGAAGTGATGCCGCCCTCCGACATAAGCATAATCAGCCAAGAAATACCAAGTGTTTGATAACCCAAGATTTTCACAGACAAACTGATGTAATGAATCTGATGTTGTTCTTCTATCGGCTGAGATCTCCAGTTTCCAATTTAATCCCGTATCTATTCCTTTGTTCAATGGTCACTGATGGTGATGGTTGTACGTGCGAAGGGGTGAATGGATGGGTGAATGTGGGTGGATATGGTGATGTGGGTGGTAGTGATGGTTTTGGGTTCCATGATGTGGTAAGGTTTAGTTATAGGATTTGGAATTTGTGGGCACTTATGATGAGTATTGAACTGATTATCTTGACGAACTAGTCATAGATAACTAGGAGTCATCTTTGTATCTAGAAGTGTCATCTCTTATCCCCTGCAAAGCAATACTCCAAAGATTCCCATACTCAATGAACTGTAAGCTCCTCTTGTCATCTTTCCATTTATCCTTAAAGATTCTATATCCATAGACGTCAGTCCCTGTCTGTTACAAGTAGATCAAAGAAACATGATCTAACAAACAAGTGATTATTCTCCGAATCATAGATTCACTGGTTTGCGAAGAACCTATCAAAGTAAGTGCTTTGTAGATGAAACAAACCAGTGTATGACTTGGAGTCTAATCTCACACAAAAAGTGTTAGTTGCCTATAATTTCACCGCAGCACAAACAACAGATATGGAAATACTAGTATTATTAGTTGAATCAGGTAGCCAAGTATAAAGATATCCAAAGCACATATTTTTAAACGAATTCGAGCATACAGATCGTGTTATCAGATTAAGCATTAGTATCGCTTGTATGTTCACAATAATATATGTAAGTACCTCAAATGCTCGAAACATGTCAGTGGGTGTTTAAGATGACTAAGGTTCCTAGTTCCTAGTATGTTTCCATGTTTGTGAGTGAAAGGAATGTTAAGAACTTTAGAAAATGGTGACAAATGGATGTTGCAATGAAGTTCAAACGACTGGGAGTAGGAAGTATTAAGGTTTGACAAAAAAATTGACTTTTAGAGAAGTAATTCCGCAAACCATCCATTTTGTTCGTAAAGAGAGAAAACTTGGAACATTCATTTTAGGGTTTCATCTTCTACTTATTGAAGTTAGATATTACTACTATTAATAAAGCTATGTTAAACACGGGTTGCCTCCCGAGAAGCGCTTGTTTTTGTTCGAGTCTCTAGCTTGACTCTAGCATTATTTCTCAGGCAATCCTAGGGGTTTCCTTGCATCCATTAGTAGACACAAAGGGTAATATTGGTACATACCTAAAATTTTAAAGCAGATTAAGGCCAGGGTATGTCCAATATAAGGATATGGTTCGAAGTGAGGGAGTTGTTCTAGCGGAGGTATCACAAATCTCTCAACTTTTAACACCTCCTTAGGTTGGATTGTCAGAATGGGTTTGTTGAAGGAATCCTCATCTCTCAATGGTTTATAAGATATTATATGGTGGAGAGATGATTTGAAAGGAAACCATGACGCAAAATCCACCTTGCTTCCTATGGTCTTTTGGTCAATGATAATGTTGTACTTTGGGCATGGAGGTGGGACAATATCCGTTTTTGTCTCAAATCTTGTAGCAACATTCTCATCGGCTACTTGGTCTAAGACAATTGAGGGATCAACTAGATCATTGGGTGATTCATTCGGAAAGATAAGTGGGACAGTGTCAACCACAACTTGTTGCAGGATGTTGTCAACCACGTCGGTTTGAATAGTAATGAGATCACTTCTCAGAGTTGGTGCATATTCCTCCGGTCCTTCTGAAGCTGGGTCTTCAGTGTAAATCTCCATCTCCGGGCTATCTATCTCTATCTCTTCGTCTACCTCGTCATACTCGTCACCTTGGCCTGAAGTTTCAAGTTGCAATGACTCGGAAAGTTCCTCTAGAATGAACTCCTCATCGGTTTCAGATGTAGATAGGTTGAGAATAGGTGGAAGTGAGGATTTAGAAGATTGGGTAAGTGAAGAGTTTGAAGGAATTTTGCAACCGGACTGATGAGAATGGAAGTCTGTATCGAATGATGTAGATGTAGTGTGTAAGTTCCTATCATCTTCCTGTAGCCAATTGTCGGTTATAACTTGATTCCTAGCTTCATTACTACTCACTTGGACTCGTGTTTGTATTTCAGACAGCTTATCAGTACATCGTTTAAGCATTTCTTCTTGTTCCTTAAGTAGTTGCTCAAGTGGGTTGTAGGAAGGTGAGAAAGTATCATTACTAGTGAGATAAGCTATGGGCACATCTCTCAAGTTAGAACTCTCATACGGTAATGGTTTGTGTACAGGGTAGGATGAGTATGGGTAGACATTGAATGGTTCAGGATAGTAAGGCTGGTATGGATGTGTTTGGAAAGCATGAGGGTCATAAAGATATTGTAATTGAGGATCTAAGCACCCTATGTTATCCGAATAAATCATACTATTCAATTGACATTCGTAATCTACATAGGCATTACTCCTACATCTATCTTGGATTGATTTAGCAAGATTATCAATTTGATCTTTTAATTGTTGTTGAGTTGCCATTGCCCAAGTTTTCAGAAAAAGACAGCACAAGAAGAAGGTTTAAGAATTAAAGTTGGGTTGAGAAGGGAAATTAATCTAAACTACGCAAATCTACGACACAAATAACTTCTGACAGGGATGGTGAATCCAAGTCAAAAAGTTCGCTTAAAAACAAATTTATCTAAACAGGCTCCGAATCATACTACCATCCCCGGTAGCGGCGCCAAAAACTTGTCGTGCACCCAGCGGTCGGTCGGATTTTACTCCGGTCGTTGGTCCGGCCACCGAGATACACGGCATGGTAGTTTAATATTTATAATAGTCGGGGGGAGCTTAATCCTCCATACTACCTACTGGCACTGGTATAAATACCTGATACGAGTAAGCGGTAAGGATGTTCCAGGGTCGTTCCTCACGATGGTAGAATTGAGACATAGCTAGTTCTGATAAGTCGGTAATTAAGCTGGGGTTTTGATAAGTTGGAAGGGTTTTGTTTTGGTTTTTATATCTAATTAAACTAAACTACTGAAACTAATAAAGCATAAAACTAAAGGGAGACTAGCATATATATAACACTTAAGGATAATGAAAACGTGGTTCACCATGACTTAGAATAGCTGAGATAATATTTTAGTTTGAAAATGTCTTTTAAAGGTTTGTGTCTTGCTTTTACGTAGATATCTTGTAGTGTAAACACTAGCACCCTACTGATCAGGTGAACCGATCAGTATGTCACTGAGTACTAGGCTATCGAGAGTATGATCAGATCGGACTGCCTTGAAACCTCCCTCACCGTCTCTTGTGACGAGACCAAGTGACCCATCAGATGGGGTGCAGGAATAAGGCGACAGTCCCCAATTTATCCACTGACCTTTCTTTAATACATATAGAGATATCTAAGCTGGGCAAGGCATTTAAGATTAAGACAGTTGGTGACTGCTAACTTATACATTGACGGTTGTGATTGAGTTCAGAGTTATTCGGCTGTGATACAGTCATCAACCTACAGAGTTTTGCACGGTTACATTGTGTACTCACCCGTTTTACAGACTACACCAGGATGTAATACAGTGTTCAGCCTATGGCCTTTCCATGACTTACCGGATACTCGGACATTTTAGGGCTTTATCCTGGATTATATACTTTACGGCCATCTGAACTCAATATATCTAAGCTTGTATTACAGTAAAACTATCTATGATAGGTAAACAACCCGTTCACTTTATAAATCCCAAACCAATATGTGACACCCGCCAATTTAGGACTTTAATTAGTGCCTAAACTACTTGTAATTAGGTGTATTTAATTTTGTAATACTCTAAATATATGTAACATTATGGTGTAATTACATACACGCTTACGCAATTTAATTTAAATCGTACACTTATGAACCGGACGAGGTTCGACATTAATAAATGGACGTTGGTGACAAAACTTTTAAATAATGTGGAACTATCCAAACAAACATTATTTGCATTAATATATTATGAAAATATATTACACGTAATTCGTATTGTTTAAAACACTCCGAACGTGGCGAAAACACATGAGACGCGCCCGTCAAACAAAAATAGTTCAAATTATATTTTTATAACTTATTACTAGGTATTTTGGTAAAATACTTCGATATTCCAGATAAACTTTAACACAAAATGCATAACATTTAATCAATCGCGGAACGTAACACAAATTCGATGAAACAAGCCCACGAGACCCAAATGGGTCATCCCAAACCCGCGACCCGAGCTCAGCCCTAACCGACCCATGATCCACCCGCTTTAACCCCTTTCTTCCTCACTACATCTCATTTACACACACACATCCACCCATTTTTCTCTCATCTCTCTTTACCCCACATCCCCCTCTCTCTCTCTAAAAACTGCAAAAATAACATCATTTTCATCATCATAATCGGTCATCTTCATCATCAAGGGAGCAAGAACATCAAGATCACCACCAACATCTCCTTCCTCATCTTCATCTTCTCTATTTTCGATTATTGGTAAGAAACGCTTCAAAACTTGATTAAATTACTTAGAAAGGTTTTATTTACATGCTAGGATGTTTACCCAACAATATTATGTCCAAAAACCCCATTAAAAACGCTTTAAAAGCTGAAATCTACAAAAAAATCACGAACAGCCGATTCTGCGAGATGAGATCTGCCCTGCGAGATGAGTTCTTCCCTGCGAGATGAATTCTGCCCTGCGAGATGAGTTCTGCCCTGCGAGATGAGTTCTGCCCTGCGAGATGAGATCTCGGTTTGCAGAGCAGGCTTAGTTCGCAGAGCAGCCTCAGTTCGCCGAGCAGCCTCAGTTCGCCGAGCGGTCAAACTTGGTCAACTTTTTTTTTTGAGCACTTTGAAATTTACTCAAAATGGTTACCAAATGATGATAATTAATCAATACAATATTAAACCAATGCTAGAATGGTTAACAATCACTTTTATGAGTATGAAATTGAATCGAAACATAATAATAATGCTTTTGAGAATTATTATTACACACCGTCACCAACGGGCCATACTTGTTTTTCAAAACTACAAACGAAATACTAATCAAACACTTGGAAATTTTCTAGTTGAGTGGACAACTAGCATGGGTGATCTTTTGAGATACCTACTTATTTGATTACTTGCTTACTTACGACCTTGTGCGTTTTGGACGCCAGAGGGTTTCAGGGTTCGGAGAACCACGTACGGACTTACATCCGCTTTACTTACTTGATTACACCTTCATACTTACTAGACTTAGGTGAGTCTTACATCCCCACTTTTACTGTTTTATATATATGGGGTGAGATACATTGCTTACTTTTCTTGAACACAAGTACGAACAACTCATTTTACTATACGGGATTGCATGAGTTACTTACTTTTACTGAAGTCTCTCCATCATATATCGTTAGTTTTAGACTTAAGCGCGAACACTAGTTAATGGATCCATTAGGGAAATGACCCTCCCCGCCCGGGGTAGTAGCGCTACCACGAACTATATCGTATAAATGGGCGACTAATATTCGTTATTTATGCTTGCTCAGTTACGAGCATGTCACGGGAGCAACATATTACTTACGGGTTAAGCTTCGATTATGAGCCTCATGGCAACGGTATAACTTACTTACTTTACATTTGCTGGATTGCAAATACCTGATTTACGCCTGTGGGCATTACTGATGAAAGCTTGTGTTCAAATACTAATATTATTTACAAACCTGTGAGATTCACCAAAATTCGTGTTGACCTTTTTAGCTTTGTATCTCAGTTACACAGACGGAGTAGGATTCCCTCAGGATACTAGCTAGAGTCGCATGATTTCTACACTGCATTTAATAGAGATTCTTAGCATTATCTTTTATATTTATTATGATTATGTAATAGAATCACCCGCTATACGCGCGAACTCTAGGGAACTTCATTTTGTAACCAAAAACTCTATGTTTTCAAACATTTTATGTATGGAAATGTAACTATTTTATAAACGTTGCATATAGATGTCGTTTTCTTTACTTTTGTGCTGTGATATTTGATTAGTAGCACCCCAAAGCTTGCTTCCGCTGAACAGTGATTTTGGGGGTGTTACAGATTGGTATCAGAGCCTAAAGGTTATAGTGAACTAGGTTGCATTTAGTGGGCCTAGACTATGACCGTTAGGTTGTACTTCCTTATTAAGTATGACTGATTCAGGGATTACATCATACGAATTTAATTTAACATAGCCTGATCAACTATGTACAATTAAATAAAGATGATGTAAGAACTGAAATGGTGATGTTGAACAAGAATACACTAGTTGACTTTGACTACTAGAGAAACGGGACCGATACTTGTTTGTGCTAGACACACTAGGCTATACTATATGTTATATATATGTAGGCCTCATTCTTTCTAACACTTTGTCTCAGAATGGCAAACACACCACCAAGTTCGTCACGCTCTTATCCGCATGTAGCACGAAACCCAAGGGTGACTAGGAGGGACGCCCGTTCGCCTCGAGCCAGCCCATATCCCACTCACCTCACTCTACCGGACTTAGCCGCTAGGGTGCACCATCTCGATCAACAACTCCATGAGATGGATATCGAACTCTAAGAAACTCGCGAGAACTGGAGACTCACAGCAATGTAGCGAATCGAGCAAGTCTCCGAAGATCACGATCACACTGTTACCACCATGGAGGTTGTCCACAACCAATTGATTGGCAACCGAAATGAAAAATCTGTCTTACAATCAAGGCTACATCAGTGCGAGACACGTCTAAGGGAAACCGAGGACGCCCTCTGAACAGCCAACATACTCGCAGAATCTGTGCACCATCTCAACGCACTGCTGCCACAACTCAATCTACGCCGGAATTAGCTTAGGCTGAATCTGTATTCTATTATGCTTTCGTAGGGCCTATGTAATTCGACCGGATAAAACAATTCCCGGCATCTTTTGTCCTCCTTATATTATGTAACCCTCTAGAACTCATGCCTTGTATCCAATCTAGTTATCTAATGAAATATGGTTATCACGTCACTCTGTTATCGTATATTCCATCATATACACATGAGATATATCATAAATTCGTACAAATCTCTTATTTCTCTTTTCTTGTTCTTCTTGTTCTGCATCATGCCTCCCTGACGCCAGGTCACCCTCAGCGAAACCGAAATAGCGGATCTGATTGCCCGCAGTGTGGCCCAAGCCTTGGCTACCCGAACACCTATTCCTAGTAGCGAAGATATAGCTACCAATGTGCCACAACCCAAACCCTGCTCTTGTAAAGACTTTCAGAACTACAAACCCTTGAGCTTTGCAGGTACCGAAGGAGCAATCGGTCTAGTATGCTGGATCAAGAAAATCGAATCTGTACTCCTTATTTGCAACTGCACAGAGGGAGACAAGGTCAAGTTCTCCGCCAGTACATTTTCTGACACCGCTCTCACCTGGTGGAACACCTATGCCCAGACTGTGGGTATTGCAAAGGCTTACAAACTCTCATGGGAGGAGTTAAAGTAGATGTTGAGGGGCGAGTACTACCCCAGAGATGAATTGAAACAGCTGGAGGTAGAGTTCTGGAACCACAAAATGCAGGGTGATGACATCACGGGTTACACCAACCGTTTTCACCAACTGGCACTTCTGTGCCCATCCATGGTCGATCCCGAGTATAAGAGGATCGAGAAATACATAGATGGACTCCCCGACAGACTTCAAGACCTGGTGACTTCATCCAAACCGGGTACTATTCAGAGCACCATTCGTATGGCTCATGAACTAACGGCCAACTCTGTCCGCCATGGCACAACTTCAACCCCAACAACAAACAACAAGCGTAAGTGGGAAGGAAGTCCCAATTCCTCCAACCAAACCTTCAACAAAAAGCCTGAGTCTATTAAGGCTTAATCCTCAGGATCTACAGAGAGGAAAGGGTACATCGGGAACAAACCTTACTATTCCAAATGCAACCGCCATCATGACGGTTCCTGCCCTTGTACTAATTGCAAAAGGTTCGGGCACTTAGCCAAGGATTGTCGAGCCAACATCCCTACCCCCAACACTAACGCACCGAAGACTTGCTTTGGGTGCGGAAATCCAGGGCATTTCAAGAGTGACTGCCCCAAACTGAAAAACAACAACAACAAGAACAACAACAATGCTCGAGGAAGAGCTTTTGTGCTGAAATCAGGGGAAGCCCGTCAAGAACCTAATGTGGTCACGGGTACGTTCCTTCTCAACAACTTAACTGCCACTGTCCTATTTGATACTGGTGCTGATAAGAGCTTTATGTCTGATGAATTTTATCCACTACTTGACACTGCACCTATAGCCTTAGATTCTAAGTACACAGTAGAATTGGCAAACGGAAAACTTACTGAGGCTGACAGTGTGATACCTAATTGCACTTTAACTTAGCTAATGAGCTCTTTTCCATTGATTTGATACCCGTCGAGATCAGCAGCTTTGACATCATCGTCGGTATGGATTGGTTATCCAAGCACCGAGCCAAAATAGTTTGTTTTGAGAAAATCGTCCGCATCCCTCTTGTCACCGGTGGAACTTTAGTCATACAAGGGGAGACCAGTGGGACGAGCCTAAACATCATTTCTTGCATGAAAACCTAAAAATACTTGAGAAAAGGGTACCAGGCAATCCTCACACATGTTATGGAGAAAAAGTCGGAGGAGAAGCGACTTGAGGATGTGATTATTGTTCGAGATTTCCCAGAAGTCTTTCCTGAAGACTTGCCTGACCTTCCGCCACCTAGACAAGTCGAATTTTCTATTGATCTTGTGCCCGGTGCAGCACCTGTGGCACGAGCACCTTACCGACTAGCCCCATCCGAACTTCAGGAGTTGTCTACTCAGTTACAGGAACTCCTGGACAAGGGATTTATTCGACCAAGTTCCTCACCTTGGGGAGCTCCGATCTTGTTTGTGAAAAAGAAAGACGGTTCTTTCTGCATGTGCGTCGACTATCGTGAACTTAATAAGTTAACTGTCAAGAACCCTTACCCACTTCCTCGCATTGATAACCTGTTTGACCAACTTCAGGGGTCGAGTTTTTATTCCAAGATCGATCTACGGTCAGGTTATCACCAACTCCGAGTTCATGACGAAGATATTCCAAAAACAGCCTTCTGAACTCGTTACGGGCATTATGAGTTTCAAGTGATGCCATTCGGCTTGACCAACGCACCGACGGTATTCATGGACCTTATGAATCGGGTGTGTAAGCCTTACCTTCACAAGTTTGTCATTGTCTTTATTGATGACATTCTAATTTACTCACGCAATGAACCAGAACACGCGCAACACCTGAAAACCATCCTAGAGCTGCTCAAACATGAAGAGTTATACGCCAAATTCTCTAAGTGTGAGTTCTGGATGCAAACCGTTCAATTCCTTGGACACGTGATTGACAGTCAAGGAATCCATGTTGATCCTTCAAAAATCGAGGCTATCAAATGCTGGCAAGCACCGACTACACCTACTGAAGTACGCCAATTCTTAGGACTCGCCGGATACTACAGGCGGTTCATTGAGAATTTTTTGAAAATAGCCAAACCTCTCACCGCCCTGACTCAGAAAGAACAAAAGTTCGATTGGACCGATGTACAAGAGTCAGCTTTTCAACTGCTCAAACAGAAACTCTGCAGTGCACCTATCATATCCTTACCTGAGGGTAACGATGACTTCATGGTGTACTGTGATGCCTCACACCAAGGACTCGGTTGCGTGTTGATGCAGCGAGAAAAAATTATTGCTTACGCCTCTCGACAATTCAAGGTCCACGAAAAGAATGACACAACTCATGACTTAGAGTTAGGGGCAGTTGTATTCGCTCTAAAAATCTGGAGACACTACTTGTACGGTACCAAGTGTACAATCTTTACTGACCACAAAAGTCTCCAACATATCTTCGATCAAAAGGATCTCAACATGAGGCAACGTCGATGGGTCGAGTTGCTTACTGATTACGATTGCGAGATTCGCTATCATCCGGGCAAGGCAAATGTTGTTGCCGATGCCTTAAGCCGAAAAGAACGAGTGAAACCACTTCGAGTTCGAGCTCTCAGTATGACCATTCACAACGACCTCATCAATCAAACTCTCATCGCTCAACTCGAAGCACTCAAACCATAAAACTTAATAAACGAGGCCTTGCGGGGCATGGACAAACAATTTGAAACCAAACCTAACGGGGCCAAATACTTCTCTAACCGAATCTGGTTACCGAATTTTGGGAACTTACGAGACTTTGTGATGGACGAGGCACACAAGTCTAAGTACTCTATACACCCTGGTGCTGACAAAATGTATCATGGCATCAAAGAGTTGTATTGGTGGCCCAATATGAAAGCCGACATTGCAACCTATGTGGGCAAGTGCCTTACTTGTTCCAAGGTTAAAGCCGAATACCAAAAACCTTCCGGGTTGTTGCAACAACTGGAAATCCTTGAATGGAAATGGGAGCAAATCACCATGGATTTCATTACCAAACTCCCGAAAACACCTAGCGGTTGCGATACCATTTGGGTGATCGTAGACTGACTCACTAAATCTGCTCATTTCCTGCCTATCAAAGAAACTGACAAGATGGAACGTTTGACACGGACCTACTTAAAGGAGATTGTGTCAAGACATGGTGTGCCCATCTCAATTATCTCTGATAGAGATGCCCGATTTACTTCTCGCTTTTGGCAATCGCTACAAAAATCTCTTGGTACTCGTTTGGACATGAGTACTGCTTACCACCCACAGACTGATGGCCAAAGCGAACGCACTATACAAACACTGGAGGATATGCTACGAGCTTGTGTAGTTGACATCGGTAAAAACTGGGAAAATCACTTGCCTTTGTGCGAATTCTCATACAACAACAGTTACCATACTAGCATCAAGGCCGCACCTTTCGAGGCACTCTACGGTTGTAAGTGCCGATCACCAATCTGCTGGACTGAGGTGGGAGATACCCAAATCATTGGTCTAAAAATCATTCACAAAACCACCGAGAAGATCGTTGGTATCCAAAACCGGCTGAAAGCCGCACGTGATCGTCAAAAAAGTTACGCTGACGTGAGACGCAAACACCTTGAGTTCCAGGTTGGGGACAAGGTACTTCTTAAGGTGGCACCGTGGAAAGGTGTCATTCGATTTGGAAAACGAGGAAAACTGAACCCTAGGTACATTGGACCATTTGAAATTCTTGAGAGAATTGGTCCAGTGGCGTATCGACTGCAGCTACCTACCGAACTTAGTAGCGTGCATCCTACCTTTCACATTTCTAACTTGAAGAAATGTCTGTCTGATGAGACACTTATCGTATCGCTCGATGAAATACAAATTGATGATAAGCTTCATTTTATTGAGGAACCTATGGAAATCATGGACCACGAGGTCAAACAACTGAAACAAAGTCGTATTCCCATTGTTAAAGTCAGGTGGAATTCGAGGCGTGGTCCTGAATTCACCTGGGAACGGGAAGACCAAATGCGACTTAAATACCCACACCTATTCAAAGACTCCGCTCACACCACGACTTTGAACTAATTTCGGGACGAAATTCTTATAACAAGGGGAGAATGTGACACCCGCCAATTTAGGACTTTAATTAGTGCCTAAACTACTTGTAATTACGTGTATTTAGTTTTGTAATACTCTAAATATATGTAACATTATGGTGTAATTACATACACGCTTACGCGAGTTAATTTTAATCGTACACTTATGAACCGGACGAGGTCCGACATTAATAAATGGACGTTGGTGACAAAACTTTTAAATAATGTGGAACTATCCAAACAAACATTATTTGCATTAATATATTATGAAAATATATTACACGTAATTCGTATTGTTTAAAACACTCCGAATGTGGCAAAAACACACGAGACGCGCCCGGGAAACAAAAATAGTTCAAATTATATTTTTATAACTTATTACTAGGTATTTTGGTAAAATACTTCAGTATTCCAGATAAACTTTAACACAAAACGCATAACATTTAATCAATCGCGGAACGTAACACAAATTCGAGGAAACAAGCCAACGAGACCCAAATGGATCGGCCCAAACCCGCGACCCGAGCTCAGCCCTAACCGACCCATGATCCACCCCTTTTAACCCCTTTCTTCCTCACCTCACCTCATCTCATTTACACACACACATCTACCCATTTTTCTCTCATCTCTCTTTACCTTACATCCCCCTCTCTCTCTCTAAAAACTGCAAAAATAACATCATTTTCATCATCATAATCGGTCATCTTCATCATCAAGGAAGCAAGAACATCAAGATCACCACCAACATCTCCTACCTCATCTTCATCTTCTCCATTTTCGATTCTTGGTAAGAAACGCTTCAAAACTCAATTAAATTACTTAGAAAGCTTTTATTTACATGCTAGGATGTTTACCTAACAAGATTATGTCCAAAAACCCCATTAAAAATGCTTTAAGAGCTGAAATCTACAAAAAAATCACGATCAGCCGATTCTGCGAGATGAGATCTGCCCTGCGAGATGAGATCTGCCCTGCGAGATGAGTTCTGCCCTGCGAGATGAGTTCTGCCTTGCGAGATGAGTTCTGCCCTGCGAGATGAGTTCTGCCCTGCAAGATGAGTTCTGCTCTGCGAGATGAGATCTCGGTTCGCAGAGCAGCCTCAGTTCGCCGAGCAGCCTCAGTTCGCCGAGCGGTCAAACTTGGTTAACATTTTTTTTGAGCACTTTGAAATTTACTCAAAATGGTTACCAAATGATGATAATTAATCAATACGATATCAAACCAATGCTAGAATGGTTAACAATCACTTTTATGAGTATAAAATCGAATCGAAACATAATAATAATGCTTTTGAGAATTATTATTACACACAGTCACCAACGGGCCATACTTGTTTTTCAAAACTACAAACGAATTACTAAACAAACACTTGGACATTTCCTAGTTGAGTGGACAACTAGCATGGGTGATCTTTTGAGATACCTACTTATTTGATTACTTGCTTACTTACGACCTTGTGCGTTTTGGACGCCAGAGGGTTGCAGGGTTCGGAGAACCACGTACGGACTTACATCCGCTTTACTTACTTGATTACACCTTCATACTTACTAGACTCAGGTGAGTCTTACAGCCCCACTTTTACTGTTTTATACATATGGGGTGAGATACATTGCTTACTTTTCTTGAACACAAGTACGAACAACTCATTTTACTATACGGGATTGCATGAGTTACTTACTTTTACTGAATTCTCTCCATCATATATCGTTAGTTATGGACTTAAGCGCGAACACTAGTTAATGGATCCATTAGGGAAATGACCCTCCCCGCCCGGGGTAGTAACACTACCACGAACTGTACCGTATAAATGGGCGACTGTTATTCGTTACTTATGCTTGCTCAGTTACGAGCATGTCACGGGAGCAACTTATTACTTACGGGTTAAGCTTCGATTAGGAGCCTCATGGCAACGGTATAACTTACTTTCTTAACATTTGTTGGATTGCAAATACCTGATTTACGCCTGCGGGCATTACTGATGAAAGCATGTGTTCAAATACTAATATTATTTACAAACCTGTGAGATTCACCAACATTCGTGTTCACCTTTTTAGCTTTGTATCTTAGGTACACAGACGGAGTAGGATTCCCTCAGGTTACTAGCTAGAGTCGCATGATTTCTACACTGCATTTAATGGAGATTCTTAGCATTATCTTTTGTATTTATTATGATTATGTAATAGAATCTCCCTCCATACGCGTGGACTATAGGGAACTTCATTTTGTAACCAAAAACTCTATGTTTTCAAACATTTTATGTATGGAAATGTAACTATTTTACAAACGTTGCATATAGATGTCGTTTGCTTTACTGTTGTGCTGTGATATTTGATTAGTAGCACCCCAAAGCTTGCTTCTGCTGAACAGTGATTTTGGGGGTGTTACACAATAAATCCCTGATTAATCATAAATGGGTAGACAGTATTTCCATTGCTTCGAAATCAGACCATGTTAATTTAATACAACATAGATAGGTAGTTACCGTTTGACTAAGGTTCGGTACTCCATGCCATAAAGGTTCTAACCACGTTTATTGGAGGAAAGGTGATAGTTTAGTTTAAAATCATAAATGTATAGTTAAACAACACCACAAGTTTTCAATCGTAATATATAATAATCGGGAACATTATTCCACAATGGATTGTGCCCACGACTTTCATAGCTTCCACGTTCCATACTCCACACATTTGTGATGTTTCCGGCGCTATACAAATGAAAGCCGTATAACGTTACCTCCGTTGTTTCATAATGATATTATCCCATCATTATATATTTACTATTATCTAAATCATGGCAAACATACAAGCACACTACTCACAATGCATAGCAATAAACATTTCTAATATTAATAAATCACATACATCAAACAAGAACAATATGACAAATTAATAATAGAAAGGATAGAAAATACCGATAGGAATTGCGAGCAGAATAACACTTGTATTTCTTAATAAATATCCAAGCATTACATGAGCTAGCCTCTACTAATTAACTACATAACTAATCTAAAAGAAAAGGCAAGGTTTCCCTCCCTAATCATCTCACTAGTCCAAGGGTTTAAAACCCTAGCGAGGAACTAGAGAGAAAGACTAGAGAGAGAACCTACTACCTACTAATTCTCCTCTAACTCCTAAGAGTGGTGCTAGAGAGAGAATGCTAAACTACCTACTAATTCTCCTCAAACTCCTAAGAGTAGTGCTATAGATAGAATGCTAAGCTAATGAGATAAATGAGATGAGAGGTGTGTTGGAAATGAGAAATGAGTCCACTTTTTATAGAAGAAAGGAGGTAGCCATGGTACAAGTCCTTAAGCACCAAGAACAAGCACCAAAGAATCATACGGTATAAGCGGACCAAGGGGGGGTCAAACGGCACCTCACAAGGCAAAAGACCCCGTATACGGAACCCTAAGGTCCGTATACAGCACCTAGGCTACCGTATACGTTACCTAGGAGCCCGGGGGGGTTGGTGCTCCATTTGTTGTATACTGACTTCTCGGTTGCTTGGTTCGTCCGTATCTTCTTCGTTTGGAGTCCGTTTTGCTTGATTCTTGTGCCGTTGGATTCATTTTTCCGTTACGCTTCTAATGAACCTAAGTTTAACAAATTTGGAGGTGTTTGACTTTTGCGTGTTCCGGATGACGATCGACGAGCTTCCGAACTGCATATCTTCTTCGTTCTTCGTCCGTTTCTTCTGATTCTTTCACCTCCGGTCTTGTATTTTCCTATGGAATCATAAAATATGAATTAAGGTCTAATTACATAAGGAAATCAAGAAGGGAATATTTAAGGTGATAGTTTTGCCTCGGTTTGCGTGTTATTTGGACGTTTTAATCGATTTTTGCAGCAACGTCAATATTTAGACTACCTTGGTGATTTTTAGTGAATAATGATGGTTTGGAAATGTTTTCACCAATTAATAGTCCAAAAAAATATTGGGTAAATTAATCCAGCATCCGAGATTTTGATAACCTCTTGCTTAACCACGTCCTGAATCTTGGGATTTACCTTCTCTTCCTTTGTATGGATGGTTTGAAATCATTCTCCATGAGTATCTTGTGTGTGCAATAGTTGTGACTGATTCCTTGTGTATCAGAAATCTTCCATGCGATTGCCTTCTTGTGCGATTTCAGAACATTGATGAGTTGAGCTTTCTCCTCAGGTTTTAACTGTTTTGAGATTATCACCTGGAGTTGGGAAGTTCCTTGGAGGTAAGTATTGTGACCTAAACAGTCATGTTTTTATGTACATATTTCCTTTTACTGTGCATGTTGTTGGCTCTTCGTTAGAAGTTTGCTGGTTCGTGGCTTGTAGCTTATGGCTCTCGGCATTCTTCATTGTGTGGTCCACATTAAACAAATGTAAGAGATGGCATATAAGTACTCCCCGGTGGTTGCAGTGTTCCTTGGGTTGCATGTGCCGGATTCCGTCTTCCTTGGTGCATTCTTGATCAAGTCTTCTTGTGATTGGTCTCGTAGGTGTGAACATGTCGGATATACTATTCTTCTTGGTGTTGATATTTTCTTGCAGGCTGGAGCATGCTTTGTATGATCAGAGTGTGAAAGATAGTAAGAGATTTCATCACTTCTTGGAAAGTAAAATTGCAGAAATGTAAACACACGGGTTACCTCCCGAGAAGCGCTCTTTTAAAGTCGAGAGCTCGACTTAGTCTTTTCTTCTTCAGATGATGCTGGATGTGTCCGTGGTGCTAGAGTGGTCACTGTGGTTTCTAGGTAGGGCGTATCATGGAGGAAAGTATCGCAGAAACTGTTCTATCATGTCAGTAATGAGAGTTGGTGGATGTGTGGATTCCATTCTGAAGCTTTTGAAGTGATCATTGGCTAATCTGTCGAGGATTGCCATCCCATAGCTGATGTATCGAACTGTCCTTGTGACTAGTCCATCAGGGTCGATTCGAGTGCAGGTGTTAGTTTGAACAATTTCACGCTGTGGATGGTTTCTGCCTATAGAGGCTATTAAAGCCATGAATTTAGTTTTCACTTCTTCAAAATCATTGGCCAATGGGTTTCCTTCGAAGGATCTAGTGGCTTGGCATACTTGTCTGATGAGTTGATGTTGTTCGCGGTTGAAGGGAAAATCCGATTCAGTGAAGACATAGGTTAGCTTGCTGAATATTTCGCGGTATCCGTTGCGGTAAGCGTCAATTTCTATGTCCTCTTCCTCATACATTCTACGCAGTTGTGTCGTAACATAAGTTGCTAAGTTGATTTGCGACAGGTGCGGAATGAATCTAGGCACTTCGCGAATTTCTTCATCGTACGCTGCTTGATTTAATTCATCAATTATTAGTTCAACGTGATGACCAATAGTGGAGTGAATGACGATCCTGAAGTTTTCTGAAGTTGTGAGATGTTCTCTAGTTTCGATGAGATCTAGAAGGGTTCTAAGATCTCCCACCATTCTTATGTCAGCATAATTTTTCGGATTTCCAGTAGCTCTTTCAAGATGAGTTCTCATTTATGCAAGTATAGCCTTCTGACTTGATGAGTAGGGAAAAGCTGATCCGGCTAAGGCGCAATATACTTTTTGGTATATTTGCCTTTGGTTAATGCAGAACTCGACTTTTCCCATTGGGTAGTCTGGTCTCTTTGGCCGTTGAACTTCTCTGATAACTTGTTCTTGAAGGGAATCGGAGAACTCTTGGATATGTCTGAGCAAAGTTTGGGGCACTGGTTCTCCATAATTGGCGAGATATGAATCGTATTCTCATTCAATCTGCCTTATCAGGTGTCTCTGAGCGGTGCTGTATTCATTGGTTGACTCTTTGATAGCCTCTACAATGATGCGCACATCAGTGTATTCATCAATTAGTTTGATCATGTCTTGGTGAGTATCTATCAGCGGAATCTCTAATCTCTCAGCTGTGATGATGGGGGAATTTGGTGGAGCAAGAGGGTTTTTTGGAATATAGCATTCATCGATAGTGACGTCAATAAAATCGCCGTCAAATTCGACACCCTTGTAGTCGGAATCTTCATCTCGCGAATCTGGGAATCGGTGGAACTCTTCATCTGAGGGTGCATTGTTGAAAGGTTGAGTACTGTCGACTTCGATGGTTCTGACTTCCATGATGGTATTTTAAAGGTTTTCTCCAACAAAGCTTTATGGTTGTCGTGACTTATATGCAGAAATTCTTTGTATGAGTTTAGCATACAAGTCTGGGTGCTGTGATGTTCGGAGTTCTTCTTCAAAAGCATCTATGTCTTGGAGTCGGGTTCTGGTAAAAGGTTTCGATGGATCGAGATAAGAGTCGAGAATGTTTCCCATTCTTTAGAGATGAGTGGATCTGAGCTCTTGGTGGATGGCTCCATAATCAAAGGATTCTTCTGATGAAATGTAGTCTTTGCAGTCTTGTATTCTTTTAACTTCATCTATCTGCGGTGAATCAGCTTGATCTCCATCTTCCTCCATTTCTTCCTCTTCTTCTTCTTCGATTTCTTCCTCCTCCTCCTCAGTTTCTTCTTCCTCTTCTTCAGGTTCTTCGTCTTCAGATTCAATTTCTTCCTCTGCTTCTTCATATTCTTCCTCTACTTCTGGGTCATACTTAGAATCAGAGATGAAAACTAATGATTGAGTAAAATGTTGCTCTTCCTCTGGTTCTGATTCGTCATCAGAACAAATTCTGCCAGTTGATATAGCATAGCATTCTTCTTCTTCTGGAGTGCATTCCGGTTGGTCGATCTTATAAGTAATGCTTTTACCATGTGATCGTAATACAATTGTGTGGTTATACACATCAATTACTGCTCTAGCTGTGTTCATGAATGGACTTCCAAGGATAATCGGGATGTTTATGTCTTCGTGGATATCCATTACCACAAAATCCATTGGAAAGAAGAATTTGTTAACATGAACTAGAATGTTCTCAGCTATTCCTTTTTGGTATCTAACAGATTGATCAGCTAGCTGGACAGTCATCTTAGTAGGTTTCAAGTTTTCAAGTTCCAGCCTCTTAAACAGGGAGTAGGGCATAAGGTTAATGCTGGATCCTAAGTCGGCTAAGGCGCTTATTTCTCCGGATTGGTAAATAGAACAAGGGAGTGTAAATCTACCGGTGTCTCCTAGTTTTTCGGGAAGGCTATTCTTAAGTCGGGCTGAGGTTTCAGAACTAAGGGGAATATTGTTTACTTCGGGCAGTTTATCCTTAGTGGATAGCAATTTCCTAATGTACTTGTTTCGACCGGGAACTCTAGACATGGTATCAAGGATTTTTCCGTCTAGCTTAAAGGATGATAATTTCTTGGGTGGAGCTTTAAGTCTAGAGGGGTAAGGGATCCTAACCTCTTTGTTTATGGTCGGAGTGGTTTCCACAGCTGGTATCTTGATCTTTGGTTCTTCCTCTTTTACTAGAGCAGCAGCTGGTGGTGTAGTAGATGCTTCCTTGGTGGTAGTAAGTTGCTTTGCTTCCTCAACATGTGGGTTGTGAACCGTGTTGCTAGGCAAGCTTCCTCTGGGTCTGTTATCGAGACGTTGTGCCAATTGTCCAATCTGAGCTTCTAAATTCTTTAGCACATCTAATTGATTTCTCATAAAGAGGTCGGATTGATCTTGTATGGCAGACGTCTTTTGGTTGAGCAGGTGTTGACCTTGCATGAACTGGGTGAAGGCGTCATCTGAACTTGAAGCTAGGGCATTCTTCTTTGTAGGTTGTTCAGAGGTTTGGTTTGTGTCGGAAGTTGGTGCAGGAATGCGAGGGGTTGTTTATAAGAAGGTTGTGATTGTTGTGGGTAAGGTAGGTATCTAGGTGGGTATCGGGGTTGCTATGGTGGTTGGTTGTTTCTTGGTTGGAATGGAGGTCCTCTGGGTTGGTTGTTGTTTTGATTGAAACCTGGTGTAAAATTTTGTTGTTGAGCTGGAAACTAAGCATAGTAGACGGTGCCATCTGCTTCTTCGTATTCAACTTGGTATTCACCAGGTGGTTGCAGATTAGTGCAGTGTTAACAGACTTGCACTTGGTGTACTTGGTGTTGTTGTTTCTTAAGTTCTCCAAACTGTTTGACAAGTGAGTCCATTTTCTCCGTTAATACCTTAATTGCTTCAATTGGAATTGAATTTGATGCGCCGAGAGGTGCTGAAGATGTTGAGTGATCTCCAGAGTTCCAATCGTAGTGATGCATAGTCATGTTCTCTTTAAGGTTCCATCCTTCTTCGTCGGTCTTTTCCATGAAGCTTCCTTGTGCTGCAGCGTCGAGGGTGGTTTGGTGGTTAGGGTCTAAACCATTATAGAAGGTACACAATTGTGCGGTGTCGAGTCGGTGATTAGGGCATTTCTTCAAGGCTCCTTTGAATCGTTCCCATGCGGTGTATAATGACTCATCAAAAGCTTGGTGGAAATTAATGATGTCATTTCGCAGTTTGGTTTGTTTAGAAGGCGGAAAGTACTTGGTTAGAAACTTTGTCGCCATCACAATCCATGAAGGGATAGAGCCGGTCTCTAAACCTTCAAACCATGTTTGCGAATGATGTGTGAGCGAATAAAGGAAAAGGTACAAGTGAATTGTATCTTGGCTAACTTTATTTTGTTTGTAGGAGTTTGAAAGAGATATGAACTTGTCGAGGTGAAAGTATGGATCATCATTGGGTAATCCATGGAATTGACAATGGTTTTGGATTAGTTGGATGATGTGGTGCTTAAGCTCGAAAGATTGACCCGGGGTTTCAGGGTAGAGAATTGGTCCTCCTCTTCCTTCGATAGAGGGTTTACTGTTGTCAGCGAA
Source organism: Pseudognaphalium luteoalbum (assembly GCA_963422505.1). Taxonomy (NCBI): domain Eukaryota; kingdom Viridiplantae; phylum Streptophyta; class Magnoliopsida; order Asterales; family Asteraceae; genus Pseudognaphalium; species Pseudognaphalium luteoalbum. Next base: position 115,517,273 of record OY730192.1, on the reverse strand, counting down.
AGTGATGCGTTCAGCCATTGCTTGTTTTAGTGCGGATTGCTTCTTTTCTCGTCGAATGGTACGTATTATAAGTTCTGGATCAGGAAAATTAAACAGTGGTGCAGATCTAGGGGAACAGGTCATACACTTGTTTTTGTGTTTTTTTTAGAAGGTTTTATCCTAATGGTTTACTAGAATTGGGATTGGTTGGGCCTCTGTATTGGACAGTTAGTCTCCTCCGCAGCGGCACCAAAAACTTGATGCGCACCGAAGCGTCGTATGAAGATGACGTATGGATTGCAATCTGTTTGTTTTAAATTTATATTTGCTGGGGTCTAAGTATGACTTACTAATACTGAACCAAAGGCTAGTAGATGGTAAGTATGACCTAGAGTCGTTCTTAAAGAGAAACTGAATTGAAACGGAGGTGATCGAATCAATCTTTTAATTCTAGTAAAGGTTTTAAAAGAGTGCGTTGGGGGTTTTGGTTCAGTTAACTAAGTATATTAAATAAAGCGAATAAAAGTGTAATAATAAATCAGATAATAAAAGTAGTATTTGTTGTGAGTTCGTTAGCTAATAATGTGGGATGATGACTCTTATGGGAAAACGATTATCTAAATTGGAAATGTTTAGTGGATTCAACACCCAGTGGTATAACCAATAAGTTCCCTATTAGTCGGTTATCAACTAATATGTCACGAGGAACTAAGGTGTCATGATTCTGATCAGACAGACGATGCTCAACTCTCCACACTCTCCTGTGAGGGAGTCAGTGGCCCGTATTATTGAACGTATTCGCTCGTGGGCGAAGGAATAGAGTAGCAGGTTATTACAAATCTGACCGTTCTTAATACCATAAAGATTTCAAATCCAATAAATTATTAACTTAGAATTTATGTTTGGACTTATTAACCAATTCCTTATTCATAAAACTTAAGGATGCTAAACAGGGAAAACGTTCACGGTTTTTGCGTACCTTACTTTTTGTTTCATATTTTAAGGAAAGGATATCAATGTAACTTAGATTCCAAACTTGCCTTTCTCATTACAATTAACAAATCCCTAGGTTTTCATAAATGGTTATTTAGCCTGTAGCCTACCTACTCTTATCTAATCTAAATTAACTAATTTAATTAAAATGCTAATTAAAATGCTGACGGCTTTTTGCATAGAGTTAAACCCAGACCATGTCGGAAAATGCTATGGTGATTCACAGTGTATTTATCGTTTACCGATGTTTCCATTGTGAATTTAATTGCTTCGCCATGTTTACATGATAAGTACATTGTGATCGAAAGTGTACAATACTCATGGCAAGTCCACGTAATCACATTGCATTTTATGATGCTTGCATGACGTTACAGTTAAAAACATAGTTTTTACACAGATAACTATTGACCAAGTATCAAGGTTCGCGACTCCTCTTTACAGGGTTACAATCATGTTTGTTAATCGAAAGGAGAATATAAGTTTTAGGTTTAAAATCATAGGATAAGTCCGTTCTCAAAGTTTCCATTTTATAATGTCGATTCATAATACAACTACCTTCGGTCGTTACCGACTTCCATACGTATGTACTTTGCTTAAAAGCATTTCCAGCACTATACCGAGTAAACAGTCGAATAGGGACCGTCATATTATTTCACGACATATTTAATGTCATCCCACAATTATATATGCTAACTACATCACAACAAACACAATAGTAATCTACTCGCTAATCATGGCACAAACTAATTCTAGCATAATTAAAGCATACATATTTAATTAAGATAGAATAGGATAGAAAGAACCCGGATTATAATGCGAGAAGGAATAGACTTGAATTAATAAGCTTAACTCCAAGCATACACCAAAGATTACAAAGTGTTCCCTAGCTTTCGTTCTACTTTGAACAAACTCCTTAACTAGCCTAACACTAATTTTGAAGTAAGAAAATAGAATGAGAAAGTAAAGAGAGAAATATGCCTAATGCATATGGGACATCTAGAAATGAAGGCCTATGGGCTGTATTTATAGGAAAAATATGGCTCACATTAGCAACCCTAGGCTCACATTAGAAAAAGTAGCGAAAGGTGGTGCACCAGGTACAAAAAAGTAGCGAAAGGTGGTGCACCAGTTATAACTTATAACTTATAAAGAAATTATAAAGAAATTATATAATTTAAGTTATTTTTCAATAATGTGTTATATAGTGTGGATAAAGGTAAATAAGATATAATTTTATAAATATAAGTTTATTGCTGGTTAAAATTATGATTTTATTGTGCTGATTTGAATTTCATGAGGTATAAATATTAACAATCGTCTTAGACTTATTAAAAATCAATTAAGTTTAGCTTATTCTTTTTCTAATATGATCCCTAAGCAGATAAACTATTAATTATTTGAGCATAGGATTTATTTACTTTTAGTAAGTATGTTTACATTTTACTTTTAATTTATTTATTGTGTTATCCTTTGGAATTAAGTTAAACTGCACTTTATTGTTCCATGTTGAATAAATGTGACAAAAACGCAATGAGAAGTTAAAAAGTTTGACTAGTAAAAATAAATACAAGTTCAATTTATATTTAAAGCTAAATTCATGTTTGTGGTCAAAACTTGCGAAGTTGACCAGTCAAACCTGCGAATTGAGATTAGAGTATAAAAGGAACAAAAGTCAAACGTGTCAAACTTCACATACTCTGCAAAGCGAACCCACATCCCTGTGATGTGAGATTCTACGAAGTGAGCTTAGGGTATAAAAGGGACAAAGTCAAACGAGTACACCCCACACTTTACACTCATTCTACGAAGCAAACCCAAACACCCCTGCGAGGCGAATTATTTGCGATGCGAACCGATCATGGTTTCTATTTGATTTTCGATTTTCAAAGACGAGGAAGGAATTTTCACTCCGTGAATATTATACAACTTTTGATTACGCATCGTTTTCACTCCAGTACGCTTTAAGAAATTTTTAACGCTCCTTGACACCATAGCAAGTTGCCACTGGAGATCCATTTCTTCTAAGTCCTTTGGGTCTACCTGATCATAATCCTCATCAAAAGTAGTTGGATCATTGATCTTACCCTGGATGTAGTTTTCATATGAAGCAAGAACTGAAAGTTGTTGTTCAACGGATTTCACATTCATGGGCATTTTGTGATGCTCTTGAGTTGACTTCCCGGTTGTCTTACTTTTTTGCTTCACCTCCAGATGAGATTATAAAGCATAAATCTTCAGATATTATTTCACCAATTTCTCCAGTATCACCAACTAGTAAAGCAGTGGTCGAACTGGACGAACTATTAGAGATAGTAGATTTTCCATGATAAAGCCCAGGATCCTGTAGCTGATCAGAATCAGTATCTCTTGATTTGTTTGTGAAATCATATCCGCGGAGCTTATCAATTGCCTGCTCCAATGACATAGCTGCATAACGCTCATCGTTATCCTTGAGCATAACTCCATACATTTCCCATTTCGAAGGAAGACCCTCAATAAACTTGTCAGTCTTCTCCGTATTAGAATAGGTAATGCCGTGGTCATCTAGCTCACTTAACAGATGGTAATATCTGGTGGTATATGCATCAAGATCATCACCTTTCATAGCTTTGAAGACTATGAATTGTTTCTTTAACAGATTACACCTACCTGTCTTAACTTGAGGACTTCCATCACACATTTTCTCTAGAGCTTCCCATAGCTCTTTAGCACTATGAAAAGAATTCAACTGATGGTTGATTTCTTTTGGAAGACTCATTTTAATTGATTAGTGAGCTTTATTTTCAATTTGATAATCTTTCTTTTCTTCATCACTCATTTGAGTATTGGTAAGTGCCACAGTTTTACTACCAACTTTAGTAGAAGGTGCAGTATATTCGTTCTTGATGCACATCCAAATAGACAAATCATGGAACCGACAGTGTGATTCAAACCTGTCTTTCCATCCATAGTAGTCTTCAAGTCGGAGCAATTTAGGTGGAACATTAGATTTTCCAACCTCATGTTCCATCTCAATCATCTTACTTATGTCAGACATTTTTGCAAATTCCAGAGAATAAAAAATAAACAGAAAGTTCAGTTCGCAGGAACTCAACTCGCAGAACCAACTCAGTTCGCAGACCAGAACTCAGTTCGCAGACAAACTCAGTTTGCATATTGAACTCAGTTCGCAGAGGAGAACTCAGTTCGCAGATCAAACTCAGTTCGCAAGCTCAGTTCGCTTCGTAACTCAGTTCGCAAAATCTGCTGAAAACCCTAAAAATGAAAATTTTAGGTTTTTTTAACGTCTAAACCCTAAGATTTCGAACGTAAACAAACCCAAAAGCTTCCAGAGACTGATTTTGATCATTTTTACGCAACAAATCACGTACTAGCCGTAGGCTCTGATACCAATTGTAAGTCGGTATGTATTAGGATCGATAACGATGTTATCTTTAGGTATTAAGGTGCGGAATCCCTTAATACTAAGTTTACGGATCGTAAACGGTTTGTTTCACAAGTATTAGTGAAATCAATAATCTAATATGTCTTATATTGATTATAACAATTGTTAATCGATCAATACCTAACCTTTAGACTATGTTGAAAGCTCTGGAAACAAAAATTCGTTCGTAATTAGCAAATGGCAAAAGTTAATTAGGTTTCAAACCTAATTTGTTTAAATACTCGTCTCTGTTCGCAGGTTTTGGGTTCTGCGGACCGACTCGGTTCGCAGCCCAACTTGGCCCAGCGAGTCCAGTCGACTCGCTTCGCAGCCCTGCCCTGCGAACCTAACTCAGTTCGCATCGCAGGTCATTGGTCAAACATGGTCAACATTTTTCAGCATTTAACATTTAACTCTAAAATGTTTACCAACCAATATATTCATTACAATTCAAAATCAATTTACAAACTTGATTACAATAATCACTAGTACTATTACAAGCTAGATCTGTTGTCACAATAACATGTCCCAACATCCGATAACATGATTTGTATGTCAATATGTTTATTATGCTCGAACTCGTTTAAAAATATGTGTTGTGAACATCTTTACTTGGTTGCCTAGTATTCCCATATCTGCTGTTTGTGCTAAAGTGAAATTGTAGGCAATTGACACTTTTATGTGTGAGATCAAACTCTATGTCATACACTGGTTTGTTTCTTCAAAGTCCTCACTTTGATAATTCTTTAGCAAACTAGTGAAATTGTGATTTAGAGAATGATCACTTGTTTGTTAGATCATGCTTGTTTGTTCTATTAATCAGGGACTGACACCTATGGATAAAGAGCTTTTGAGTATAATGGAAAGACGACAAGGAGAGCTTACAAGTTCATTATATATGGGAAACTTTTGAGCACTGCTTTTCAAGAGAAGAGATGGGTCTTTTCAGGAAGATAGATGATCACATTCTAGTTGTCTATGACTAGGTCATTGAGTAGATCACATCAAATTTCACCATATATTCCACATCCAATACTTTACAAATCCCTTGGTTGCTTGCATGGTGTTACATGGAACCCGAAATCATCACTACCATCCACCATTACCATATCCACCCACATTCGCCCATCCATTCACCCCTTCATAATTATCATCACCATCTGGGACCATTTATTCGCCAAGTAACCAGGAAATGAGTACAAAATATACGGGATGAAAGCTAGAGATCTCTACCAATAAGAAAAACATCCAATTTATTTCATCAGTTTGTCGGAGAATATCTTGGATGATATGGTCGTTAGATTCAGCACTTTCAGACCGTCTAGAGCAGTTAGTGTATATCAGCAGCTCTTAACGATTAGCATCCTCGTCCATTATCTCTACCCAACGTATGGTGTATCTTGGTTGATTCTGCATGTATCCAGAAGTAGGCATAACTTTGGTTCACTTTCTACGATTGGTTTAGTCTTAGTTATTTTCATGGGAAAAGTTAGTAGAAGGAATGGATGAAGAGTATGCCCGTGTGAGTTCGAATGCACTTCAAGGAGATTGACTTTGACCTAGCAGACATTGCTTCCAATTCAGTCTATATATTAGATCCTCAGCTCACCTATCCGCCGACAATTTATGAGGTTGCAAATGAAATATTAAGAAAAGGAGATGCTAATCATTCACGAAGAAACCTCTTTCTGCATGGAATCAACTAAGGAACTTTGATACACCGCCAATGGTCGATCAGGAATTACGCTGTCCTTGGACCATCTATCAGCGGCAGCACAAAAGGAGTTTTAATCTTTTTAAATGTTGGGGCTTAAGTTTTACTAGTTCTATGTGGCCTAAGGTTTGTATAGCAGCGAGTGTGACACCCGGTCAAAAAGGGCCAAAATTAGCCCCTAATTTAAACCTAAATCATTCGTACTCAATACGTGATTAAACAAAAAATTTCGGATATTATATATATAAATATATATATATATATATATATATAACATTAAAATGATTATTTAATAATCACATACCATCAAATCTGAAAGAACACGCAATCTTAAATACGGACGTTGGTGCAAAGCATTTTTAAATAATGTATTATTAATGAGAATAATACTTATTTACTTGGTTGCGAATTTAAACGCATATTGTACACTGAAACTATCCGTCAAACCAAAGAGAAACAAAGATATAATTTTATATCTCATTAAAAGTATTTTTATAAAATACTTCGATTAAAAATCTATACAATTTCATATTTAAAATTTTATCATTTGAAAATATAATACTAGTTATCGATCGGGTACAAAAACACGGGTATTTTGTACTACGCGTGGGAGCCAACCAACTCCAATAATTGGAGTTGGCCGACTACTTCTTCTCCTTCTTCTTCACTTTCTTCTTCCATTTCCTCCATCTCTTTCTCTATCTCTCGGCTCTCTCTCTCGGGTATCATCAACAACAACAACATCAGTAACAATCATCATCATCATCATCACATTCATCTTCATCTTCTTTGATCATCATCACCATCTGGATCATCATCCTCCTCCTCACGGGTTCAAATTTTAATTTGTAAGGAAACTCAAACTTTACTTTAATTTCGCTTTTATAATACTTATATTATCATATACTATTGTTTTATATATGAGAATTTGGTTAAAAATGAAGTTAAAAACTGGGTTGGGGATGAACTGCACGAACAGAACTGGAACAGGCCTGAAATAGGCTACCAGCCGAACGGCTAGATTTGATGAGCCGAACGGCTGGACTCGATGAGCCGAACGGTTGGATTCGATGAGCCGAACGGCTGAACTTCCATAGTCGAACGGCTAGGACTTTCATAGCCGAACGGCTAGGTCTTCCCTAGCCGAACGGCTAGGTCTTCCCTAGCCGAACGGCTAGGTCTTCACAGCCGAACGACTGGAATACTCAAACAGAACAGTTTTTGTAAAAATGCTAAAGAATCAAAGCTATGTACCATAGCGTAGGCGGTTTTAGGCCTTTCAGGGTCGTCTAGGGGTCGAAAATGACATATTTCAGTTTTTGGACCTCGTACCAAATTTCGTAACTTATGAAATAAAATATAACAAATACAAGGATAATTGTAAACAATACGATACATCCATGAACGAGTTATATAAATGCAAAAACACACGTTATATATCTTTAGAATATAATTTTAATCCGTCACCAACGGGCTGTACGTTTTATAAACATTAATCGGAAGTACAAATATAATCACTTGGACATAATCAAAATGGATAAACATTAATACGGAGAAATATTAGGTAATCAAATGCTCATTAGAATCTCGCGTGTTTAGGACACTAGGAGATTCGGGGATTGTCTATTCCACGTCGGACATATTCATTGCTCGGATAGACTCAGGTGAGTCTCACAGCCCCATTTTTACTGTTTTTAAATATTGGGGTGAGATACAATAGTACAAAAGTATTACATTGTTAAAGTAGAGTAACAAGCATCGAATTCGAAAATAATTCCTAGAGATTCTAATACATAACTGATATACAAAAAGTAATGCAAAAGAATCTCCACAAGTTTGTATGCTTGCGACTCGAGCTACCAGTCCTGTGGGTGTGCAGTCCTACTGCTGCGGTAAACCTGAGATAGATGCTAAAAAGTGTCAACCAAAAGGTTGGTGAATCTTACAGGTTTAGTAAAGTAAATAAATTATGAACCACAAGTAAGTACCAGTAATACCCTCGAGCATAGTAAGTAAATCAGTAAGTCAACACAGTTACCATGAGCTCACAAGTTGAAGCTTAACAGTGTAGTGTGAATAGTACAATCAAGTACAGTTTCACATACCCCCGTGAGTGCTATCCGAACACTTATATGTAACAAATACTAATATACTTGTTTCTACGGTGTAATCCGTGGTGGCGCTACCACCCCAGGCAGGGATTGTCATTCCCAAATGGATCCATTTACTAGTAACCGCGCTTAAGTCCATAACTAACAACTTATGATAGGAGGCTTTCAGTGGATAAAAGTAACTCATGTAATGCGTGTAAAAGTAGTGTAAACAGTTCAGTACTTGTGTTCATATGTAAAACGGTAGCAAATATCTCACCCCAAAGTAGAAAACAGTAAAAAAGGGGATGTAAGACTCACCTGAGTCTAGCAAGTATGATACTTTAGTGTAAGCGAATAAGTATCCCGGATGTAAGTCCGTAGTGTCAGATGTAGTTCCGTAAGTTGGTTTTCCGAACCCTGCAACCTTCTGGCGTCCGAAACGCATAAGGTTGTAAGCAAGTAAGTAAGTTGGTGTCACGAAGGATCACCCATGCTAGTTGTCCACTCAACTAGAAAATGTCCAAGTATTTGTTTGTACGTTTGTACTCATTTTGTAAATAAGTGTGGCCCGTTGGTGACGGAGGTGTAATAATAATTCAAATATTATTATTATGTAATTCATCGTGTTTGTATACCTTATAAAGCATATACATAAGTTGGTTATTTGTAACGTGACGTGTAACCTTCGTTCGGATGTAAGTTCGTGCGTGTGTAAGCTCATCTTATAAACAATTGGTTCGAGTGTAAGCTCGTGGTAGAGTGGGTGTAATCCCATCTAAGTGTACGTGTAATCTCATATGTAGTTTCGAGTGTAACCTCATATGGATATCAACACGTGCGAGTGTAATTTCGTAAGTATAGTTATTGATTCGAGTGTAAGCTTGTATGTGTTCAAGTTGTAGCGTATGCTTCCAAAAGTATATTTATATCATGTGTGAGTATTGTGTCGTATAAAGTATAGTTGTTGTATGTATTCAATACTTAGGATAAAAGTATTTTCAAGTTCCTGTTTTATGGGACACTGCATGCGACACTGCATGCGACACTGGGGTTAGTGTTGCTATATGCGACATTCAGGAGTTATGCGACACAAGTACTAGTGTCGCAGTATGGGACATTCAATTTTTAAGTGCGACATTAAGGTCAGTGTCGCTATGTGCGACACTCGAGATATATGCGACATTATTAATAGTGTCAGAGTATGCGACATTCAGGTGCTCATGCGACATTCGCCTTAGTGTCACAGTATGCGACACCCGAATGCTTATGCAAAACTAGGTCTATTGTCGCAGTTGGGTTTGGCCCTCCTGCGACACTATCGGCTATGTGATTTTTAAGTGTCGGGTTTGTGGTCAAATGACCCCGGTTTAACCCGAAACTTTTACCCAAGTATTAAAATGGTGTAAGGAGCTTAATAAAATTGTTGGTTCGTGTCGGGGTTAACCCGAAGTATTGGTTTTTAAATAATTTCCAAAACAGTTATTAATCCCTTATAGATCTTCAGTAAAAGCTTTGAGAATATTATTAAGAATTGTGGAATAAGACTTAATAACAACCAAGAATAATAAGAATACTTTGAGAATACTAATTACTTGAATAATACGAATTATCACCAAAAGCTTCAATATTATTAATGGTTAATAATACGAATACACGGTTGTATTAGGGTTTACACCTTGAAGCTAATTGAGTTCTATCGTACGTACCTATTCTAGGTATTAGAATCTCTATTTATAATGCATAGAGTCCTATTTACAATCTCCTACAATTATGGAAACAAGATAACTTCCATAACACCTCAAACTTATCTAGCCGACCTGTTATAAACATAAACAGTGCTAACAACCACAAACATACAAACAGTGGTAGTTTCTATGAAACAGTGTTAACTACTTGAACACTTAGACTCGGCTAATTACAAAAACTATAAACAGTGATAATTGTTGTAAAACAAGCTAACAGTTAGAACACTTTACTACTAACAGTGGCAACTCTTTGTCTTCCTTAAATCTTCAATAACAGTGTTAATCTTCTGAAGACAGTGGTAACATTAACACTAAGAGTGTTAATGCCTTGTAAGCTTTTCACCAACAGTTGTAGTAAACTTCAAATCCCAACAATCTCCCCCCTAAACTTAATCTGTATCTCACAGTATTAAGTTTCTCTTGATTCTTCACTTTGAGCTCTTGCAGATGCTTTCAAAACATTCATTTTGCTTTTGACGTCTTTGATATTCTTCCTTCTTATGTATCTGATTCAAAATCATGTACACTAAATTTTCTGCTGCATCATTGTTTAATGGAGCATACAATCTAGCATTCTTCAAACTTCTCATCAAACTTAAACTCATCTCATACTCTCTTTCTGTAAGCATCCACAACATTGTACCATCTTCCATAATAACCTAATGTATGCGTGAATTAATCCGATAATTCCACTTCTTGACTTCTTGAAATGTATAACTTCTCAGGCTCAAACATCATGCTAATACTGTTCCAGGTACCCATTTCCATAATACTTTCAAACTTCTTTGAATTCAGATTCTTTTCAGTCCCAATTTCATACAACCTCACCAAATCAACTCTTGATATCACTTTAAACAGCTCTACAACAGATCTCCAAAATGATAAACTTCCATCAGCTCTTTCAACCCTTAATCTTTCACACTTAACTGGAATTGTGAATTTCTCAACTGACCAATCAATAATTCCTGGCAAATCATCAGTTGGAAGTTGTACTTGAAGTGGTTCCACCATAATGACATCTTTTAGATCAACTTGTTTTCTTGGTAAATCAGAAATTGATGCATATTATTGTCTCAACTTCTCCTTGATCTCTGCACTTTTCCTTTTCCATTCTTCCTTTTGAGCCAACTTCTTCTCAATCTTTTCTTGCTTTTTCTTTTCTTTCTCTGCCTTTTTCTTTAATTTCAGTTCAGCTTCTGCTCTCTTCTGTGCTTCTGGATTTATAAACGTATCTCTATCCCAAATACCTTGCAAAGTCTCAAGAGACATAGCATTAAGCCTAGAAGTAGGAATATATCCTCCTCTCAGCGTTACAATCAAATTCTTTCTCTACTGAGCTTTAGTTAAAGGTTTAGAAGCCCTTTTCTTTCTAGCTTCCTCTTCCTTCTTTCTTTTAACCTGATTAACTAAGAATTCAATGTCATCTTCTTTCCGTTCTTTCAGATTCTGCTCATCCCATTCTTTCACTTGTTCTTTTGTCATCATAACCCATTCACCAATAGACACTTCAACCTTTATTAATCCTTGTCTTAAAACAGAAGCATCATACTCTGCTTGTAATCTCCTAGCATACTCTTCATCATGAGCAGTTGCTTCAAGTGGCACTTGCTTAAACTTTTTCTTCTTTGTTTCTTCTTCCAAAATACCGTTTCCTTTAGCTTTTGGATCAATCTTAGGCACATCTTTCTTTTTAGCTGGAGCTGCAGAAGGTTCTTTTATTGAAACAGGTGGTAAAGTTGTTGTTTCCTTTTCTGTTACAGACTTGAGTTTCTTTGCTCTAACAGAAAACACAGGAATTGATTTCTGTCTTTTAGTGTGTGGAATACTTGGAGATGCAATCTTTTTCTCTTCTACTCCTGATTTTTTAGCATTTGCAGAGTCACCTTCTTTATCTTTCTCTTTCTTTTTACCTTCAGATTTTTCTTTCACAGTCTCAGTCTCATGAGGTGTTAGTGTTTCCATCTTAATTTCCTCATCAATTTGTTCAGAACTAGAACCAGTTGGTACTTTATTCTGATCATCATCATCCTGATTATCACCAACATTTCAAAAATCATTAGAATCATCAACATGAACATTCTTTTTGTCACCCTTATTAATCTAAAATTTCTCCCCCTTTTTGAAAGCATCTTTTGGAGAGTCACCTTCAACCAGGACATACTCTTTGCCCTCTTTCAATACTTTGGCCACAAGCTTTTCCAATTGAGTGACTCTATGCTTTAAGTCTGCTATCTCTGCATCTTTTGCTTTATTCTTTCTCCTTTCCACCTTGAACTTTTCCCAAACATAATCAACCATTTTCGTCAATTCCAAGTTAGTTCTAGCCTCATCACCATCAGAATGTGACTCCCTAGGTGAATCATTGACATGTGTAGCAAAATCTGCATCATAACTAGTATGATCATCAGATTCCCCTTGGTTATTGGTACTGGGACCACCAAAATCATCTACATGAGTAGAGTCATGTTCTGGTGTTGCCTCTAAATGGGTCTTATTGATGTTACTTCTATCCTGCTCTGTCAGTGGACTAGTAGCAGTAGAAGTAGCCCTCACAGAATGGTCACCCATCTCCTCATGGACCACATGCTATTCCTGACCACTGTCATGAGTCTGAGATGTTTGAGCAGCATGAGCCTCAAACACCTGTTGTCTAGCTCTGTTGGCTTTGCTAACATATGTTTTTAGATTGGTCCCTTGTTTTCTTATGGTACCCCCAGCCACTGTTTGTTGAGAAGGAATGGGTTGTTCCATTCTCTCAGCAGCTGCGTCGGCCTCAGTTGGTTGTACTGGAGTTGTAGTGGAAGGTGCAGGAAGCATTGTTGGAAACAAAGCTGTAACCCTCCCAGAAAACTTAATGCCTTTTATTGAAGTATCTCTCTTCATATTAACAAAAACTTTTGGTTTTAAATAAGAGATACCAATAACTCTATCCAAAGCAGGCAATTGAGCAATTTGTTCATTTAAAAATAATTGCACTAACCTTGGATACATCAAAAACTTAAGCTTTGGTTGATTTATGTTTATTAGCATACCAGAAAAAATAAAATTTGAAAAATTAAATCATTGACCAGTAGCTAAACAGACTAATGCATACCCTACATTACTACTGAATTGTTCAAAAGATGATCGTTTAGAAGATAAACAGTGTAATAAAGTATGTATCAAAAATCTCCATTGATATGAAAATAAGGTTTTTTGAAAAACAAAACCACCCAAAGTACCCTCATATCCCATTGTGCGTAACTTGGTATATAAAACATCATCAGAAAGTGAAGTAATACCTCCTTCATCTTCAAGACGAAGAGAAGAACGTAAAGAAGCCTCTGTAACCACCACTTGGTGCTCTGCAACTGTTGATACGATTCTTTGAATGCCCGCTTCTTCCTCGATTTTAGCATTAACCCAGAAATCATTGATGTATTCATGTGATATACGACGAGTAATGGTTAACGGATTGAAAATATGTGAAGCGCACAAGAAATCAATGATTTCAACATAATCATTGGCCTGAATCGGTTTAACTAAGAAATCGATCATATTATGATCTTTGCCAATCGGTAGTTGAATTTTAGACGAAGAAGAAGAAGCCATGATCGAAATTCAAAAGAAACAGAATTGATGAAGCAGTGGTTAGCAAGGAATACAATAGCAGTGATGATGAAAGCATAATGAAAAAGTGCAAGTGTTTGGCGTATATATACTTAAGTTTCAAAAACCTAATTGCAAAACAAAAACCCCAAATTTAACATCAACAGTGGAAACTGTTTTAAAACAGTGGAAACTGAGGGTTAAACTAACAGTGATTAAGTTGAACACTTAGAACACTTTTTGATTGTTAATAATACTAACAGTGATAACTAGTTAATGGAAATAACCCCCGACCAAAGGAATTATAACTCAACACTAGTATCTTAATTAGTATTATTAAACGGAACAACACAAATTTATTTATTTTTAATCACCCAAATGAAATAAACCTGCAAAAATAAAACAAAGAAATTTCCAAAAAGAAATCGAATTAATGCCATAATGAACAGTTATAACTGAATAGTATAAACAGTGGAAACTGATATACTAACAGTGATAACTGTTACACTAATAGTGGAACTGACAGTTATTACTGAGTAGTGAAAACAGTGGAAACTGTTTACACTGACAGTGATGGTCGTTTAACTGACAGTGATAACCTGCAAAGGGTTAATTCTAAAAACAAACAGTGATAAAAATAAACTAACAATGGAAACAAAGTTTACATATACAGTGGTAATTTAATAGTAACAGTGATAATCAATTGAGTTGAGAAAATGCAAAACAGTTATAACTAACACTGTTATTATCAATTACATCTATCAATATCTAATCCTTAAGCATTACAGAGATAATTTACAAAATATTTATGAGAAAACGATTTAAGAAGATTTAATCAGACCAATACTGGTGACCAAATATGTAAATCTACCCACATCAAAAGCTTTGGTGAACAAATCTGCAAGGTGATTATCAGTATGGACTTTTATAATCTAAATAAGTCGTTTTTCATTACAATCTCGTATAAAATGATACATGATCTCTATATGCTTAGTTTTAGAGTGTTTAACAGGATTATTAATGATACTGATAGCAGAAGTATTATCAATAAAAATAGGAGTGTTTAAGAAAGTTAAACCGTAATCGAGCATTTGATTCTGAATCCACAAGACCTGAGCACAGCAATTAGCAGCAGCTACATACTCAGCTTCAGCAGTAGATGTTGATACGGTCGTTTGTTTCTTACATTTCCATGAAATCAACCTCTCTCCTAAAAATTGACAACCTCCTGATGTTTACTTTATGTCCATACTTGTTCCCCCGTAATCACACTCTGAATATGCTAATAGATCAAAAGAAGAACCTTTTGGATACCAAAGGCCTATACCAGGTTGTCCCTTTAAGTATCTAAAATTTTTCTTAACAGCATACAGATGTGATTGCTTTGGACATGTCTGAAATCTTGCACAGATACACACAACAAACATAATATCTGGCCTGGAAGAAGTTAGATACATTAAAGACCCTATCATTGACCTGTACAGATGTACATCTACTTCCTCCCCCTCAAGATTTGCAGATAATGGCTTGTGTGCTTCCATAGGTGTGCTTGCAACCTTAGCATCAGCATAACCAAATCGCTTCAAAATATCTTTCACATACTTTTCTTGATGAATGAAGATCCCATCTTCCTTCTGTTGCACTTGTAATCCTAAGAAGAAAGTTAATTCCCCCATGCAACTCATGCTAAATCTGTTATGCATAGTTTCCTCAAATTCTTTACATGGACTGTCCTTTGTAGAACTAAAATAATATCATCTACATATACTTGAACTAGTAGGATATCATTCTTAATTCTTTTGATAAACAAAGTCTTGTCTATAGTACCTCTTTTGAATCCACTTTCCAACAAATAAACTAACAAAGTATCATACCAAAGCCTAGGTGCTTGGTGTAAGCCATAAAGAGCCTTTTTCAATTTCCATACTTTATCAGGATATTCTGGATCTTCAAACCCTGGTGGTTGACATACATATACCTCATCATCAATCTTGACATGCAGAAAAATAGTTTTAACATCCATCTGATAAACCTTAAATCCTTTGTAAGTAGCAAAGGCTAGAAACAATCTGATAGCCTCAATTCTATCAATAGGGGCAAACACATCATCATAGTCAATCCCTTCCTCTTGAGTGTATCCATGTGCTACTAGCCTTGCTTTATTCTTAACCACTATTACTCTTTCATCTCTCTTGTTTCTGTAAACCCATCTTGTGCCAATTGCCCTTTTTCCTTTGGGCAGATCAGTCAAAATCCGTACATCTTGAATCTTAAACTGAAGTAACTCCTCCTGCATTGCCTCAATCCATCTTAGATGTTACAATGCTTCAGTAATCTTCTTAGGTTTAACTTGGGACTATAAACAAGCAAATAAAGAAGTATTGATTGCTTCTTCATTGTCTTGTATCTTTTTCCTTGTTAACACAGATGAATCAATATTCCCAATTACATTTTCAAGAGGATGATCTCTATGAACATTGTAATGAGAAGTAGGAGTCACTTCAATCTCATATTCCAAATTTGTAGAATTCCATTGTGGACTGGATTCAGTTGACACAGGCTTGGAGATTCGTTTAGATAATGGTGTTGAACTCATCTTATCCAAATAATTTAACTGCTCCTGCCTAGATGCTGTCACATCACCAAAATCATCTGCCAGAACTCTTCTCACATCTTTTGTAATGGTATCAACAATATGTTTAGAAGACTTATCATTGATTGTCTTCTCCAAATCATTGATTGTCGTGGAGAACACTTCATCTTCTTCCAAGTGAGGCATTTCTTGATCCTTCTCATCCTTTTCTAAGATTGAACTTTGATCTGAAGTTGATTGAAATACTTCAGAGGGGATCAGGTGACCAAATGGGAAACAAAGCATGCTTAATTAGAGGTTGATGAGTCCCATTTGCACTAGTTGAACATGTACCTGCATTAGAACCTGCACTAACAGAAACATCTGGATATCTAAAAGCATGGGTTAGTGCATCAATATCAAACAAGGACTCAGAACCTTTGCCTTGAACATTTGGTGTATGTTCATTAAAGGTTACATTCATCGTTTCCTCTATGACCCTGGTTCTCTGATTGAACACTCTATATGCTTTCATTTGTGTAGAGTATCCAACAAACAGTCCTTCATCTACCTTGCTCACAAAATTTCCTAAGTGGTCTCTGGTATTTAAAACAGTACAAGGACATCCAAAGTGTTTTAAAAATCTAACCAACGGTTTTCTTTTAAAGAACAATTCATAGGGTGTCTTGTTATGAGGTTTAACTATTATTATCATGTTCTGAGCATAACAAGCAGTACTGATTGCTTCTGCCCAAAAAGACATAGGTAACTTAGCATCAGCTAACATAGTCCTAGAAGCCTCAATTAGTGTCCCATTCCTCCTTTCTGCTACTCCATTCTGTTGAGGAGTCCTAGGTGCACTAAACTGTCTTTCTATACCTTTTAATTCACAGAACTTATCCATCTCATGATTTTTAAATTCTGTCCCATTATCACTCCTAATGATTTTAACCTTTAGATTAGTTTGGTTTTCTATCTTAGTAATGAATGACCTAAGTATTTCACCTGTTTCATTCTTGGTCCTAAGAAAAAATACCCAACAAAACCTGCTATAATCATCAATGACCACTAAACAGTATGACTTTTTCCCAATACTACTCACATTGGTTGGTCCAAATAAATCCATATGTAGTAACTGTAGAGGAGAGCAATTTGAGTTCACAGCTTTGGACTTAAAAGAAGTCTTGCGTTGTTTTCCCTTTTGACAGGAAACACAATGTTCATCACATGCATAAAGCTTATCTGGTAAACCTCTTACAAGTTTATGTTTCACAAGTTTATTGATAGTTTTAAAATTCATGTGACAAAATCTTCTATGCCATAGCTCAGACTCATTAACAAAAGCTTTTGAAATAAGACAACTTAAGGAAGATTGAGGAATCATACTTGCTGAGTCACACTTATATACTTTATATATTCTAGGAATTCGCATTAAAATCATGTTTTCAGGTATTTTAAATTCCTTAGACAGAATAAGGCATTCAGTGTCAGTAAAGTGAACTGGGTTCTTTTTATCTGTGATTTGACTCATACCTAGCAAATTATACCTCAATTGTTCCACATAGTAAACATTATTAAAGCTTATCTTATCACTCTTGATGGTTCCTTTTCCTCTAATCTTGCCATTATTGTTTCCAAACGCAACATATCCTCCATCAAATGGCTTAAAATTCTGCAGTCTCTTCCTGTCACCAGTCATGTGGCTAGGGCAACCACTATCAATATACCATAAGCTTCCTGGCTTGCCCTGCACACATACACACAAAGAGAAAAGTTAATTTCTCTTGGGAACCCAAACCAATTTGGCTTTGGGTTTCCCATATGCATCAATATAATCAACTTTCTTGAAGATCATTGATTTTGATACATTGTTGGATCTTGGACCTCTGTGAATAAGATGTTGGAACATGTATGTGTGACAACAGATCTAGCTTGTAATAGTACTAGTGATTATTGTAATCAAGTTTGTACAATTGATTTGGATTTGTAAATGATATTAGTTTGGTATTAATATTCGTTAAATATATTAGTATGATGAAGTGTTAGACGAATATCGAATACGATGTTACAAACTAAAGTCTGTGAGATAAGATCTCAAGTCACAGAACTTAGTTATGCGAGATGAGATCTGGGCTCGCAGAGCTGCGAACCGAGTTGAGATGGGCTTGGTTGTGGGCTACGAGTTGAACTCAACTCGCAGAGTCCATCGACCTACGAATCGAGTTTGATTAAAACCTATAAATACTCAATTAGGTTTAATCTGAAAAGGACTTTTGGCCATTCGTTTTCCAGAGGACAAAAACACTATTCTAAGCAGTCATAAGGTTAGGTATTGATCGATTAACGTTAATTAATCGATACAAAACCTTGTTGATAAATCAATTCGCTATTATCTTGCGAAACAAATTGTTCACTTATTGTGAACCAAGTATTGAGGAATTCCGCGCCTTAATACCTAAGATAACCTCGTTATCGATCCATGTACTAGGGACTTACAATTGGTATCAGAGCTTTCGGGCTAAATACTTAGTTAGTTCGAGGTTATTTGGATAATAACGATAGATTTAGGGTTGTTGTTACGATTAATCTTCGTAAAAACGATCAAAATCAGTCTCTGGAAGTTTTTAGTTTCGTAATCGACCGAAATTTTAGGGTTCAATCGATTAGAAAACTAAAATTTTCATTTTAGGGTTTTTCAGCCGATTCTGCGAACTGAGTTCCCCTGCGAACTGAGTTCCCCCTGCGAACCGAGTTCTTCTGCGAACTGAGTTCCCCCTGCGAACCGAGTTCTTCTGCGAACTGAGTTCCCCATGCGAACCGAGTTCTTCTGCGAACTGAGTTCCCCTCTGCAAACTGAGTTCCCCCTGCGAACCGAGTTCTTCTGCAAACTGAGTTCCCCCTGCGAATCGAGTTCCTGTCCTGCGAATCGAGTTTCTGCAAAGTGAACTTTCTGATTTTTCTGATTGTTAATTCCCGAAACTCTTAAAATGTCTGACATTAGTAAAATGATTGAGATGGAGCACGAGGTTGGAAAATCTAATACTCCACCTAAGTTGTTACGTGTTGAAGACTATTACAGTTGGAGAGATAGGTTTGAATCTTACTGTAGATTCCATAATCTCTCAATCTGGATGTGTATCAAAGGAGGATACACGGCACCCACCCAAACTGTTCAAAATGCTGTTGTTGTGGTATCCTATAATCTGATGAGTGAACAACAAAAGAAAGACTATGAGAATGAAAATAAAGCTCATTCTTGTATCAAGATGTGCTTATCTAAGGAAATTAATCATCAGTTAAAATCTTTTCATACTGCTAAAGCACTCTGGGAAGCGCTTGAGAAAAGATGTGAGGGAAGTCCACAAGTACAAGCAAGCAAGAAGAAGCTTCTGAAAAAGCAGTTTACTCTGTTTAAAGCTTTTAAAGGAGAAACTCTTGATGCTTATGTTACTCGTTTCTACCATTTGTTATCTGAGATTGAAAACCATGAAATCACTATTGAGGAGGTAGAGAAAACCGACAAGTTTCTTGAGGGTTTACCTTCTAAATGGGAGATGTATGGTGTGATGATTACAGACAATGAAACCAGATATGCAACCATGACACTTGAGCAGGTTATTGACAAGCTCAAAGGATATGATTTCACTAAGAAGTCGAAAGATACTGATTCTGATCATGTTCAGGATCCAGGACTGTATCATGGAAAAACTTCTATCTCGACTGCTTCATCTAGCTTGACCACTGCTTTGTTTGTTGGTAATGCTGATGGAAAGGGTGAAATGATAACTGATGAACTATGTTTCATTACATCATCCTGAAATGAAGCTAAAGGGAAACCTTCTGAGAAGTCACCTCAAGAACATCAAAAGATGCCTATGAGTGTGAAATCTGCTGATCAGCAACTATCTGTTCTTGCTTCATTTGTAGCTTCATATGAGAATTATATTGATTGTAAGATTAATGATCCAATTCTTTTTGATGAAGACTATGATCAGATAGATCCTGATTATCTTGAAGAAATAGATCTCCAGGACCAACTTGCTTTGTTGTCAAGGAGAGTTAAAAATTTCTTAAAGAAAAATGGAAGAAAGGTTGTTGGAAACAGATCAGGGTTTGATAAAACCAAGGTCAAGTGTTATAACTGTAAAAGTTACGGACACTTTGCTAGAGAATGCCAAAGACCTAAGGTAGAGACTGGTGAAGGGAAACAAGGCTCAGGAAATACTTTGCATTCCAAAGCCTTAGTAGTGAAACAGCTAGATGGGTCTTATGATTGGAAAACTCAGTCAGAGGAAGCTTTGATGGCTGAGATTGACGATCAAGAGATTGAAGCTGAGTCATTATCCTATATGCCCACTGATCCAGCTTTTGAAGTAAAGGTGCCTGAGATTCCTGTTAAAGCTAATGTTGATGATGTATTAGACTTGGGTTCAACTGAAGGTTTGGAACCCGTAGATTTTGTAGCTAAGATGGCTGAACTGCAAACTGATAAAAAACGGGTATGCCTAGATCTTATCTCTCTTGTTGATCTGTGTTAGTTAGTTTCCAGTTTACAGTCCCAAGTTAGTGCTTATGCAGATTCCTATAAGACTTTGACTGAAACTAATAATACCCTGTCATCTCAACTTAGCACACTTAGTAAATCCAGTGAGGCTGTAAGATCTGAACTTGACCTAGCTAAGTTAGATATATGTAGGTTAAGTGATGATAAACAAGCCTTAAAGGATAAGATTAAGGCAGATGCGGCTGACAAGACAGCTTTTAGAGATACTGTGAATGAGAAATTAATTATCATAGACGGTCTCTATATGAACATAAATGATTTGAATTTGTCCATTGCTAATAAGGATAAGGAGTTAGCTGATTGCAAAACAAAACTTGTAGCTCAGAATCGTAAGCTTGAGAGCTATAGAACATCTGAAATGGATAAAATGTTAGGTGCTCAGCGTAAGTCACGTAAACAGATGTCTTGCTTCAAGTGTCACCAAAAAGGACACGTAGCTTCTTATTAATAAGGATAAGTGGTTAATAAAGAACATGTCGTTGAACCTTTAGTGCCTAAAACTCCGGTAGCGGATGCAAAAGCTAGTAAGTCACGTAAACAGATGTCTTGCTTCAAGTGTCACCAAAAAGGACACGTAGCTTCTTGTTGCCCAAATAAGAAGTTGGAAGCATCACATAAGTTAGTGAATACTGAAAAGACACCAACTATTTCTAGTTCGATTGTAGATAGGTTAGGCTCCAAACCGGGATTAGGAAGCAAACCTGTAAACATTCTGAAAAGAGATGGTAATCATAGAGTCTCTCCACCTAAACCTAAAAGGGCTTATACTCTAAACGAAAATACTTTCAAAAAGCCAAGAGATAAGACACCTTCGAGGTTTAGGACCCCAAGTAGAAACCATAGTCAATTTGAGAATGGTTCTACTTCGAATGCACAGGGAACTAAGTTTGTGCCTAGAAGGTTTTCTACTCACTCTCCTCATAGGCCTAAGACTACAGATCATCAATAATCTCAAACTCCTGTGAAGGTTACCAAGACTCCTGATGGGAATAGTTATGGTTACTTTAAGGAGGTTCAGATTGTAGATGACCAGGGACAAACCAAGACCGTAATGGCTTGGGTCCCTCTTGATAACTAACTGTGTACAACTTGTGATGTGTAGGAGCAGACTGTGAACAAGGACAGCTGGTGGTATGTAGACAGTGGATGCTCAAGACACATGACAGGTGAAAGAAGTTTACTGAAGGACTTCAGAGAAGGTTTCAAGCAAAAAGTAAATTTTGTAGTAGACAAAGGAGGAGTAATTACTGGGAAAGGAAAAGTTTCAAATGGAACTTTAACTCTAGAGGATGTGAATTATGTTGAAGAACTAACTCATAACCTAGTGAGTGTTTCCCAAGTCTGCGATAAAGGTCATCCAGTTCATTTTAATGAAGAGGAGGCTTTAGTCCTGAAGCCAGGCTTCACAATTCCTGAAGAATGGATATTGATGAGGGCACCAAGGAAGAAGGACATCTATGCGATAAACATGGGTGTTTCTAATTCTTCAATGGTATCTACATGTTTATTATCCAAGGCTTCGGAAGCAGACGCGCTACTATGGCATAGGAGAATGGCACACCTAAACTGGAGAAAAATGAACTACATAACCAAAAATGGTTTAGTTTTGGGTGTACCGCAAAAACGTTTCGAGTCTGAGGATAAGTGTGTTCCTTGTATGAAAGGAAAGCAGCATAAGAAACCACACCGATCTAAGACTGAAAACTCAATCTCCTCTCCATTTGATTTGCTAGATATGGATCTCTTCGGCCCAATAAGCAAAAGAAGCATAGGTGGCAAATGGTACTGTCTAGTTGTCACAGATGACTACTCTAGATTCTCGTGGGTATTTTTCTTAGGATCTAAGGATGAAACTCCAGGTATTCTAATTGAGTTTTTAGATCAAATTGAAAATGTATACAAAATGAGAGTTAAGCGTATTCGTAGTGATAACGGAATAGAGTTCAAGAATTCGACGTTAGATATCTATTGCTTAAGCAAAGGGATAATTCATCAATTCAGTGCACCATATGTACCTCAACAGAATGGTGTGGCTGAAAGGAAGAACAGAACGTTGATTGAAGCTGCTAGAACAATGCTTGCAGATTCAAAGCTTCCGGTCATCTTTTGGGCAGAAGCAGTGAATACAGCATGTCATGTTCTGAATAGAGTTCTTACGGTTAAAAGGCATAATAAGACTTGTTATGAGCTTTTGAACAATAAGAAACCAAACTTAAAAGGATTTGAACCCTTTGGAGTTGCTTGTACAATATTGAAAACTGGGAATCGAGCTAAATTTGGTGAGAAGGCTGACGAAGGATTTTTCTTGGGTTATATGCCTAATTCTCCAAATAAAAGGGTTTTCAATAAGGTCACTAGTCGTCTGGAGATAGTTTATAACATTGAAGTTACGAGCTATGTACCTGCTGTGCATAAGGGATTAGATTGGCAATTTGACTATTTAGATCTCTTTCAGTCATTTAAGGTTCCCATAAGTGACTTTGTCAGTGATTCAGAGATCTCTCAGCACTTATTGAATGAAGAATTGGACAATGGTCCGTCTTCAACATCGAGTGTTCCGAAATCTGGAATCAGGACATCAGATGACTCAAATGAAGCTTCTTCAAGTGGGTCTCGACAATTTTCAAAGGATAAGTATCAAGAAACAGAAGATTCTGAAAAGGATCTTCAAACAACGTTTGATGATGTACTTACTTCTTTGAACCATTTAAAGATCTCTTCAGAAAATTCAGAAGAAATGCCTTCATTAGAAGAGATTGGTACTAACTTAGGAGATGAGTTAATAGTTGATCCTATACCGGTTACAAGAATGAGTAAGAATCATCCCATTGAAAACATCATCGGTGGTATTAATACTCCTGTTCAGACTAGGACTCAATCTAAAGCTAGTACTTCTGAAGATTTAGAAAGCTTGTATACTGCTATGAAAGAGACAGGGATTCCTAATCAATGTCTATATTCATGCTTTATCTCACAAGTTGAGCCTAAAAATGTGCAAATGGCTCTCAAAGAAAGCTCATGGGTTGAAGCTATGCAGGAAGAACTGCAACAGTTCTCAAAATTACAAGTTTGGGAGTTGGTTGACCTACCAAAGGGAGAATATCCAATTGGAACTAGATGGGTATTTAAGTGTAAGAGAGATGATCAGGGAGTCATTACTCGCAATAAAGCACGTCTAGTGGTTCAAGATTTTAATCAACAAGAAGGCATAGATTACAATGAAGTGTTTGCACCAGTTGCTAGGCTAGAAGCAATTAGAGTATTTTTAGCATTCGCGTCATTCTATGATATAAAAGTTTATCAGTTGGATGTTAAGAGTGCCTTTTTGTATGGCAAAGTAGAAGAATTGGTGTATGTTGCTCAACCTCCAGGGTTTGCTGATCATGAGTATCCAGATAGAGTATATCGTTTGAATAAGGCTCTATATGGATTACATCAAGCACCAAGGATGTGGTATGCAACTCTATCAACGTATCTACTTGATAATGGATTTACAAGAGGAGCAATTGATAGTACATTTTTTGTAAAATGGAACAATAAAGACTTTCTATTAGTACAAGTTTACGTTGATGACATTATCTTTGGATCTTTTGATGAAAAGATGTGTCAAGAATTTGAGAAAGTAATGAGAAAAGGTTTGAGATGTCTGCAATGGGAGAGTTGAAGTTCTTCTTAGGGTTACAAGTTGACCAAAAGAAGGATGGCTTCTTTATTCATCAATCTAAATATGTTTATGAGTTATTAGAAAGATTTAAGATGGATGACAGTAAAGTCTACAATACTCCGATTCCAGTTAATCACAAACTAGGTCCGGATACATCGAGTGATCAGGATGTGGATCCTACTTTATATAGGGCCATGATTGGATCACTAATGTATTTGACTGCCTCTAGACCTGACATTATGTTTGCTGTTTGTTTATGTGCTAGATATCAGGCTAATCCGAAAGAGTCACATATGCAGGCTGTTAAACGGATCTTCCGTTACCTCAAAGGGCAACCGAAGCTGGGACTTTGGTATCCAATTGATGGAGACTTAGATCTAGTAGCATATACTAATTTGGATTATGGAGGATGCAATCAAAATAGGAAATCTACGACCGGAGGATGTCAATTCTTAGGAGGTAGATTAGTATCTTGGCAGTGCAAGAAGCAAAGCTCAGTAGCCATTTCTACATGTGAAGCTGAGTATGTTGCAGCTGGCAGCTGTTGTTCTCAAGTTCTTTGGATACAACAGCAACTGCGGGATTACGGGTTAAATATAACCAATACTCCTATGATGATTGACAACGAATCTACTATGTCGATCACTAACAATCCTGTGAAGCACAGTAAAACTTAGCACATTGATATTCGACATCATTTTATTAGAGATTGTGCTGAAAAGAAAATGATAAGGTTAGTTAAGGTTCTGTGACAACCGGCAAAAATAATTTATGACTCAACTCCGTTCAGGTAATAAACTTGGAGAATTTTTTTTTTAGTTAAACTATAATTTTTAGTGAATTAATGCCTATAATTAAATAACATTGAATTTAGGCGCCTTATCGTTACAACCTGACACTAAACAAGCATTTATCCGTGGATGCATATAATGTGACAAAGTGCTTACGTTTATGTTTATTAATTCATTTAGTAAACCCTAATATATATATATATATATATATATATATATATATATATATATATATATATAAGTATGTGTGAAATAATAATATAGTGATAAGTACACTTACTTGCATGAAAGTAACAAACCACCACCTTTGCATGAAATACAACATAATAATTAAATAAATACTTATAATTGAATTATTTAAAAACTTAATTAAATTATAAATAAAAATATGATTTTAATTATAAATTAATTAAATAAAACTAATTTAATTAATTAAAATAATTAATTACCAATTAATCACCACCATTTCTCCACCAATCACAACCAAGACCCTTCCCCTCCCCCCCCCCCCCTCCTCCATGGCCGGCCACCCCCTCCCCTCCCCCCCCCCCCTCATTTCTACTATTTAAGGAACTTACATCCACCCTTTTCTCACTTTTCACACACACACATCCATTTCTCTCTTCCTCACACCATTTTCCTTCCATTTTCTCTCCAAAAATCTGCCATAAACAACCACCCTAAACCACCACAAATCACCACTCAAACAACCCTTTAATCCACCCAAAACAACCTACTTTCATCACCCTTTGTGTTGGTAAGATGATACACGAATTTCTCTAATCTATGCTTTCATTTTTCACACTAATCATCACCCATGGATGAATAATACAAGACTTATAATAATATATCTATATCTATGTATATACATCTTATATCTTACTATATACATATGTAAGATTTTATGTAAGGCTATGCCTACAAATCTACATATGTATATATGCACTTTATATTTCATTTTTGTTATTATCTTATGTATGGCTATGCCTACAATCATATATATATACATGCAATTCGTATTTCATTTGTTTATGAACTTATGTATCGCAAGGCCTACATGCATCTCTTTTACTCATCTTCATCTTCTTTTTCTTTTAATATGAAATATTGAAAAGTATGGCTAAGCCTACAAAATAACTTGATGTTTGTAGATTTTCACTTGCACATGTTCATGTGCTAAAAAGATGTGATAATCCATGATCAAACCTATGTCAACTCTTAAAAGATGTAAAATATACCTATACATATCTATAAATCTTCAAAGATCTCATACATGTAAATGTAATCAAAATCTATGGAAAATTGATGGCAAATGCATGTGGAAAAAGGACTATAACAATGATTTGGTACCTAGGAGTTAGGATAGTAGTCTATGACTCGAAATCCTAACCCACACACATTACAAGCAATCTGTCCAGATTTCTATATCTCACTTTGTGAGGTCATAAATCCGTGTATACTTAACAAAATACCACCATTTTACTACTGAAATTACTTTTATGTCTTAGCTTTCAAACCCAAGTGGTCCCACTCAAAAACATGGAGTATTCGACCTCCAAACAGCCCATACGAAACTGTTAGGCATACTGTAACAGATTCGTATACCTCACTTTGCAAGGTCATAACTCCGTGAATACTTAACCAAAGACTACCATTTTGTTACTGGTTTTAATGTTATAAAGCTCATCTAACAAGATTATGCTCAAATATAAGTTTAAAATACGTTTCTATAAATTTATACACAAGAACACACAATCTGTCCAGAAAAACACAGGTTACTAAAATGGTCATAACTTGAGTTCTAGGAAGAGTTAGAAGATGCATTTTTTTTTTAAATTTGCGTATTGAAAAGATCTACAACTTTCATGTTTTAAACTTTTTCCAGAAATGCACACATTTTTCTCTACAAGCCGATTTAAGGGTCTGGTCTGGAAGTTTCTGGAAATAAGTTGGACTTTTATTAAGAATTACTTAAAAGGGTGTAAATGCACCCGTCAATGGTTAAATAAAACGTGACACTTATACTAAAACTATGGGTGATGAAACTTTACAAAAATTTGAATTAATATATATATACTATATGACTAAACTTAAACATTTTATGTGATCTAGGACGCATAAACCCCACCGAGACCCAAACAAGTACTTGCAACTTTCCGCTCTCTCACTAAGGTGAGTCTCATGGCCCCTACTTCTTTTTAAATGCTTTGACATGTTTTTGGGGTTAGAATACATGTTCTTTTCTTTGTGGACACAAACTAAACTGTTACGTATTGCATGAGTTGACACTATCCATTATGTAGGCCTTTATCATGAATTGTTAGTTAAGGACTTAAACGTGAATGTCATGAATAGATCTATTTGGGTTGATGCCCCCATCCGGGTTGGTAGCGCCAACATGACTATAAGTCAAACGGGTGCATTGTCATTTGAGAACTACTAGTGTTTGGATAGGACACTTGCGAGGCACTAAATGTTAAGGTTTCAATTCATAAGCTTATGGCAATAGTAATACAATTTTTACTATATTGTTGAATGGCAATATAACTTGAAATCTCGTGATCCACGGTAATGTTTTACAACTATTAAAACCTATGAGCTCACCAACTTTATGTTGACCAATTTTTACATGTTATTCTCAGGTAATTAAGATGCTTGCTATTTGTGAAGATGGCATACCCCTTTTGAAGTTAGGAACTACATTTGCATGGACGAACATTGCTTTTGATCTTAAATTCTTAAACTCCTAACTATTTTGTAACTTATGGGAATTGTTTGTAAACTTTTTAAGACAAATGTTCTAAGTCTATAAGACAATTTAAACTTTTATGAAGTATGTTTAAAACGACTCATGTAGAGGTGCATCATTGTAATTCTTGTGTTGTGATCTCATGATAGTCGCATCTCGCAACCTTCCGCCGAGACAGGGTGTGACAGATTGGTATCAGAGCCCAAGGTTATAGTGAACTAGGTTGCATTAGTGGGCCTAGACTATAGCCATGACTAGAATAAGGACTTTTAGGTGTACTTGCTAATTATTAAATCCATACATCCTTGCCTACTTACCGAATGTGGTTCCATGCATGCTTATTACATGTTAATTGTTAAGTTAGTACATACATGTTAAATAATTACTTATTTTATATTCTCCTTATTTATATACTATTATCTTATATGACAGAGTATGTCGAACCCTAATAGCCCTTTCCACATCGTGTCCGACGATGACCCCGAGATTTCACCGTTCCCCATCACCTCACCTAAGTCACCCTCATTCATACCTGTGTCCGCTACCCGAGTTGAGAAGACCGGTTCCTCCAATGAGACTGAGCCATTTGAGGATGAGACCGAGCCAATGGAGGAAGAGTCCGAGCCTACTGAGGACAAGTCTGATTCCGAAGAATCCCATCCCTCCCCTGTCATACCTACTAAGACTGCCCCTGCTCCCCCTACCCAACCAAAACCAGCCTGGGGGACCACGATTGATGCGTACCCCTCGGATAACCGTGTTCCCACCTTTGACTGAGACATTCTCCATCCCCCCTACTGAGACCCCCTCCATTCCTCCTACCGGGACTACCAACACTACTACTAGGCGAGTGCGATCCCGCAAGTGGACTTGGATGCAGGAGCAGATTCAGTCTTGGAGAAGAGAAGAAGGGATACCCGAGACACTGGAGGTTGGGGAGCCCTCCACCACTACATCACACTATGGAGCCTGTACATCACACTATCCCCGTTGTGGTAGCACGTTTGGTTGATCAGGAGAGGAGACTTAATCAGTTGGAGTACGACCAGGATGAGTCACGTTCCGATAAAGTGGAACTCATACAGGCACAAGTTTCGGAAGTTGAGAGGAGGATCGGTAACATGGACTACTCGGTTTACTATGCTGATGACGACATCAAGATGCTTCGAGAGGAGGTCACTGAGTTACGCCGACGGGTGGAGCACAGCGAAAGGCGTGCTGAATTAGCGGAAGAGCGCGCGACTAGGTCAGAGCAGCGTATGTCCGCGATGGAGCATAGTTTGGGATGTGTTAGTGCACTTTTGGGCCAGTTTCGCGGATAGTTTCATTTCGATTTCTAACCTACTATGGCGGGTTGTGCCTAGAGGATAAATTTATGGATTGCTTGTATTTTTCCGGATGTTTCATTCCCGGCCTGTTTTTGTGAACAATGAATCAAGTATTTTGACTAAGTTTATGCTCTTGTTGGGTTATTAATCTTACTATCTTGTGACTTTGGTTGTGTGGTTTGTACTTATTTATTCCTTACACGCATGATAAAGTTCTATCTTGTATAGTATCTTATTGTCTTGTTGTGCTTTGTAATTTCAAGAAACATGCCACCCAAGAGAACACCCACGATGAGTAATGCAGCTATCGAGCGACTTGTAGCACAAAGAGTAGCTGAGGCAATCGCCACCCAAAGGACTGAGAGGAACGATGGAAACGAAAGAACCGGTAGAAGGAATGAAACCGGAGGAGGTTCGGGGAATGTAACGCGAGAATGCACCTATAAGGACTTTTCGAATTGCAAACCCCATCACTTCAATGGAACCGAAGGAGCTGTCGGTTTGGTTCGGTGGTTTGAGAAGCTAGAATCAGTTTTCCGTATTAGCAACTGCAAGGAAGATTGTAAGGTTAAGTATGCAACATGCACCCTTCAAGATGGTGCGTTATCATGGTGGAATTCATACGCCCATTCGGTGGGCATTGATGCTGCTTATCAGATTTCTTGGGAAGATCTTAAGAAAATGATGACGGAAGAGTACTGTCCTCGGAACGAACTGCAGAAGTTAGAGGTAGAATTTTGGAATCTGGTTGTCATTGGGGCTGATGTAGCTAGATATACAAGGAGATTCCATGAATTGGCACTTCTTTGCCCATCTATGGTCACTCCCGAGTACAAGAGAATTGAACGTTATATCTGGGGACTTCCCTCCCAAATCCAAGGAAATGTAACTTCATCCAAGCCCAATACGATCCACGATGCCGTCCGCATGGCACACAGTTTAATGAATCAAATTGTGCGATGTGGGGCATTGGAAAGGGGAAATGTTGATAAGAATTCTGATGGTAAAAGGAAATGGGAGGAAAGTTCTAGGGGAAACACCAACCAACAACAAAATAAGAAGACTGAGACAGTTAGGGCTTATGCTGTAGGGCCAGATGCTAAGAAAGGTTATGCTGGAAACAAACCATATTGTAAGCGTTGCAACCTTCACCACAAAGGTCCCTGTAGCAAAGCATGTGGGAGATGTAAGAAGCCTGGCCATCAAGCTAAGGATTGTCGGGGCCCTGCACCTGTCGCCAACACTAACACTCCAAATACATGCTACGGGTGCGGAAGTGCTGGACACTTTAAAAAGGATTGTCCGAAGCTGAAAAATCTGAATAACAATGCGGCGCGCGGCAGGGCATTCGTGATCAATACCAATGAAGCACGCCAAGATCCCAACCTAGTCACGGGTACGTTTCTCCTAAATGACAAGGTTGTTTCAGTCTTATTTGATACTGGTGCTGATGAGAGTTTCGTGTCTAACGAGTTTAGCCCCTTACTTGATATCACCCCAACTGCCTTAGACACTAAATACACGATAGAGTTAGCTAATGGTAAATTAATTGAAGCTGATAGTATAATTCGAAACTGTTCCCTAAACTTAGCAAGCAAAATCTTTCCCATAAATTTGATACCCGTCAAAATAGGAAGCTTTGACGTCATCGTTGGCATGGATTGGCTATCCAAGAATCGTGCTGAAATAGTATGTTATGATAAGATTGTCCGCATACCCCTCTCTAGCGGAGCAACTTTAATAATACAAGGAGAAAAGAGTGGAACGAGATTAAACATCATATCGTGCATGAAAACACAGAAGTACCTAAGAAAAGGGTACCAAGCAATCTTAGTTCATGTTGTAGAGGAGAAACCGGAAGAGAGACGACTCGAGGATGTCCCTATCGTGCGGGATTTTCCCGAAGTTTTCCCTGAAGACTTGCCTGGACTACCACCAGCCCGGCAAGTTGAGTTTCATATCGACTTGGTGCCTGGTGCTGCACCCGTTGCCCGAGCACCATATCGATTAGCCCCTTCCGAAATGCAAGAGTTGTCAAGTCAACTACAAGAGCTTTTAGATAAAGGGTTTATCCGGCCAAGTTCCTCACCCTGGGGAGCTCCCGTCTTATTTGTGAAAAAGAAGGATGGATCCTTAAGGATGTGCATCGATTACCGAGAATTGAATAAACTAACCGTGAAGAACCGTTACCCACTCCCTAGAATTGATGACTTATTCGATCAGCTGCAAGGCTCGAGTTTTTACTCAAAAATTGACCTACGATCGGGGTATCATCAGTTGAGAGTCGGAGAAGAAAGCATCCCAAAGACGGCATTTAGAACTCGGTATGGTCATTACGAGTTCCAGGTAATGCCGTTCGGTCTTACTAACGCACCGGCAGTATTCATGGACCTCATGAACCGCGTGTGTAAACCGTACTTAGATAAGTTCGTCATCGTATTCATCGATGACATTTTGATCTACTCGAAGAACAAAGAGGACCATGAAAAGCATTTGAGATCAATCTTGGAGTTGCTTAAAAAGGAGGAGTTGTATGCTAAGTTCTCAAAGTGTGAGTTTTGGTTACGAAGAGTGCAATTTCTAGGACATGTTATTGATAGTCAAGGAATACATGTCGACCCTGCCAAGATTGAGGCTATCAAAAATTGGGAGACGCCTAGAACCCCAACAGAAGTACGGCAATTCTTAGGTCTTGCTGGTTACTATAGACGATTCATCGAGAATTTTTCTAAAATAGCCAAACCCTTGACACTGCTAACTCAGAAAATAGCAAAGTATAATTGGAGTGATGAGCAGGAGGAAGCTTTCCAATTGTTGAAGCAAAAACTTTGTAGCGCACCAGTATTATCATTGCCGGAGGGAACCGAAAATTTTGTAGTCTTTTGCGATGCATCACGACAAGGGCTAGGATGTGTGTTAATGCAAAAGGAGAAGGTCATAGCTTATGCTTCTCGTCAACTTAAGGTGCATGAGAAAAACTACACAACCCATGATCTGGAATTGGGAGCACTGGTGTTTGCACTCAAGATTTGGAGGCATTACCTTTATGGTACAAAGTGTACCGTGTTTACAGATCATAAAAGCCTTCAGCACATTTTCGATCAAAAGGATCTGAACATGAGACAGCGTAGGTGGGTTGAATTGCTCAGTGATTACGATTGCGAAATTCGTTATCACCCGGGCAAGGCAAATGTTGTAGCTGATGCTTTGAGCAGAAAAGAACGGATGAAACCACTATGAGTTAGGGCTTTAGGTATGACTATTCATACGAACCTTACCTCTCAAATTCGTGATGCTCAACTCGAGGCAATCAAGGAGGAGAATGTAAAGGGCGAATCTCTACGCGGTATGGATAAGCAATTTGAGGTTAAGTCCGATGGAATCCGATATTATATAAATCGCATATGGATACCAAGTTTTGGTAACTTGAGGAAGTTGGTAATGGACGAGGCACATAAATCTAGGTATTTCATCCATCCGGGTGCTGACAAGATGTACCATGGGCTTAAGGACTTGTATTGGTGGCCTAACATGAAGGCTGAGGTGGCCACCTATATTAGTAAATGCTTGACGTGTGCCAAGGTAAAGGTCGAGTATCAGAAACCATCAAGTCTATTGCAACAACCCGAAATACCCCAATGGAAGTGGGAGCAAATAACAATGGACTTTATTACTAAGCTTCCTAAGACAGCAAATGGTTGTGATACGATTTGGGTAATTGTTGATCGCCTGACAAAGTCCGCCCACTTTCTAGCAATCAAGGAGACCGACACAATGGAAAGATTAACTAGGATTTACTTGAAGGAGGTGGTGACAAGGCACGGGGTGCCCATCTCGATTATCTCTGATCGAGATAGCCGTTTCACCTCTAGATTTTGGCAATTACTCCAAAAAGCTCTAGGTACTCGCTTGGATATGAGTACCGCATACCACCCTCAGACAGATGGCCAAAGCGAAAGGACAATTCAAACCCTAGAAGATATGTTACGCGCATGTGTTATCGACTTTGGACGTGGCTGGGAGAACCACCTGCCATTATGCTAGTTCTCTTACAACAACAGTTATCACACCAGCATCAAGGCCGCCCCATTCGAAGCACTTTATGGACGAAAGTGTCGATCGCCTGTATGTTGGACTGAGGTGGGAGATAATCAACTCCTTGGTCCAGAGATTATACACGAAACGACCAAGAAGATTGTGCAAATCCAAAACAGACTGAAGGCAGCCCGTGACCGCCAAAAGAGTTATGCAGATACGAGCCGCAAACCGCTAGAATTTCAAATTGGGGATAGAGTCATGTTGAAAGTGTCGCCTTGGAAAGGCGTAGTCCATTTTGGGAAACGAGGAAAGCTAAACCCCAGATATGTCGGACCATTCGAGATACTGGAGAAAATTGGTCCAGTTGCATACAAACTTAAGTTGCCTCAAGAACTCAGTAATGTACATGACACGTTTCATGTGTCAAATCTGAAAAAGTGTTTATCAGACGAATCCCTTATCATACCAGTCGGAGAAGTACAAATCGATGAGAAATTGCATTTTTTCGAAGAACCAATTGAGATCATGGACCGAGAGATAAAGACCTTGAAGCAGAGTCGTATACCCATTGTAAAGGTTAGGTGGAATTCGAAACGAGGTCCGGAATTCACCTGGGAGCGCGAGGATCAAATCCGTCGCAAGTATCCCCACTTATTCTCAAACCCTGCACCACCCGAGGTCACGAACTAAATTTCAGGACGAAATTCTTTTAACAGGGGGAGAATGTGACAACCGGCAAAAATAATTTATGACTCAACTCCGTTCAGGTAATAAACTTGGAGAATATTTTTTTTAGTTAAACTATAATTTTTAGTGAATTAATGCCTATAATTAAATAACATTGAATTTAGGTGCCTTATCGTTACAACCTGACACTAAACAAGCATTTATCCGTGGATGCATATAATGTGACAAAGTGCTTACGTTTATGTTTATTAATTCATTTAGTAAACCCTAATATATATATATATATATATATATATATATATGTAAGTATGTGTGAAACAATAATATAGTGATAAGTACACTTACTTGCATGAAAGTAACAAACCACCACCTTTGCATGAAATACAACATAATAATTAAATAAATACTTATAATTGAATTATTTAAAAACTTAATTAAATTATAAATAATAATATGATTTTAATTATAAATTAATTAAATAAAACTAATTTAATTAATTAAAATAATTAATTACCAATTAATCACCACCATTTCTCCACCAATCACAACCAAGACCCTTCCCCTCCCCCCCCCCCCCCATGGCCGGCCACCCCCTCCCCTCCCCCCCTCCCCCCCCCTCATTTCTACTATTTAAGGAACTTACATCCACCCTTTTCTCACTTTTCACACACACACATCCATTTCTCTCTTCCTCACACCATTTTCCTTCCATTTTCTCTCCAAAAATCTGCCATAAACAACCACCCTAAACCACCACAAATCACCACTCAAACAACCCTTTAATCCACCCAAAACAACCTACTTTCATCACCCTTTGTGTTGGTAAGATGATACACGAATTTCTCTAATCTATGCTTTCATTTTTCACACTAATCATCACCCATGGATGAATAATACAAGACTTATAATAATATATCTATATCTATGTATATACATCTTATATCTTACTATATACATATGTAAGATTTTATGTAAGGCTATGCCTACAAATCTACATATGTATATATGCACTTTATATTTCATTTTTGTTATTATCTTATGTATGGCTATGCCTACAATCATATATGTATACATGCAATTCGTATTTCATTTGTTTATGAACTTATGTATCGCAAGGCCTACATGCATCTCTTTTACTCATCTTCATCTTCTTTTTCTTTTAATATGAAATATTGAAAAGTATGGCTAAGCCTACAAAATAACTTGATGTTTGTAGATTTTCACTTGCACATGTTCATGTGCTAAAAAGATGTGATAATCCATGATCAAACCTATGTCAACTCTTAAAAGATGTAAAATATACCTATACATATCTATAAATCTTCAAAGATCTCATGCATGTAAATGTAATCAAAATCTATGGAAAAATGATGGCAAATGCATGTGGAAAAAGGACTATAACAATGATTTGGTACCTAGGAGTTAGGATAGTAGTCTATGACTCGAAATCCTAACCCACACACATTACATGCAATCTGTCCAGATTTCTATATCTCACTTTGTGAGGTCATAAATCCGTGTATACTTAACAAAATACCACCATTTTACTACTGAAATTACTTTTATGTCTTAGCTTTCAAACCCAAGTGGTCTCACTCAAAAACATGGAGTATTTAACCTCCAAACAGCCCATACGAAACTGTTGTGCATACTGTGACAGATTCGTATACCTCACTTTGCAAGGTCATAACTCCATGAATACTTAACCAAAGACTACCATTTTGTTACTGATTTTAATGTTATAAAGCTCATCTAACAAGATTATATTCAAATATAAGTTTAAAATACGTTTCTATAAATTTATACACAAGAACACACAATCTGTCCAGAAAAACACAGGTTACTAAAATGGTCATAACTTGAGTTCTAGGAAGATTTAGAAGATGCATTTATTTTTTGAAATTTGCGTATTGAAAAGATCTACAACTTTCATGTTTTAAACTTTTTCCAGAAATGCACACATTTTTATCTACAAGCCGATTTAAGAGTCTGGTCTGGAAGTTTCTGGAAATAAGTTGGACTTTTATTAAGAATTACTTAAAAGGGTGTAAATGCACCCGTCAATGGTTAAATAAAACGTGACACTTAAACTAAAACTATGGGTGATGAAACTTTACAAAAATTTGAATTAATATATATATACTATATGACTAAACTTAAACATTTTATGTGATCTAGGACGCATAAACCCCACCGAGACCCAAACAAGTACTTGCAACTTTCCGCTCTCTCACTAAGGTGAGTCTCATGGCCCCTACTTCTTTTTAAATGCTTTGACATGTTTTTGGGGTGAGAATACATGTTCTTTTCTTTGTGGACACAAACTAAACTGTTACGTATTGCATGAGTTGACACTGTCCATTATGTAGGCCTTTATCATTAATTGTTAGTTAAGGACTTAAACGTGAATGTCATGAATAGATCTATTTGGGTTGATGCCCCCATCCGGGTTGGTAGCGGCAACATGACTATAAGTCAAACGGGTGCATTGTCATTTGAGAACTACTAGTGTTTGGATAGGACACTTGCGAGGCACTAAATGTTAAGGTTTCAATTCATGAGCTTATGGCAATAGTAATACAATTTTTACTATATTGTTGAATGGCAATATAACTTGAAATCTCGTGATCCACGGTAATGTTTTACAACTATTAAAACCTATGAGCTCACCAACTTTATGTTGACCTATTTTTACATGTTATTCTCAGGTAATTAAGATGCTTGCTATTTGTGAAGATGGCATACCCCTTTTGAAGTTAGGAACTACATTTGCATGGACGAACATTGCTTTTGATCTTAAATTCTTAAACTCCTAACTATTTTGTAACTTATGGGAATTGTTTGTAAACTTTTTAAGACAAATGTTCTAAGTCTGTAAGACAATTTAAACTTTTATGAAGTATGTTTAAAACGACTCATGTAGAGGTCGTTCATTGTAATTCTTGTGTTGTGATCTTATGATAGTCGCATCTCGCAACCTTCCGCCGAGGCGGGGTGTGACAGGTTCCGACTGCGGATAACTTAGTAGACCTATATACGAAGGCGTTCGACAGAGCAAGATTTGAGACATTGGTTCAACTGAATGGAATGAGAAATCCAAAGTGATTAGTCTTCCAAGGGTATTTTAGTAGTAGTTAGTAGTTATTTTTAGTACTTATTAAAAAAAAAAAAAGGGCGTATGGCATTCATTTGCTTGTTACCTGTGGGGAATCGCCTCCAATAAAAGAACAACCGGAGTTCTTTTAGAAAAAGCTTTAAATTTTGGCTGTAAAAACTTGGGAAATGATAGTACATTAGAAGAATAAGTCTAAGAATAATAACCTTAAGTATTAAGTATGATGTGTTAGTAGATTCTTATAAGTTGCATTAGAATAACGATTTTTATCTAGGATTACACTTATATTTATCTTATTATACACCTATATCCATTGATTATAACTTCTCCTTTTAAATAACAAGTGATAAGAATAACTTAAGTCTAGTCAGGTTCATCATACGATTTATTGGTAGGCAGGTTATGCTAAGATTTCCGAGCAGTTAAGAAGTATAACTTTCATGTGTAATATCTTATGTGATCTGTTATATAACGTATGACATATGTCTTAATTGTTCAATGATAGTATTACTGTGCACTGTGATCTAAAATAAAATTTTTTTTTGAAATGATACAAAGTATCATAATGTCAAAAGGTGAGTTACATGTTTCGAAAGGGCATCATTTAGTAACCTCTACCTTACATATGAAAGATACAAAGTATCTCGTGTCAAGTGTATGTTATATGCTTCTAAAGAATATCATTTAGTAATCTCTACCTTGCTAATACAAGATACAGTGTTATGTGTTGTACTTGAATTCTTCAGTATGTTGTATAGTAGAAAACACTAGATATTGTGCACATTAACAATAAAAATTTGGCTCAGAA
Source organism: Pseudognaphalium luteoalbum (assembly GCA_963422505.1). Classification (NCBI taxonomy): domain Eukaryota; kingdom Viridiplantae; phylum Streptophyta; class Magnoliopsida; order Asterales; family Asteraceae; genus Pseudognaphalium; species Pseudognaphalium luteoalbum. Next base: position 115,479,421 of record OY730192.1, on the reverse strand, counting down.
ACCTGTGTGTAATCTGTTTATGTGGATCATAATATCGGTAATAGTCTTGAACTGTCTATGATATTCGAACATTCATTTTCGTGAATAATAAGAAATTATAAGTTATATTTCAATGAAGTGTTATATCATGTGGATAAAGGTACATAAGATATAATTTTATAAATATAAGTTTATTACTGATTAAAGTTGTGATTTTATTGTGCTTATATGAATTTCATGAGGTATGTATACTAACAATCGTCTTAGGCTTATTACAATCTATTAAGTACAACTTATTCTTTCTAATATAATCCCTAAGCAGTTAAAACTTTAAGTGTTTATTATTAAGTTAATTTGTTAGAATGTTAGTAGCTTTATTATTTTAACTTTTGTAATTATTTCTTCGAATCAATAAAACTTTTAATTATTCTTCTTGTTTACTAGCTATCTTATATCCGTGTTGAATAAATGTAACAAATACAAGTGAAAAATAATTTTTATTTTAGAATTGTACGGTATGTATGGGTTTCACTTTATACTAAGTACTAAAATCGAGTTTTTGTGAAAACTTGCAATTTTGACTAGTCAACGCTGCGAAACGAGACTAGTGCTGCGAAGCGAGTACATAGTATAAATAGAGCAAGTCCAACGAGTCCAACTCACACTTGCCATTTACTCTGCGAACCGAACTCACAATTCCTCTGCGACTCGAAATTTGACGAAACGAATCGAATATACATTTCGATTGATTTTCTGATTTTTAGTACAAGGAAGGAGTTTTTGATCCGTGGAACTTTTACAACTTTTGATTACGCATCTTTTGAAGTAAGTTTCATGAGATTTCACCGTGTAATTTGTGAGATATCGAGTGGTTTGTGTTTTGAATGTGTCGGTTTAGTTTATCACGGATTTTATATAAATTAGTGATTTAGAAAACCTAACACATGTTTATAATGCTTAATCGATGGTTAATAAACATATTATAATCGATTGATTGCTTTGAAACACATCTGATTAGTGATTGATGTTTGAATTCGTTGAGCAGATGGTCCTGCGAACCGAGATCTATCTCGCTTCGTAGCCTGCTCCAACGAATCGAGATAAGTTACGAAACGAGTTCATCTCGTTTGACTTGAGTTGACCGAAGCGAGACGAGTTCAACTCGTTTGACTTCTGTTGACCGAAGCGAGACGAGTTCCACTTGTTTGACTTGGGTTGACCGAAGCGACTCGACTTCAACTCGCAGGGTTTCTGCGAACCGAGTTGAAAAATTAAATCGATTTTATATTTTTTCAATTATAACTTGTTATCGATTTGAGAATTGTTTGTTTACAAATAATTAACAAGTTACTTGTTTATATACATATAGACTTAAGAATTTTTGTTTATAAGTTTAAATATGTGTAATATCTTAACAATTTAAGTTATTTCATATCGAAAGTCTTCCGACTCATAGCGTAGTCGTGCAGCGTGTCTCGATATTTATCGGCGTTATGATAACTCAAATTGTTATCCTTAGCTAACGAGCTTTATATATAATTTATAGAATATAATTGAACTTGTTAATTCAATTAAGTTTCAGTGAATTATGTTATTAGTTAATAGTATATTTAGACGTTTGATGATCTTTTTGATCATAATACGTTAAAGTGTAAATTATTTAATGCTCGTTAACTTAACATTTTTGCTATTTGTGTAATTTTACATTACAGATATGGCTAACAGATCTTTTGAGAAGGGTCACAACATCTTGGTGAATCTAGATGTCAATGAGCGTGGTGCTGAGCGCTTTGAGTAGATCTTGACATATTTTGCACGTTCGAGAATTCGATTTGCTATCACTGAGTCACCTCCATTGAACAAAGACCTTCTCACTCAGTTTTGGACGAATATTCAATATGACGGTGCTGCTAATCCGCCTACAATACGTACGATGGTAAATCAGCATCCTATTTCTTTTACTGCAGATGATCTACGCCAGCTACTGCAGCTAGGCACTTCTGCTCAAGAAGCTGGCCCATCTGTTTACTCAGCTGATTTTATAGAAGGAGCTTTAGGGCGTACTGGTTATTCGGGTCCTAGGAGAGGATGCCAGTTTGTCAAGGCTTTTGTACTAGGACAGTGGAGATTACTCTTTACTGTTATAGTATCTATTTTTGGAAACAAGAAGTCAGGATTAGATGAACTTAGTCCTGAGTTGATGTCAGCTGTACTGTCACTGGTTTACAATAAACCATACAGTTTTTCATCGTATATCTTTCAGTCCTTCAGAGGACAGATCACCGGAGCTGCTAGGACGTTGTTTATTCTTTATCCTAGATTCTGCATGCTCCTGATTCGAGCTCAAGTTCCAAACTTGCCAGCTTATGCAGCTGATTTTCAAGTTGAGATAATCGGACTGCGAGGTTACAATGCTTGCTTTTTGCTATCCAAGCGTAAAGATGAGATTAAGCCTGAGGCTGCTGATCTTTTTGGGCATCTTCTTGATGCTGATTATGTTGCTCCACCAAACAATGGTTGGATGGATGATGGAGCTCACGGTCAAGCTCAACCTCAACCTTCACAAGCTCAATCTCAACCTCAACCAGCAGCAGAGTCACAGGAGCTCATTGAGGATGTTTTACATCAGGTTGAACATCAAGGTCAACAAGTTGTGCCTGAGCTAGCTGCTGAGGTTCTACATGAGGTTTTGATACAGATTGACAATGATACAGATCCCTTGCTACGGGATATTGATAGTTATGTTGAACAGCCTGAGGTAATTTTATAATTATATAGTAATATCGGTACTAAGTTGTTATATAATTATCCCATTAGTGTTATACATAATGCACATGATATAGATATTTAGTTAATTAGATATTATTTCTAATTATGAAATATAAATATTATTATCATCAGGGAGCTGAGACTGCAGACCCAGAGCTTACTCGACCTAAGGGTGAGCAGGGACAGCTTGATTGATCTGAGGTTTTACCTTCTAAGGTATTTATCAGATTAATCATAAATATATAGAACTTGTATGATAGAGCTTTTAGCTAATCATAAATGTTTAATATATTTAATATTTAGGATTCTGATGTTGGTCCATCTGGAGGCCGTGATGGTCAATCGGCTTCAGATGATGATGATAGTACTCCTTCTCCACCTCCAGATGCTGGTTATATTAGATACTGATCTCGGATGATTCCAGATCCAGCACTGAAGGAAAAGAGAAAGGCTAAGGAAGTCGATCCGGACTTCAGTATTATTGATGAAGGTCCTGAGGAAGAGGATATACCTCTTATTACTCAATGCCGTAAGCGTTCAAGGACATTGATCATTCAGGATGGTATGTTTTATTTAAAGTTAGATAATCTTAACTTGTTGTTTATCAGGAGTTAAACTGAGAAAGTTAATTCTGTGACAGTTGCTCAAGATACATCCCAGGTAGAGACGATGATACCGGTGGTTACTGAAACAGTATCTGTACCATCTGAGGTATGAGATAAATGTTTAGTACTAAGAGTATTATAAATATTTAATTAGTGATTGAGACAGAGTTATCTGTAACAATTACTTATTTAATTATATCTAACTTTATAGGCTGAGAAACTGCTTGAGTCAGTGGAACCAGAAATGGTCTCCAAGACTGTTGAGGAGGGAGTTGCAAAACTGGTGCATGATGCTCAGTTTCCGACTAATAAAGCTAGTAGATTTGCAGCTAGTCTTCTCAAAGAAGCATTATCTCAAGCTATTCCACCACTCACACGTGAATCATACATTGCTTCAGTGACACCGCCTGGACCATCTACAATATCTGTTATTCCGACGACTGATGCTGAAAGGATTACATCCTTAGAGTCACGAGTTAAGGAATTGGAATAGAGTACTTCGAGGATTCCAGGGTTGTTAGCTGAGAATGTTTCTCTTACTCAGCAGATGGTTCATATCAGTGAATCACATTTGACACTGCTGAAGACTCATGATACTTTGCTTGCTGATTTTACTGCCCAGCGACTGAAGCTTGAACACTTAGAACGTTTGGTGTTGAGAGTGCATTCAGGACAGTCAGCTCAGGGGGAGATAATGATATATCAAGAAGCTTGCAAAGAGGATGAGTTAGCAAAGAAGAGAAGAGACGTTAAGATGATGATCCCAATGCTCAGAAAGATGGTGAGCCGACTGGTCCTTCAAAGACTGGTGAGCAAGCTATTATTCAGGGGGAGTCTGCGGGTGTTGGTGTTAGTGGTGATGGTGCTGGTACAAGTGTTGCGGGTACAAGTGAAGCTGGTAAGACAGCTTAGGCTTCTGTAGATATTTGTACTTAAAATTTTATTTGAATTATAATTGTAATTGAATAATTGTAACTTAATAGTTTTTGTAATATATTTGGCTTGAGATTTTTATTACAAGATTAAATATATTAGAAACTGTTTAAGTTATTTGATTTTGAAAAGTTAAATAAATTAGTGATCGAAAGTCTTCCGGCTCATTGAGAAGTCGAGCGGCGTGTTCTGATTTATTTCAGCGGTCAAAGTTTATTTTAACTTAGACATTTTAGACTTGAGAGTTTTAATAACTGACAAATTAAATATGTATGATTTTTAACTAGACAAATGATATATAATTTAAAGATATAATTGAAAGTTAAGTTCTTGTGATATAACAGTTCAATTAAGTGTTGGAAATTATATAAGGTAATTAACAGTGAATTTAAATGCTTGGTGATTATTCACAATGCATTAGAATTTAAAGTTAATTAATATTTGTTAAGTGTTTATAAGACTTAAGAATTCTTTGATTGATTCAAGGTAATTAATAAAAGAATTATAAGTCATATAGATTGGATATATTAACACAATTGAAATGAATAATGAAATTTTTAGATTGATTCAGAGAAATCAATAAAAGAATTTATATTATTAATTTGATTTGTGTAGATATGGAAATGCTAGAATTGAGTGACTCTGGAAGTGATATTCTTGATGAAATCGATGAAGAAATTGATTTTGATCTTGAAGAAGGAGAATTTTTACTACCTGAGGATTGGACTGCTGTCTATGAGAATGAGCAAGACATTGGTGTAGATCCAGATGCACATGTTGATGAACATCATGTGAGCCCATCCAGGACAGAAGTTATTACTGAAAATAATCAAGGTCCAACAGTTGTCGATGTAGATAAAGAAATCGATGACTCAACCGATTCTGAAAAAGATGAAATCTTAATTCCTACCAATAATCCAACAGTTTTTCTTAGAAAACTTCCTAAACAGAGAAAGAAGGTTGGAGTTTCTGAAGTTGATATAACTTGGAAACAGGAACCTAAAAGAGGGATTATTGGTTGGTACTTTGACTCTAAGCTGAAGCTGTTTGCAATTAAGAGGTTTGACGGAGTTCAATATCTTGAGCGAAAGCTTGCAGTATTTAGTTCTTTGCCTGGATTTGAGATTCGAGATTTGGCTCGATTACCTTTGAATAACCCAAGTGATGATTTTGTTGGAAAATATATTGAACACATAATCAAAACTGAGGTTAGAGCAAATAAATTTGAAAAGATTAAGCCAAAAAAAGGAAAGACGATTAAACTGGCAGAGAGAAGTCAAAGAACAGGACGAAGAAGAAGAAAGAAGATTTATCCATCTGTTAAGTGTTTACAGCAGATTCCATTGAAGACAATGCCACAAGATATTTTGGAAAATATGAAGAGTTGGCATGTGGATTCAGAGACTGGAGAAGTTGTAATGGTTGAATCTGATGATGAGGTTGAAGGTGGTGAAAGAGAAATCTTCAGAGTTTATGACCATCGACACCTAATGAACATGTCGAAGAAAGATTTGATAAAATTGAATGAAAATAGAATCTTAACGACAGTAGCATGGGGTGACTTAGCACGTGATTATCAAATGATGGTTAAGACTTGTATTAAATTGAAAATTTATGCTGGTAGTAAGATTTATAAGTAAAAATCAAAGACAACTTGAAGACATAATAGCATAGATGCTAGAGCTATTGTCAAGGGGGAGTCTGTTGGAACATGTATGTGTGACAACAGATCTAGCTTGTAATAGTACTAGTGATTATTGTAATCAAGTTTGTACAATTGATTTGGATTTGTAAATGATATTAGTTTGGTATTAATATTCGTTATGCGAGATGATAAAGTGTTAGACGAATATCGAATACGATGTTACAAACTAAAGTCTGTGAGATAAGATCTCAAGTTGCAGAACTTAGTTATGCGAGATGAGATCTGGGCTCGCCGAGCTGCGAACCGAGTTGAGATGGGCTTGGTTGTGGGCTGCGAGTTGAACTCAACTCGCAGAGTCCATCGACCTGCGAATCGAGTTTGATTAAAACCTATAAATACTCAATTAGGTTTAATCTGAAAAGGACTTTTGGCCATTCGTTTTCCAGAGGACAAAAACACTATTCTAAGCAGTCATAAGGTTAGGTATTGATCGATTAACATTAATTAATCGATACAAAACCTTGTTGATAAACCAATTCACTATTATCTTGCGAAACAAATTGTTCACTTATTGTGAACCAAGTATTGAGGAATTCCGCGCCTTAATACCTAAGATAACCTCGTTATCGATCCATGTACTAGGGACTTACATAAGATTGAAAAGGTGTCCAAATCCAACTAATTTTAGACCGAACAGTGGGTCTTGGTCTAACAGTGTTAACTAAAGGACCATAGTTATAATGCCTAACAGTGTGAAACTTATTAAAACTGTTATTATGTCTAGCAGTGTTGAAATAATTAACACTGTTAGTATTCCTTACAGTGTTATTTACTTTACTAGTGGTAACTGACGGCTTAACAGTTCTAACAGTTTTAAATGGTTTACCACTATTTAAATTATTCACTTTTTCCACTATTTCAGTCTTATGACTGTTGGCTAAATCTGTAACTTTTGTTCCTGCAGTAGAAAACTTTGCAGTAGCCCTAGCTTGATTTGCCTTATAATACATCTTTCTGACATTAGCAATATGATTAATTTTAGATTTAAAATTTTGTTTATTAATCATATTAGCTGATGTCCATGGTTGTTTCACATTCTTTTGAATATTCATTGGATTATGAAAACAGTCATGTTGAAGATGATTATTCCTGCCACATATAAGGCATAGCTGTTCTCTAACCACTGTTACATTCTTTCCCAGTTTTTGAGTTATCATTTGATTCCAATTTCTTTGATTACCTCTGGGAATGGAGTTTTGAAAATTTTGTGGTTTAGAGGAGCTAGCTTTACAGTTGCAATTATCACAGTTATTCAACACAGATTTATTACACACAGAATCAACTAATTTAACTGCATTCCTAACATTCCTTTGAAGATTCCTAGGTTTGTTAGGTGTGGCTCTCACATGTTCCAAGGCCTGCTTTTCCCTAAACAGTCTTTTACCCTCTTGTAATTTTTCATTATTTAAATCAGAAACTAAACCAGTAATTGACTTTTTCCAGTTCTCACTTTCTGTTTCAGATCTAGAAGTATTAGATTCTGATTCAGAACTTTCACTCTCCTCACTGTCGTCCTCATCAGTCCACTCTCTAATTTCAACCTTGTCCTCACAATCATCTTCTGCTAAACTTCTAACTGGATCAACCTGTTTTACCTCATCTGACATTCCTTCTTTTAACTTATTTATAGCTAAATCAGTTTTAGGAGGAAAGTAAATGTTGCCATAAGGTGGTGGGATCTTATTATATCCTATTCCAGTTTTAAGTTTATCATGGACTTGTGAATGAATCATTTTTTGTACATTCTTAGAGACACCTTCAAGTTGATCAATTCTTAACCTAATGCTCTCTTTCTCACATGTAACCTCAGTCAATTTCTTAGTCAGCACATTCACACTATCCTTTTCATTATCTCTCTCCCATCTAGCATATTCAAGATCAAATTTATATTGAGTAACTACAACTTCAAAGGTTTTAATTTGTTTCTTTAAATTTTCAATGGATGCTATATATTGTTTACTTTTAGCTTCCCATTGTTTTAGTTCATCACAAATTGTCCTATTATGATCTCTATAATGCTTAACAGTCTTTTTACAAACAGATGAACACAATTTAACTTGTACCTCATAAGGAATATTCTCCTTTTGGTCCACTTCAGCAATGACCATGTGACAGTGATTTGTGATGTGCTCCTCCTGATCACTCCAATCCAGTCCATGCCCATCCAGAGATACCATAGCATTTGAATTGCCTCCTTGGATCTGCACTGCTCTTCTTTGAGATCCATTAGAATTTCCAAATCTCTGCCAATTCTGCTCAGATTTAGGAGCTCTGCATTCCCTAGCAAAGTGTCCTAACTTATGACAATTATAGCACTCTACTTTTGATTTATCAAACCAAATACCTTCATTCTTGATATTGGGGTATCCTTGTCTTCCAGTCCTCTGCATGAACTTCCTATATCTAAGAGTGATCATAGCCAACTGCCACTTGATATCCATCTCCTCTAGATCATCAGGATTCAACTGTTCTACATCTTCATACTTCAGAGATGCATTCTGATGAGCAAAGAATGACTCAATAGCTTGATCATTAGAACCTTCAGCTGCATAAGCACTTCCAGATTGATTATTCTCAATCTGAGTAGTACTTATTGATGCAAAGGCAACATTAGTTGTATAACCTCCAGCTTGCTTCTTTTTCTCAACCTCAGGTTCAAAATTTATCAAGTTATTGTAAATATCTTCCAATTCCTTTTCATCCAAGTCCTCACTCTGTCTCAAACCAACTGTATACATTGTCCAGTCATCACCCAACGATCTTAGAAACTTTGCATTAAGATCATCTTTATCTATCTTCACCTTATGATTTTCTAACTCACCAACTAGCTTAGAAAATCTATCAAAAATCTGAGTTAGAGTCTCAGTTTTAGCACCAGTGAAATTCTCATATGCAGAAATTCTTTGTAGGAGTTTAGCATATAGGTCAGGGTGTTGTGATGTTCAGAGTTCTTCTTCAAAAGTATCTATGTCTCGGAGTTGGGTTACGGTAAAGGGCTTCGATGGATCGAGATAAGAGTCGAGAATGTTTCCCATTCTTTTGAGATGAGTGGATCTAAGCTCTTGGTGGATGGCTCCATAATCAAAGGATTCTTCTGATGAAGTGTAGTCTTTGCAGTCTTGTATTCTCTTGACTTCAGCCATCTGTGGTGAATCCGTTTGATCTTCATCTTCCTCCATTTCTTCCTCTTCTTCAGGTTCTTCTTCTTCCATTTCTTCCGTTCTTTCATCTTCCTCATCGGGTTCTTCCTCTTCTTCCTCAGGTTCTGATTCGTCTTCCTCGGATTCTTCTTCTTCCTCAGCGTCTTGGTACTCCTCGTCCTCGTCTCGGTCTGTTTCAGTGTCATAGATCAAGGTTGTTGGTCGAGTGAAGCATCGTTCTTCTTCGGGGTCTGATTCGTCATCGGAACAAATTCTGCCTGCTGATATAGCGTGGCATTCTTCTTGTTCTGGTGTACAGTCTGGTTGGTCGATCTTGTAAGTGATGCTTTCACCATGTGCTCGTAGAACAATCGTATAGTTATACACATCAATCACTGCTCTGGCTGTGTTCATAAATGGTCTTCCAAGGATAATCGGGATGTTTATGTCCTCGTGGATATCCATTACCACGAAATCCGTCGGAAAGAAGAATTTGTTAACTTGAACTAAGACGTTCTCAGCTATTCCTTTTGGGTATCTAACAGATTGGTCAGCTAGCTGGACAGTCATCTTAGTGGGTTTCAAATTTTCAAGTTCTAGCCTCTTAAACAAGGAGTAGGGCATAAGGTTAATGCTAGCTCCTAGGTCGGCTAAAGCGCTGATATCTCCGGATTGGTAAATAGAACAAGGGAATGTGAATCTACCGGTATTTCCTAGTTTTTTAGGAAGGCTATTCTTAAGTAGGGCTGATGTTTCAGAACTAAGGGGAATATTGTTTACTTCGGGTAGTTTATCCTTAGTGGATAGCAATTTCCTCATATATTTATTTCGACCGGGAACTCTAGACATGGTATCAAGGAATTTTCCATCCAGCTTAAAGGATGATAATTTCTTAGGTTGGGCTTTAAGTCTAGCGGGATAAGGGATCCTAACCTCTTTGCTCATGGTCGGATTGGTTTCCACAGCTGGTATCTTGATCTTTGGTTCTTCTTTTATTGGTACAGCAGCAGGAGGTGGAGTGGCTGCTTCCTTTGTGGTAGTGAGTTGCTTTGCTTCCTCAACATGTGGGTTGTGAACCGTGTTGCTAGGCAAACTTCCTCTGGGTCTGTTATCAAGACGTTGTGCCAATTGTCCAATTTGGGCTTCCAAATTCTTTAGCACGGCCAATTGGTTTCTCATAAAGAGGTCGGCTTGATCTTGTCTAGCGGACATCTTTTGGTTGAGTAGGTGTTGACCTTGCATGAATTGGGTGAAGGCGTCATCTGAACTTGAAGCTGGGGCAATTGTTTTTGCAGGTTGTTCAGCGGTTTGGTTTGTATCGGAAGTGGGTGCAGGAAGTGCGACGGGTTGGTTATAAGAAGGTTGTGATTGTTGTGGGTAAGGTGGGTATCTAGGTGGGTATCGGGGTTGGTATGGTTGGTTAGTTCTTTGTGGGAATGGAGGTCCTCTAGGTTGGTTATTATTTTGGTTGAAACCGGGTGGAAAATTCTGTGGTCGAGCGGGAAACTGAGTATAGTAGACTGTGCCATCTGCTTCTTCGTACTCCATTTGGTATTCACCAGATGGTTGCGGATTGGTGCAATGTTGACAGACTTGCACTTGGTGTACTTGGTGCTGTTGTTTTTTAAGTTCTCCAAACTGTTTGACAAATGAGTCTATTTTCTCCGTTAATACTTTAAGTGCTTCAACTGGAACTGGATTTGATGCAGCGATAGGTGCTGAAGATGTTAAGTGATCTTCAGAGTTCCAATCATGGTGATGCATAGTGATGTTCTCTATCAGGTTCCATCCTTCTTCGTCGGTCTTTGCCATGAAGCTTCCTTGTGCAGCAGCATCGAGGGTGGTTCGGTGGTTGGGATCTAAACCATTCTAGAAGGTACACAATTGCGTGGATTTGTCGAGACTGTGATTGGGGCACTTCTTCAAGGCTCCTTTGAATCGTTCCCATGCAGTATATAATGACTCATCAAAAGCTTGTCGGAAATTCATGATGTCATTTCGAAGTTTGGTTTGTTTAGAAGGCGAAAAGTATTTGGTTAGAAACTTTGTCGCCATTACCGTCCATGAAGGGATAGAGCCGGTCTCTAAACCTTCAAACCATGTTTGCGCATGATGAGTGAGCGAATAAGGGAAAAGATACAAGCGGATTGTGTCTTGACTAATTCCGTTTTGTTTGTAGGAATTTGAAAGAGATATGAACCTGTCGAGGTGAGAATTGGGATCATCACTTGGTAATCCATGGAATTGACAGTGGTTTTGGATTAGTTGGATGATGTGGTGTTTAAGCTCGAAAGATTGACCAGGGGTTTCAGGGTAGAGAATTGGTCCTCCTCTTCCTTCGATAGAGGGTTTACTGTTGTCAGCGAGAGTGATGCGTTCAGCCATTACTTGTCTAAGTGCGGATTGCTTCTTTTCTCATCGAATGATACGTATTATAAGTTCTGGATTAGGGAAATTAAACAGTGATGCAGATCTAGAGGAACAGGTCATACACTAAAGAGAAACAGAAAATAGAGTGAAACTAATAATAAAGAAAATATTTTTTTTAGAAGGTTTTATCCTAATGTTTACTAGAATTGGGATTGGTTGGGCCTCTGTATCAGACAGTTAGTCTCCCCGGCAGTGGTGCCAAAAACTAGATGTGCCGGCCGAAGCGTCGTATGAAGACGGTGCTCGGACCGCAATCGGTTTGTATTAAATTTGTATTTGCTGGGGTCTAAGTGTGACTTACTAATACTGAACCAAAGGCTAGTAGAAGATAAGTATGACCTAGAGTCGTTCTTAAAGAGAAACTGAATTGAAACAGAGGTGATCCAATCAACCTTTCTTTTCTAGTAAATGTTTTAAAAGAGTGCGTTGGGGGTTTTTTGGTTCAGTTAATTAAGTAAACTAAATAAAGCGAATAAAAGATAATGATAAATCAGATAATAAAAGGAGTATTTGTTGTAAGTTCATTAGCTTATAATGTGGGACGATGACTTGTAGGGAAAACATTTACTAATTTTAGAATGTTCACTAGACTTGGTAGTTTATGGTATAACCGATAGATTCCCTATTAGTCGGTTATCAACTAATATATCACGAGGAACCACGGTGTCATGATTCTGATCAGATAGACAATGCTCAACTCTCCACACTCTCCTGTGAGGGAGTCAGTGGCCCTTGTTATTGAACACATTTGCTCGTGGGCGAAGGAATAGAGTAGCAAGTCTACAACAAGTCTAACCATTCTTAACACCATAAAGACTATAAATTTAGTAAACAACTAACTTAGAAAATATGTTCGGACTTAGTTGATCAATTCCCATTATTGAAGTTTAAGCATGGTAAGCAAAGGAAAGTGTTGAGGTTTCTTGCGTACCTTACTTTATTTTTCATCGGTTAAGGGAAAGTATCGATTTAAATTGGATTTTAAACTTGCCTTTCTCAATACAATTAACAAATCCCTAGGTTTTCGTAAATGGTTATTTAGCCTATATCCTACCTAATCTAATCTAAACTGACTAATCTAATTAAAACGTAATTAAAATGATGACGGCTTTTTACATAAAGTTAAACCCAAACCATGTCGGAAAATGCTATGGTAGTCCACAATGTATTTAATCGTTTACCGATGTTTCCATTGTGAATTCAATTTCTTCACGATGTTTACATGATAAGTACATTGTGATTTCAAGTGTACAATACTCATGTCAATTCCACGTAATCACATTGCATTTTATGATGCTAGCATGACGTTACAATTGAAACCATAGTTTTACACAGATAACTATTGACCAAGTAGTAAGGTTCGCGACTCCTTTTTACAAGGTTACATTCACGGTTGTTAATCGAAAGGCGAATGTAAGTTTTAGGTTTAAAATCATAAGATAAGTCCGTTCATAAAGTTTCCGTTTTATAATGTCGATCCATAATACAACTACCTTCGGTCGTTACCGGCTTCCATACGTATGTACTTTGCTTAAATGCATTTCCAGCACTATACCGAGTAAATAGTCGAATAGGGGCCGTCATATTATTTCACGACATATTTAAAGTCGGTTACAAACACAATAGTAATCTACTCGCTAATCATGGCACAAACTATCTCTTGCATAATTAAAGTATACATATTTAATCAAGATAGATAAGGATAGTATAACCGAGATTAATATGCGAGAAGGAGTAGACTTGATTTAATAAGAGTTGCTCCAAGCGTACACCAACGATTACAAATACGTTCCTCACAAAGGACTACAAGCACGTTCCTTGCTTTTATTTTAACTAGCCTAATACTAATTTAAAATAAAGAAAGAAAGAAAAGCTAGAAGCTAGAGAAAGAAAGTGTGAAAGTGCCTAGGTATGTTGGTATCCTAGTGCTCTTGGTGTGTCATTGCAAATGAGCCTCATGCCTCCTATTTATAGGAGAGTTTTGGTGCAATTTAGCAAGTGGAAGCACACAATAGCAAAAGGTGGAAAAGGTAGTGGCACCAGGTACGAAAAGGTGCAAAAGGTGGTGGCACCAGGTACGAAAAGGTGAAAAAGGTGGTGGCACCAGGTACGAAAAGGACAAAAAAGCACGATCCGTGCGGGAGGGTGGCAGCCGGCGGCGGCCTGGTGGCTGGCTAGCCGGCGGCTGGCTGCTACCTGCACCAGCCCGCTGCCTGTTGCTTCGTTTCTCGATTCGTGCGTGTTTTCGTCGTTATGCATCCGTGTGCATTAATTCTTTTTGCGTTAGATTCGTAATTCAAAAACGAAGCTTTTGATGAAAAGAAATCCCAAAAATATGTCTCTGAACTTTAGATGTGTCGTACGAATCGTTTGGATCTTCCGAAGTGCGTAGAATCTTCATTCTTCGTCCGTTTTGGTTGATTCTTTTTCTGTTGGATTTGTAATTGAAAATGAACATCTTGGGTCAGGTGGATGTTGGTGATGGGCACTTTGTCTTGAAATCTCGTTTTGATGTCTTGAATCTTCAAACGTGTGTGAAATATTCACTTTTCATCCGTTTCGCTTGATTTTTATCGTGCAACCTTGTTTTGACCATTTTGGCATAATACTATTGATTTGTAATGTTTTTGAGTTAAAGTGCCAAGAATCGTTCCAAAATGAGAGAGATATCGGTAGTAAAAATGTTACTTTTTACGCGATATCACATCTTATGACTTCAATAATTAGTATTTCATAAGATTATCCGATAAAAATATTGAGAAATTAATTTTATTTTAAAACGTATAATTAAAGGTTTTAAATAACTATTTATCGTTGAAACAATCGGGAAAACGAACAGCCACTTCCTCCTCATTTCCTTCTTCATTTTCCACTCTTCCACTCTCTCTCTATCTTTCTTTTCTCTCAAACACCCACCATCCACCATCACCTTCAAACAATAAATTACACCACCAAACGACTTCGGTTTTCATTGCCTATTTGGAAGAAAAGAACCACCGCGTCACGATCTACAACCCCATCTTTTTGAAATCTTCCGGCGTTAACTTGTAAGTTTTCTGACAAATTCTCGAAATCACTCAAATCCTTGTTATAATGCTTGTTTGTTGTTTATTTAAGCTTGAAATGTCCATCTAAGGGTTGGGTAAAAGAATCGGACCAAACGGAAACCGGAAAACCTACTTTTGTCTCGAAATCCGTCGATCACACCTAAGTGTCGCATAGGCCGTCCAGTATAGCGTCACTTCTTGCGTGTAACAACCGCCAATTTAGGACTTTTGGTTTGTGCCTAAATTACTTGAAATCTACGTGTATTTAGTTTTATAATACTCTAAATAAAGGTAACATTATGGTGTGAATACATGCACGCTTACGCGATCTAATTTAAATCGTACACTTATGAACCGGACAGGGTCCGACATTAATAAATGGACGTTGGTGACAAAACTTTATAATAAGGTGGATTTATCCAAACAAACGTTATTTACATTAATATATTGTGAGAATATATTCCAAGTATTTCTTATTGATAAAAACACTCTGTACACGACAAACACGCACGAAGCGCGTCAGTCAAGCGAAAATAATTCAAATTATAATTTTATAACTCGTTATTTAGTGTTTTGATAAAATGTTTCAGTTAAAGTATTTTGGATATACTTAAACACGAAACACGAAACAACCTTTAAACAATCGCGGAACGTAACATAAAGATCTGAGCAACGAGTTCACGAGACCGAGACCCAAATGGGTCAGCCCAAACCCGCGGATCCAAGCTCCCACCCGACCCACGATCCACCTCCTTTTAAACCCCCCCACCCCCTCCTTCCTTCAATTCCTCTAATTTTCACAAATACACACACACATTTACACCTCAAAACCCTCACTTCCCCTTTCCCCTCTTCCTTCCTCAAATCAGCAGCAACATCAACACCACCGTCATCAAAATCGTTCATCATCACCATCAAGAAAAAGCTTGGTATGAAATGCTTCAAAACTCGATGTAATTACTTAAAAAGCTTTTATTTACACGCTAGAACGTTTACTCAACGAAGATTTGCCCAAAAACCGACTTAAAAATGCATTTTTAAAGATAAGTGTTCGAGCAGCTCGTTCTGCGAACCGAGATCTGTTCGTCCTGCGAGACGAACCCAAACTGCGAATCGAAAACTGAACTCGCGAACCCAAACTACGAACCGAACCCACTTGCGAGTTGACCTGCGAGTTGACCTGCGAGTTGACCTGCGAGTCGACCTACGAGTTGACTTGCGAGTTGACCTGCGAGTTGACTTGCGAGTTGACCTGCGAGTTGAGCTGTGAGTCGACCTGCGAGCTGGACCTTGTGTTGCGAACCGAACTCAGTTCGCAGCCTACTGCCTTGCGAGCCGAACTCGGCTCGCATCGCGAACTCAGTTCGCACCACTATTTCAATCCGCAACCAAACTTGACCAATTTTCCGAATTTAAATCCCAGATACGGTTTTCAATAAAACAATGCATATAACCATAACACTTTTGGATTATTATTACGAACCGTCACCAACGGGCCATACTTGTTTTCAAAATACAAACAGTTTACTAAACAAACACTTGAACATGTCCTAGTGGAGTGGACAACTAGCATGGGTGATCTTTTAAGACACCAACTCGTTTACTTGAACATGTCCTAGTTTACTTGTGCATTTCGGATGCCAGAAGGTTGCAGGGTTCTGAGAATCGATACACAGACTTACAACCGCTTTACCTGGTTGATTTCACATACGTATTTACTAGGCTCAGGTGAGTCTCATAGCCCCACTTTTACTGTTTTACTTACGGGGTGAGATACATTGCTTATTTTCTTGAACACAAATACGAACTACTTATTTTACTATACGGGATTGCATGAGTTACTTACTTTTACGGAAGTCTCTCCATCATATATCGTTAGTTATGTACTTAAGCGCGAACACTAGTTAATGGATCCATTAGGGAAATGACCCTCCCCGCCCGGGGTAGTAGCGCTACCACGAACCGTTCTGTATAAACTGGCGACTATTATTCGTTACTTATGCTTGCTCAATTACGAGCATCTCACGGGAGAAATTTATTATTTACGGGTTAAGCTTCGATTATGAGCCTCATGGCAACGGTATAACTTACTTACTTTACAATTGCGAGATTACAAATACCTGATTTACGCCTGCGGGCATTACTGATGAAATCTTGTGTTCAAATACTTATATTATTTACAAACCTGTGAGATTCACCAACATTCGTGTTGACCTTTTTAGCTTTGTATCTCAGGTACACAGACGGAGTAGGATTCCCTCAGGATACTAGCTAGAGTCGCATGATTTCTACATTGCATTTAACGGAGATTCTTAGCATTATCTTTTGTATTTATCATGATTATGTAATAGAATCTCCCGCTTTACACGCAGACTCTAGGGAACTTCATTTTGTAACCAGAAACACTATGTTTAAAACATTTTATGTATGGAAATGTAACTATTTTACAAACGTTGCATATAGATGTCGTTTGCTTTAGTTTTGTGCTGTGATATTTGATTAGTAGCACCCCGAAACTTGCTTCCGCTAAACAGTGATTTTGGGGGTGTTATAGATTGGTATCAGAGCCTAAGGTTATAGCGAACTAGGTTGCATTTAGTGTGCCTAGACTATGACCGTTAGGCAGTATTTCCTCATTAGGTATGACTGGTTCGGGAATTGCATCATACGATGTTAATTTAACATAGCCTGATCAACTATGTACAATTAAGGAAAGATGATGTGAAGCCTGAAAGGGGTTATATTGAACAGGAATACACTAGTTAACTCTGACCATGAGAGAAACGAGACCAAATGCTACTTGCTACGCTGTTAGATTATTATAGGTACTGTGTATATAAATGAATAGGCTTCACACCTGTACTATCTCCTCGGCTGTAAGAAGCACAATATGACCTACGACCATGGAAATGGGAAATCAACGTCCTGTTAGAACGAATCACTATTTTGACAGCAAAAATCTAACACTTACCGACAACAGTAGTGGCACCCACAGTATTAACACGCCCATGCGATTATAGCAACGGCGACCTAACCGATTCCACGCAATCTCTCCAATATCTTAGAATAAAACTTCGTCATTCGCATGAACGTAACACCTAGTGCTAGCCAGGAATATAACCACTGAGACATTCTTTATCCTCTTTGCGCTTTATAGGATCTCTTCAGCAATAGGTCAAGCACAGCTATAGAAGAATACCCGTCTGACTCATACCAGATTCAGGAGGAACAAGTACAATACACCTACCTCGACGGAGAGTACGCACCGGTAGAGGAATTCGGGGTCGAGGAAAAAGAGAATCAAAACTTCGGGATAATCGACGTAGAGGCTTATGAACGAGTCATGGAGCAGACAATTGAACTGAATAATCGTACGTGGGAGCTGAAATACAAGTGTCAGGACTATGAGAAGGAACTGAGGATCATGAAGAGGTCCGTCGCTCGAAAGGTTAAGGACAAATTACACCACTGGAAGTGGGTGGCCGCAAACTTCACTAAGAAGATGAAAAAGTGGGTCAAACGACTGCGAGGAAAGCAGGTGGAAGGAGATGCACTTTACCGCGCACCGCCGCGTTACTAAGACCTACTCACTGAACGCTATTACCTACGCGACATGTACGTGGAATGAAATTCCAAGTGATCAGAAGCCTACTTAGTACTAGCTAGATAGTGACTATAACCATTTTGCCAAATCTGTGTAAAGCAGGGTTGTAGGAACCACAAAACGTATTGAACACTTATAACTAGATAAATTGTATTATCACATTCTGTAAAATGTATGGCATTCGTTCGGGTATAGTATTGCTCGAAAAATTTTGTAAACGAACAGTCGGATGTAATGACTACGAACCACCCTGATTATAAGATTTATTATCTGTACAAAATCACCTGACATGTGCAATACTAAAACACCCTGACCTCAATAGGTATATAGAATCCCCACCTCATCCAGCATAAAGCTTTTGGAAATCGATCGAATGATTAACGAACTCTCGATACCCTCTTAAAACTTCAAAATTCGAGGACCTTTGAACTCCTGTCCTTAAGAGCCTTTGATTTTATCGTTCCACAATATGACCATCACTTAGGACTGCTGCAGATTTCCCCATTATGTACGCTTATGTGATACGCCGCAACCTCTTACAACCCATCCACTTATCTCTCTTCTCTTAATTGTCCAAGCATGATGTCTTCGCGATGACACACTTACAACAATATCACTGGATATACTACTAGGTTTCAGCAATTCGCCCCTCCCTGCCCTGCTATGGTAGACCCAGAACAAAAACAACCATGCATGGGGCAGAGCTTATACCCTTAATGCTGGGAACAATCATCAAGACCCAAACCTAGGTACAATTACGGTTCACACCTAATCAACCTGATTACCCTATATTACATGACGGATAAATCTTGCTGACTGCTTAATGATCCACTGTTATAGATCATAGGCACGACCTAGGATAAGCAAACCCCGGATAGGCTGACAGGTGTAATACTTCGGTACATCATAAACATAACAAACAGACTCTTTCCCATATATCTCACACTGGTTGGGACCGGGACCCACGGGACTACTATCCTTATGTGTCGTCTGTCCGAAAATTGCACCGCAAATCGTCTGTTCGGAGAAAATCATTTGTACTTTTATTGTTTTCACTAGAATTCAATTTTATACTCGCAACCTCATAATTGCTATTATACCATACTTAATGCCAACGTCAAAACTTTGTGTTGATGAAACCCCTATTTCGTAGGAAATGACAGGCTGCTCCACTGGCAGTCACATGCCTGATGATGATTAACACGGTGAGGATCAGTCAATGTTTCCTTACCTACTTACTCTCGAAGGCGACACCGAGCCAGTGAGTGAAGAACCGTTGAAAGAAACGGCACACCTAGGAGGACTCCGAGACTTTCCACCTCAAACCGTAGTTACAGAAGCTACCCAAATGACCCGAGCAGACTCCCTTTCAAATCCTGCTACTGATAACCATATCACGACCACTACCATCACCACTCCTCCTACTATTACCACTTCGATCATTGTCAATGTAAACACTGACAACTCTAAGCATACCGACGAAACGATGAAGGCATTACGCATTCAACTAACTACTGTTCAGGAGGAAATCACCGGTCTACGCCGACTCACCCACGAGCAAGGATTACGCCTGCGAACTTTAGAATTCTACTGGGAACAATTAAGACACTTGTGCCCAACTCTGGGAGATGTGCTTCATTTAGTTTCTAACTCAGTATCACAAAAAGCTCAAGCTAACGTTCCTGTGGAAAAGGACACCGAAGCTCAACTGGAAAACCTCAAAGAGAACCCGGGAGGGAGCTCCAACACAGACGTTACTCAGCCCCAGACTAAAAGGGCAAAAATAACTCAAAACCACACTACTGAATCTAAGGGGAGAGCGTATAAGGGAAATCTACCCTACTGCACCCGATGCAAACACCATCATAAGGGACAATGCATCCCTCCTTGCGACAGATGCAACACGTTTGGACACTAGGTCCAGAATTGCAAATTCCCTCGAAAGGACACAAGCTTGGAAGCATTGAGGTTGTGCTTCAAGTGTGGAAATATTGGGCATAAAAAGATAAATTGTCCACTACTAACTACTACAGACGGCATCCCTGAGGCCAAGCATGACACGAACACTACTACGGGTACGTTATACCTTTCGAAATAATTCACTCTCTGACATCATAGACTATCACCACTGTTACGAATGCGGTATAAGTCACAAGCTACTGTAGGCTACTAGTACAAATTGTAACTATACCCCACTGATTTACCGACCGACCCCGTCCATGGGACGTAACGGTCTACACACATTAGTAGCTCTCTCTCTCTCTCTCTCCTATTTTAACATGGGGTGGGAAGGAAACCAGAGACATTTATGACAACACTAAGTATACTTCAATGCCTTCTTAGAAAACGTACATACTACTACCTCGAATAAATTCCGGATATACTTTACCCTATAACGCGAAACGACATTTAAACAACTACGGGATTTAACCGACAACGACCCGTGAACATGTAACTACAACTATGCAAATTAGAGATTGAGATTTTGTTTGATCCTTAGCTGCCTTGTTGATGTGTGTTCGGGATTCCTTACGGATGACAGAACAGAACTTTGGTAAAGGATTGGTCCAGTGGCTTACCGACTGCAGCTACCTCCTGAACTCAGTAGCGTGCATCCCATTTTCCCTATTTCTAACTTAAAGAAATGCCTGTCTGATGAGACACTAACCTTACCGCTCGACGAAACACAAATTGATGATGATCCTCATTCTGTCGAGGAACCTATGGAAATCATTAAAACCGCGAGGTCACAGAACTGAAACAAAGTCGTATTCCCATTGTTAAAGTCAGGTGGAATTCGAGGCGTGGTCCTGAATTCACTTGGGAACGGGAAGATCAAATGCGACTGAAGTACCCACATTTGTTCACAAATCCTGCTCACACCATGACTTCGAGCTAATTTCAGGACGAAATTCTCTAAACAAGGGGAGAATGTAACAACCGCCAATTTAGGACTTTTGGTTTGTGCCTAAATTACTTGAAATCTACGTGTATTTAGTTTTATAATACTCTAAATAAAGGTAACATTATGGTGTGAATACATACACGCTTACGCGATCCAATTTAAATCGTACACTTATGAACCGGACGAGGTCCGACATTAATAAATGGATGTTGGTGACAAAACTTTATAATAAGGTGGATTTATCCAAACAAACGTTATTTACATTAATATATTGTGAGAATATATTCCAAGTATTTCTTATTGATAAAAACACTCTGTACACGACAAACACGCACGAAGCGCGTCAGTCAAGCGAAAATAATTCAAATTATAATTCTATAACTCGTTATTTAGTGTTTTGATAAAATGTTTCAGTTAAAATATTTTGGATATTCTTAAACATGAAACACGGAACAACATTTAAACAATCGCGGAACGTAACATAAAGATCTGAGCAACGAGTTCACGAGACCGAGACCCAAATGGGTCAGCCCAAACTCGCGGATCCAAGCTCCCACCCGACCCACGATCCACCTCCTTTTAAACCCCCCCCCCCTCCTTCCTTCAATTCCTCTAATTTTCACAAATACACACACATATTTACACCTCAAAACCCTCACTTCCCCTTTCCCCTCTTCCTTCCTCAAATCAGCAGCAACATCAACACCACCGTCATCAAAATCGTTCATCATCACCATCAAGAAAAAGCACAAGGACCACCATCATCTTCTACCTCACCTTCATCATCCCCATTTTCGATTCTTGGTATGAAACGCTTCAAAACTCGATGTAATTACTTAAAAAGCTTTTATTTACATGCTAGAACGTTTACTCAACGAAGATTTGCCCAAGAACTGACTTAAAAATGCATTTTTAAAGATAAGTGTTCGAGCAGCTCGTTCTGCGAACCGAGATCTGTTCGTCCTGCGAGACGAACCCAAACTGCGAACTGAAAACTGAACTCGCGAACCCAAACTACGAACCGAACCCACTTGCGAGTTGACCTGCAAGTTGACCTGCGAGTCGACCTGCGAGTTGACTTGCGAGTTGACCTGCGAGTTGACCTGTGAGTCGACCTGCGAGCTGGACCTTGTGTTGCAAACCGAACTCGGTTCGCAGCCTACTGCCTTGCGAGCCGAACTCGACTCACATCGCAAACTCAGTTCGCACCACTATTTCAATCCGAAACCCAACTTGACCAATTTTCTGAATTTAAATCCCAAATACGGTTTTCAATAAAACAAAGCATATAACCATAACACCAACGGGCCATACTTGTTTTCAAAATACAAACGGTTTACTAAATAAACACTTGGACATGTCCTAGTTGAGTGGACAAGTAGCATGGGTGATCTTTTAAGACACCAACTCCTTTACTTGTTTACTTACAACCTTGTGTGTTTCAGACGCCAGAAGGTTGCAGGGTTCTAAGAATCGATATACAGAGTTACAACCGCTTTACCTGGTTGATTTCACATACGTATTTACTAGGCTCAGGTGAGTCTCATAGCCCCACTTTTACTGTTTTGCTTACGGGGTGAGATACATTGCTTATTTTCTTGAACACAAGTACGAACTACTTATTTTACTGTACGGGATTGCATGAGTTACATACTTTTACGAATGTCTCTCCATCATATATCGTTAGTTATGTACTTTAGCGCGAACACTAGTTAATGGATCCATTTGGGAAATGACCCTCCCCGCCCGGGGTAGTAGCGCTATCACGAACCGTTCTGTATAAACGGGCGACTATTATTCGTTACTTATGCTTGCTCAATTACGAGCATGTCACGGGAGCAATTTATTATTTACGGGTTAAGCTTTGATTATGAGCCTCATGGTAACGGTATAACTTACTTACTTTACAATTACGAGATTACAAATACCTGATTTACGCCTGCGGGCATTACTGATGAAATCTTGTGTTCAAATACTTATATTATTTACAAACCTGTGAGATTCACCAACATTCGTGTTGACCTTTTTAGCTTTGTATCTCAGGTACACAGACGGAGTAGGATTCCCTCAGGATACTAGCTAGAGTCGCATGATTTCTACATTGCATTTAACGGAGATTCTTAGCATTATCTTTTGTATTTATCATGATTATGTAATAGAATCTCCCGCTTTACACGCGGACTCTAGGGAACTTCATTTTGTAACCAGAAACGCTATGTTTCAAACATTTTATGTATGGAAATGTAACTCTTTTACAAACGTTGCATATAGATGTCGTTTGCTTTACTTTTGTGCTGTGATATTTGATTAGTAGCACCCCGAAGCTTGCTTCCGCTAAACAGTGATTTTGGGGGTGTTACATTGCGACACTTAAGTGCCGCATCTAGTGACGCATAAAACCCTAAATTTGCGTCACTTGCCTAAGTACCGCATAAAACCCCTTTTTCCCGACACTTAAATCTGTCACTTGTCCAGTGACGCCTAACACCACTTACCGACACTTCTAGCGTCACTTGCCTAAGTGACGCCTATAACCTAAATCTGATTTGTACCGTCACTTGCCTAGTGACGCTTAACACCATTACCCGACACTCACACCCGACACTTACTTAAGTGTCGCATCTCATGCGTCACTTCCTCAAGTGACGCTAGTACTCCAGAATTTCTCATTTTATGCGACACTTCCTGAGTGTCGTATAGACCCTAAGTGTCACTATAAGTGTCGCATGAAACAGAACCCATATTTTTACTAAGTGTCGGGACCTGAAAAATTAACACTTGATTTTACCTAAATTCAAATTTAGATGCGTTTTTCACTATAACAATATGGTAGAAATAAAATTTTTTACTTCAAATCTTAAGATACCTACTTATTTTATTTAACCTTGCGCGTTATAAACGCCCTGCAGGTTACAGTCTTTGGACACCACGTATTATTACATCATATTGCTTTGTTGTAAAGTACCGTAAGATACACGCTCTAACTGTTTTACACATGAACACGGGTACAAAACTCGCTATATTCTGCATGAGCTGTTTTCTAATCACTTTTGAGTCCTCTACGATCATAGTTCTGGTAATACTTTATGTAGCGCAAATGTTAGTGTATGATACCATATAGGACTGACCATCCTCGTCCGGGTCAGCAAGGACTGACTGGTTAAACGGACGCATTAACTTTTGTTCATACGAGTGTGGATTAGACACTCGCTCGGAGGCACCCACGATCAGGCACTTTATTGTGATCCTGACAACCACGTTAAGCGCAGACTATGACCTCATGGCAGACATATACATCATTCGATTCATCTCAAATAGTTATTATTAAATCTTGTGGTTCACACTTACATATTTATTATGCAAACCTGTGAGCTCACCAGCGTCAGCTGACCTTTTTAGCATGTGTTCTCTGGTACCCAACAACAGTAGGACCTGTTCACTCAGGATGCCCATAGCTCGAGTCAGCATACACATCAGATGATTATTTCGCATTATTACATTTTGTAACTAAGTTATGCTGATTAATCTCTAAACATTGTAATTATTGGGCTTTTGTAAACATTTATACATTGTAAAACTTATATTATCAATGTATTTGTAAAACGGCGCATATAGAGTCGTTCATTATATGCCTTGTGTGTTTTGATTATTGATTAGTAGCACCCCAAAGCTTGCTTCCACTAAACAGTTAATTTGGGGGTGTTACAAATACTACACATAAACTATCTTGACACTATACAGGCCATGTGTCCATATCCATTCGTGAATTTATACAAAGTCAAAGTCCTAAGCTTCTTGAAGCGGCTACACTTCACATTCATATAGGTAGTTCTTTTCATCATGCATCTACACCTGCACTTTTTCAAAAGAATTATTAAGAAGATATACTTCAACCTAACCCTCATGCATATCTGAGCACATAACTTTGGGATGATTTTTAATATATGATGTGCTCCAATTTCTAAGTGTAGGCTTTCCACATTGAATTCAGCTCCTAATGCCACATTAGAAGAGAATCGGGTGTCCCACAATTAGAAATTAAATGGACTTTAATCCCATCCCTAATGCAGACTTTTTGACCAAGTCTCTAGCTGATCCCTTCGTCAAGTGATCAGCCAAATTATGTTGAGATCTCACAAATTCAACCGATATCACCCCATTCATGATTAACTCACGAATCATGTTGTGTCTAACACCTAAGAGTCTAGACTTCCCATTGTACATATTACTATAGGCCTTAGCCAATGTAACTACACTATCACAATGAATAGGAATGGGTGATATAGGTTTTGGCCACAAAGGAATCTCATAGATCAAGTTTCTTAACCATTCTGCTCCCTTACCGGCAGCAGCTAATGCCACAAACTCAGACTCCATAGTCGAGTTGGTTATGCAAGTTTGCTTCTTGGAAGCCCATGATATGGCACCTCCTCCTAGCAAGAATACCCATCTACTAGTGGAAGAATGATCTTCTGTATTAGTGATCCAACTTGCGTCACAATATCCTTTTAACACTAAAGGATATCCCATGTAGTATAAACTATAATCCATAGTTGTCTTCAAGTATTTAAGCACCCGCCTTATAGCTTGCCAATGATATGTACTAGGATTACTAGTATATCTACTAAGCTTTCCCACTGCATAAGCAATGTCAGGCCTTGTGCTCGTCATGGCATACATTAAGCAGCTAATCACTTGAGAATACTCAAGTTGTGAAACTGGATCACCAGTATTCACCATAAGTTTCAAACTAGAATCCATAGGTGTACTTACTGAACTACAATCAGAACAATTAAATTTTTTTAACACTTTCTCAATGTAATGAGATTGTGAAATTAAAATTCATTTGTTCTCACGTTTAATCCTAATTCCTAGGATCATGTCAGCCTCCCCCATATCCTTCATGGAGAACTTTGATGACAAGAATTCCTTAGTCATATTGACTTGTTCCAGATCAGTGCCAAAGATCAACATGTCATCAACATACAAGAAAATGATTACTCCTTTTCCAGAATTATCATATTTGCTATATACACACTTGTCTGCTTGATTCAAACTGAATCCACTAGACAAGACCACCTCATCAAATTTCTGATGCCACTGCTTAGGTGCTTACTTCAATCCATACAAGGATTTAACAAGTTTGCACACCTTATGCTCATTTCATGGCATAACAAAGCCTTTAGGTTGTTTCATATAAACCTCCTCATTTAGATCACCATTCAAGAATGCAGTTTTCACATCCATTTGGTGAATCTCTAGATTGTGTATTGCGGCTAAGGCAATCAACAATCTAATAGTAGAAATCTGAGCAACTGGTGCATATGTATCAAAATAGTCAATTCCAGGTCTTTGTCTAAAGCCTTGAATGACTAAGCGAGCCTTGAATTTCTCAATGGTTACATCAACTCTCATCTTCCTTTTAAAGATCCTCTTACAACCCAAAGGTTTACAACCAGGTGGTAGATCAGCTAACACCCAAGTGTTGTTACCCATGATGGAATCCATCTCATCATTGATTGCTTCTTTCCAAAAGGAAACATCTTGAGACTTCATTGCTTCCTCAAATGTTTTTGGATCTTCCTCAACATTGAAGCAATAAGGATATTGGATAGAAACTTCATCCCTGGAGCCTTCAACTAAATATAACTGGAAATCAGGCCCAAATGATTTTGGTTTCCTTGCCCTTTTGCTTTTCCTTAATTCAAGTGACTTTTCTAAATCCATTTCAGAACTCTCCACCTCATTTGTTTCCTTAGTTCCACTAGTACTAGGAATCATATCCTTTGGTCTAGGTATAGATGAGAATCTGTTCTCATCAAAAATTGCATCTCTTGATTCAACCACAAAGTTAACTGATATAGAATCATTAGGTTCAGTGACATAGAACCTATACGCCTTGGAATGCTTAGCATATCCAATAAAAATGCAATCTATACCTCTTTCACCCAAACTTTTCTTCTTGGGTTCAGGAAGTCTTACAACTGCCCTACAACCCTAAACATGAAGATAATTCAAGTTTGTATTTTTCTTGAACCAAAGTTCATAAGGTGTAACATTGCTTCTTTTATTAGGAACCCTATTAAGCAAATAGGAAGTCGTTAACATGGCTTCCCCCCAAAATCCATCACTTAAACCAGAATAGGACATCATGGAATTAACCATTTCCTTAAGAATCCTATTCTTCCTCTCCGATATACCATTTTGTTGGGGAGTATATGGAGCAGTCGTCTCATGAATAATACCAACGGATTGGAAATAATCAGGATCAATATATTCACCTCCCCTATCCGTTCTTAGCCTTTTAATCAAAGAATTTTGTTGCAATTCTACTTCAGTTTTGTATGTTTTAAATTTATCCAAGGCTTCATCTTTATAATGTAACAAATAAACGTAATTAAACCTAGAACCTTCATCAATGAAAGTGACAAAGTATTTTTTGTTACCTAAAGAAGGAGTAGCATGCAAATCACACAAATCACTATATACTAGTTCTAACAATTCAGAAGAACATTTTATATTTTGAAAAGGTTGCCTAGTGATTTTAGTTAGCATACATGTTTTGCATTTTTAAGTGTGAATGTCAAAAGCTGGTATTAAACCATCCTTTGACATTTCAATCATTCTTTTGTAATGCACATGACCTAATCTAGAATGCCACAATGAGGAATCATTTACACTAGAACACGTCATAATAGCAGAATCAACACTACCACAATTACTTAAATAAAGTCTAAACATGCCATTACATAAGTAGCCAAATCCCACAAAGACACCATTCTTAGATAGATAAACTTATCCGACTCGATAACCTGCTTATAAGCACTATTGTTCAACAAAGCACTAGACAGAAGATTCTTTCGAATCTTTGGAACATGAATTACATTAAACAAAGTTATTATATTTCCATAACTAAATTCTAAAACAACACTTCCACGACCACAAACAGAACTTGTTGATTCATTCCCCATATGCAACATACCATCTTCCGGCTCATATGACTTGAACCAATGCCTATGCTTGCATACATGAGTATTAGCACCCGAATCAACAAACCAAGCAACATTAACATCCTTGTTTCAGGTTTTGGTCCTTAGACCCCTTACCCGAACCGCTTGTGCTAGCACCATTGGTATTCTTATTACCAACTTTCTTTACCCGACAATCCTTCTTGAAGTATCCAATCATACCACACTTCCAACAAGTCTTTTTAGACTTCTTATTAGGATCATCATTGTTATCATGATTCTTGCGCTTTCCTTTTCCTTTATTATTCTGTTTTCCAGCCTTATGTTCCTCCACCATGTTGACATTAGATGGACCAGCAATCTCCTTGCCCTTTCCCTTGTCATTTTCTTGCACCCTTAGACCTTCCTCTATGCGCAAATGACTACCCAATTGAACCAGGGTCACTTCTTCCTTCATATGCATCAAGTTATGCTTGAAGTCTTTCCATGAAGGGGGCAATTTATTGATTATACATGAAACCTGGATTGATTCATCCATTTTTATATCATGTTGTGCAAACTGTCCAAGTATTTGAAGGCATTCATGGTATTGTTCCATAACAGAACGATTATCAACCATCTTGTAATTGTTAAAATTACTAACAAGAAATTTCCTTGAAGAAGCATCTTCTGCCATGTACTTGGATTCCAAAGATCCCTTGCAGATTCGACATTCTGATATATGTAAAAGAGTGAATCAGACATACCATTCAATATATGACCATGACAGATGAAATCATCATTTTCCCACTTGCATCTCTTAAAAGTCTGATCCAACATTTCCTCTTCAAGTGCCTCCGGACATGGTGTACTTAGAACGTACACAACTTTCAGTGTTGTCAACAGAAATTTCATCTTCTTTTGCCATCTCCTAAAATCGTTCCCATCAAACTTATCAAGTTTTGCAAATTTGGAAGTCATATCCTTCACTGATTCTGCCATTGAAATCAATGTAAATTATTTCTTTTGATTGTTGGGGAAATTGTGTGAAATATGTTTTGATTTCAATCCGGATATACTCTAGAATCGTGTATGGAGTTCACTTTCCAAAAGCAATAATTCGACCCTATATGATGCCCGGCTTCACGAATTCTACTTTGGAATAAGACTGGAGATTATTCAAAGTTTTGGCTATGAAATCTTTGAATCCTTGTGTTTTATGAGTGTTTTTCTTTCTTTTGTTTGATGAACATATGCAGAATTTTAATACAATCAAAGTAGCGGTTATTGACGGTTATCACAAAATAGTTTTTGAAAACTACTTCAAAAATCAGCCATCAGGTATCCAAAATCTGCAATCAGATCTCATATATCATCAATATCGTATCATATATCAACAATCAGGTATCCGGCTGGCATAAGGCCTATGTTAGGATATAGGCCTATGTCTGGATTTAGGCAAATCAGCAATAAGGCCTAAAAATCAGCAATCAGGTATTAGAAAAATCATCACTAAGGCCTATGTCCACAACTTTGATAGATCCCGGAAATTAACAACTTATCCGGGTATGCACTCCTCATCACCGACCCCGTGTCCACTAATCTGCCAATGCACTAAAATATACAATAAAGGTGATGTTTTGATGTGGTGGTTGTATGTGGATTATGATGGTCAAATGGTGGTTGTTGGTGGTCAAGGGTGGTGGTGTGGTGGTGATGGGGCTGAGTTTATCTCTGGAAATGGAAGAGAGAAGAGAGTGATAAGAGAGTTTGAGAGAATCTATGGACAAAAGTGAAAGAGTTTGCATGCATTTGGAGTGGTGAAGAGTAAAGAGATGATCATTGTCACATAAGGGCATGTGGGGGCTGCATGTGGCCGACCATGGGGGTCACAAATGGTCAAAAATCAGTTTAATTTTTGTCTATTAAGTTTTGTTTACGTACTGTGTTTGTTTTATTCGTTATTTTTGTTAAAACGTTAGATCACGTAACGTTATTTTGAGTCGTTTTAATTAACGATATATTTTGGGTAAATTTTCATTGAAGTATTATTAAAATACTTTATTTGGAGTTTTCAAATTAATTAATGACCTTCGTTTGGTTGCGGAATTCTATTCGCGCGTTTTCGTTGCGTTTGAGACGTTTTAGCCAAAACGTCTAAGTTTTTCATTTATTATTATATAAAAATGATAATATATAGTAAATAACTTTTAAAAATAGATTTAAGTTATTTATAGAAAGGTTTTCACCAACGTCATATAGTTTGTCAGACTCCGTCTGGTTGTTTCGTGTTATTACAAGTAATTACGTAAGCGTAATATAAAATAATTACGTAGGTGTATATACAAATAGTTACAAGTAATTACAAGTATTTAGCCTAAATCACATCTAAATACACGTATTTGGGGTTTTGGTTAAGTTTAAAAGTTAACCTAAATTGCCGGGTGTCACATTCTCCCCTGTTAGGAGAATTTAATCCTGAAATTTGCTCGTAGTCATAGTTTGTGTTGTATCTAGCGAAAGTGTGAGTAATTCTGACGTTTAACTAAGTCCACGAAAGGAAAGTTCATTTTTTTGATGCAAAGCATCCATTTGTATAAGTTTGGAGAATTATCTCACTGTACTATTAGTAGGACAAATATTCCTATATAGTCAGTCATAGTAAGGTCATTTACTATAAGGTTCGTAGTAGGAAAACATCCCTATGTGTTTCGTAGTAGGAAAACATTCTTATGTGGTTCGTAGTGAGTCTGAAGAGTTAATTGGATTAAATCCAATATAAATTACTGGAAATGCATTTCCTATATGTATAACCGTTAAGAGACCTGCAATTGGTCTAATGTAATGTAAAAGTCATTAGAAAACGTAAGTCGTATTCCCTAAGGTCTATGGAAGAATTTGCTTGCTAAGTTCATAGTGCAAGTTCTAAATCGGTTGGGTGTGATCGTGTAGTGGACTAAACTCGTCCAGTATCGAATAAGAGTGAAATAGTTAAGTTGTCAGGAAGTAGCGTACCCGAAAAAGAGTTATTGGTTCTGTCGGGCGTTGTTGTTCAGTTTCGGACAGTTGTTCTCAAAATGTCCAGTGTTTCCATAACTGAAACAAGTTTTCACTCTGCAATCTTTGGTTGAATGTCCATATTTTTTGCATTTGTCACATGGAGTGCCACAGGGTCCTTCGTGATGATTGTTGCATTCGGAGCAAAAAGGCTTGTTCCCTTTTTACAGCTTCTCTTCAGTTCCAGCAGCATACTGTAACACCCGCCAATTTAAGACTTTAATTAGTACCTAAACTACTTGAAATTACGGGTATTTAGTTTTATAATACCCTAAATAAAGGTAACATTATGGTGTGAATACGGGCACGCTTACGCGATCTAATTTAAATCGTACACTTATGAACCGGACAGGGTCCGACATTAATAAATGGACGTTGGTGACGAAACTTTATAACAAGGTGGACTTATCCAAACAAACGTGATTTACATTAATACATTATGACAATATATTCCAAGTATTTCTCATTGATAAAAACACCCTGTACACGACAAACACGCACGAAGCACGTGAGTCAAGCGAAAACAATTTAAATTAAAATTCTATAACTCATTATTTAGTGTTTTGATAAAACAATTCAGTTAAAATATATTGGATATATATACTTAAACATGAAACACGGAACGACATTTAAACAATCGCGGAATGTAACATAAAAATCTGAACAATGAATTCACGAGACCGAGACCCAAATGGTTCAGCCCAAACCCGCGGATCCAAGCCCCAACCCGACCCATGACCCACCTCCTTTTAAACTCCTTTTTCCTTCAATTCTTCCATTTTATTCACAAACACACACACACTTACATTTCCAAAAACCCTCTCTTTTCCATCCCCTTTTTTTTCTTCAAATCAGCAGCAACATCAACACCACCGTCATCAAAAATCGTTCATCATCATCATCAAGAGAAAGCACAAGAACCGCCATCATCTTCTACCTCACCTTCATCATCCCCACTTTTTATTCTTGGTATGAAACGCCTTAAAAATCGATGTAATTACTTAGAAAGATTTTATTTACATGCTAGAACGTTTACTCAACAAAGATTTGCCCAAAAATCGACTTGAAAATGCATTTTCATGAAAAAGTGTTCGAACAGCTCGTTCTGCGAACCGAGATCTGTTCGTCCTGCGAGGCGAACTCAATTGCGAACCGAAAACTGAACTCGCGAACCCAACTGCGAACCGAACCCACCTGCGGGTAGGCTTGCGAGTCGACCTACGAGTTGACTTGCGAGCCGACCTGCGAGTTGACTTACGAGTCGACCTGCGAGTGGACTTGCGAGTTGACCTGCGAGTTGACCTGCGAGTCGACTTGCGAACCGAACCTTGTGTTGCGAACTGAATTTAGTTCGCAGCCTACTGCCTTGCGAGCCGAACTCGGCTCGCACCGCGAACTCAATTCGCACCACTAATTCAGTCCATAACCCGACTTGACCAATTTTCCGAATTTAAATCCTAGATACGATTTTTAATAAAACGATATACATAATAATACCACTCTCGGATTATTTTTATAAACCGTCACCAACGGGCCATACTTGTTTTCAAAATACAAACGGTTTACTAAACAAACACTTGGACACGTCCTAGTTGAGTGGACAACTAGCATGGGTGATCTTTTAAGACACCAACCCGTTTACTTGTTTAATTACAACCTTGTGCGTTACGGACGCTAGAAGGTTGCAGGATTCTGAGAATCGATACACATACTTACAACCGCTTTACCTGGTTGATTACACATACGTATTTACTGGACTCAGGTGAGTCTCATAGCCCCACTTTTACTGTTTTACTGTTTTACTGTTTTACTTACGGGGTGAGATACATTGCTTATTTTTATGAACACGATTACTGAATTACATGTTTACCAAACGGAATTGAATGAGTTTTCTCACCATTTAATTGGGGAAGCCTCCTCATCATATATCGTTAGTTATGTACTTAAGCGCGAACACTAGTTAATGGATCCATTAGGGAAATGACCCTCCCCGCCCAGGGTAGTAGCGATACCACAAACCGTTCTGTACAAACGGGCGACTATTATTCGTTACTGATGCTTGCTCAATTTTCGAGCATGTCACGGGAGCAAATTTATTATTTACAGGTTAAGCTTCGATTATGAGCCTCATGGCAATGGTATAACTTACTTACTTTACATTGCGAGATTGCAAATAACTGATCTACGCCTACGGGCATTATTAATGAAATCTTGTGTTCAAACACTTATATTATTTACAAACCTGTGAGATTCACCAACATTCGTGTTGACCTTTTTAGCTTTGTGTCTCAGGTACACATACGGAGTAGGATTCCCTCAGGACCTAGCTAGAGTCGCATGATTTCTACTTTGCATTTAACGGAGATTCTTAACATTATCTTTTGTACTTATTATGATTATGTAATAGAATCTCCCGCTTTATACGCGGACTCTAGGGAACTTCATTTTGTAACCAGAAACACTATGTTTCAAACATTTTATGTATGGAAATGTAACTATTTACAAACGTTGCATATAGATGTCGTTTGCTTTACTGTTGTGCTGTGATATTTGATTAGTAGCGCCCCAAAGCTTGCTTCCGCTAAACTGTGATTTTGGGGGTGTTACAGATTGGTATCAGAGCCTAAGGTTATAGCGAACTAGGTTGCATTTAGTGGGCCTAGACTATGACCGTTAGGCAGTATTTCCTCATTAGGTATGACTGGTTCGGGAATTACCTCATACGACGTTAATTTAACATAGCCTGATCAACTATGTACAATTAAGGAAAGATGATGTGAAGCCTGAAAGGGGTCATGTTGAACTGGAATACACTAGTTAACTCTGACCACGAGAGG
Organism: Pseudognaphalium luteoalbum; assembly: GCA_963422505.1. Classification (NCBI taxonomy): domain Eukaryota; kingdom Viridiplantae; phylum Streptophyta; class Magnoliopsida; order Asterales; family Asteraceae; genus Pseudognaphalium; species Pseudognaphalium luteoalbum. Next base: position 115,445,463 of record OY730192.1, on the reverse strand, counting down.
AACGAGACTAAATACTACTTGCTACGCTGTTAGATTATTATAAGTACTGTGTATATAAGTGAATAGGGTTCACGCCTGTACTAACTCCTCGACTGTAAGAAGCACAATATGACCTACGACCACGGAAATCGGAAAACCAACATCCAGTTAGAACGACTCACTATATCGACAGCAAAAATCTAACACTTACCGACAACAGTAGTGACACCCACAGTATTGACACGCCCATGCGTTTATAGCAACGGCGACCCAACCAATCCCACGAAATCTTTCCAATATCTAAGAATAAAACTTCGTCATTCTTATGAACGAAACACCTAGTGCTAGCCAGGACTATAACCATGAGTTCATGTGCCATACGGACGGCACATTGGATGGTTTCGGGTTTCGAAGAGGTTACATTCCCTTGGATCATCTCTGGAAGACCCCAATTGTATCCTCAATACGTTTGGGTTTGGGGTCTACCATATAAGGGCAGAGAAGAGCTAGTTGGTGGAATCAGGTGGTGTAGCTGGTGATATCATTCCCTTGAACAGTGAGGTTCCAGAATTTCTCCTCGAGTTGTTGGAGTTGCTCACGACGACAATATTCTTCCCTCAAAAATTTTCTGAGATCTTCCTAGGGAAGTTGATAGGCGACATCAATTCTCTTAGTCTGGGCGTAAGAGTTCCAAAAAGTAAGTGCACCTTCAGAGAGAGTGTAACATCCTCTCCAGTGGTCTGGTAATTTTCTATTTAAATTTATTATTTAAATTTTATTAAATTATTTGATATTAATTGTCAATTGAGAAACTTAGGTAAATAGGTCTCAGGACTTATTGTGACTAGTGAAACAATAGTTGTTTTAATTTACTATAGTCAACAGTACAATAAAATAAGTTTCTCGCAAATATTATTTAGGTTCCAGACAATAGATTTGGAACGGGTATAAAATACCCAAATGGTGAAGTCGGTTTATTAAGGAGTTGACCTCCTTTTCTTTTTTCAAACCTTCCACTTTTAGTTACAAATACATTTCCATACCTTCAAGAAACTCAAAATTTAAATTACTCAAACACATAAACAATTACTTGAGATTGAAGCTGTGATTCTTTGTAAGCCTCTCATCATCATCATAATCAAGCATGTAAGTTTGATTTGTGTTAAGCTTATGAACTTTCATTGCTTAAAAAGTGAAATTGGTGAATTAATTGATGTCTTGAATTGTTGATGATGATTCCTGATGTGATATGATTATTATAAACTGATTATGTTGGTTAAATGAGTGAATCCATGTTCTTGAGCAATAAATTGAAGCTTCTAAATGGATTAAGTGGGTTTTATGAATTTGACATAAAAGTGGTATAATTTGATGCTGTTTAATGTTGTTAAAGTTAGCTAGTTACAACATAGTGTTTCTAAGATGCTAGAAATATTGCTTTGTTGATTTTGTACTTGCAAATTGGGAATTGAAGGATTAGAATTCGGGCTGAGTTATGCAGAAACTAAGTTGCAGGTTGTTGGGTTTCATGGCATAGCCGATAGGCTAAGTTTAGCCGATAGGCTAAGTTTAGCCTATAGGCTAAGTTAGTTCAAAATCATGACAGAACTTGCCCTTGAACAAAAAAAAACTTGGAATTAACTAGGAAAGCCGATAGGCTTCTTTTAGCCGATCGGCTAAGGTTAGTTACAGCCAAATGGCTATAAACAAAGTCAGAACCCAATCAGTTTGTGCCTTATATGTTCTTTTTCCATGTCTAGATAATTGGGTGATGATACTTGGATGTTATGTGTAATACCATGTATTTCAAAGATGAGGAACTCTCAAAAAAATGAAATAATTACTTGTATAATGTGTTCGTTTACATAAGTATTATTCGTTGATACCAAGTTATTAACTTGTGTGTTTTGTGGTATTTCAGATACCCCAAAGACTCAATGACTAGAAGCTGAGTGTGGAGACGACAGCGGTATCGCTGAGTGGATTTAGAACTCACCCTTCGATTTAGTTGTAACTGTTTGGTTGTAACAAGTATACGTAGATTGATTATACGATTGTTAATCTGCATTATTGATTATGAATCTACGTGATATGTGAATCTATGTGTATCAGATTATTGAGGTCAACGTGTAGTTGGACTTTTTGGTTATTATGTGAATTACACAGGTTTTGATTCATTTGTTGTGTTTGAGACTTGTGTATGAGTTTAATTACCAATAGTTATCGGTCTATTCTGTATTGGCCATACAGATTGACGTTAAGTGTTTTTTGGGAATCCCTGGGTATTATGATATCCCAAGAGCCACCGATCCTCATTGAAAAAAAGAATGTGTTTACTAGTATTTGCTGTAAACAGATTGTTATGCTAAGTTGATTTGTGTGTGATAAATTCATTCACTTAGCTTTGTGCTAATCCTTTACTTTAACTTCCTGCATATTTTGTTTACTATGTGGGTGGTCAGGAAGTGGATGCTTCGGCAGGGAAAGTTTGATGACTTGTAACTCTGATATGGTTTTGTATAAACCTTGTTTTTGTGATATATATATATATATAATACCCCGTCTTATGTAATTTTAAACAGACAGAATTTGGTGTGTTTTGAATATGTAAACTGTTTATGTATAATATTTAATATATAGTAATGAAATGTATTTTGTAATACGCTTCCGAATAAAATAATATAATATTGTTGTATAGAAAGAGGGGTGTTATAGAGAGTGCAAGTGGAGAACTTAACCTTGTTCTGCTTGGCGCAGTTGCAGATACGGAATACCGATTCCATCTTTTCTATAAATTGCATCAGGCCGATGGCTCATTCGGTGCCTGCGAAACTTAAAGGTTGGCAGTTCCTGAAGTCCTTGTATGTGCAGGGTTTGGTTACAAGAGGGTCGTTGGCTGCTCCTCCTGGATTTCCTTGGTTTGGATTGGGATTGTTTCTGGCTGCTTCTAAGGCCTCTTATTCCCTTTGATTGACAAGTTGTGCGATTTCCTCTGAGCTCATTTGATGTTTCGGTGTCATGATTCTAAAAGAAAGAGAGTATGAGGCATGATATCACGTAAAAAGTCACGTTTTTACTTCCGATATCTCTCTCTTCTGGAACAATACTTGGAAAATAGACTCAAATAATACGCAAATCAATGAAAATTTTCCAAAGAGATCAAAATGAAGATGCACGAGAAAAATCACGCAAACAGGCAGAAAACGAAGATTCCACGCACGATTAAAGATTCAAGGCATCCGAGACAAGATTTGAGACAAACTACTCACCACTGAGGTCCATCTTATCCAAGATTTTCGTTTTCAAAATACGAATCTAACAGAAGAAGAATCAACAAAAACGGATAAAGATGAAGATTCTACGTACGCCGGAAGATTCAAAGGATTCTTACAAGACATCTAAAGTTCAAAGACACATTTCAAGGATTTCTTTGCATCAAAGTCTTCATTTTTGAAAAGATAATCCAACGCAAAAAGAATTGACGCAAACAGACGCATAACGAAGAAGATACCTACGAAACAAGAAACGAGCGAACGGACAGCGAACCGGGGTGGGCGGACGCCAGCAGCCACCGCCGGCTGGCAGCTTGGCGCCGCCTACTGGTAGCCTGGCGCCGCCGGCTGGCTATTGGCATTCCCCTCCCCCTGTTTCCATCATTTCGCGTACTTGTCTGGTACATGTGCTAGCACTTTCCGCAACTTTAGGGTACACGTGCTACCACTTTTCGCGCCTTTAAGGTACATATGCCACCACTTTCCAGGAAAGGACCATCCCCCAAAAACATGCTAACATGCACCTTGGATGAATATCATGAACCGGATTTCAAGTATAAATAGAGGGCTCAAGCTTCATTTCAAGACACACCAAACACCTTACATCTTGGAAAACACACACATCATATTTTCTTTTCTTTGTAATATAGTTCTTCCTTTAGATTAGTTAGAATAGCTAATTAATTATCTAAAGAAAGATTTGTACGGAGGTGCTCCTAGGGGCATTTTAGCTATGAGTTATTGTACACCTTTCCAGGTTATAATCTATCTTCCATATTTAAAATGCTTGTTCTTTATGTTAATTATTTAAATATGTATGCTAAAATTGTCATGATTAACTAGATAACTCAATTGTCTGCTATGATAGTCATTTAGGAAGATTTAAATATGTAATTAAGTTGCATGTTATGAGATTGCAGATGGTTTATATTATAAATAGATGCAGGAATTAAATCTTTACTGTTTATCTGCCCAACTCATGTTGTGACTAAAACCGTATCCAAAAATGAACGTAGCAAACTCATAGGGTATAGGTCACTTGGTTATACTATGTTAGATTGATTCATTGAACTCGGCATGGCCGTTGTTCTCTAGACTAAAACAGATCTAAGAGACACGGAATATGGGAATAGAGGTAGATTAAGATTAAATTCGTATAGATGATATTTTTTAGACAACTTTCAGAATATCCTCGACTTAGATAATACTTTTGTATGGGTATATGGAACTATTGTTTTGATCGTCTTATTGCGTGTTCTTGTTTGATTGTGGCCTTAATTATCGTGAAATAATATGACGGCCCCTATTCAACTGTTCTTTGATATAGTACTGGAAACGCTTACGGTGAAGTACAAATGTATGGCAGTTGAGAACGACCGAAGGTAGTTATATTATGAATCGAATAACAAAGGTATTAAATAGGTTTCTATTTGTAGCATAAAGCATCTCTGTTTTCTATCATACTTGAGTAATATCGATAACTCATACGAATAAGTGATGACGTATTATCCGGCCACCTAGACCAGTTATTCCAACCTATTCCGGCGAGGGTAAACCCCATTCATAAGATTATTTATTCAAAAAACTATGCCATGATTCGGACATCTCTGATGACCGACATTGGGGAATAGGATTCGAGATTAACTGTCGGATAACACAGACATACATTTGAGAGAACTTTCGGTGTATGCTTTAATATATTCTGCTACCCACGTGATATTCTATTTGCCTGATTGTGGACACCTCTGCATTAGCCTGATAGAAGGATTGTAGTAATAGCTAACATTAACTTACAAACTTATCCTCATTAGAACTCTTAATATTTAACATCACCTAAACCACTTCATAGTAGACAATCGCTTTAATTGCTGAACGCCCGAAGTTAACTCCACTTTTAGTTTAACTTAGTTTAGTTTCATTTAGGATAGAAAACCCAAACCAAAACCAACCCTCATATCCCTAGCTAGATACATAAAAGTTTCTAAATCCCTTAGCTTCAATTCATCGCGCTTTGAAGAACGACCCTAGGTCATACTTATCCTTTGCTAACCCTTAGAAATAATAGTACCCCTAGGCCTCAGCCTTATAAATTGAAAACCCATTGTTGCCTCGCGTCAATATTAGAAATTTCAACGACCGGTATGGCAGACAACAAGTTTTTGGCACTGATGCAGGGGAGCGTAGGCGACCGATTTTAGGAGTTTAGCAACTTTAGTGTTTAACGATCCCTTTGAGAGATCAACATCAGTAAAAAGTTACATTTTTACCTTTAGGATTAGCTTAGTTTTAGTTTGCCCAATTTTGACTAGTCATGTCAACACCCTATTTTGATAGGACCAACCCCCCACCAAATGGATCTTTAACTCAACTTTTGGATATTTCTTCACCTATAAACCACTTACCTTCCTCAAAACAACTTTTATCAGATTTTATGCTTGAACAAACCATTATAAACAAAAGAGCAACTGAATTTCAAGATAACATTGATGCCATGATAAAAATTTCAGACAAATTGATTTCTAATATGGAATCTATTTTGAAAAACTTAAATTTTATTGAGGAAAGTACGTCGGTAATCACTATTAGCACCACTCATCCACCAAGTGATGATGTGTTAATCGTTACTAGAGGAGGAAAAGTAACTAAAGTTGATCCACCACCACCAGATAACACCCCCGAGGACCCTTCTTTGCTCACACCTACACCTACTGAAATGTGTCAATTGACATCTCTATCACAAAACCTAACCCATTACAGCCAAACCTCCAGATAATGTACCTCGAACAAGGATACCTTATCCTGGTAGACTTAAAAAGGAAAAAGAAGAAGCTCAATTCAAAAAATATCTGAAAATATTTAAAATCCTACACTTAAATGTTAGATTATTAGATGCTTTAGTAGAATTCCCTCGTGTGCCAAATTCTTTAAAGAACTCCTTTCAAACAAAGAAAAACTTAGGCAAATAGTTTGTATACCCTTGGATGTTGAATGTTCTCTTATTGTACAACATGGTCCCCCACCTAAATTAGGCGATACTGGACGCTTAACTATACCCTGTTTTCTCTAGGATATCCAAATTAGTAATGCCTTATCAGACCTATGTGCTAGTGTTAATCTTATGCCTTATTCTCTCTATAAGAAATTAGGATTAAATGACCTATTACCGACTTGAATGACCATCCAATTAGCTGACATATCAGTTAAACTCCCTCGAGGATATGCTGAAGATCTCATGGTCAAAGTCGATAAGCTCGTTTTTCCAGTAGACTTCGTTGTCATGAACATTGAGGAAGACACCCATATCCCGCTCATCCTTGGCAGACCTTTCCTAAATACTGCCAAGGCCGTAATTGACGTTAACGAAAAATCTTTAAAATTGAGAGTTAGGAAAGAGGAGGTCACCTTTAACGTCGATCGATTAATGAAGCAACCTTTGGAAGAGGACCTTGGTTTGTGTGATACCATGCAGGATATTTTTGATAAACATCTCCACGAAGTACTAGCATTATCCAGCCAGGATCCGATACCCAACACCATAATCACCGTTTGGAAGCTATATAATGAGGACCCTCGGCTACATTCAGCAATCACTTCACCAACAACATCTGATGAACTGCTATTTTCCCTATTTGAAAAGAAATTTCCTCGCACCGATGGAAAAACAATCGATGTTCCATTAGGATGCGGTACACCACTACCATGGCTGAAAAGAGATAAAACCGTACTCAACACATTAAACCCACTCCCTTCAATTAAATAAATCCTAGATTCACTAAAGGGAATGAGTGTTGAGCCACCATCATTTGAACCACAATTAGTCAACCAACCCGTACCGCTACCATTTCCAAACCCCTAAATCACCATAAACCAATCTGCATCCGCTCAATTTCAAGAATTCAAGTTCACTGACGACGGAAAGATCATTCTTTCTAGAAATTATGAAGTTTCCTCATCATCAGTCAACATATACAAACAAAAAGCTGATTAATTCTCAAATAAAACCGAGTTGGTTGAAATAGCAAAAATCTCCACATCTGAACCCGAGATAGACGATGCGCCATTCCAAGCTGAATAAGAGAAGCTAAATAGAGACGAGATAGCTAGAATGAATCCATCTATTGAAGAACCGCCAAACCTTGAATTAAACGAATTACCACCCCACCTCGAATACACTTTCCTCCAAGGAACATCACAACTCCCAGTGATAATATCAAAAGAATTAAAACTCAAGGAGAAAACTCAACTCATCGATGTTTTGAAATCACACAAAAAGGCGATTGCATGGAAAATTTCTGATATACAAGGAATTAGTCCCAACTATTCCACGCACAAGATCCTCATGGAGAACGATTTCAAACCGTCAATGCAAAGGCAGAGAAGGGTAAATCCTAAGATTCGGGACGTGGTTAAGCAAGAGGTTATCAAACTCTTTGATGCTAGATTGATTTACCCAATATTTGACTCACCCTGGGTTAGCCCTGTTCAAGTCGTCCCAAAGAAAGGAGGAATGACGGTCATTACGAACGAAGATAATGAGCTTATACCAACTCAAACAGTCACCGGTTGGAAGGTTTGTATTGATTACCGGAAGTTAAATGAAGCAACTCGCAAGGATCACTTCCCGCTTCCGTTTGTTGACCAAATGCTCGAAAGATTATCAGGGAATGAATTCTATTGTTTCCTTGATAGTTTCTCTGGGTATTTCCAAATCCCGCTCGATCCAAAGGACCAGGAGAAAACAACGTTCACATGCCCATACGGAACATTTGCATACCGATGAATGCCATTTGGATTATGTAACACACCTGCAACATTTCAAAGATGCATGGTTGAAATTTCCATGACATGATTGAACAATGCATGGAAGTATTTATGGACGACTTCTCGGTCTTTGGAGACTCTTTCGCATCATGTCTATCAAACCTAGACAGAATGCTCGCCAAGTGTGAAGAATCGAATCTCGTTTTGAATTGGGAAAATTGTCACTTTATGGTGAAGGAAGGAATAGTTTTAGGACATCGGATATCAAAGTCAAGAATCGTAGTAGACAAAGCAAAAGTCGAAACCATTGCAAAACTTCCACCGCCAACCAACGTTAAGACCATTCGGAGCTTTCTTGGACACGATGGATTCTACCGCCATTTTATCAAGGACTTCTCCAAGATTTCTCGACCAATCATCTAACTTTTAAGAAAAGACGTCAAGTTTGTGTTTGATGAGAACCGTATGAAAGCTTTCAACTACCTAAAAAACGAGCTAACCAACGCACCAATCATGGTCGCTCCAGATTGTAGTCTACCATTTGAGATCATGTGCGATGCTATCGATTTCGTAGTTGGGGCAGTTCTAGGGCAAAGGAAGGATAATAACTTTCAACCAATCTACTATGCCAGCAAAACACTTACAGACGCTCAAGAAAACTACACAACCACTGAAAAGGAGCTTCTGGATGTAGTGTTTGCTTTTGACAAATTTCGATCCTACCTAATACTATCCAAGATGGTAGTATACACAGATCACTAAACTCTAAAACACCTCTTCAAAAAGCAAGACGTAAAACCCAGATTGTTACAATGGATTCTACTCTTACAAAAATTCAACATCGAGATTAAAGATAAGAAGGGAGCAGAAAATGTCACCGCAAATCATTTAAGCTGACATGAAAATCCGTCAATGAAACAACTTGTAGAAAGAGATATAAAAGTTCAATTTCCAGAAGAGCAGTTAATGAGTTTGGGAAAGCAAATGCAAGGTTCATGATGTGCGAAAAGTATAATCAATTAAAATAACAAGTTTTAAATAAAGGAAATACTAAATAATACTACCACACAATACAGGCAAGAATAACCCGTTCGTATAATATAGCTTTATAAGTAAGTCCATGTATCGAACACAGGGAAAGCTGAATTATTAATTTAACCACAAATAATATTTACAATTAATTACAATTAATGTCACAGATAAAGGATCCAATGTACAAATAATATTACAAATAAGAGGGGTTACGTTTTAGTTCCATGCGAACAAATTAAATATCTACCTTGATATCGAACTATGATATACAAGACAATTTAAAGTAATTAAAGAATTATTTAAGCTGAATAAGGTAGATAGAATATATATTTTATCTAGATTAGTTATGTTGTATTCAAATTCTCCTATATGTTTATCTTTGTCAGCTAATAGATCTACGTTGAAATATAAAAGTAGATTAAGGCCTTGGTCCAGCTTAATATCCTAGGATTAAGCTCTTCAATGTAAATTAAGGTTAACTAACTTCAAGTTCTCGAATATTATTATCTAATCAATTATAGTTTAATCCAGTAATGACTATAACCTATCACCAAGTTCTCGTTTATCTAGGTATAAACAAAAGTTAAACCTAAATTATCAAGTCAATCCACGCAAGAGTTCTCTATATAGCATGAATATCATAATCATATAATCAATATAGATATAACATTAATAAGATTCACATAATCATTTAACATAAACATATACTCAAATAATCATACAAACATCATTCATCTAAACAAATATGTTAAAGAAATTATCAATAATCATTGATAATATAAACAAGATTCTAAATACTAGTAAACAACCATTTATCAAGTAAAAGGACTTAGAATACACTTCAAAGATATTGAATTACCCTTCGTTAGGTTTTAAAGTCTTCAATCCCTAGCCTCCTTGCCTCCAAATTCGACCTAAAGTCGTTCTATAACCCTTACAATCGACTTTTACCTTTAAAATTCGTATCTGGTATGATTTTTGGTGTATTTTCGTATGCAGATCTTAGCCTCTATTTATAATATTGCTGGGCCGACCTCCCAACCGCCGGTTGGTATTATATCCGAACCGCCGGTTGGTTGTTTCTCGTACCCACCAAGAAAAAGTCTGCCACCTCTCCTTGCTTTTGGTTTCTCGAATCTTCACCAAATATCCATATGTACCTTTGGCATTATAACTTGTAACTTGGACTATGATCTTTGACTTTTGCTTAAGAGTTCGACTTAATCTTTGACTTTTGCTTAAGAGTTCGACTTAACTTGGATTGTGCCCCACTTCTGCGCCATCTTGTTTTTGCCGTTCAACATTGTTACGTGGTCTCATGGTGACTTGTCCTTTCTTTTCCTACGCCATCAACAATATCAAGACATCACCATAATTATTTATTATTTATAATTACTATTACTATATATATTATTATTCTAATCTTTATTACTAATATTAACTTATGCAGATAAGTGTAAAAACAGATTAATGATTGTGTTTCAACTGGTTTGGAGGCATTAGCTGTAATTATCGAAATTTAAGGAATGTAAAAGGTCACGTCTAATTTAAATTTTTCGCCTAATTTTGGCTCTAAGATTTTAAGCTACTATTAACGTAATATTATCATAATATTAATAATATTACTTTTATTATTATATTATAAGATATATGATACGTAATATACATATATATCATATATATTTAATATTATATAATATTATTATTATTTAGACCGAATAATTATTTGATCGAACTCATAAACTCCAATAAATATTCAATCTAATTATTTTTGCTCAATCCATTTAACTTTTCGAACTTAAATATTCGCAAATTTTATTTATTTTCTTCACTCCTTTAACCACTTTTTCTCAACTATATATAGGTCAAATTATCTTTTATATAATAATTACTTAATTTACTCTATTTTAAGATCATTTTCGTTCCTTTTCTATTTTAAGCTCTATTTTTATCTATATTATAAATATAAAGAAAATAATTATATTTTATTAAGTAATTGTAATAAAAGTATATAGAAATAGGGGTATAATAGTATATAAATATTGTACTTATTTGATGTTATCAGTTCATAATTCATCGACAATCCTTGGTTCGCAAACATTGTCAATTTCATAGTTGGAGGAATCACAAGAAAAGGGATGCCATCATCGCGAAGACAGAAATTCTTCCGCAACGTCAAGCATTACTTTTGGGATGATCCATACTTGTTCAAGGTCTGTCCCGACCAGATTATAAGAAGATGTGTCAATGGGAAAGAAGCCGAACACATCCTCCACCAAAGCAATCACGAACCCAAAGGAGGACATCATGCAGCTAATTTGACAGCTAAGAAAGTTTACGACTCAGGATTCTACTGGCCCACCATTTTCAGAGACGTACAAGACTTGGTGAAACGTTGCGATACTTGTCAAAGGTTTGAAAATATTACAACGCGTAACGAAATTCCGTTGATGAATATCCAAGCATGTGAGATATTTGACATATGGGGATTGGACTTCATGGGACCCTTTCCAAAATCTTATGGAAAGGAATACATTCTAGTAGATGTCGATTATGTATCCAGATGGGCAGAAGCTGAAGCTTTTCCGACAAGTGACTCAAGAATTGTAATCAACTTCTTAAAATAGCTATTCTGTGGTTTGGAAATCTGCGAGCGATCATCAGCGATCAAAGAAATACTAAATAATACTTTATCACACAATTCAGGCAAGAAGAACATGTTCGTATAATATAGCTTCTACAAGTAAGTCCAGGTATCGAACACAGGGAACGTGTTTATTGAAATAATTAATTTGTTCCACAAATAATATTACAATTAAAATTAATTACATATAATATTACAGATCAGGGGGTACGTTTTAATTCCATATGAATATATATTTATATTTACTTTTGATATCGAACTAGGATATACAAGACAATTAAAGTATTAAAGAATTATTTAAGATAAATAAGGTAGATAGAAGATATATTTTATCTAAACTAGCTAAGTTGTATTCAAATTCTCCTATACGTTTATCTTTGTCAGCTAATTGATCTATGTTGAAATATAAAAGTAGATAAAGGCCTTGGTCCAGCTCAATATCCTAGGATTAAGCTCTTCAACGTATATTAAGGTTAACTAACTTTGAGGTCTCGAATGTTATTATCTAATCAATTATAGTTTAATCCGGTAATGGCTATAACCTATCACCAAGTTCTCATATATTTAGGTATAATCAAAACATAAACCTAAATTATTAAGTCAATTCACACAAGAGTTCTCTATATAGCATGAATATCATAATCATATAATCAATATAGACATAACCTTAATAACATTCACATAATCAATTAATATAAACATATACTCAAATAATCATACAAACATCATTCATCTAAATAAATATGTTAAAGAAATAATCAATAATTATTAATAATATAAACAAGATTCTAAATACAAATAAATAGTCATTTATCAAGTAAAAGGACTTTGAATATAAACCAAAGATATTGAATTACCCTTCGCTAGGTTTGAAGGTCTTCAATCCCTAGCCTCCTAGCCGACAAATTCGACTTAGAGTCGTTCTTTAACCCTAATAACCGACTTTTACCTCTAAAATTCGTATATCCTTAACCAAAACCGTGACCTCTATTTATACTTTTTAGAACCGCCAGTCCAATCGCCGGTTGGATATCTTGAACGCCGGTTGGAGGCTTGCTCGCCAAGCCAACTTTCGCATCTGGTAACCAACATAACATTATAATATTCAACCACCGGTTGAGTAGTCCAACCGCTTGTTGAGCTTCACATCTGATGGGGTTCCGATCGTCACAAACGTGAGTGATCACAACGCCTATCGATGGGTGTTTTAAATTTGTAAATGTTGGGGTCTAAGTGTGACTTATTACTACTGAACCGAAGGCTAGTAGATGTTAAGTATGACCAAGAGTCGTTCTTAAAGAGAAACTGAATTGAAACGGAGGTGATCCAATCAATCGTTACTTTCTAGTACAGGTTTTTATAAAAGTGCGTTCGGGGTTTTGGTTCAGTTAACTAAATAAACTAAATAAAGCGAATAAAAGATAAAAATAAATCAGATGATGGAAAGTAGTGTTTGTTGTGATTTCATTAGCTTATAATATGGGACGATGACTTTTCAGAGAAAATGTTTATCTAAATCGGGAATGTTTACTAGATTCGATAGCTTATGGTATAACCCATAGATTCCTTATATGTCGGTTATCAACTGATATGTCACGAGGAACTATGGTATCATGATTCTGATCAGACAGACAATGCTCAACTCTCCACAAGTCCTTAACAAGTTTAACCGTTCTTAATACCACAAGGACTACAAATCCGGCAAATAACTAAGTTAGAAAATATGTTTGGACTTATTTGATTAATTCCCATTAGTGAAACTCAAGCATGGTAAGCGAGGGAAGTGTTTAGGTTTCTTGCGTACCTTACTTTAGGTTTCATGGTTTAAGGACATATATCATTTTAAATTGGATTTTAAAGTTGCCTTTCTCAATACAATTAACAAATCCCTAAGTTTTCATGAATGGTTATTTAGCCTATAGCCTACTACTCTAATCTACTCTAATTAAAATGCTGGCGGCTTTTGCATAAAGTTAAACCCAGACCATATCGGAAAATACTGCGGTAATTCACAACGTATTTAATCATTAACCGACGTTTCCGTTGTGAATTTAATTTCTTCATAATGTTTTCATGATAAGTACATTGTGATTAGAAGTGTACTATACTCATGGCAATTCCACGTAATCACATTGCATTTTATGATGATTGCATGACGTTACAATTAAACCGTAGTTTTGACACAGATAACTATTAACCAAGTATTAAGGTTCGCGACTCCTCTTTACAAGGTGATAATCACGTTTGTTAATCGAAAGGCGAATATAAGTTTTGTGTTTAAAATCACAAGATAAGTCTGTTCATAAAGTTTCCATATTTATAATGTCGATCCATAATACAACTACCTTCGGTTGTTTACCAACTTCCATACATTTGTACTCCGCTTAACAGCGTTTCCAGTACTATATCAGGTAAACAGTTGAATAGGGGCCGTCATATTACTTCACGACATATTTAAGATCATTCCAAAATTATTTATGCTAACTACATCACAACAAATACAATAGTAATCTACTCGCTAATCATGGCACAAACTATCTATAGCATAATTAAAGTATACATATTTAATTAAGATAGATAAGTATAGAAATAACTGATATAAATGTGCGAGAAGTAATAGACTTGAATTAATAAGAGTAAATCCAAGCTTACACCAAAGATTACAAACTCGTTCCTTGCTTTCGTTCTACTCTAAACAAGTTTCCTAAATTAGCCCAATAGAATGAGAAGTATATCTAACAAATTATGAAAGAAATAACAAAGTGAGAGGTAAGGTGCAAGATGGAAATAAGAGTGTATAAGGTGTGTCTTTTTTGGTATGTTGAAATGAGCCATGGAGCCTCCTTTTTATAGGAGAAAATGGGTGCATTTTTGCAATTTGGGGCATATGTTAGCAAAAGGTGGAAAAGTTGCTAGCACATGTACCCTAAAGCGCGTAAAGGTCTAGCACGTGTACCCTAGAGTTGCGAAAAAGGCCTAGCACATGTGCCCTACGAGTACGAGCGAGGTCGAAAAATTGGACGGGGGACGGGGGCCAGGCAGCCGGCGCCGCCACCATGGCAGCCTGCGGCGGCTGGCAGGTTGCAGCCCCGGTTCGCCGTCTTTCACTTCGTTTCTTGATTCGTGCGTATCTTCTTCGTTATGCTTCCCTTTTCGTCGATTCTTTTTGCATTGGATTCGTTTTCAAAAATGAAGATTTTGATGAAAATAAATTCCAAAAATATGTCTCTGATCTTTGGATGTTTCGTACGAATCATTTGAATCTTCCGGCATAGGTAGAATCTTCATTCTTCATCCGTTTTTGATGATTCTTCTTCTGTTAGATTTGTAATTTGTAAACGAATATCTTGGATAAGAGAAATCTTAGTGATGGGAACTTTTTCCTTTAAATCTTGTCTCGATGTCTTCAATCTTCAAACGTGTGTAGAATCTTTGTTTTTCGTCCGTTTTGCTTGATTTTTCTCATGCAACTCTATTTTGACATTCTTGGAAAAGTTTCATTGATTTGAACATTATCTGAGTTTATTTTCCAAGTATTTTTCTAGAATGAGAGAGATATCGGTAGTAAAAACGTGTCTTTTTGCGCGATATCAAGTATCCCACACTTAGAACTTTGCTTGTCCTCAAGCAAACTCGAATTTCAAGCATGGTTAGAAATAAGTGGATAATGAAATATTTTGAGGTGGAACTTTTTACTGTGGGGGTTTTGGAAAAATAAAATATTTGTGCTTTTGAAAAAGTGGCGTTGTAATCTTTGGAGCATACTTTTGATCTTTGATCTTGGATACATGACTAAGAAATCCACTCATGGTGGTCACTCCAATCACACAAAGTGTTTAGGGTTTCCTATTCTAATTTTATCAATCACTCAGAACGCCAATCATGTATCATTTATCATCATAGGCTTGATCAAGAATCAAATCGTTACCTTTTAAGTGAGTGCGAAGTCGATCTAGCCACAATCATTCTAGGAGAAGTGATGTAGGGTTTTTGGAGTGGAGTGTTGGTGATATGAGAGGGGGTTGTGTTGGTTTTTCATAGGTTTATGTATATTTTTTTGTGAAGAGGAAAGCTGGAATTTTTGGGAGGATTGACGCTATTTTCTCATGCTTTTTGGTAGGAGTCTTTTTTTTTTATTTGACTTTCTTTTCTTCGAATTCTTTTCTTTTGATTTTTTTTTCGACGTCATATCCTTGTAACTTCTCTTCTTTCATCTTTGGAACTTTCTATGAAGTTTCAGGGATGCTTCTGAGAGGGTATGGATAACGTATTTTCATTTTGGGGTGTATGGATGGGTTTAAGAATGATGTGATTCGATCTCCTTTTCATTCACCAATTCGGATTCGAAATGCATAATAGGAGCAAGTTCTGATTCTAAACGCATACATCAGCACACTCAAGAATCGAAAAAGTGAAGCATTAAAAATGAATGCTTTATATGGCTCAAGATACCTCACGAATCGAAAGTTGATTTGTTGTGTGCCTAGTCATGCGATGCTCTTCATGGGATTACTAGACTAATTTTTCAAAGGAATTTATATTTTATTTATCATTCTCCCCCAAAGTAAATCATTCTTTGTCTAAAGGAATTTATATTTCATTTTCAATTTTGAAAAATTTTGTTTACTTATTGGAGAAGGATGGTCTAAAGAGCAATGAGCTTAGAATCAAGCATATACCATTATCCATTTTACAGTAGTGTAACTACTGCTATCCCACACTTAAAGGAACATCATCCTTGATGTTATTTTAACCTCTGACTTGGGTAAAATCCCACACTTAAGAATTGAAATATCTAAGAAGTATTCTTTTAGCAGTGTGTGTTGGGTTTGAATCCCACACTTAATGATAAACATAGTGGATATGGTATATTTGTAACAAAGGAAAAAGATTGGTAAAGAGGTACTCCCCAGTGGATGCAGTTTTCCTTGGTACGTGCATGCTGAACTTTGTATTGCTGGGTTCACTCTTGATCAAGTCCTTTTTTGATTGGTCTTGTAGGTGTGAACACGTCGGATATAAGATATGTTAGATGTGACAACTTCCTTGAAGGAGGAGGTATTCTTTGCATATCCGAGTGTGAAAGATAGTCGGAGATTTCATCACTTCTTGGAAAGTAAAATTTGCAGAAATTTAAAACACGGGTTACCTCCCGAGAAGCGCTCTTTAAAAGTCGAGAGCTCGACTTAGTCCTTTTCTTCATATGATGATGTTGGATGCGTCCCAGGTGCTGGAGTTGTTACCGTGGCTCCTAGGTGAGCTGTAACATGGAGGAAAGTACTGAAGAAATTGCTCTATCATGTCAGCAATCAGGGTTGGTTAATTGGTGGATTCTATCCTGAAGCTTTTGAAGTGATCAGTGGCTAGTCGATCGAGGATTGCCATCCCGTAGCTAATGTATCTAACTGACCGTGTGACTGGTCCATTAGGGTCAACTCATGTGCAGGTGTGAGTTTGAACAATCTCACGCTGGGGGTGGTTTCGGCCTATTTAAGAGATAAGGGCCATGAACTGAATTTTCACTTCTTCAAAGTCACTAGCCAAAGGGTCTCCTTCAAAGAATCTGGTTGCTTGGCATACTTGTCTGATGAGTTGATTTTGCTCACAGTTGAAGGGGAAGTCCAAGTTCGTGAAAACATAGATTAGCTTGCTGAATATTTCACTGTATCCGTTGCGATAGACATCGAGCTCCACATCTTTTTCAGTATACATTCCGCGTAGTTGTGTCGTCACATATGTTGCTAAGTTGATTTGCGACAAGTGCATAATGAATCTTGGTACTTCACGAACTTCTTCATATACTGAGTCATTTAGTTCATCAATTATCAACTCAACATGATGACCAATAGTGGAATGAATGACGATCCTGAAATTTTCTGAAG
Organism: Pseudognaphalium luteoalbum; assembly: GCA_963422505.1. Taxonomy (NCBI): domain Eukaryota; kingdom Viridiplantae; phylum Streptophyta; class Magnoliopsida; order Asterales; family Asteraceae; genus Pseudognaphalium; species Pseudognaphalium luteoalbum. The sequence goes on along the minus strand of OY730192.1, from coordinate 115,427,893 downwards.
CTATGAGATGTTCTCCGGTTTTGATGAGATCTAGAAGGGTTCTAAGATCTCCCACCATTCTGAGATTGGCATAATTCCACGGGTTTCCAGTAGCTCTTTCCAGATGGGTTATCATTGATGCTAGTGTAGCCTTCTGACTTGATGAGTAGGGGAAAGCTGATCCGGCTTGGGCACAATATACTTTTTGGTATATTTGCCTCTGGTTGCTGCAGAACTCGATTTCTCCCATCGGGTAGTGGGGTCTTTCTGGCTATTGAGCCTCTCTTGTGTTTTGAGCTTAAAGGGAATCTGATAGTTCTTGGATATATCTGCGTAGAGCACGAGGTTCTTGCGATCAATAATTGGCAAGGTATGAATCGTATTCTCGGTCGATTTCCTTTATCAGGTGCCTTTGAGCGGTGGTGTAGTCATTGGTTGATTCTCTAATAGCTTATACGATGATGCGAACATCGTCATTTTCATCAATCAAGTCAATCATCTCTTGGTGAGTATCTAAGAGGGGGATTTCCAATATCTCAGTTCTGGAGATAGGAGAACTTGCTGGAGCAGGGGGAATAGAGCGTTCGTCGAGAGTGACGTCGATACAATCGTCATCATACTCGATTTCTTTTTCAGAATCTTCATCACGGGAATCTGGAAATTGGTGGAATTCTTCATATGAGGGTGCGTTATTGAAAGGTTTGGAACTATCGACTTCAATGGTCCTGACTTCCGTGGCTGAATCGTTTGACTTGCGATTCGTTTGACTTGCTTTATATGCAGCGATTTTTTGTAAGAGCTTGTCATATATTTCTGAGTGTCTTGAGGATCGGAACACTTCCTCAATTGCATCTATATCTCGGAGTCAGGTTCAGGTGAATGGTTTCGAAGGGTCGAGATACGGGTCGAGCATGTTTTCCATTCTTCTTAGATGAACAGATTTGAAGGATTGACTGATGGATTCATAATCAAAAGATTCGTTCAATGAATTGTTTTCTTTGGAGCACTGTATCCTTTTGACTTTAGCTATTTGGGGCGAATCAATCTAATCTTCATCTTCCTCCATTTCTTCAGATCTTTCTTCTTTGCTCTCTTCATCCATTTCCTCTTCCTCTTCTTCAGGTTCTTCTTCTTCCTCAGCGGGTTTTTCCTCTTCTTCAGATTCCACGTCTTCCTCTGCAGGTTGATACTCCTCTTCCTCTTCTGGGTCAGTTTCAGTGTCAGAGATGAAGGCTGATGATCGGGTGAAAGGTTGTTCTTCTTTGGGCTCTGATTCATCATCATAAGTAATTATGCCTGTTGATATAACATAACATTATTCTTGTTCTGGAGTGTACTCGGGTTGGTCGATCTTGTAAGTGATGCTTTCGCCATGCAAGCGTAGGACAATCATGTGGTTATACACATCAATCACTGCTCGGGCAGTATTCATGAATGGTCTTCCAAGGATAATCGGGATGTTTATGTCCTCGTGGATGTCAATTACCACAAAATCCGTAGGAAAGAAGAATTTGTTAACTTTAACTAAGACATTTTTAGCTATTCCTTTTGGGTATCTAATGGATTGGTCAGCTAGCTGGACAATCATCTTAGTGGGTTTCAAATTTTCAAGTTCTAGCCTCTTAAACAGGGAGTAGGGCATGAGGTTAATGCTAGCTCCTAGGTCGGCTGAGGCACTTATATCTCCGGATTGGTAAATAGAACAAGGGAGTGTAAATCTACCAGTGTCTCCTAGTTTTTCAGGAAGGCTATTTTTAAGTAGGGCTGAGCTTTCAGGACTAATAGGAATATTGTTTACTTCGGGCAGTTTATCCTTAGTGGATAGCAATTTTCTGATGTATTTATTACGACAGGGAACTCTAGACATAGTATGGAGGAATTTTCTGTCTAACTTAAAAGATGATAATTTCTTAGGTTGGACTTTAATTCTAGCGGGGTAAGGGATTCTAACTTCCTTGTTCATGGTCGGGGTGGTTTCCATAGCTGGTATCTTGATCTCTGGTTCTTCCTTGACTGGGACAGCAGCAGGGGATGGAGTTGCTGCTTCCTTGGTGGTGGTAACTTGTTTTGCCTCAACATGTGGGTTGTGAACCGTGTTGCTAGGTAAACTTCCTCTGGGTCTATTCTCAAGACATTGTGCCAATTGTCCAATTTGAGCTTCCAAGTTCTTCAGTATGGCTAACTAATTTCTCATGAAGAGATCGGCTTAATCTTGCCTAGTGGATGTCTTTTGGTTGAGTATGTGTTGGCCTTGCATGAACTGAGTAAAGGCGTCGTCTGAACTTGAAGTTAGGGCATTTGTCTTGTTGGGTTGTTCAGTGGTTTGGTTTGTGTCAGAAGTGGGTCCAGGAAGTACGAGGGGTTGGTTGTAGGCAAGTTGTTGTTGTTGTGGGTAAGGTGGGCATCTAGATGGGTATCGGGGTTGGAAAGGTTGGTTGTTTCTTTGTGGGAATGGAGGTCCTCTAGGTTGGTTGTTGTTTTGGTTGAAACCGGGTGGAAAATTATATGGTTGAGCGGGATATTGAGCATAGTAAATGGTGCCATCTGTCTCTTCATATTCAACTTGATATTCACCGGGTGGTTGCGAGTTGGTGCAATTTTGATAGGCTTGCACTTGGTGTACTTGGTGTTGTTGCTTCTTGAGTTCTCCGAACTGTTTGACAAGTGTGTCCATCTTCTCCATTAATACCTTAATTGCTTTGACTGGAATTGGATTCGATGCAGCGAGAGGTGCTGAAGATGTTGAGTGATCTCCAGAGTTCCAATCATGGTGATGCATTGTCATGTTTTCTATAAGGTTCCATCCTTCTTCGTCCATCTTCGTCATAAAGCTTCCTTGTGCGACAGTGTCGAGGGTGGTTCGGTAGTTAGGGTCTAAACCATTATAGAAGGTACACAATTGTGCAGATTTATCGAGTCGGTGATTGGGGCATTTCTTCAGTGCTCCTTTGAATCGTTCCCATGTGGTGTATAATGACTCATCAAAGCTTGGTGAAAGTTCATGATGTCATTTCGGAGTTTGGTTTGTTTAGAGGGTGGAAAGTACTTGGTTTGAAACTTTTTCGCCATCACTGTCCATGAAGGGATAGAGTCGGTTTCTAAACCGTCAAACATGTTTGCGCATGATGTGTGAGCGAATAAGGGAAGATATACAAGTGAATTGTACCTTGGATAACTTTATTTTGCTTGTAGGAGTTTGAAAGAGATATGAACTTGTCGAGGTGAGAGTTTAGATCATCACTTGGTAATCCATGGAATTGACAGTGGTTTTGGATTAATTGGATGATGTGGTGTTTAAGCTCGAATGATTGTCCTGGGGTTACTGGGTAGAGAATTGGGCCTCCTCTTCCTTCAATACAGGGCTTACTGTTGTCAGCAAGAGTGATGCGATCAGCCATTGCTTGTCTAAACGCAGATTGCTTCTTTTCTCGTCGAATAGTACGTATTATAAGTTCTAGATCAGGAAAGTTAAAAAGCGGTGCAGATCTAGGGAACAGGTCATACACTAAAGAAAAATAGACAATAAAGAAAATATATTTTTTTATAAGGTTTTATCCTAAGGGTATACTAGAAAATAGGATTGGTTGGGCCTCTGTATCGGACAATTAGTCTCCCCGGCAGCGGCGCAAAAAACTTGATGGGGTTCCGATCGTCGCAAACGCAAGTGATCACAACGCCTATCGGTGGGTGTTTTAAATTTGTAAATGTTGGGGTCTAAGTGTGACTTATTACTACTAAACCAAAGGCTAGTAGATGGTAAGTATGACCTAGAATCATTCTTAAAGAGAAACTGAATTGAAACGGAGGTGATCCAATCAATCGTTACTTTCTAGTACATGTTTTTATAAAAGTGGTTTGGTTAAGTAAACTAAATAAAGCGAATAAAAGATAATAATAATAAATCAGATGATGGAAAGTAGTATTTGTTGTGATTTCATTAGCTCATAATATGGGATGATGACTTTTCAGAGAAAACGTTTATCTAAATCGGGAATGTTTACTAGATTCGATAGCTTATGGTATAACCCGTAGATTCCTTATCAGTCGGTTATCAACTGATATGTCACGAGGAACTAGGGTATCATGATTCTGATCAGATAGACAATGCTCAACTCTCCACACTCTCCTGCGAGGGAATCAGTGGACCTTTTTATTGAACGCATTCGCTCATGGGTGAAGGAAAAGAGTAGCAAGTCCTTAACAAGTCTAACTGACGGCGCCCGAACGGTCAGGTTTTCTAAAGCTCTCTCCTCGTGAGGGGCGAGAGCCCGTCCCCGTCGTCAAGGGACTTGACCAGACAGTACCGAGCGCGCGTCGGTGGGTAAGTTTTAAATTTACAAAGAGCTGGGGACTCAATTTATAAGTACTACCTATCACATAGGGTGAGCAAGCAGTAAGTATAACTCGAGTTCGTTCTTAAATCGGAGCGAATTGAAATGAAGTGATGCCAAAGATAGAGTTTTGCTTTTAGGATGGGTTTTGTGCCGATAGGTAGGTTTTGGGGGTTTTCTAACTTAAATAATTAATTAACTAAAGACAGGAAAAGTAAATAAGATAGAGAAGAATCGGTAGCTAGGTAGACAGATAGAGAATTGCGGCGGTTGAAACTTTAATAATCAGTTGCGGGGATGATGCTTATTATAAAGATAATTGGGGACATTTTTAGTTAATAAACAGATGCATTATGGGTGTAAACACTAGGATCCTACTCATTCTAGTTATGTACCAGAATTAGTATGTCACGAGACCTAGGCTATCGTGATTCTGATCAGAACAGGCTGCTCAACCCTCCACACTGTCTTTGTGGACAAGTGACCCTTGAAGGGTGCAGGAATAAGGTAACAGACTGTCACGCGGGTAATTCCGACCGTTCTTAACACCTAAATGTAAATGACATTTCCTAAACATGTTTAGATCATTAACGTGCTATTCTAAACTATCAGTTTTGTAGAGTCTAGGGGTTTTAAGAATCCTGAACCACTGCTGGGTTGGGCTTGACTTTCATCTCCAGACTCATTCCTTACGTTTGATTAGTTCAACTACTTCTGTCATGATCTAGCCTCTCCTTTGCAATCAGTCATTCAGCCCTAGGAACACCAGCGGTGTACAATGCATACTCCTTCCACAGTGTACTAACCTAGGAACCGTTCATGATGTACAGCACTTAGACAGTTCCACATATTCGTGTAACCAAGGATGTACTTGCGGTGTACTATGATGTTTCCACAGCTTTTCATCCCTAGGTACATATACGGTGTACAATATCGAAGTGTTTCCATAGCTTCAGTTACAGGGGTAGCCAGACGGTGTACTGTGCATTTCCTCAACTATATTGGTTTCTAGGCCATATTCTAGGGTCTCTAGGTAATCCACAGTGTAGGCACAGACGGCTCTTTCTGGGGCGTTTGCCCAGTATTACAGCCGATTTACAGTGACATACACGGCTTCTTTACTATAACACAGATAACTTCCTACTGTACCTAGAGTTGATCAGGTTCTAAGCCTAAAGTAGTAGTCACGCGAAGGACTGGAAAGGGTGATCCATAGCTAAGTCTAGATGCATGATAAGTTTAGACATAACAAATATAACAATCCCTAATTATATAGATTTAAAGATTAATTCAACATCATCCCTACTTCTAACTATCTACATTTCAACAACCGCAACAGCATACTTACTCAATAAATATGGCAATAACAGTAACATACATTATACAAACAGGCAGAAATAATTCGGACATAGTATAAGTATGAAAAGAAAGATATCACCAGTAAAATTGAGCAGAGTAACAGCTGAAAAGAAAAGGCAGAGTCTTGCACCAAGAATGCTTCTTATTACACCGTGATTACAATATCAGCTTTCCTTCTCTCTCTACTGCTAAGCTAGGGTGAATACGGGTGAGCTAGGGTGAATACGGGTGAACTGGACCGTATACGGCTGTGCATAGGGTGAATACGGCTGAGCTGGCCCGTATACGGCTAAGCACAGGCCGTATGCGGTCTGCCAGGCCATATACGGTCTGTGTCCAGCCGTATACGGTCTGGCTCAGCCGTATACGGCTGTGTTCAGCCGTATCCTGGCCCTTCGGTTCTTCGTTTCTTCGTTCGGGTGTAACTTCTTCGTCGTTTATCCGTTTTGAGCGTTCTTTATACCTACGCGTTCGTATTTTCCTAACGAAGAGAATGACATAAGTTAAAGGTAATAACTCGGAGCGTAGCTTAAAGTACATTGAAATGAGTGAACGGTGGTGTGATAAAGCAGTTTTGCCCGGTTTCTTACGTTTTTCATGCCATTTTTAGTGATTTTTCAAACATCGACTCCGTTTTGACTTAGTTAACAAAACTTTATGAATAATGTCCTTTTAAGTATGTTTGTGTTAACTTTGTGCCTAAAATGTGAAAGATAATATACGTATAAACATGACTTTTTACGTGTTATCAAATATCCCACTCTTAGACTTTTGCTTGTCCTCAAGCAAACTTTAAAATTCTCACTTGCTATAAAGGTTTGAAAAAATTGGTTTTTGGGTTTTGACAAGAAATAACCTGAGATTTTTACTTATTCAGAGACCAAGAAAACCTTTTAAGAAAGCAAGCATCATTTAGATAACCCTCCCTTAATCCTGAAATGTCAACCTTGGCATACTTTCACAATTCTCGATGGATATTGTACATGACTAGGTGATCTCACAAAGGTGGTCACTCAATTCACTCAGAGTGTATTGGGTTTCCTATCATTCTAATCAAACGAAATCGCTCATAAAGCCAGTCATGCATTGCTTCTCATCATAGGCTTGATCAAGAATCGGATCTCCACCACTTCAATGAGGATGGTGCTAATCATCCCAGGACATTCGAAACGGGTTGTAATGGTTGGTGAGGGTTTAGTGGTATGGATAAGTGGGAATTTTTGGTTTAAAATAGGGAGTTTGCTTATCTTTAAGAACTTTAAACTTTTTTTGGGAAAACATTACTTTAAACACCTTTTTAATGAAAACGGAAACGGATAAATGGCAAGGGAAGAAGATAGCTATTTTGACTTCTATCTTTTTGAAAATACTCGGGGGAGTTTATATCTTTTATAAGAACAGGAATTTTTTGAGAGATTCGAAGCACTTAGCTTTATTCTATTTTCTTTTCTTTTCTTTTGCTTCTATTTTTGGACTTTTATAGGTAATTTTATTTTGTTTCTTTCTTTTGCCCTTTTTGAAATCCTTTTCTTTCTTTCATCTTTTTCATCCTTCTGATGACTTTGCATTTACTTGGTGTCAATTTTTCACACCATAAACTTTTTCAACTTTTGATTTTTATCAGGGGAACGCACACGAGAAAGGTTTGAGTAAACACCAGTATTTGTGATTTGGAGTGAAAGCAAAAAGGATTAACAAGTTTAAACTTTCTAAGATAAGATTTCTGGTGGGTGTGGAATAAGTGGGTTCAAATTGTTGGGTTTTGAAAGAAACGAATAGGCTAAGGCTCAACAAGGTTTTCTAGGCGGATCATCAACACTAAAAGTAAGTGTTGGAAGGGTTTTGGGGCTTGAAAAGAAATAAAAGAAAGGGGTTTATATCCTAAGGAATGTCAAGGTCCTTTGACTGCACCTTCACCGCGTATGGTGCCCATTGGTGTGGTCTCGAAGCGTATACCAAGAGCAAGTTCTAACTTAAAGCACATGCATCAGCACACACATCAAATGACAAAGTGAAGCATTAAATATGAATGCTTTTATTAGGCTCAAATACCTCACTGCAATAGGGTTGTATGTGCCTAGCCGTGCGATGCTCTTAGATTAACATTTCTTTTTTAAGGAAATCGTATCTTAATTTAGTTTTCTTTCCAAAGCAGTTTAATTAATTTCTGAAAAATTTATTTTTCTCAAGATTATTTAGAGTCAGAATATTTTAAAATTTTTAACAAAAATGAGTTTTTATGAAAATTAAGCAAACTAAATGAGTGGCATCTCCACTATCAAAGTTAAGCTTATGATTTTGAAAAACGTTTTCTAAAATTTTAGCAAGAATGAAGTTTTTAGGAAAAAATTTAAGCTAACTGAATGAGTGGCATCTCCACTGTCGAAGTTAAGCTTATGTTTGGAAAGTTATACTTTGGACTAGCAATCAAAGTCAAAGAATACGGTATAACATACCGTTTATCCCACACTTAGAGGAACATTGTCCCAAATGTTCTCAAACCAAGTTTAAAATTCTTGTGAAGGAATCCCACACTTAAAGTTTGAAAATATTTTGGAACCCTATTTCTAAGTTGATTTGATTTGTGTGGGATTTAGAATCCCACACTTAGAATTTAATCATGATGGCATAACGACGAGTTATAGATGATGAAAGAAAATCACTAAGGAGTGGGAAAAAAAAAACTCCCCTAGAAAGGACTGAGATGTGTGGATGAAATTCTGATTCGGATGTGTAGGTCGATCAGTTTGTGTCAGGATCTTTGCGTGATTCGTGCGTCATCACGGTTTCTTCTCGGGGAACTTTCATACTTTTTTACTGCTCTCTTTTATTGCAAGTAATCTAAAAATTAACTAAGAAAAGCATAAAATAAGTAAATGATAGATAAACAATAAGATAAGATAGATAGATGGGTCCAACCAGATTACAGGTTGGAACCCAAATAGTTCAAGCAGCAACAGTCAAATACAGGAATCCCAAATATCAGTAATAATAATAAGTGATACAGTTATCCAACACAATTGAAAATAAAATCTGATAAGATCAAGGGTGAGAAGGATCCTGGTCGGATGGTAGTCCATGAGTTGGAGGTGGAATGGAGTTGTAAGGTGCATGACGGGAGGCAGAGTGCTGTCCACTGGATAACCTGCGGGAGACTGATGCTGAAGATGAACTGCGTTGCCTGCCGGATGTTGGTGGCTGGATCGGGTACAAATGGAAGTTGGGATCTAGTCCCATCTCTGCAACCTCATATGATCCTCAGGAAGCACCATGCATCGGGTACGGTGGAAGCTTAGCGGAAGGCACTGGGTTGCTCTGAAGCATCCCTGTGAATCCTGAAAAAGTAGGCACAATAGTAGCAGTAGTCATATCAGACAGATAGTCAGTCTGCACCGGTACCTGGTCATCAACCTGCATGTCTTGTCTGAACCCTGACTGAGGTGAGTCTGTCTCCGAAGATGTGTCTGATGTGGCTGACTCAGCTGGTCTCGGACGGGTCATGGTACGGGAAGATGGCTGTCCAATATGTGGGATATGCGGCTCATGTGGTGTCGCAGTGTGCACAGAGAAAACCGGCTCAGCCGCAGGAGTAGTCCTGGTACGGCGGGCTCGAGGAATCTCCATGTGCACAGTGCGAGTGGAGGATGTGGGTGGTATGGAGGTGTAGGTAACGGTGGTAGTGGGTGGCATCATGGCAAATGGATGTAGTGGCATGGTGTGGTTGTTGGGTGGTCGTGGGCCGCATACCCATGTAGGGCGTGTAGGTTGTGGGAATCCAAACTCAGTAGCTAAATATGTGTCTTGTGTGTAATGTGAGTTAAGCATACCCAATATACCATACATGAGCTCGGATGATACCGGATCTCCCCAACCAAACTCTCGAACAGGCGGTATTAGTGGACTTTGTGCCTCTGCAGCGGCTGTCTCTCCTTCCTCTCGCTCATGAGTAACACTGGTCCTAGGCTGTCGGTGGACCGTGCTGTCATCGAACTCAAACCTAACACTCTTGCTCCTCGGGGGTCTCATTCGAACTCCCGGAATGATATCACCATCCTTCCATCTTATCTGCCCATCAGCATCTTTCTCTAGCAACCAAACCTTAACCATATAGTTAATGTCATATGGCTTAGATACCCTGTTTGCCACTGGTGTCAGGTTACCAATCACCTCCTCAGTCAACAGCCCCATTCTCCTAACTAACTTAGTGATTATTGCTCCCATATATGCAAACTCTGACTCGGTGTACCCCGACTCAGTAAGGATCCTATCAGCAACTAAATAAGCAACATTAACGTGTTCCTGCTCTATAATGCTCTTGATGATCTGCAAGTCCTTTACCCCAACAGCTCCCTTAGTCTTCCTCTTTCCTCGAATGCTGCAAGCGATGAGGTTGTGGAGAACTTGGTACTGCTTATCAAGAAAAGAAGTGGCCTTGACATTAGACTGGAACTGATTTCCAATCAATTCTTGCCAAATAGCAGTGTGGTCTAGCTGCTTAACCTCAGTGTTTGCCTTCGGGAAGAAAGGAGTGGTAACTTGATACTCAGTGTATAATTCAAGATGTCTGGTGAAGGTTGCTAATGACATGTGGTGAGGATTTCCCATGAAGTTGAATCTAATCATTCGGTCATCATTTAGCTTATCAATCGCTTTGTCGAACTGGAAGGATACCATAAACTCAGCAACTAACTCTTGATAAACATTTTCCTTAATCTCAAATAGATTCCTCCATGCGCGCAGATGTCGCTTCCCTGCCTTAAATACTATCAAATTTTCAAACCCTTCTTTTAAACCGATTTGCTCCAAATCCTCCCATACTAGGTACCTATTTTCTCCCAACTGATGTGTTAGCCATGTCTGATACCTTTCCCGTTTCTCTGGGTCCTTGATGGATTTTCTGATATACTGGGAAAAATCATTCATCTGAAAAATAAGAGAAAACAAGAACATAGTGAATTACCAGGAATAATTACAAGTTATTTGACTAAATCACATTCCCAATTTTGAATAAAAATTCGAAATGTGGGCTTTAGAATATGAGAAGTCCCAAAAACCTATAATAGCTAATAATACCACCAAACTCAATTTTCAATCAACACAAGAAACTTTGGTTTACAATAATAGGTTATTAGGTCTTAATGATTTCTACAAGAAAAGTCAAAGACTTATTCAACCATAACAAGCATGTATGATAAAGATTTAAATCTTAATCATGTAATTCCCTTATCATGGCAAGTATAACCTATTACCGCATGCAAACAAACCATGATATTTAAACAAGTATATAGCAATTTTGACCATATCATGCAAGTATCGCAACAGAGCTTCATTAGTTAACAAATGTGTTTCTTGATTGTATCTTTTAGGTATTTATGGTATTTTTTAAAGTAGATACTATTTTAAAATTTAAAAGTAGTTAATTAAGGAAAATGTAGTATCCATTTAAGATTTACCATAACACTTTCAAAGATACAATTTTAAAACACCACCATGACCTTTTAACTAGAATGGTTACTAGTATTACTAAAAATTAAGCATTTTGACATTTAAAGTCAACATTACCAAAGTAAGGTTTCCTTTTTTGTCATTTGCCAAATCTATCATAACACTAACTTGCATTAGCAAATCAAAGCAAGGCATTAGCATCCACTTAATTAAAATATCATTTTATCAAAGGTTTTGTTTCAAAATGGTGACGTTTCAACAAAAGTCAACTTTCCATGCTTACTTTAATTTGCTAACTTGACCATATTACGCATTTAACCACAAATGAAGCAAATGAATAAGCTATACTAATCATATTTAGTATTAATCAATCAACAAACAACTTATCATAAGCAATTTAATCATTAATTGGCCAAAATGGGTTTACTAGTCACAAAAGTCAAATATAGTCAACTTTCCAAAGTCAAACATCAAATTGCTTCAATCTAAGAAGTAATGCTAGTTCCTACATCATCCTATATCATCACTAAGCAAGAATCAAAGCTCAATATCGCAATGTAAAGCACAAATCATCAAAAACTAACTTGAAACCCTAGGTTAATAAAGTTAGAGAATTTTGGTACTTTAAGCTTGGATCATACCTTAATGAAGATGCAATGATGTTAAGGGACATAAAAATGACCTAGAGATGAAGATTTGAAGCTTGGTTTGGTTAGAAATGGTGGAAAATGGTGGGTTTGGGGTGGGGTGATGGAGGTCGGCGCAAGGAGGGAGAGGGAGGGGGAAAAATGATTTTTTTGTTGTTTTGACTTTGTGCATAAATAACATTTTAAGTGTAATTGCTAGGTATTTTGGGTAATTAAAAACCTTAGCCAAATATTTTAGCAAAAGTTTAAAATTTGGAATTTGACTGTGTGCAACAAAAGATTGTTTTATTAAAACGCAAGGAGAACTACTTAAATAAACAATATTTTTGGTTTTAAAATCTTGACTCTTTAAAATCTAGGCAATTTAAAACTTTATAAGATATTTTAAATTTAAGATTTTCAAGTGTTCAGAAACTGCGCAGATTCTGCGAAGACAAAGATTTTAAAAGGGTTTTTTAACTAAACTAACTTATTTTTAACCTAAGAAAATTATTTTAAAGACCTAATTAAAAATTTGGGTTGCCTCCTAAAAAGCGCTTGTTTCAAGTCTGTAGCTCGACTATTGTTCCAAATCTTTTTAAAGGGGATTGCTTTAAAGCAATCTTGAAGTATAGCGAGGAATAAAATCACAGTTTAGAATGTTAACGACATAATCAACTAGCTTGGCAGGGTGTAATGAAAAATTTTCGAATTCGCTAAGAATCCTACATTCTTTCTGGCCTAATTCTAGCAGATTGTTAACAAACTTACTAAATTCCTTTCTAACTTTCTTTTTACTTGAAATTCCTATTCGCATACCGCGGTCTATATTATTAAGATCGTGAAGAAGATTTCCTAAAATTCTCTGAAACCTATTTTCCTCTTTTGAGTCGGGATCTCCATTTGTAGTTTGCACTGCAATGGTGATATCCCAAATTAAAGATCTTTGAGAAACGGTAAAAGGGAATTTGGATTGATCGAACAACGAAGCGAGTTTAACGTGAATATATTTTCTTTCGGCAAAGAAAACGGCTTTTATCTTGTCGTCGTCAGCTCCAGGAAATATTTCTTGCAACTTGGTGATTATATAAGAGGTGTGATCTACGAAAAATGGAATTTTTCCAGAAATTACGAGAGTGATCGCAGGATCTTGAAAAGTTAATAGCTCAAGCTCTTTTATCATTGCTGCAACATAACGATTAATCATGGTTTGTGAAACCGATGGATAACAGGTGCAAGCAAATAGATCCATGAGGCGATCTATTTCTGATAATAGCTTTCGCTCTTGCTCTCGATATCGAGTGAAGATACCATCTTCCTTTTGGATCGGAAGATAGTGGAGAACACCTACGAGTATGTCAATCCTTAAGATGGTTTTTCTTTGCTCGACTGAGTATGGAAAGTCAGACATATTTAAGTATAAGGCAAATGCCTTACATATACCTAACCTCCTATCAGGGTCAAAAGAGTAACCAACGTATCGGATTTCATAACTATCTGAATCTTTCGGTATCTCCTTATCAACAACACGATAGATGGTGTACGAAGGTTCTGGTACAAAGTGGACAAAAATTGGTGATTTTGGAAGATGTTCATGAATATCCTCATTCCTTATAGGGATTCGTTCTTCATTAGATGAGGAATGAAAGGATTTAGTGTTTTCAGGAATATTATCGGCAAAATCAGGGAATCTAGGGATATTTTCTAAGGAATATTTAATCTCAGGCACAGGTAAAACCTGATAGCTTGGAATGCTAGAAGCAGAAGTTGAGATCTTCTGTTGAGATTTATGGGTTCCTAAGTCAAGATCTAAGAATTTCCCTAAGGTTCTAGAATCGTCGTCTGGGCTAGCGGAGGCTTCTTCTGGTGATGAGTGAAAGTCAGATTTCAACTCTGGTTCCAAGTGGTCGAAGAACTCAGCATCGTCCATAGCCGTCATTTTTTCAGTCGTCTTGAAGGCGGACAGAGAAATGGGACAGGAAGGCGGCGAATCGTAGAAAGATATTTTTGGATTTTTCATTTTATTTTAGACTAAGTTAAATTATTCTAAGAAAAGTAACTTTCGAATAGGTTAAGGACAATCTATACGAAAAGGATCTCCTAATTGCTTATTCTATCTAAGGCGGCTTCAGAATCATAACGCTCTACGATCCCCGACAGCGGCGCCAAAAACTTAACGGCGCCCGAACGGTCAGGTTTTCTAAAGCTCTCTCCTCGTGAGGGGCAAGAGCCCGTCCCCGTCGTCAAAGGACTTGACCAGACAGTACCGAGCATGCATCGGTGGGTAAGTTTTAAATTTATAAAGAGCTGGGGACTCAATTTATAAGTACTACCTATCACAAAGGCTGAGCAAGCAGTAAGTATAACTCGAGGTCGTTCTTAAATCGGAGCGAATTGAAACGAAGTGATGCCAAAAATAGAGTTTTGCTTTTAGGATGGGCTTTGTGCAGATAGGTAGGTTTTGGGGGTTTTCTAACTTATTTAATTAATTAACTAAAGACAGGAAAAGTAAATTAGATAGAGAAGAATCGGTAGCTAGGTAGACAGATAGAGAATTGCGGCGGTTGAAACTTCAATAATCAGTTGCGGGGATGATGCTTATTATAAAGATAATTGGGGACATTTTTAGTTAATAAACAGATGCATTATGGGTGTAAACACTAGGACCCTACTCATTCTAGTTATGTACCAGAATTAGTATGTCACGAGACCTAGGCTATCATGATTCTGATCAGAACAGACTGCTCAACCCCCCACACTGTCTTTGTGGACAAGTGGCCCTTGAAGGGTGCAGGAATAAGGTAACAGACTGCCACGCGGGTAATTCCGACCGTTCTTAACACCTAAATGTAAATGCCATTTCCTAAACATGTTCAGATCATTAACGTGCTATTCTAAACTATCAGTTTTGTAGAGTCTAGGGGTTTTAAGAATCCTGAAGCACTGCTGGGTTGGGCTTGACTTTCATCTCCAGACTCATTCCTTACGTTTGATTAGTTCAACTACTTCTGTCATGATCTAGCCTCTCCTTTGCAATCAGTCATTCAGCCCTAGGAACACCAGCGGTGTACAATGCATACTCCTTCCACAGTGTACTAACCTAGGAACCGTTCACGATGTACAACACTTAGACAGTTCCACATATTCGTGTAACCAAGGATGTACTTGTGGTGTACTATGATGTTTCCACAGCTTTTCATCCCTAGGTACATATACGGTGTACAATATCGAAGTGTTTCCATAGCTTCAGTTACAGGGGTAGCCAGACGGTGTATTGTGCATTTCCACAGCTATATTGGTTTCTAGGCCATATTCTAGGGTCTCTAGGTAATCCACAGTGTAGGCACAGACGGCTCTTTTCGGGGCATTTGCCCAGTATTACAGCCGGTTTACAGTGACATACACGGCTTCTTTACTATAACACAGATAACTTCCTACTGTACCTAGAGTTGATCAGGTTCTAAGCCTAAAGTAGTAGTCACGCGAAGGACTGGAAAGGGTGATCCATAGCTAAGTCTAGATGCATGATAAGTTTAGACATAACAAATATAACAATCCCTAATTATATAGATTTAAAGATTAATTCAACATCATCCCTACTTCTAACTATCTACATTTCAACAACCGCAACAGCATACTTACTCAATAAATATGGCAATAACAGTAACATACATTATACAAACAGGCAGAAATTATTCAGACATAGTATAAGTATGAAAAGAAAGATACCACCAGTAAAATTGAGCAGAGTAACAGCTGAAAAGAAAAGGCAGAGTCTTGCACCAAGAATGCTTCTTATTACACCGTGATTACAATATCAGCTTTCCTTCTCTCTCTACTGCTAACCAACTAACTATCTAACTCTCTCTCTAGAGAGAGAAACTCTAGAGAGAGAAACTAACTAAACTATTCTAGAGAGAGAGTAAAAAATATAAAAATATAAGAAAATGAAGATTTGAAGTGTGAAATGTGTGTGTTGAATGAGAGATGTCTTCAAATGATGAAATGAGGCTCCTATATATAGAGATCGCACAACCGTATCCGTAGACCGTATCCAAATCTCAAAACGCACAACCGTATCACAAAGGTGAATAAAAATCAGATTTTTATCACCCAAACGCATGATACGGCTGAGCTAGGGTGAATACGGGTGAACTGGACCGTATACGGCTGTGCATAGGGTGAATACGGCTGAGCTGGCCCGTATACGGCTGACCACAGGCCATATACAGTCTACACAGGCCGAATACGGTCTGTGTCCAGCCGTATACGGTCTGGCTCAGCTGTATACGGCTGTGTTCAGCCGTATCCTGGCCCTTCGGTTCTTCGTTTCTTCGTTCGGGCATAACTTCTTCGTCGTTTATCCGTTTTAAGCGTTAAAGGTATTAACTCGGAGCGTAGCTTAAAGTGCATTGAAATGAGTGAACGGTGGTGTGATAAAGCAGTTTTGCCCGGTTTCTTACGTTTTTCATGCCATTTTTAGTGATTTTTCAAACATCGACTCCGTTTTGACTTAGTTAACAAAACTTTATGAATAATGTCCTTTTTAAGTATGTTTTTGTTAACTTTGTGCCTAAAATGTGGAAGATAACGTACGTAAAAACATGACTTTTTACGTGTTATCACTAACCGTTCTTAATACCACAAGGACTACAAATCCGGAAAACAACTAACTTAGAAAATATGTTCTGACTTATTTGATTAATTCCCATTAGTGAAACTCAAGAATGGTAAGCGAGGGAAAGTGTTTAGGTTTCTTGCGTACCTTACTTTAGTTTTCATGGTTTAAGGACATATATCATTTTAAATTTGATTTTAAACTCGCCTTTCTCAATACAATTAACAAATCCTAAGTTTTCGTGAATGGTTATTTAGCCTATAGCCTACCTACTCTAATCTACTCTTAACTAATCTAATTAAAATGTTGGCGGCTTTTGCATAAAGTTAAACCCATACCATATCAGAAAATACTGCGGTAATTCACAACGTATTTAATCGTTAACCGATGTTTCCGTTGTGAATTTAATTGCTTTATAATGTTTTCATGATAAGTACATTGTGATTAGAAGTGTATTATACTCATGGAAATTCCACGTAATCACATTGCATTTTATGATGATTGCATGACGTTACAATTAAACCGTAGTTTTGACACAGATAACTATTGACCAAGTATTCAGGTTCGCGACTCATCTTTACAAGGTTACAATCACGTTTGTTAATCGAAAGGCGAATATAAGTTTTTTGTTTAAAATCACAAGATAAGTCCGTTTATAAAGTTTCCATGTTTATAATGTCGATCCATAATACAACTACCTTCGGTCGTTTACCGACTTTCATACATTTGTACTCCGCTTAACAGCGTTTCTAATACTATATCAGGTAAACAGTCGAATAGGTGCTGTCATATTACTTCACAACATATTTAAGATCATCCCATAATTATTTATGCTAACTACATCATAACAAATACAATAGTAATCTACTCGCTAATCATGGCACAAACTATCTCTAGCATAATTAAGTATACATATTTAATTAAGATATATAAGGATAGAAATAACCGATATAAATGCGCGAGAAGGAATAGACTTGAATTAATAAGAATAACTCCAAGCTTACACCAAAGATTACAAACTCATTTCTTGCTTTCTTTCTATTCTAAACAAGTTTCCTAAACTAGCCCATTAGAATGAGAAAGTAAATCTAACAAATTATGAAAGAAATAACAAAGTGAGAGGTAAGGTGCAAGAAGGAAAAAAGAGTGTATAAGGTGCGTCTTTTTGGTGTGTTAAAATGAGCCATTGAGCCTCCTATTTATAGGAGAAAATGGGTGCATTTTAGCAACTTGGGGCATATGTTAGCAAAAGGTGGAAAAGTTGCTAGCACATGTACCCTAAAGCGCGTAAAGGTCTAGCACGTGTACCCTAGAGTTACGAAAAAGGCCTACCACATGTACCCTACGAGTACGAGCGAGGATGAAAAATAGGATGGGGGATGAGGGCAGGCATCCGGCACCGCCACCATGGCAGCCGGCGGCGGCTGGCAGATTGCCGCCGCGGTTCGCCGTCTTTCGCTTCGTTTCTTGATTCGTGCGTATCTTCTTCGTTATGCGTCCGTTTTTGTCGATTCTTTTTGTGTTGGATTCGTTTTTCAAAAACGAAGATTTTGATGAAAATAAATCCCAAAAATATATCTCTGATCTTCGAATGTCTCGTACGAATCGTTTGAATCTTCTGACGTATGTAGAATCTTCATTCTTCATTCATTTTTGCTGATTCTTCTTCTGTTAGATTCATAATTTGAAAACGAATATCTTGTATAAGAGAAATCTCAGTGATGGGAACTTTTGCCTTTAAATCTTGTCTCGATGTCTTGAATCTTCAAACGTGTGTGGAATCTTTGTTTTTCGTCCGTTTTGCTTGATTTTTCTCATACAACTCTATTTTGACCTTCTTGGCAAAGTTTCATTGATTTGAACATTATCTGAGTTTATTTTCCAAGTATTGTTCCAGAATGAGAGAGATATCGGTAGTAAAAACGTGACTTTTAACGCGATATCAAATTCCAGAATGTTCCATAATCGGGCCAGGCCTAGTTTTTGGGCTATCTTCTTTGTAACTTCGGATCTTCACTCTTTTCTTGGCCCATTCTTCAATTATATGGTTCAAGTCTTCATGTTTGGGTCTTCTTTTCTTCAAGTCTTCATTTATTCTAAATTTTTCTTCATTTAAGCTCCTTTTTCGTTCCTTTTCTTCAATCCTTATATTTTAAACCTAAATTGTAAATATGAAAGAACTAAGTATCAAAATCAATAGAAAAGCAATAAAATTATATATAAATATAGGGATAATAAGTATATAAATATGATATTATTTGATTTTATCAAAGATCCCCACACTTAAGTTTTGCTTGTCCTCATGTAGAATATCTTAATAAAAAATTGATAAGCATTAAAATAATATTTAATATTTAGAATACCTAAATTAAAATATATTTTATAAATTAAAATTTTTAACAATTTAATTAACATGGATAACTATAATGTACAATTAAAAATTATTATTATTTGTGTAACATATAGCTCATGAATGATTAATAATATGATTGTCCACTTTAAACAATCTATACTCATCTTTCTGAATACATCCTTTATTGTTAATATGTATATTACTTATGATTTCCATATATGATATATTCTTAAACTTATTTATACAATTTCTTTTATATTCCAGATAAATACATGAAATTCATTTTTAAAAATCAAGACATTGGTGACAGGTCTGCATAACATGCAACAGAGCGACATAACTTGATTCAGGTAAAACAATTTTATTTTTAACCAAACCAGTAGTGACAGGTCTCTACAGTCGTACAACAAAGCGACATAGTTTGATTTTTATTTTTATCTATTTTTGAAAGATTTTTCTTTCTTTTTACTTTATTTAAGAATACTAATTAGAGACCAGGTCTGTACTTTTGTACAACAGAGGAAACAATTAGTAAACCCCTAAATGTTTTCACATAAGTATAAAGGTATATAAAATTATTGTATAATAAACTCAAGAATTAAGACATTTTTATGTCATACATCATATTATGTATCATAAAATAATATATAAATTATCTTTTAATTTATTAAAATTCAGAAATCTTCATATAGATTGCCTATTAGTACATTATATCATATAATTATATATCACCTCCTTTCCTAAGTAACTTACATTATATGTATAAAACAATTAATCCATATTAAAATCTAAACTTTTAAATATAAAATAAAAATTTTAATAAAAGAATTATAACTAATAAATACTTAGTTATTCACTTAAAAAATTAAAATTTAATAAAATTTTAGAAGAAAAATAAAAACTTAAATAAAAAAATTAAAGAAATTTCCTTTCCTTACGAACCCCATCCCCACACTTAATGTATACAATGTCCTCATTGTATATTAATGATAAACATAGTGAGTAAGGGAAAAGAAAAAGAAAAATAGAACGAAAAACTCCCCTAACTTGTCAAAAAATATTTCTTCATTGGCTAGTAGAAAATATCTCGATTGTCTCCTTGTCTTATTTAAAAATAAAATATACAACATCCACACTTTCGTAGTTAATAACGATTGCATTTAGCATATGCAACAAGCCTTTAAACCCCTCGGTATCCCGAGTGGACAAGTTATAGTCTCGTGAGGGTTTCCAGGGAACACGCCCACAAAGTTCATAAGATTAACTTAGTAAATAAAGCGCTGGACTTATTTACCAATCTCAAAAGAAATGCTATAAACAAAACAAACTGATTAGCATAATAATAAAAGTGATAAGTAATAAGTAATAAGTACAGTCATCCAAAAATATCAGAAAAATGTATCATAAACCACAATCATAACAAATCTAAGCATCATCAGAGTCATCCATCTGCCCAGGCTGTCGAGAAGGTCCAACTCCATCATCAAATAATCTCGGAATATATGGCTGAAACTCAGTAGATCTATTCCTCAACAAGTGCTGCAATAACCAATGCTGATAATCAGACATGTGAAAGCTCACACACTCAAACCTATCAAATCTCTTTTCAAACCTATCTAATCTCTAACCAATCATATCAAACCTCCTACCATGAGCAGTCTAAATCCTTTCCAACCTCTGCTGAATATCCTCATATATATCATCTCTACCACGACCTCTACCACGGCCTCTGCCTCTACCTACTGGTGGATCAACTGGTGGTGGTGGAATCTCTGGTGTTGCAGGTGGTGGACCAGGTGGTCCTCTCAAACGAGATCTCTAAATCGGCTACTGACCAAGTGCTAGCTCAGGTGTCCATAACAAAAACCTCTCCTGTACACCTTCCTGAATAATACCTAACTCAATCAACTTGTCCTCGCCTAACAAGGACATCCCTGGTGTAAACGGTGTGTAAGTCAAAAAATCAGCAGGTCCCATACCATAATGCCTAGCTATCCTCGTAATATACTGTCCACCGCACAAATTACTACTAACTCTAAACCCATTCGCAGTCGTGGTCATCCACTGAACTAATCTCCAAGGGACATTGATCAGCGTACCCTGAATCATAGTATGTAAATAAAAGAAATCCGGCTGATAGACCTTCTCAGGTCAGTGTTCCTCCCACAAATAGAAAATGCAATTAATCGATGTAAGAGTCTATGAACAGGATGTCTCAAATGAATATCAGATGGTGCTCTATCTCCATAATCTACAGTAGCAATCTGTCTCCAATATTGAGCTACCTTAACCGAAGAATAATGATCTAAAGGTGCTGCTGTCAAATACTCTACAAAATAAGGATTGTGCAGCTCATCTAGTGTATAGAGTCCCACAATAACTCCAAACTCTAACAAACTCATAGACCTAGGTTGGCCTCCAAGGTAAAAAGAAATCGAGGGCTGGTCAAACTGTCTAGAAGTGGAATCAAACCTAAGAGTATTATAAAACTCTATAGCTAACTCCCTATATATAATCTCACGTATCTGAAATAATCATAACCAAGCAGGAGAAACAAAACCAATATCACATGATGGTATAACATAGCTCTGGGTCATAAACCTCCTCAATGTAACATCACCCGTCTCTCCATCTCTACATGGATCCACCACTCTCTCCATCACTGACCAATCCAGTACATCAGGTGTCTCAACAGGCTGTGAAACTAACTCTATCAACCTATCAGTATACTCTGGCCTACGCTCCTGAGAAATGGGCTCGTGCTCAAAACGTAAATAAGGATGTAGCTGGAAATCCTCTGTGTCCAAAAGTGCACGTCCACGCTGGCGTCTAGTTGTCATGAATGTAAAATAAAACATAAAAGCGTGTGAGTAAATTGAGAAGTATTATCTAGTGCATGGTTCTGCTATAAATTTAGTCCAACCGCCGGTTGGATATCCCAACCGCCGGTTGGTACGAATGACATGCAGAATAGTTCTATCTTAATATATGATAACCACCTGCGTAATTTCCAATGTATATATGCATTACTATGTAATTTTAAACTACAAAGGATATATTAAGTTTCAAATATAAATTTAAGAATGATATATAGATATGCCTTTATTTCAAAAGTAATATCGAATCCATAAGTTTTATAAAATGACCTTTTATTTGACTCTAGAATCATTTTTATATGGGTAATTTAAATAATCTATTGTTTCGAATGTATATATCGAATCTTTAAGTTTTATAAAATGTTATATTTTCAAATTAAAAATTTGTATGAAAAATTGAATAATTTTTATTTAATCAAAGTGTTTGTTCAAAATTTTATTGAATCAAAGTTTCTTCCTTGTAAGAAAATTATAACGAATAATTTCGTATATAATCCTTATCGAAATTTCCATAATACAATGTTTTATATTTATAACCTAAATAAATTAATTGTCGAGCCGCTATTCTAACCGACTCAACCTGCAATCAAATTTAATTCCACAAACAATCCTCGAATCGCAAAATATCTTAACCTAACTAATCCTAACTAAGCAAAACTAGTTTCTAAATATCCCTAAATACCTAAACAAAAAAAATAATTTATATTTAATCAAAAACTGCAATCAAACACCATTATGATCATACTTTCGGAATTAAAATAGAGAAAAAGATAAAAACTAAGTTTAGATAATACCTTGAATGTAGTAGATCACGAATGCGCAATGAAATAAATATGAAAATATGATTTTCGGGTTGGTGGTGAATTTTTCGATCGCATGTGTGTGTTTTTTGTGTGTGTAGAATGGCATAAATGAGGTTGTTCAACTTTTGATCGAAAAAGTATCCAACCGCTGGTTGGGCTTCCCAACAACCGGTTGGTTTAAACTGGCCAAAAGGTTAAATTCGGCCCATTTTTATTTTTATTGGGCCATTTTAGTTATTAAAACTTAACCCATCAAATAATTTTAGTCATTATCTTAATTTTAATTATAAGTAACCTTATTTTTAGTTTTCATATATTTTATAATTTTAATAACTTTAAAAGAAATATAAAAGTAAGAGAATGAAATACTTATTGTTATGGTCAAACCTCCATTACTCCTTTCGCTAATTGTTGCTCCATATACATGAAACGACAAATCTATGTTTTTCAGATTTTAATAACCGTTGGTTGCGTCGACTCAACCGCCGTTTTGAATTTTCACCGTCAACCGTGTTTTAATTCAAATGTTGTTTGTAATTGAATATCTCAAGTCATGTTGTTCTTTGTAAATGCTCAATCTCGTTGAGTATATTTATTAAGCAATAATGAAAATTTATCCATAAAAATATGTTAAAATTATTTCACAATGTTCCCACAACTTTAATAATGAAAAATTAAACACCACATAAAAACATATAATTAAACCAATAATTCATTAAAATCAAATAAACGTTAATACATAAGTCTTGAAAACAAATAATAGAAATAATAACTAATAATAAAATGGAAATAAAATGCTCTTAAGATGGAATGGAATTCTTCAAGTGGAAGTGTATTGCTCATTTGGTTATTCAACTAAGATTGGTTCAGCTGCATTTTCAGGATAAATACGACGAAAATGACGAAGTAACTTATTTGTTAGCTCCGGAATCGGTGATGCAAAATAAGAGAAACTTTCAAGATGAATCCTTTCAGCATCTTCCACATCCATCAAATCCTTCACTATCTTTTGAATTTTCTTAGCAATTGGTCCTTCTTCATCAGTTACTTTATATCCCTCTACTATTTTGGTTTCTCTACTCTTATTATTACGCCTCAGTACGTCCATAAATCCATAAAATCCCAAATGTAAATCTTCATAACTACTAGACCTTCGGGTTGTTTCAACTAATCCTATCTCCTCAAAAGTACCAGTAAGCAATCCTTTTTGGTAATCAGTCAAAAGTCTAGAAAACTTAAAGATATGTATAAGTCGATAGTAAACATCAGACAATCCTTGGTGAAATAGCTCTTCAAGCATCTCCTGTAACTCCTTTCTTACATATGTAGCAAGATTCATCATTGGTTCACCCGCAAAGTGTTCAGGAATTATTCTATTGCTTTCATCAGATTCGGCATAATAAAGCTCATCTACTATCTCTTGAATATAGTAATCTACCGTAGTTTCTCTATAAAACTTAAGAAAATTGATATGATCTCTACTTTTCATCAAATCAAGTAACTCTTGAAATTCATCTAACAGCACATTCCAAGTCATGCTTAATAATTTTCCAGTAGCACATTCCAAGTCATGCTTAATAACTTCCAACAAATTCAACTGCTTCTCAGAATATGGAAATGGGGATTTCTCAAAAGTTTTGAAAATATAAGCATACTTAAGTCTTTTTTCTTCACAGAATTCGGGATCAAAAGTAGCTTGAACATTTAAATCTTCCTTCAGATTATCCACATAATAATTAAATGAGTCAGTGCACGTTGTTTCATCAGAATCACACCAATTCTTAAATATGTTCCATTTTACCAATCAAGTCCTTATGATAACTAGAGAATTCCAGGGTAGCCTTCTTGATCAAATCTATAATCAAATGGAGATCACTCGTATAATGCTCTAAGTAGAAAATTAACTCTCGAGTATATGTAAATATTGGGTTGTTCTCGAGATCAGAAGCCTTCCGCTTCTTTTGGGAATAAGAATTTTCATCTATCTCAATATCAATAATTTCCATCTCATCTAAGTGCAGGTTTTTCATTTAACTATTAATTACTTTTTTCTATAAACAAATATAATCACATTATTCAGAATACATATGATTTCGAATAAACATAAATTTAAGAAAAACAAAGATTTTAATTAAACATTTATACATTTTACAATTTAGTCATAAGTCCTCGGTAGCTCCAATAGTTATACACAAAAGCGGAGAAATAGGTCTATCTCTTTCGAAAAGAACCTTACCTCTTAAAGGAAGCAGGGCTTAACTCTCCTTATACCTTTGTTTTTGTTAGTATTCCCAATAGGTGAATCGATTTAGTCGATTGACTTAATTATACAAAAATTTATATTTTTACAGGGAAAAATTAATTTTAAATTACCGCTCCCCGGCAGCGGCGCCAAAAACTTGATGTGCGTGAAGTATATGCAAATAAATTCATAACAAGTTTTAAATCAAAGAAATACTAAATAATACTTTACCACACAATTCAGGCAAGAATAACCTGTTCGTATAATATAACTTCCAGGTATCGAACACAAGGAATGTGTTTATTAAAATAATTAATTTATTCCACTATTAATATTACAATTACAATTAATTACATATAATATTACAGATAAGGGGGTAAGTTTTAATTCCGTATGAATATATATTTATATTTACTTTTGATATCGAACTAGGATATACAAGACAATTAAAGTATTAAAGAATTATTTAAGCTAAATAAGGTAGATAGAAGATATATTTTATCTAGACTAGCTAAGTTGTATTCAAATTCTCCAATATGTTTATCTTTGTGAGCTAATTGATCTGTATTGAAATATAAAAGTAGATAAAGGCCTTGGTCCAGCTCAATATACTAGGATTGAGCTCTTCAACGTATATTAAGGTTAACTAAAAATTTTAAATTACCTCTCCCCGGCAGCGGCGCCAAAAACTTGATGTGCGTGAAGTATATGAAAATAAATTCATAACAAGTTTTAAATTAAAGAAATACTAAATAATACTTTATCACGCAATTCAGGCAAGAATAACCTATTCCTATAATATAGCTTTCAAGTATCGAACACAAGGAACATGTTTATTAAAATAATTAATTTATTCCACAATTAATATTACAATTACAATTAATTACATATAATATTACAGATAAGGGGGTACGTAATTCCGTATGAATATATATTTATATTTACTTTTGATATCGAACTAGGATATACAAGACAATTAAAGTATTAAAGAATTATTTAAGCTAAATAAGGTAGATAGAAGATATATTTTATCTAGACTAGCTAAGTTGTATTCAAATTCTCCTATATGTTTATCTTTGTCAGCTAATTGATCTATGTTGAAATATATAGTAGATAAAGGCCTTGGTCCAGCTCAATATCCCAGGATTAAGCTCTTCAACGTATATTAAGTTTAACTAACTTTGAGGTCTCGAATGTTATTATCTAATCAATTATAGTTTAATCCAGTAATGGCTATAACCTATCACCAAGTTCTTGTTTATTTAGGTATAATCAAAACATAAACCTAAATTATTAAGTCAATTCACACAAGAGTTCTCTACATAGCATGAATATCATCATCATATAATCAATATAGACATAACCTTAATAACATTCATAGAATTAATTAACATAAACATATACTCAAATAATCATATAAACATCATTCATCTAAATAAATATGTTAAGAAAATAATCAATAATCATTGATAATATAAACAAGATTCCAAATACTAGTAAATAATCATTTTTCAAGTAAAAGGACTTAGAATACAAACCAAAGATATTGAATTACCCTTCGTTAGGTTTGAAGGTCTTCAATCCCTAGCCTCCTAGCCTCCAAATTTGACTTAGAGTTGTTCTTTAACCCTAATAATCAACTTTTACCTCTAAAACTCGTATATCCTTAACCTAAACCTTGACCTCTATTTATACTTTTTAGAACTACCAGTCCAACCGCCGGTTGGATATCCCAACCGCCGGTTGGATATCCCAACCGCCGGTTGGAGTCTTGCTCTCCAAGCCAACTTCCACGTCTGGTAACCGACTTAACATTATAATATTCAACCGCCGGTTGAGTAGTCCAACCGCCGATTGAGCTTGAATTCCAGAATGTTCCATAATCGGGCCAGGCCTAGTTTTTGGGCTATCTTATTTGTAACTTTGGATCTTCACTCTTTTCTTGGCCCATTCTTCAATTATATGGTTCAAGTCTTCATGTTTGGGTCTTCTTTTCTTCAAGTATTCATTTCTTCTTAGTTTTCTTCATTTAATCTCATTTTTCGTTCCTTTTCTTCAATCCTTATATTTTAAACCTAAATTGCAAATATGAAAGAATTAAGTATCAAAATCAATAGAAATGCAATAAAAGTATATATAAATATAGGGATAATAAGTATATAAATATGATATTATATGATTTTATCAAGGCACGCACTTTTGCAATACTCAGTTTATGAAACTATTGCAACAATACGGTGTCACCCACAAAACCTCTACGGCCTATCACCCGCAGACGAATGGGCAAGAAAAATTAACAAATCGAGCATTGAAAAGAATTCTGGAACAAACAGTTGGTCAACACAAGGAGAGATGGGCAGATAAGCTACATGATGCTTTATGGGCATTCCGGACAGCTTATAAAACTCCATTCGGAACAACCCCCTATAGGATCATTTATGGAAAGGCATGTCATCTTCCGATTGAACTCGAATACAAAGCTTACTTGGCGCCGAAGAACAATAGTTTAAACCCTATGATAACGGGAACACACCGGAAAATGCAACTGAACAAGCTAGCAGAGTTAAGAGATCAAGCTTATGAAAGCTCCTACAAATTCAAGGAAAGAACCAAATTGCTTCACGATGCAAAGCTCCGCCCCACACGATTCAATCCAGGTGATAAAGTTCTACTCTCTAACTCATGATTTAAGAAGTTCTCTAGTAAATTCAAAACACGGTGGAGCTGTCCATTCACAATCTCTAAAGTGTTCCCCTATGGTGCCATCAAACTCGAGGCTCCAGACGGGAATTTCAAGGTAAACAGTCACCGTTTAAAGTACTACGTTAAAGACTTTCCCTCAACCGAGGAAGTCTATAACTACAAATCACCATAATAGAATAGCAGGTATGAAAGAGTCAAGTTACGAGACTTTATTTTTCTTATATTTTCGGCATTAATTTTACTTTTACTTTCATGTTTGATCTAATCCATTTTTTATGCAGTACCTCGCCTTATGAAAGGCTAATGATTATGTTTAGACCATTGACCTTTTGTATTTTGCAGGATGAGTTCACAATTAGCCAGAGCACGAGCCCCCAGTCAGAGATGCTCACGTGCCATGTATCACTCTCGGAGTTCATCACTGGGTAATAGCATGAGGATCGTCAGGGGATCACAGTCACCGCCCCCTCGATTGGACGAGATCTTGGCAGACTTGGTAGAGGTGAACGTTTAGGAGACATTCCTTTTACCTCCCCTCCATTCCAGGTTACCTTCATCTCGCCGATCAGAGGAATAGACCGCAAGGACCTCCAGAGTACCCACCTTTCATCATGGGGTGACTATCGCGGACCCTGCTACCTGGTCGATACTGAGAGCCCTCGAGGTTCAGCACACTGCCATCACTGAGATCCACACTGCTCTAGGCTTTCCTTCCATACCTGTGTGCCCCTTTCAAATGGGACCTGATCCCGCTCCGCACATTCCACCGTGAGACCTATTCCCACCTTAGAACATGACTACACAGGACCACCCCACTCTTACGGACCCCCTAGAGGAGGAGATCGCTGCAGTAGATGCTTGGATTCAGGATCCAGAAGATGGCACTGCATCTCCCGTCTATACCATTGAGGAGTCAGCATCACCTACATCGATCGTTGAAAACATGATCTTTATGGATGATGACTTCACTGATTGGGAGGCGCTCTACGCTGATATGGATTAGCTATTATTATTTATGTTATTTCTTTTAAGTAATAACGTGTATTGACATTTGTGTTTCCTGAAGGATGTTTATTATGCAGAACTCGACGTAGTAATTATGGAACAAGTTCATTTGAATAAGCCTGGTCTATTTCCAGCAAATTCACACACTTGATGTAAGTCTCAAGTTCTAGGATCGATAACTTCATTATCTGTAGTAATAAGGTGCGGAATTCCTCAATACGGTGTTATCTTACTAATAACGATTTATTTCACGTTTAGGTTAACCAATTGCTTTACTTTATACGAATAAACGTCAAAGCCTAGCCTTTAGTATTTGTTTCTCTGGAAATACTGAGTTCGCACAAAATTGCAAAAATCCCGATCTCCAAAAGTTATATCAAAGTTATGTTTTTCACGTATGAAAACACATATATATATTCTCGTCTCAACTCGCAGCCACTGGGCCTGCGAGTTGACTCGACTCGCTACGCAGCCCAAGCCCATAATGAACTCGGCTCGTTTGTCTCTGTTGAATTCTGCGAGTTCAGATCTCATCTCGCATCGCAAAGCCTTGCGACTTGAGATCTCGACTCGCAACAAACGTCTAAAATAAATAACTCGACTCGCAGCATATGTATATATATTGTTAAAATCTATATTCGTCTAACACTTTATCATAATAATATATTTAACGAATATTAATATCAAAACAATATCAATTTACAAACCTAAACCAATATATCAACATGATAACAATTACACTAGTCATATTGTAAAGCTAGATCTGTTGTCACAAACTATGTCTCAACAGACTCCCCCTTGACAATAGCTCTAGCGTCTTTATCTTCACATTGTCTTTGGTTTTATGAGTAAATCTTACTACCTGCAAAAATCTTCATCTTCATACAAGTCTTAATCATCATTTGATAATCTCGTGCTAAGTCACCCCATGCTTCAGTACAAAAGATTTTGTTCTCGTTTAACTTCAATAAATCTTTTCTTGACATGTTCATAAGATGACGATGGTCATAAACTCTGAAGATCTCTCTTTCACCACCTTCAACCTCATCATCAGCTTCAACCATTACAGCTTCTCCAGTTTCTGAATCTGGTCCATAAAATCTAGTGGCGACGCACACAACATGAGGAAGTATCTCTTCTAACCTTACTTTGTTTGATTAAACACAATAAAATTCTAAGTAAAACTCTAAGTTAACAGAGAATGACTTTGAAAATATTGACCTTCATTCGAAAATCTAAGTGTGGAATTAACCTAACTTAGAAATAGAACATTAGGGACAATGTTCTTTTAAGTGTGGGATAACAATAGTATCCACTACTGAAGTGCAACATAAAAGTTTTGATCAATCTTTTTAGAAAACTCAGATTCTCAGCAAAATTGATATAAACACGAAATATATATAACTTATAAATCTTTTATTGATTATCCTAAATCAATCTAAGATTTCTTAAGTCTTATATCAAACACTTAACAAACATTAATTAAATTTAAACTCTAATGTACTGTGAAAAATCATCACACATTTAAGTTTACAATTAACCAACTTATATAATTTCCAAGACTTAATTGAACTGTTATATCATAAGAACTTAACTTTCAATTATATCTTTAAAATTATATATCATTTGTCTAGTTAAAAATCATACAAATTTAACTTGTCTGTTATAAAAACTCTCAAGTCTAAAATGTCTAAGTTAAAATAAATTTTGACCGCTGAAATATATCAAAACACGCCGCTCGACTTCTCAATGAGTCGGAAGACTTTCGATCACTAATTTATTTAACCTTTTAGAATCAAATAACTTAAACAATTTCTAATATATTTAACTTGTAATAATAATAATCTCTAGTCGAATATATTACCAAAACTATTAAGTTACAAATATTCAGTTACAATTATAATTCGACTAAATTCTAAATACAAATAACTACACAAGTCTAAACTGTCTTACCAGCTTCACTTGTTCCTGCAGCACTTGTACCAGCACCATCACCACTTGCACTTACACCAGCAGACTCCCCCTGAATAATAGTCTGCTGACCAGTCGTTGAAGGACCAGCCAGCTCACTATCCTTCTGAGCATTGGGATCATCGTCTTTGTCATCATCTCGTCTCTTCCTCAACTCATCTTCTTTGCAAGACTCTAGATATACCAATATCTCCCCCTGAGCTGACTGTCCTGAATTCACTCTCAACACTAACCGTTCTAAGTGTTCAAGCTTCAGTCGCTGGGCAGTAAAATCATCAAGCAAAGTATTATGAGTGTTTAGCAGAGTCAAATATGATGCACTCATATGAACCATCTGCTGAGCAAGAGAAAGATTCTCAGCTAACATCCCTAGAATCTTAGAAGTAAGTTTCTCTAACTCCTTAACTCTAGACTCTAAGGATGTAATCCTTTCAGTATCAGTCGTAGGAGTAACAGAAATAGTATGTGGTCCAGGTGGTGTCACTGAAGCGATGTAGGAATCACGTGTAAGTGGTGGAATAGCTTGAGATAACGCTTCTTTAAGAAGAGTAGTTGCAAATCTACTAGCGTTATTGGTCTCAGCCTGTTAAGTTAAACAAAATTAATTAAGTAATTGTTACAGATTAGTCTGTCTCAATCTCTAATTAATTATATAACACTTGTATAACTAAACTTATATCCCTTACCTCAATAGGTACAGATATCTGTTCAGTAAACACCGGTGTTACATTCTCCACTTGCGGTGTATTTCGAGCAACTGTCACAGAATGAACTGTCTCAGTTTGAACTCCTAATAAGCAAGTTAAGATTATCTAACTTTTAAATATTACATACCATCCTGAATGGTCAAAGTCCTGGAACGCTTACGGCGTCGAGTAATAAGAGGTGTATCCTCTTCCTCAGAACCTTCATCAATAAGACTGAAGTCAGGATCGACTTCCTTAGCCTTCCTCTTCTCCTTCAGTGCTGGATCTGGAATCATCCGAGATCGATATCTAATATAACCAGCATCTGGAGGTGGAGAAGGAGTACTATCATCATCAACTGAAGCCGATTGACCATCACGGCCTCCAGATGGACCAACCTCAGGATCCTAAATATTGAATATATTAAACATTTATGATTAGCTAAAAGCTCTATCACACAAGTTCTATATATTTATGATTAATCTGATAAATACCTTAGAAGGTAAAACCTCAGATCCATCTAGCTGTCCCTGCTCACCCTCAGGTCGAGTGACCTCTGGGTCTGCAGTCTCAGCTCGCTGATCATAATGATATTTATATTTTATAATTAGAAATATTATCTAATTAACTAAATATCAATAACATGTGTATTATATATAATAATAATGTGATAATGATATAACAACTAAGTACCAATATTACAATATAATTATAAAATTACCTCAGGTGAAGCAACATAACTATCAATATCCCGTAGCAAGATATCAGTAGCATCATCATGCTCTACTAGCACCTCCTGTATCACCTGAGCAGCAACATCTGGGTTCACCTGTTCCCCAGCATGTGCAGGTTGTTCCAACACATCCTCAATGAGCTCTTGTGGATCATCAGCATGAACCACATCAGCTATCGGTTCAGGAACCACAACCTCAGCACCAACATCTAACCAACCATTATTCGGTGGTGTCACATAGGCAGGATCAACAATAAAACCAAACAGCTCTCGCTCCTCAGGCTTTACTACCCCTTCTTTCCTCACTGACTGCAGAAACATCGCATTGTATCCTCTGAGCCCAATAGTATCTACACGTAAAAATGGCCCAGGAATAACAAGCTCTGGTAGACGAGCACGAATAATCAGCATGCAAAAACGTGGATAAACCAGAAAGCGTGATCTAACAGAACCCGAAATCTGTCTAACCAGCTCTCCAAAAATATAATCACAAAAACTGTATGGTTTATTATAAACCAGTGACAGTGCAGCTGATACAAGGGCAGGGCTCAATTCGTCAAAGCCTCCCTTCTTTGGTGCAAAAACTGTGACAATCACATGCCACAAAAACCTCCATTGTCCAATAACCAGATGTTTTTGGAACTGACGTCCTCTCCGATCTCCTGTATACCCCATACGGTCTATAGCACCCTCAATAAAATCAGTAGGATACTCCGTCGGACCATCCTCCTGGTCTACAGTACCCAAAGGTAAATTCCGACGTAGATCGCCAGCAGAGAAAACAACCGGTCGATTGTTGACCGTTGTGCGAATAACCGGTGGGTTTATCGTCTCATCAAACTGAATACCTTCCCAGAAGTCGTTCAGAATAGACTGAGAAATCTATGGAGAATCTGTAAGTGCATATCTAATGCGTGAACGTGCAAAGAATGTAAGCACTTGAGCTACTCGATTAGCTCCACGTGCACCAAGATCTAGATCAACAAGTATATTGTGACCTTTATCGAACTGTCTCGCCATATCTATAAGAATACAAATGACAGAATACAAAGCACGTTAGTAAGTTATAAACTATAGTGTTTATGAATCAAAATGATCATCTAACACCTTAGTTCGTAACAAAATAAACACATATATAACTTATAACTAAAAACAGTACGTAAGTCCAATATGTATTTAACGTTAGATACTTGTAAATTTAAAAATCACAAGTCTTTAACGTTTTAAGAGATATATATATATATATATATATATATATATATATATATATATTATACCTCTAACTAAAGGTCAGAACACGCCACTCGATTACTCTTTGAATCGGTAGACTTTTGATATAATTATATATATCACTACATAAGTTATCACGTATTAATATAAAATTCATACGTCGAAACATATAATAATAAGCTTTCAAAGTGATATGTTTCTTGTAAACACAAATAAATGTAGCCTATTTTTTTAAAATTAAAATTGCATGTTACATTTTATTTTAACAAGTTATTGAACTCGCAAAAATCTAAAGTGAACTCGCAACTCAACTCGCAACCATGTCAACTCGCTAACCAAGTCATTCTGCAACTCGACTCGCAAGTCGATTCGCTAATCTACTCGGTCCGCAAGGTCAAGAAGTCAAAGGATCAATGTCAACTCGCTAAATGTAATCTGCGAATTGAATTGAAACTCAACTCGCATGGTCAAATAGTCAAGATCAGAAACACAACTCGCAAAGTCTGCGAGTCGAGTGTTCAACTCGCAGCATGAACTGATGTTGCGGGTTGAATTCAACATCGATTAACTTCGCAATTTTATTAAGTTCTATCGATTGATTTACGTTCATTAAGGTTCGTTTAAGATTCTTGTCAAATAACACCTTAATCTACGTTAATCGTTCAAAAATTGAAACAAAACCCTAGATGCATAAAACCTACGATTTCATGTAATTTAAACGGTGAAAGCCGTTGATTTATACCTCACAAAATTAAATAAAATACGAATTTAATACTAAGTATAAATTGAAAACCCCGTTATGTGAATAGTTATCTCTGTAGCTATTTAGCCTAAACATTTAAAATAAAATGTTTTCGCATAATTTTTCCTCAACGATAATCTTCTTACATATATTAACCGACTAAACCCATGATACAGTTAATCTTGTATAAAGAAAAATCTTCGAGCTAAAATTATTCACTTATATACCTGATGGTCTTAAGTATATATAAAAATATATATATATATATATATATATTATAATAAAAAGATTAACCGCTGATATAAAATCAGGACACGCTGCTCAACTACACTTTGAGTCGGAAGACTTTCGATTAATATTCCACATAACCTATATAAAATTTTCACTTTTCAGCACACGTTTGTTCAACATTTAAAATAAATATCCAGTATAATTCAATTCCAAAGGGTAATCATGAAATAAAACAAAAATAATAAGTAAAACTTTTATTTATTAATCTTAAGAAATAATTACAAAGGTTAAGAAAAATAAAACAACTAACATTCTAATAAATAAACTTAATAATAAACACTTAAAGTTTTAACTGCTTAGGGATCATATTAGAAAGAATAAGTTGTACATATTAAATTGTAATAAGCGTAAGACAATTGTTAGTATACATACCTCATGAAATTCATATAAGCTCAATAAAATCACAATTTTAATCAGTAATAAACTTATATTTATAAAATTATATCTTATGTACCTTTATCCACATGATATAACACTTCATTGAAATATAACTTATGATTTCTTATTATTCACAAAAGTGAATGTTCGAATATCATAGACAGTTCAAGACAATTACCGGTATTATGATCCACATAAACAGATTACACACAGATTTTTGAGCCAAACTTTTATTGTTAATGTGCACAATATCTAGTGTTTTCTATTATACAACATACTGAAGAATTCAAGTACAACACATAACACTGTATCTTTAGATTAGCAAGGTAGAGAGTACTAAATGATGTTCTTTAGAAGTATATAACATACACTTGACACGAGATACTTTGTATCTTTCATATGTAAGGTAGAGGTTACTAAATGATGCCCTTTCGAAACATATAACTCACCTTGTGACATTATGATACTTTGTATCATTTTAATTTTTTTT
This sequence comes from Pseudognaphalium luteoalbum, assembly GCA_963422505.1. Classification (NCBI taxonomy): domain Eukaryota; kingdom Viridiplantae; phylum Streptophyta; class Magnoliopsida; order Asterales; family Asteraceae; genus Pseudognaphalium; species Pseudognaphalium luteoalbum. The sequence goes on along the minus strand of OY730192.1, from coordinate 115,393,032 downwards.
TATTTTAGATCACAGTGCACGGTAATACTATCATTCAACAATTAAGACATATGTCATACGTTATATAACAGAGCATATAAGATATTACACATGAAAGTTATACTTCTTAACTGCTCGGAAATCTTAGCATAACCTGCCTACCAATAAATCGTATGATGAAGCTGACTAGACTTAAGTTATTCTTATCACTTGTTAAGTAAAAGGACAAGTTATAATCAGTGGATATAGGTGTATAATAAGATAAATATAAGTGTAATCCTAGATAAAAATCATTAATCTAGTGCAACTTATAAGAATCTACTAACACATTGTACTTAATACTTAAGGTTATTATTCTTAGGCTTATTCTCCTAATGTACTATCATCTCCCAAGTTTTTACAGCTAAAAACTTAGAGCTTTTTCTAAAAGAACTTCTTTTGTTCTTTTATTTGAGGCGATTCCCCTCAGGTAACAAGCAAATGAATGCCATACGCCCCCTTTTTTTTTTTTTTTTTAACATAACACTGACTATTAACTATTACAAAAATACCCTTGGAAGACTAATCACTCTGGATTTCTCATTCCGTTAAGTTGAACCAACGTCTCAAATCTAGCTCTGTCAAACGCCTTGGTGTATAAGTCTGCTAAGTTATCCAAAGATGGAACCTTAACTAACTTTATCAAATTCTTCTCAGCACAGTCTCTAATAAAATGATGTCGAATATCAATATGCTTAGTTTTACTATGCTTTACCGGATTGTTGGTGATTGACATTGTAGATTCTTTATCAATCATCATAGGAGTATTGGTTATATTTAACCCGTAATCCCGTAGTTGCTGTTGAATCCAAAGAACTTGAGAACAACAGCTGCCAGCTGCAACATACTCAGCTTCACATGTAGAAATGGCTACTGAGCTTCGCTTCTTGCACTGCCAAGATACTAATCTACCTCCTAAGAATTGACATCCTCCGATCGTAGATTTCCTATTTTGATTGCATCCTCCATAATCTGAATCAGTATATGCTACTAGATCTAAGTCTCCATCAATTGGATACCAAAGTCCCAGCTTCGGTGGCCCTTTGAGGTAACGAAAGATCCGTTTAACAGCCTGCATATGTGACTCTTTCGGATTAGCTTGATATCTTGCGCATAAACAAACAGCAAACATAATGTCAGGCCTAGAGGCAGTCAAATACATTAGTGATCCGATCATCGCTCTATAAAGAGTTGGATCCACATCGCTATCACTCGATGTATTTGGACCAAGGTTGTGATTAACTGGAATTGGAGTATGATAGACCTTACTTTCATCCATCTTAAAGCGTTCCAATAGCTCATATGTATATTTAGATTGATGAATAAAGAATCCATCCTTCTTTTGATCAACCTGTAATCCTAAGAAGAAATTTAACTCTCCCATTGCTGACATCTCAAACCTTTTTCTCATGACTTTCTCAAATTCTTAACACATCTTTTCATCCGAAGATCCAAAGATAATATCATCAACATATACTTGTACTAATAGAAAGTCATTCTTATTCCATTTTACAAAAAGTGTACTATCAATTGATCCTCTTGTAAATCCATTCTCAAGTAGATAAGTTGATAGCGTTCCATACCATGCCCTAGGTGCCTGATGTAATCCATATAGAGCCTTATTCAAACGATATACTCTATCTGGATGTTCAGAATTAGTAAACCCTGGCGGTTGTGAAACATACACCAATTCTTCAACTTTGCCATACAAAAAGGCACTCTTAACATCCAACTGATAAACTTTGATACCCTTAAAAGAGGCAAATGCTAAGAATACTCTAATTGCTTCTAGCCTAGCAACTGGTGCAAACACTTCATTGTAATCTATCCCCTCTTGTTGATTAAACCCTTGAACCACTAGACGAGCTTTATTGCGAGTAATGACTCCCCGGTCATCTCTCTTACACTTAAATACCCATCTAGTTCCAATTAGATATTCTCCCTTTGGAAGGTCAACCAACTCCCATACTTGTAATTTAGAGAACTGTTGCAGTTCTTCTTGCATAGCTTCAACCCACGAACTTTCTTTGAGAGCCATTTGCACATTTTTAGGCTCGATTTGTGAGATAAAGCATGAATATAGACATTGATTAGGGATCCCTGTCTCTTTCATAGCAGTATACAAGCTTTCTAAATCTTCAGAAGTACTAGCTTTAGATTGAGTCCTAGTCTGAACAGGAGTATTAATATCACCGATGATGTTTTCAACGGGATGATTCTTACTCATTCTTGTAACCGGTATAGGATCAACTATTAACTCATCTCCTAAGTTAGTACCAATTTCTTCTAATGAAGGAATATCTTCTGAACTTGCTGAAGACAACCATTAATGATTCAAAGAGGTAAGTATATCATCAAACGTTGTTTGAAGATCCTTTTCAGAATCTTCAGTTTCTTGATACTTATCCTTTGAAGGTTGTTGTGACCCACTTGAAGAAGCTTCATTTGAGTCATTTGGTGTCCTGATTCCAGATTTTGGAACACTCGATGTTGAAGAAAATAAATGTGTAGAAATCTCTGAATCACTGACAAAGTCACTTATAGGAACTTTAAATGACTGAAAGAGATCTGAATAGTCAAATTGCCAATCTAATCCCTTATGTACAGCAGGTACATAGCTCGTAACTTCAATGTTATAAACAATTTCCAGTCGTCCTGTGACTTTATTGAAAACTCTTTTATTTGGTGAGTTGGGCATCTAACCTAGGAAAAATCCTTCGTCCGCCTTTTCACCAAATTTAGCTTGATTTCCTGTTTTCAATATTGTACATGGAACTCCAAAGGGTTCAAATCCCTTCAGATTAGGTTTCTTATTATTCAATAATTCATAACAAGTCTTATTACGCTTTTTGACCGTAAGAACCCTATTTAGAACATGGCATGCTGTATTCATCGCTTCTGCCCAAAAAAAGACAGGAAGCTTTGAATCTGCAAGCATAGTTCTAGCAGCTTCAATCAACGTTCTGTTCTTCCTTTCAGCTACACCATTCTGTTGAGGTTCATATGGTGCACTGAATTGATGAATTATCCCTTTGCTTAAGCAATAGATATTCAACGTTGAATTTTTGAATTCCGTTCCGTTATCACTACGAATACGCTTAACTCTAGTTTTATAGACATTCTCTACTAGATCAAAGAACTCTATTAAAATTCCTGGAGTTTCATCTTTAGATCCCAAAAAGAATACCCTTGAGAATCTAGCATAATCATCTGTGATAACTAAACAGTACAACTTGCCACCTAGACTTCTCTTGCTTATAGGGCCAAAGAGGTCCATGTGCAGCAGTTCAAATGGCGAGGAGATTGAGTTTTCAGTCTTAGACCTGTGTGGTTTCTTGTGCTACTTTCCTTTGAGGCAAGGAACACACTTGTCTTCAGACTCGAAACGATTTTGTGGTACACCTAGAACTAACCCATTCTTGGTTATAAAATTCATTTTTCGAAAGTTCAGATGTGCCATTCTCCTATGCCATAAAAGTGCATCTGCTTCTGAGGCCTTGGATAGTAAGCATGTCGACACTATTGAAGAATTAGAGACACCCATGTTTATAGCATAGATGTCCTTCTTCCTTGGTGCCCTCATCAGTATCCATTCTTCAGGAATTGTGAAGCCTGGCTTCAGAACTAAAGCCTCCTTTTCATTAAAATGAACTGGATGACCTTTATCGCAGACTTGGGAAACACTCACTAGGTTATGAGTTAGTTCTTCAACATAATTCACATCCTCTAGAGTCAAAGTTCCATTTGAAACTTTTCCTTTCCCTGTAATTACTCCTCCTTTGTCTCCTGCAAAATTTACTTTTTGCTTGAAACCTTCTCTGAAGTCCTTCAATAGACTTCGTTCACCTGTCATGTGCCTTGAGCATCCACTGTCTACATACCATCAACCGTCCTTGTTCACAGTCTGCTCCTACACATAACAAGTTGTACACAGTTAGTTATCAAGAGGGACCCAAGCCATTATGGTCTTGGTTTGTCCCTGATCATCTACAATCTGAACCTCCTTAAAGTGACCATAACTATTCCCATTGGGAGTCTTGGTAACTTTCACAGGAGTTTGAGACTGTTTATGATTTGTTGTCTTAGGCCTATGAGGAGAGTGAGTAGAAAACCTCCTAGGCACATACTTAGATCCCTGTGCACTCGAAGTAGAACCATTCTCAAATTGACTATGGTTTCTACTTGGGGTCCTAAACCTCGAAGGTGTCTTATCTCTTGGCTTATTAAAAGTATTTTCGTTTAGAGAATAAGCCCTTTTAGGTTTAGGTGGAGAGACACTATGATTACCATCTCTTTTCAGAATGTTTACAGGTTTGCTTCCTAATCCCGGTTTGGAGCGTAACCTGTCTACAATCGAACAAGAAGTGGTCGGTGTCTTTTCAGTATTCACTAACTTATGTATAGCTTCCAACTTCTTATTTGGGCAACAAGAAGATACGTGTCCTTTTTGGTGACACTTGAAGCACGACATATGTTTTCGTGACTTACTAACTTTGGCAAACGCTATTGGAGTCTTAAGCACTAAAGGATTAACAACATGCTCTTTATTAATCAATTCATCAATCTTAGTATCATGAATTACTCCACCCGGTACAAACTGTACTTTGGTGAAAGAAACTCTCTTACTATCATTAGATGAAGGATTCTTAATAAACTCCTTTTGTGCCTCTGACAGATCAGGTTTAGCTACTGTTTTCTCAGAACTTACTTCAGTCATTTCAGTATCTTCTGGAAGCTTTGTGTAATTCGAATTGAAAGGAGGAGGTGTCTCATTGTAACCTAATCCTGACTTATCCTTTACACTTCGTTGAGCATCAAGCATCTTGTCCATCTCAGTGGTCCTATAATTTTCTATCTTTCTATTTTGCTCAACTAGCTTCAATTGACAGTCAGCTAACTCTTTCTCCTTATTAGCTATTTTCTGATTTAAGTCTTTTAGATTTATATAGAGACCATCTATGATGACAGCTTTTTCATTAATGGTATCTCTAAGAGCACTCCTATCAGAAGCGTCAGACTTAATTTTATCTTTTAAATCCTGTTTATCATCACTTAACCTACGCACATCAATCTTAGCTAGTTCAAGTTCAGATCTAACAACCTTACTAGATTCAGTCAATAAGCTAACTTGAGATGTCAGGTTTTTATTTGCTACATTTAAAATACTAACCTGTGATTGCAAATCGGTAACTAAATAACAGACATCAGCAAGAGTAAGAATATCAAGACATACCCTTTTCTTGTCTGTTTGGACTTCAGCCATGCGTGCTACAAAATCTTCAGGAGTCATGTTTTCAGTTGACTCCATATATAGCACATCTTCATCACTTGCTTTAGCTGCAACCTCTGGCACGTTTACCTCACCCTCTGCATCAGTAGGCATATAGGATGTAGATCCATCAATCTCAGCCATGAAAGCTTCCTCAGATTGAGCTTTCCATTCATACGATCCATCCAACTGTTTCACAACTAAGGCTTTGGAAGCGAGAGTACTTCCCGAACCTTGTTGTCCATTGCCAGCTTCTACCTTAGATCTTTGGCACTCTCTAGCAAAGTGTCCATAACCCTGACAGTTAAAACACTTGATCTTGGTCTTATCAAACCCTGATCTATTGCCAACTACCTTTCTACCTGTTTTCTTCAAGAAATTCTTTACCCTTCTTGACAACATAGCAAGTTGGTCCTGAAGGTCTATTTCTTCTAGATAATCAGGGTCTATCTGATCGTAATCTTCGTCAAACATAATTGGATCATTGATTTTACCCTGAAGGTAGTTTTCATAAGAAGCTACAAAGGAAGCAAGAACAGATAATTGTTGTTCAGTAGATTTCACACTCATAGGCATCTTTTGATGCTCCTGAGGTGACTTCTCAGTTGGTTTGCCCTTTGCATCACTACCAGATGATGTAAGAAGACACAGATCATCGGTAATCATTTCACCTTTTCCTTCAGCGTTATCAACAAATAAAGCAGTGGTCGAGCTCGAGGAAACAGTAGAGATAGTAGATTTTCCATGATAAAGTCCCGGATCCTGAGCCTGATCAGAATCAGTATCTCTAGTTTTCTTGGTGAAATCATAACCTCTGAGCTTATCAATAGCCTGCTCTAAGGTCATGGTTGCATACCTCTCATCATTGTCTTTGAGCATTATGCCATGCATTTCCCACTTAGACGGTAAACCCTCAATAAACTTGTCGGTTTTCTCAGTCTCTGTAGAAATAAGCTCATGATCATCTAGCTCACTCAGCAAATGGTAGTATCTTGTGGTATAAGCATCAAGATCTTCTCCTTTCATAGCTTTAAACACAGTAAACTGCTTTTTTCAGGAGATTTTTCTTGCCTGCTTTAACTTGTGGACTTCCTTCACATCTCTTTTCAAGAGCTGTCCACAACGATCTAGCAGTATGGAAGGATTTGAGTTGATGATTGAGCTCCTTAGGAAGACTCATCTTGATTGATGAATGAGCCTTGTTTTCAATCTCAAATTCCTTCTTTTGTGCTTCACTCATCTGTTGATAAGTGAGAACCACAATTGCATTTTCAACAGTCTGGGTAGGTGCCGTGTATCCATTCTTGATACACATCCAGATAGATAGATCATGGAATCTACAGTAAGATTCAAACCTATCCCTCCAGCTAAAATAATCCTCAACTCTCAACAATTTAGGTGGGACATTAGATTTGCCAATCTCGTGTTCCATCTCAATCATTTTGCTAAGGTCTGACATCGTGAAATTTAAAGTTAAAATGTATTTGCGAATTTAGACAAAGTAAAAAATCTCGACTCGCAAAACTCAGTTCAACTCGCAATCTCAGCTCGACTCGCAAAAACTCAGTTCGCAAGTCTCAGTTCGGATCGCAGTGATGTCAACTCGCAAGTGATCTTAGTTCGCAACAGATTTCGATTCGCAGAATATATCAACTCGCAAAGAAGTTCGACTCGCAGAATGTCGACTCGCAAGTTCAACTCGGTTCGCAAACTTATTCTGAAACCCTAATCTCGACTCGTAAAACGGCTGAAAATTACGAAAACAGAGATTTTTGGTATTTTTACGATTAAAACTGGAAATTTCGATCGTAAACAAACCCTAAATCGTCCAGAGAGTGATTTTGATCATTTTTACACACTAATGCACGTCAAAAAAATCCTAAATCACACGCGATTAACCCGAAAACTTTGAACGACACTCGTTATCTAGACCGAAAGCTCTGATACCAATTGTAAGTCCCTAGTTCTAGGATCGATAACTTCGTTATCTGTAGTATTAAGGTGCGGAATTCCTCAATACGGTGTTATCTTACTAATAACGATTTATTTCATGTTTAGGTTAACCAATTGCTTTACTTTATACGAATAAACGTCAAAGCCTAGCCTTTAGTATTTGTTTCTCTGGAAATACTGAGTTCGCACAAAATTGCAAAAATCCTGATCTCCAAAAGTTATATCAAAGTTATGTTTTTCACGTATGAAAACACATATATATATTCTCGTCTCAACTCGCAGCCACTGGGCCTGCGAGTTGACTCGACTCGCTACGCAGCCCAAGCCCATAATGAACTCGGCTTGTTTGTCTCTGTTGAATTCTGCGAGTTCAGATCTCATCTCGCATCGCAAAGCCTTGCGACTTGAGATCTCGACTCGCAACAAACGTCTAAAATAAATAACTCGACTCGCAGCATATGTATATATATTGTTAAAATCTATATTCGTCTAACACTTTATCATAATAATATATTTAACGAATATTAATATCAAAACAATATCAATTTACAAACCTAAACCAATATATCAACATGATAACAATTACACTAGTCATATTGTAAAGCTAGATCTGTTGTCACAAACTATGTCTCAACAGACTCCCCCTTGACAATAGCTCTAGCGTCTTTATCTTCACATTGTCTTTGGTTTTATGAGTAAATCTTACTACCTGCAAAAATCTTCATCTTCATACAAGTCTTAATCATCATTTGATAATCTCGTGCTAAGTCACCCCATGCTTCAGTACAAAAGATTCTGTTCTCGTTTAACTTCAATAAATCTTTTCTTGACATGTTCATAAGATGACGATGGTCATAAACTCTGAAGATCTCTCTTTCACCACCTTCAACCTCATCATCAGCTTCAACCATTACAGCTTCTCCAGTTTCTGAATCTGGTCCATAAAATCTAGTGGCGACGCACACAACATGAGGAAGTATCTCTTCTAACCTTACTTTGTTTGATTAAACACAATAAAATTCTAAGTAAAACTCTAAGTTAACAGAGAATGACTTCGAAAATATTGACCTTCATTCGAAAATCTAAGTGTGGAATTAACCTAACTTAGAAATAGAACATTAGGGACAATGTTTTTTTAAGTGTGGGATAACAATAGTATCCACTACTGAAGTGCAACATAAAAGTTTTGATCAATCTTTTTATAAAACTCAGATTCTCAGCAAAATTTTCAAATTTTTGAATCAAGGAAAGTCCAAAAAGGGTATTTCTGGTCAACGAAAGTTCAAGGGTTTGGAAAATCGACAATGACGGGTAAAACTCTTTGAAAAATCTTCAAACTAAGTTTCAAAACAAGCAATCGCATGACTAGGCACTAAACCCCCAAAATAAGTGAGGAATCTTGAGCCATATAAAAGCATTTATCTTTAATCCTTCACTTTTCGATTGTGAGTGTGCCGATGTACGCCTTTTAAGTTAGAACTTGTTCGAGCAATACATTTCAAAACTACAAAAATGGGCATCATACGTGACGAAGGTGCAATTAGAATTTCCTAGCATAAAAACCTCTCATAAAAACCCCTGTTTTCAAGCCTAACCCAACCAATGCTCACTTTCAGCATTGAAGATCAAGTAGAAACCCTTTTGAGCCTTAGCCTTTTCATTTCCAAAACTCACTTCAAGAAACCAATCTTTTCTTTACATCTCTTGGCCATAGCCTAAGTTTCTGTTTTATGTCAGAAGAATTATTACAAGAAACACATTCTTAGAAGGAATCCTCGAAAGATAAAAATATCATCAACAAAAGGACTCCGAAGGAAAACAAAAATGCCAGAAGAAACCAAAGAACTAAAAAACCCAAGGATCATCTAAAGCTAAGGGAAAAGTTCTTCAAAAGAAGAAAAAGCTACGAAAAGAAGGCTAAAATGAGAGAGAAATCCAAAAGAGGTACCACTAAAACGTCAAAGATAAGTCATCACAGACAAAATAATAGGCTATATCAAAACCCCACTAAACCACCTACAAAACCCTTCTTCCGTACACCATCTCTACCCTCTTACAAATGTTTAGGGATAATTAGCATCGTCCTTAGTAAGTATTGCAGATCGGATTCTCGACCAAGCTTATGATGACAAAAGAGCTACATGACTGGCCCCTGAGTGAATTAGAAGTTAGGAAACCCGATACACTTGAGTGAATTGAGTGAACACCTCTGAGGACCCCAGTCATGTATATCTTACATGATGAAGATTGAAAAGAGAGCTTGTTAGAACCGGTTTGGGGGATCATCAAAGGTTTAAACCCCGTTTGAAATCTTTTCACCCAGCCTGTAGGAACCAAAGTTTTTCGGAATACAAAGACATCCTTTCAGACTTTCGAAGAAGTTTTACTAAAGATTTGCTTGAGGATAAGAAAATGTTTAGGGATAATTAGCACCGTCCCTATTTAAGTATTGCATATCTGATTCTCGACCAAGCTTATGATGACAAAAAAGCTATATGACTGGCACCTGAGTGAATTAGAAGTTAGGAAACCCGATACACCTGAGTGAATTGAGTGACCACCTGTGAAGACCCTAGTCATGTATATCTTACGTCATGAAGATTGAAAAGAGAGCTTGTTAGAACCGGTTTGGGGAAACATCAAAGGTTTAAACCTCGTTTGAAATCTTTTCAGACTTTTGGAATACAAAGACATCCTTTCAGACTTTCGAAGAAGTTTTACTGAAGATTTGCTTGAGGACAAGCAAAACTCTAAGTGTGGGATACTTGATATCGCGTAAAAGTCACGTTTTTACTACCGATATCTCTCTCATTCTGGAACAATACTTGGAAAATAGACTTAAATAATACGCAAATCAATGAAAATTTGCCAAAGAGATCAAAACAAAGATGCACGAAAAAAATCACGCAAAACGGGCAGAAAATGAAGATTCCACACATGATTAAAGATTCAAGGCATCTGAGATGAGATTTGAGACGAAATACCCACCACTGAGATCCATCTTATCCAAGATCTTCGTTTTCAAAATACGAATCTAACAAAAGAAGAATCAACAAAAATGGATAAAGAATGAAGATTCTACGTACACCGGAAGATTCAAGTGATTCGTACCAGACATCTAAAGTTCAAAGACACATCTCAAGGATTTCTTTGCATCAAAGTCTTTGTTTTTGAAAAAAGAATCCAACACAAAAAGAATCGACGCAAACGGACGCATAACGAAGAAGATACGCACGAAACAAGAAACGAGCGGACGAATGGCAAACCGTGGCGGGCGGCCGCCGGCTGACAGTCGGCCGCCGCCGGCTGGCAGCCTGACGCCACCGGCTGTCTTCTTGCCATCTCCTCCCCCTTTCTCCGTCCTTTCGTGTACTTGTCTGGTACATGTTCTAGCACTTTCCGCAACTTTAGGGTATACGTGCTACCACTTTCCGCGCTTCTAAGGTACATGTGCCACTACTTTCAGGGAAAGGACCACCCCTCAAAAACATGCTAACATGCACCTTGGATGGCTATCATGCACCGGATTTCAAGTATAAATAGAGGGCTGATGCTTCATTTCAAGACACACCAAACACCTTTCATCTTCCACACCTTGGAAAACACACACATCATATTTTCTTTTCTTTGTAATTTAGTTCTTCCTTTAGATTAGTTAGAATAGCTAATATTTTTAGCTAAGGAAGATTTGTACGGAGGTGCTCCAGGACACAATTTAGCTACGAGTTATTGTACACCTTTCCAGGTTATAATCTATCTTCCATATTTAAAATGCTTGTTCTTTATGTTAATAATTTAAATATGTATGCTAGAATTGCCATGATTAACTTGATAATTCAATTGTTTGCTATGATAGTCGTTTAGGAAGATTTAAATATGTAATTAAATTGCATTTTATGAGATTGCGGATGGTTTATAATATAAATAGATGTAGAAATTTAATCTTTACCGTTTATCTGCCCAACTCATGTTGTGACTAAAACCGTATCCAAAAATGAACGTAGATAACTCATAGGGTATAGGTCACTTGGTTATACTATGTTAGATTGAATCATTGAACTCGGCATGGCCGGTGTTCTCTAGACTAAAACAGATTTAAGAGACACGGAACAGGGGAATAGAGGTAGATTAAGATTAAATTTGTATAAATGATAATACTTTTGTATACGTGTATGGAACTATTGTTTTGATCATCTTATTTCATGTTCTAGTTTGATTTTTTCCTTAGGATTACCACAATAGTGAAATACAAACGGCCTTAATTATCGTGAAATTATATGACGGCCCCTATTCGACTGTTCTTTGATATAGTACTGGAAACGCATACGGCGGACTACAAATGTATGGAAGTCGAGAACGACCGAAGGTGGTTATATTATGAATCTAATAACAAAGGTATTAACTAGGTTTCTATTAGTAGTATCAACCATCCCTGTTTTCTTGCATACTTGAGTAATGTCGATAACTCGTACGAATAAGTGATGATGTATTATCCGGCCACCTAGACCAGTTATTCTAACCTATTCCGGCGAGGGTAAACCCCATTCTTAAGATTGTTTATTCAACAAACTATGCCATGATTCGGACATCTCTGACGACTGAGGTTGGGCAATAGGATTCGAGATTAACTATCGGATAACACGGACATACATTTGAGAGAACTTTCGGTTTATGCTTTAATATATTCTGCAACCCACGTGACATTCTGTTTGCCTGATTGTGGACACCTTCGCGTTAGCCTGATAGAATGATTGTAGTAATAGCTCACATTAACTTACGAACTTATCCTCATTAGAATTCTTCATATTTAACATCACCTAAACCACTTCATCGTAGACAATCGCTTTAATTGCTGAACGCTCGAAGTAACGTCCACTTTTAGTCTAACTTAGTTTAGTTTTATTTAGGATAGAAAACCCAAAACCAAAACCAACCCTCTTATCCCTAACTAGATACATAAAAGTTTCTAAATCCCCTAGCTTCAATTCATCACGCTTTGAAGAACGATCCTAGGTCATACTTATCCTTTTCTAACCTTTAGCAATAATAGTAACCTCTAGGCCCCAGCCTTATAAATTTAAAACCCATTGTTACGTCGCGTCACCGTTAGAAATTTCAACGAACGGTGTGGCAGACTACAAGGTACATGAGATGTCATTGAATAAGAAATAAGAATCAAAGTCATCGCAGGTGTATAAAATACAATAAGTTGATTGTTCGCAGCAATATGATCAAATTTTTTTTTATTGAGGCACAAGATTAAAGGATTACAAGGCTTGAAGGTTATAAAATGTGTTGGGTAGTGTTACATCCTGTCTATTACAAAAGTCTTATAAAAAACGTGATGAGATTCTTATATACCCATCGAGATAGAAGTTTCTATTATAACGTGTGGTAAACACAGTTTCGCCATCTTTATCGACGGGGAGTTCTATTGAAATAGTGAATTAGTGACAAGATTCAGGCGTAGTCATAATAATGACCGAGTAGTGTTTTCAAGGTAGTCAGTCATGACTATGTTAGTGTTTCAAAAAGAACAAGTGTTTAGTAAAGTTTTTCGGTCAAGATAGTTGGTAATTCCGTAGCTGCTAGCATCCATTGCAGTAGTGATCGAAATAATTAAGTTGTTATTGAGATAGTTTGTGTCCAGAGTAGTTAAAGTCATAAACTGAGTCATACCTAAGTCGTTGGAAACTATCCAAGTGTTGGAGATATTATTTCGAGTAGGTAGCGTGAATAGGATAAGGTCTAGTTCAAGGAGGTCTACCCTTCTAGTCGTGTGTAGCACGCGCCCTCCATGGGTCTATGATATAAGTGGGTATGAAGAGTACGAAGTGACAAAGCATCGTACGGTTGAAGTTCTATACGTGTTCCGAAGTGATTTGTTTGTGAGCGAAAAGAAGAGGGTGAAGTACGCGTCACTTATTTGGGTGGCGAATCCTTACGTGGATTCTCCTCAAGTGAGTCCCATTCGATTATATCGTTGCCCAATTCGGTTAGGCGAATGGGTACCATGGAAATCTCCACGGTAGTGAGTAAGGATAGAGCCTCATTTTAAGAGTTGGGGGACGTAGTTGTGGGAGTGGTTGCCGTGAAGGGTGGAAAATAAGTTTAGTGTACGTAAGGTTATACATATATACGTATATATACACATAAAATGCTAGGACATAAGCACATATAAAGGTTGGTCCCGTTCTATCCTCGGTCTATGTCTGCTACTGTACTTTTGTTCACTATAACTATTTCAGGTCTTGCATCGAATCTCCATTAATTGTACATAGTTGATCAGGCTATGTTAAATTAAACTGAAATGATGCAATCGCTAAACCAGTCATACTAAACAAAGAATACTAACCTAATGGTTATAGTCTAGGTCACTAATGCAATCCAAGTTCGCTATAACCTTAGGCTCTGATACCAATCTGTCGCACCCCCAAAACACGTGGCAACGGAAGTAGGAGGTGTCACTGGGGCGCCGACCAGATCAAATATCATCACAAAAAGATTACAACAAACGACCTCTATATGAGACATTTTAATAAAAAGTTACATTTCATAAATAAAACAGTTACAAATGTTATATCAAAACATTGGAGTTCACATTAAAATTGTAGAGATTTCTAATACATAAATATTGATACAAAATATCGTAATGCAATCTAGTCTCTTGTTGTTTGTGAAAATATATGACTCGAGCTAATGCTTTCCAAAAGCATCCTACTGCCTCGTTTGTTTCCTGTGGGTAGTCCTACTGCGTCTATGAACCTGAGAAATAAATGCTAAAAGGTCAACATAAAGTTGGTGAGTTCATAGGTTTACGCAGTTAAAATCATAGTATGAACCACAAGATTTGATAGTTATCAAAGTAGCACAAATGCCAAAGTGAATCATAGTACACTATTGCCATGAGCTCATAGGCCGAAGTTTAACCGTAGTTGTTTACACCCAGTGAGTGTGTAACCAGTACACTTGGTTGTACGAAATATTATGCATTCATATAGTGGTTAGAGCGACTAACAAGGATGGCGGATTGTCAGGTCCCGATAAATCTATCCATAATGTTCGCGCTTAGTATTAACGTACTACGATATTTGTTAGGGCCATCGTAGTTTGGTTTAGTTACTCATGCAATTAGTATAAGAGTTTTCGTTACTTGCATTCATATGTAAAACAGTTTACAAAATAGAGCAGGTATTCTCACCGCAAAGTAAAAAGCAGTAAAAAGTGGGGCTATTAAACCCACCTGAGTTTAGCAAACAGCTAGCAAATAATAAAATAGGCAAGCAATGAGTGTATCCAACGTGCAACCTTCTAACGTCCTAAACGTATAAGGTTGTATGTAAATAGATGTCTTAAAGACCATCTATGTAAGTGGAGGGTTAATGTCCACTTAAATCAATAATGTAGGTGGCGGATAAAAGTCCACCTAAGGCTAGTTCACTCAACCAGTAGTTCAATGTGTTTGTTCAAGTATGTTTGTTTATCGAAAACATGTACGACCCGTTGGTGAAAGTTTGTAATTATAATTAATTAAGATTTTATTATTAGTTTTGTTTCGTTACATACTATACATTAGTACATATCGTGTGTTGCTAACAGATTATTTAGTTCATAAAGGCCCAAACAGTAGGTCAAAGTTGGTCAAACCTAGTCAAACTTGGTCAAACTGGTCAATGTTGGTCAAACCTGGTCAACGTTTGTCAAACCTAGTCAAACCTGGTCAAAGTTGGTCAACCCTTAGTAACACTTGCCAATATATGTGACACTTGCCAATTTATGAGACACTTCCCAATTTATGAGACACTTCCCAGTTTATGAGACACTTACTAATCTATAAGACACTTCCCAATTTATGAGACACTTACCAATTTATGAGTTAGAGTCTTTGGTCCAAGTGTTCTAAGTGTCAGTTTCTAATCCGGGAAACTTTCCAAGTTTAGTTTTAGGTCCAAGTTACTAACTAATTCACCCAAACCCATTTTTGTTACCATTTTCCAAAAATAGTAAGTTTTGTCGTTATTAGAAACCAAGTCGTTTTTGTTGACTTGGTCAAACCCCACATGTTACCTAGCTTCAGTAATTTTTATAGATTTATTTTAAAATGTTTAACTATTTTTAATTATTATTTCTCTCTCTTATACTCAGTTTTGGTGACATGCATGAAGATTCATTTTTTGGGCATAATCTACAAATTTTTTGTCAAAGTGGTAAAAATCAAAGTTGTAGCCAATGAATATTGTGAACTATTGGTTCTAGCATCAACTCATTTGGAGGTGTGTAGCCCTAGATATGTATACAACAGTAAGGATATAATTTAAGTTTCAATCTAACAGATTATACATGTTTTTTGTAAAAATCATTAAATATAGTAAACGGGGTCAAAAAGATACAAGGTTTACAGAATTGCAAAGATAACTTTTTGAACTTGAATTTGGACTATACAAACGTCCATTTTCATGGAGAAATGTATTTTATAAAATTCGCGGAAGTGAAGAAAAGTTTTTTGGACAGAATGTATTTTAACTTTTTCATGAATTTCAAGTTAAAAAAATGAGTTTTTAAGTTTGGTTTTGTTATATATATATGTTGGGTGAACTTAAACATATGTAATTGTAAGTAAGAAAATAGGTTCTTTACAAAATATTAGATGAGGAGAAGGAGAGGATGATCTTGAGCTAAATTCCTTGCTTAAAAGTGATTTTTTCATGTGGTGGTTGTATGGTGGATTATAGTGGTGAAATGGTGGTTGTTGGTGGTCAAGGGTGGTGGTGAGGTGGTGATGGGGCCGAGTTTATCTCTGGAAATGGGAGATAGAAGAGAGTAATGAGAGAGTTTGAGAAAATCTATGGAGAAAAGTGAAAGAGTTGAGTGTTCAAATGAGACTTTTGCATGCATTTGGAGTGGTGAAGGGTAAAGAGATTATCATTGTCACAAGGGGGCATGTGGGGACGGCATGTGGCTGATCATGGGGCCCACAAATGGTCAAAAATCAGTTTAATTTTTGTCTATTAAGTTTAGGTTACGTATTGTGTTCATTTACCCGTTATTTTTGTAAAAAGTTAAATCGCGTAATATTATTTTGAGTTGTACCCTCAAACCAGCTCAAAGCATGTAAAGCGAGAGAAAAGGGGAATAGGTGTAGGCGGACTATATCCTGATCAACCCCATTCTGCTTATACGAGTTGGAGATTTGAATGAATTTGTTGATGTGGGCGTTAGGATCTTCACGGGGTAGACCGTGGAATTGGCAGTTGTCCTTGATGAGTTGGACAATGTGGTATTTGAGTTTGAAAGATGCTCTGTCGATCTGGATAGCTGATCGGTCCTCCTCGACCTTCGATGGATGGTTTGGTACTGTCGGCGAGAGTAACACGAGCGGCCATTGGTGTACAACGGGAACGTCGTTCTTTGCGGATGGTATGGATAATCGACTCAGGATCAGGTACGAAAATGAGTGGATCAGATCCGGATGATCTAGTCGAATATCGTTGTGGATCATGGGAAAGAATTTTCGATGATTACGAGAGAGAAATCTAATCTACGGGTATCACTAAAGAGAAAGCTCGTCGGGACGCCTTATAATCTACGATTAACTTCCCCGTCAGCGGCGCCAAAAACTTGACGCGCCACCAACCGTCACACGTCATCAACGTGACCGTATGGCAGCACATCAAGGTTTAGTTTTAAATTTTATATTTAGCTGGGGATCTAAGTTCTACTAGAGCTGTACAGCTGAAGTAATGACCTAGGGTCGTTCTAAAGAGTTAATCATATTGGGAAACGACTTGTTGGGACGAACAGTTCAAACTAGTGATGGTTTGAAAATAGCTTTGAGTGGGGGTTTTATACTTAGGTCCGTAATTAAAATTTAAACTAATTAAAAATAGTATATAAGAGCGGTGGGTTGAATCAGTATAAGGGGAATGTGTTTGTTATGACTACGTTAGCTTTTACATGGGGTGATGCTGTATTGAGGTTTAATAGTTGAAAATGTCTTTTAAGATTTGTATCTTACGCTCATGTAGATACCTTGTGGTGTAAACACTAGCACCCTACTTATCGGGATTAGTATGTCACTGAGTACTAGGCTGTCAAGATTCTGATCTGATCGGACTGTTTTGAAACCCTCCTCACCGTCTCTTGTGACGAGACTAGGTGACCCTTCAGATGGGGTACAGGAATAAGGCGACAGTCCGCAATTTATCCACTAACAGAGATATCTAAGCTAGGCAAGGCATTTAAGATCTAACATAGGTGGTGATTGATTAACATATACATTAATGGTTGTGATTGAGTTCAGAGATGTTCGGTTGTGATACAGTCTTCGACCCACAGGGTTTTCCACAGTTTGTATGTAATTGTACTTCACAAGAGGTGTTTCCAGTGTTATACTGTGTATTCACCCGTATTACGGTCTTTCCTGGATCACAGACTATGCCAACATGTAATACAGTATACAGCCTTTGACCTTTCCATGGTTTCCACGTGTTTATACTCCACCAAAGGTGTTTCCAATGCTATACCAGATACTCATTCGTATTGGGGCTTTCTCTGGGTTACATACTTTACATCCATCTGAATTCAACTTATCTAAGTTTGTATTACAGTAAAACCATCTATGATAGCTGAACAACCCGTTCACTTTAAAATCCCAATCCAATAAATCCCTGATTAATCCACAGTGTACTATACGATAGGTAGGCAGTATTTCCATTGCTTCGAAATCAGACCATGTTAATTTAAGAAAACATAGATAGGTAGTGACTGTTTGACCATGGTTCACAACTTGTTGACATAAAGGTTCTAACCATGTTTATTGGAGAAAAGGCGATAGTTTAGTTTAAAATCATAAACGTATAGTTAAACAGTATACCGAGTTTTCAAAGTGTAACAATTGGGAACATTAGTCCACAATGGATTGTGCCCATGACTTTCATAGCTTTCATGTTCTGTACTCCACACATTCGTGATGTTTCCGGCGCTATGCAAATGAAAGCCGTATAACGTTACCTCCATTGTTTCATAAGGATATTATCCCAATCGTATTTAAAGTAGCACCACCCCAAATATTAACAAGCTAACTACATCATAACAAACACAATAACTAATCTACTCACTAATCATGGCAATGTATCCTAAATCTAACATAATAAAAGCATGCAACATTATGAAAGATAAGGATACAAATAACCGAAAGTAATGCGTAGATTGAATAGTAGTTGAAAGATTACACGGACAGAGCTCCAAAATATCCCAAACAATATTACAAAGGAGATCTTCCAAGAATTCCAACTCTATTACAAAAGCTACCCTTCGTTAGTCTTGGTTAAATATTAACCAAGATCTAACCGAAAACTAACCTAACTAACTAACTAAAAACTTAGAGAGAGAAAGTAAAGAGAGAGAGAGAGAGAGAGAGAGAGATGTGTTGTAAGATACGAGGGTGGGAGAGGTGTGTGAAATAGTGGAAATGAGTCCACTATTTATAGGAGAAGTGATGGAGGAGAGGTACAAGCCTTTAAGCTCAAAGAACAAGCATCAAAGCAAAACACGGGGTGAGCAAGTAACGGGGGGGTCAAATGGTACCCCAAGTACCATTTACAAGGAAAATAAGGCACCAAATGGTACCCAAAGGGCCGTATATGGTACCTAGGGTACCGTATACGGTACCTTGGGTGGAGGGGGGGGGGGGGGTTGGTGCTCCATTTGTCCTCCGCTGACTTCTCAGTTGCTTAGTTCGTCCATATCTTCTTCGTTTTAAACCCGTTTTTCTTGATTCTTGCGACGTTGGATTCATTTTTCCGTTACACTTCTAATGACACTAAGTTTTCCTAATTTGAAGGTGTTTGGCTTTCGCGTGTCCCGGATGACGATCGGCGAGCTTCCAGACTGCATATCTTCTCCGTCTTTCGTCTGTTTCTTCTGATTCTTTCACCGGTTTTGTATTTTCCTATGGAATAATAAAATCTGACTTAAGATATAATTTGATAAGAAAATCAAGAAAGGAATATTTAAGGTGACATTATTTTCCTCGTTTTGCGTGATTATCGGATGTTTTTAGTGATTTTAACCGTAGTGTCTATAATTGGACCACTTTGGTAATATAAGTAAATAATGAATGTTTTAAGATGTTTCCACTAAATATAAACCCAATAAGTGTAGAATAATGTGCGTAAAAACATGACCCTTTAGCTCACATCAATCCTCCAAATAATTACAGTATTCCTCTTCACCAAAAAGAAACCTATAATAAACAAACACAATCCCCTCTCATATCACCAACACTCCACTCTATAAACCTTACATCACCCCTCCTAGAATGATTGTGGCTAGTTTGACTTCGCTCTCACCTAAAAGGTAACGATTTTATTCTCGATCAAGCCTATGACGATAAACGATACATGACTGGCGTTCTGAGAGATTGATAATACTAGAATAGGAAACCCTAAACACTTTGAGTGATTGGAGTGACCACCTTGAGAGGATCGCCTAGTCATGTATCTGAGATCAAAGATCAAAAGTATGCTCCCAAATATTACAACGCTACCTTTTCAAAAGCCCTAATATTTTATTTTTCCAAAACCCCCACAATAAAAAGTTCCGCTTTAAATATTTCATTATCTACTGTTGCACCCGCAACCATCGGTTCAGCGTCGTTGTGGTTTCTGATGGTGGTGCGGGCGCAGTAGGGGTTTTAAAATTTATATTTAGCTGGGCTTAAATTATACGTACTACCTACTCTGGTTAGTAAGCGGTAAGTATGACCTAAGATCGTTCTATGAATCCAAACGTGTGGGTGATTAAAGCTGGTGATTTCGGTAGGGAAATATTCAGGATGGAACAAAGTAGGTAGGTTTGGGGGTTTTAAACTAAAGACAAGTAATTAAAGTGCAGAAAAGTAAATTGCAGGAATTTAAAGTGCAGGAAAACAGGTAAAGATAAATATATGATTGCTGAGACTTCGATAATTAACGTTTTGGGATGACAGATTAAACAGAATGAGAGAGATATCGGTAGTAAAAATTTGACTTTTTACGCGATATCATCTACTTATCTTTAACCATGCTTGAAATTCGAGTTTGCTTGAGGACAAGCAAAGTTCTAAGTGTGGGATACTTGATATCGCGTAAAAAAGTCACATTTTTACTACCGATATCTCTCCCATTCTGGAACAATACTTGGCATTTAGACTCAGATAATACACAAATCAATGAAACTTTACCAAGAAGGTCAAAATAGAGTCGCACACGAAAAATCAAGCAAAACGAACGAAAAATGAAGATTCTACGCACATTTGAAGATTCAAGGCATCCGAGACAAGATTTGAGATAAAGTGCCCACCACTAATATTTCTTTTATCCAAGATCTTCATTTTCAATTTATTAATCTAACAGAAGAAGAATCAGCAAAAACGGATGAAGAATGAAGATTCTGCGTAAGAGACATCTAAAGATCAGAGATACATCTCAGGGATTTCTTTACATTAAAGTCTTTGTTTTTAAAAAACGAATCCAATGCAAAGAGAATCGACGAAAATGGACGCATAACGAAGAAGATACGTAAGAAACAAGAAACGAACAAATGACGCTGGACCGGGACGGGCGGCCGCCGGCCAGCAGCCAGGCGGCGCCGGCTGGTTGCTGGATGTCCCCTCCCCCTTTTTCCATCCTTACTCGTACTTGCTTGGTACATTTTCTACCACTTTCCACAACTTTAGGGTACACGTGCTACCACTTTCCGCCCTTTAGGGTACATGTGCCACCACTTTCCAGACAAGTACCACCCCTCGAAAACCTGCTAATTTGCACCTTGGATGGCTAACATACACCGGATTTCAGCTATAAATAGAAGCATCAAGGCTTCATTTCAAGACTCACCTTTCACACCTTACACACCTTCCTACACACTCAAAGATCAATTTCTCCCAACTTTTATTTTCTATTTTTCTCTCTACTTTCTCTCTCTAAGTTAATTTAATTAATTTAGTGAGAGATAAGTAGGAGATTAATTATGTAGTAGTTAGTAGTAGCTAGCTTTGCAATGTAACATTTTGGAATATTCGGAAGTAATATAAGCATCGTTTTGCTCGCAATAATTACAGGTAATATCTATCCTTTTCTTTTATTATTTATTCGTAATATTCTTATTTGATGTTTATGATTTATTAACATTAGAAATGTTTATTGCCATGATCTGCGAGTAGTTGCTTATATGTTTGCCATGATTTAGATAGTTATAATGGGACGATATTAAATATTGTAAAGTAATATGACGGCCCTATTCGACTGTTTCCGGATATAGTACTTGAAACGCTTTATGCGAAGTACAAACGTATGGAAGTCCGGGGACAACCGAAGGTAGTTATATTACGGATCAATATGATAAATGTGTTAAATAAATTTATATTTGTAAATTAATTGAAATAGAATGATGGCATGTTTGGCAAACCGGTTGCGACCAGACTACCCCAACTTATTCCGGTAGGGTAAAACCTATTCATGAGACTGTTTATTCAACAAACCATGCCATGATATGGACATCTCTGACGAACGAGATTAGGGAATAGGACTCGAGGGTAGTCGTTTGCCGATATGTTTAATAATATTAGGAGAACTTCCGGTGTAATGTAATTGTTTGTATTTATTATCCATGTGACATATCTTTTATCTGATTGCGGACAACTCTACGTTAGTTAGATGATATGATCATAAAAACAACTCATTCTAATATAGTTCTAATTTATAAAAAGAAACTTATATGAAGGGGAATTATTATACTTTGTTATTGTTTAAATGTATGACATCAGACCTAATTTATGGAGTACCCTTTCTAGTTATCCACGTGACTATAACCTAGATATTAGGGAGTCATGAACCTTAATTGTGGTAAATAGTTATATGTGCCCATAGCATGTAATAAGTAAGATACAGTGAGACCATTCGTTGCACATATTAGGTTTACATTTCTGCATTGCTTTACATTTACATATGCTTTTAATTAGTTTAAGTTAGTAAGAGTGTCATTCTCAGCATCAATTACTCTTAACCGCATGTTGGACGTAAGAAGCCGTGGAACTATTCTATAAAGTACACCGTTTATTACTAAAAGGTATGGTCTGCATATGAAACACGTTTTAACAAACTGCGAATAATCCAGGGATGTATAACTATTTGAAAAGGAGAGGTCTAGGTCATGAACCAAAGTAATTAGAGCTTAAGAAATATATCAACAAGATCTAGGAGAGTAAAGTCCAAGTGACCTAGGATACGTAAATCCCCTCGATCTTACATATTTGATTATTTAAACATAACAAGTTAATAATTAGTCACATAATTAGAAGAACGAGAGATAAGCTTAGGTGTTAAGAACGGTCGGACCTATGAGACGATACGCTATTTTATTCATGTACCTCGGTGTTTAACCAAGATAGGTTGCTTATCTTTCAACTAGTTAAGTATTGGAAGTTTAGCGTATTGCTCTGATCAGAATCATGATAACCTAGTTCCTAGTGATATGCCAATGGGAATTTAGTTGGTAGGAGTTCTAGTGTTTACACCAAGTTCTGTCAATCTATTAATCTGAAAGTGTCCCTATCATAAACACCTTCCCAACATTATATTATCTCAAGCCATGGTGAACCACGTCTTCCTTATCCTTAGTGGTTCCTTATATGCTAGCTAGCCCATTTAGTTTTATTGCTTTAGTAGTTTAAATTAGAAAAAAAACCCAAACAAAACCAACTATCGGAACCCTATCTTGAAGACTTAATTATCCAAACAAGCTCTGTTTCAAATTCGACCGACTGGAGACGACCCTGATCATCCTTACCACATACTAGTATCAGGTACTAGTACCTAGTACCAGTAGGTAGTTCAGAAGTTTAGGCTCCGAGCAAAATAAATTTTAAAACACCCTGATCGCCCGCTCAGCTGTTGCAACAACACCAACGACACTGACGGTTGGGAGCACATCAAGAACATAAGCACGTATAAGGGTTAGTCCCGACAGGTCTATGTCTGCTTAGGCATTCACGTTCACCATGACTATTTCAGGTCTTGCATTGCTTCACCTTTAATTGTACATAGTTGATCAGGCTATGTTAAATTAAATTCAAATGATGCAATTGCTGAACCAGTCATACCTAATAAGGAATGCTACCCTAACGGTTATAGTCTAGGTTACTAAAGCAATCCTAGTTCCCTATAACCCTAGGCACTGACACCAAATCTGTCACACCCTGCTAAAGCGAAAACACGAGATGGAACAGCACAATGGTTCCATAGCACAAGGATCAACTAATGACTTCAACATTCATAAGGGTAAATGTAGCTTCTTTCCACATCCTGAAATGTAAAATGAGGGTCAACTACAATAATATAGTTGGTGAGTTCACAGGTTTTAGAATAAGTGCGAATGCCATCTAAAAGTTATCAAAACCACATTTGAAAGATTTACGTTTCTATGTAATTAGTTGTTTATATGCAAATTAGAATTCATTTAAGAATGACATGTATAGCTTGAGTCCATAGCCAAACCTGCTGGCCTGAATCAACGCCCCAAAGATATGTCCTATCGTGAACATATAGAATTGGTGGTATGTACTCACATGCACAAGGGAGTGGGAAGGTGGCCTCCTTCCAAATAGTACTATCCATATCAACCATCGGCTTGAAAATGAGTTAATGGGTTGTGTAAAAGAAATCGGGGACTTAAGATGCGATAGAGTCACAAGCATAGAACAAGAGTGTATAAATAGTATATGTACACATACAAAACATTTTTAGCACAAAATATAGCATGTGTACATTTCCAGAACATTTTTTAGTATCAAAATAGTTGATATACAATCCTGAACAGTTTCGCAATCAGAATAGTTTCACAATCAGAATAGTTTCACAATCATGTTCAATAAGAACTGTTTCGCAGTAAAATATAGTTCGAGTACACGTTCAAGAACAGGTTTTACTAGTATACAAGTTCGAGAGCAGTTTCAATAAACAAGATCAGTTTCGCAGTAAAATATAGTTTGAGTACATGTTCAAGAACAGGTTTTACTAGTATACAAGTTCGGGAACAGTTTCAATAAACAAGATCAGTTTCGCAGTAAAATATAATTTGTGTACACGTTCAAGAACAACTTTACTAAGAGTTTAGTAAACAACTAGTCATGCTTCTTTTCACCCCAAAAAGTTGATGAAAATAGTAGAAAAATGGGGCTGTGAATACTCACCTGAGTTTAGCAAGTAAATATAGCAATTAGCAAGTATGTGTGTTCCAAATGCAACCTTCTAGCACCCTAAATGCATAAGGTCGTATGTAAGTGGGGGTTAATGTTTACTTATGCTAATTGTTCACTCAACTAGTATGTCCATATATGTTTTGTTTTAGAAAACGTGTACGACCTGTTGGTGAAGGTTTTGTAATAATAATTTTTTAAGGATATTATCAATAGGTTTGCTTCATTGTATACGTTGCAATAGTATATGTCGTGTGTTATCGAGTTGTTTTTCGTAAGTAGTTATCGGTTGTTGCGCGAAATTGGTACTTAGTAAAACTTATGTTTTTAAGTCTTGCTTTTGGTCCAAGTTGCTAAATAAGTTGTCCAAATCCGTTTTGTTTACAATTCTTTCCCAAAATTGTAAGTTTTTAAAAATATAAAGTTTGACGTTTTCAAAACTGAACCTCGTTTTTGTTGTCTTGGTCAAACCGTTTCAGGTTGACCTGAAACTCTTACCCAAAGCGTAGATATGTTCAAAAGTCCATAAAAGTAAGTTACATCACTTATATCATGTTTGAAAGTGTCGGTTTTCACTTTTCTACAAAATCAGTCCACACTCTGTATTTTCAAGAAAATGCCTCTCTTTGTCAAATTTTTATAAAATTATATATTCCGAAATAATTTCCAATAAATATACCAGTTATTCCCCCATGTGTCAACTACTTCCAATTATGTTTCCATGAAATTTAGAGAAGTTTAAGTATTTTTAAAAATTATATGTATCATGTGAGGTCCAACAGTTGACCAATCTGGACGCATGCATGAAGATTGAATTTCTGGGCAAAATCTACAACCTTTTAGGAAAAAAGTGATGATTACAACACTTGTAGCTAACAAAATTTGTGAACTTTTGGCAGTGGTTTCAAGTCATTTGGAGTTGTATAGCTCAAGATATGGCCAAAATCATAAGGGATAACTTTCTGACTTTTCCAGACAGATTATCTATGTGTTCTCACAAAAAATTTTAAAAATAGTAAACCAACTCAGAAAAATATGAAGCTAGTGGGGTTGAAAAGCTTATATCCTGAACTTAATTTTTGACTATTTAAGAATCCATTTCTATGAAGTGATTTTTATAAAAATCGCTGATATAGATAAAACTTTCTGGACTAAAAGTTTTCTTTCATTTTTATGAATTTTATGTTAAGAAAAAGAGTTTTTATATGATGTTTTGTTATAATACTTGTTGAGTGAACATAATAAATGTTTATAAGAGTATTATGAAGAAAAATGGCCCATACAATGATGCTAATGAAGTTGTTTGGCCAGAAATGAAATGAGTAGAGCTTGTAGTCTTGAAATCTTGAATATCCTTTTTAAAAGCTTGAAGAATTAGGTGGTGGTTGATGGTGGTTTTAGGTGGATTGTGGTGGTGTGAGGAGGTGATGAGGGCTGAGAAAAGCTCGGAAAATTAGAGAGAGAGAGAGAGAGAGAGAGAGAGAGAGGTGTTAGAGAGAAGTAAGAGAGAAATGGTTGTTGAATGATTGAGGAGAAAATGAAAATGCATGTCTTGTGAATGGAAGTAGGGAAAAGGAAATTGCATGGGAGCTTATTGGGTGGTGGTGGAAGGTTGGGGGTCCCATAAAAAGGGGGTGGGTGTTTAAATTTCATTTTTTAGACTGTGTTTACGTACAGTGTTCGTTTACCCGTTATTTTCGTTATTCGGTTAATCGTTAAACGTTTATTCGAGTCATTTTTAACAAACGGTTTATTTTAGATATTTTCCAATAAATTATTATTAAAATACTTTATTTTGAGTTAACGAAATATTTATTGGGTTTCGTTTGGTTGTCGGGTTTAATTTGCACGTTTTCGCCGCGTACGGTACGTTTTAAGCAAAATGTCTAGGTTTTTCGCTTATTATTATACGTAATAATAATATATGTGTAAACAACTACTATTTTGTTATAAAATATATTTACATCGTTTTCACCAACGTTTGTGTTTAGTCAGATACCGTCCGATTGAATTTTACTTTGTCGAGTTACTAAAATTTTGGTTTTGCAATTTGATAAAGATTTTGTGAAGACTTAAATAGATATATTTTTCTTTGTTTTATTTGGCACTTAATAACCTAATTTAGCTTGTCTAAAGGAACTTAAGATTCACTGAGCAATCTCTAAGACGTTCTACAACTTTGGTAAGCCTACGGAGTCATAACCTAGAATTTTCACTAGGATTTAAGGAATGTTGTAAGCGTAATTTAAGATTCGAGTGCGGTAATGACCTGAGATTTTGACGGTTGTCACATAATGCTTACTTGATTACTAGGTTACTTGATATGCTTAGTTATAATCATATTTAAGTAGCTTAGAAATAAGAAGTGCGGGTTTGATTGCGGTTTAGGAGAAATTTGATATAGCCTAATTTATACATGTTTACCCTTGGCAATATCCCTCACTTATGTTCAAGTTATTCATTAATTTATGAAACTTTGGTACTTAATTTGTTATAATTCGCATTTCAGATTTGATAATGAAGTTTGAAGGAAAAGAATAAAATATAAAGTGTAAATCGAGCAAAGGGATCAAGAGAATCAAATAAGGATACTGTCATGGTCATTACTCCTTTCATCGTGACCATGAAATCACATTGACCAGCTTCTTAAATCGTTGATTTTGGCTATCACGGCCATGATACTATCTGTCATGGCCATGATGTCGAATTCCAAGGTATTAAAACACAAAATTAGGTCAGAATAGGGGAAATAGATTTGAAGAGGGGAAGCAGCCTTGGAGACTATCTTTGGGCGATTTTGGGTAGTTTTTGGGGAAACCCTAAGCTACCAATCATCATCATAATCATCACGGAAGCTAGAGCTAATCATCAAACATCAAAAACATTGATTTTCTTTGGTTAATTCTTGTTCTAAACCAACTATGAATTCTCTTTTGATTA
This sequence comes from Pseudognaphalium luteoalbum, assembly GCA_963422505.1. NCBI lineage: Eukaryota > Viridiplantae > Streptophyta > Magnoliopsida > Asterales > Asteraceae > Pseudognaphalium > Pseudognaphalium luteoalbum. The sequence continues at coordinate 115,365,616 of OY730192.1, read as the reverse complement.
TTCCTTGTTTGTTTGTGTCCATGATCATGGGCTAATTCCTTATGTTCGTCTAGACTAATAACTTTAGATGTTGGACATGCTTTTATGATTGATTCTTAATCGTATGATACATTGATGCTTAACCATCGAACTATTTGTATTGCGATTTAGTTAGTTCAATTAATTGATATTTTGTTTTTTTCAATGAGTGAGAACTCTTGCATTTAACGTTGTGTTTACTTGATTATCAATTTTGTTCTTTTGATTGGAGATAATAAAAGAATTGATTTGGATTAAACTAATTGTAATATGGTTGGATCATACTAAGAGAGGTCTTGTATGATTATTGGTTTTTTCGAGAGTAATATCACACGATTAAGTCATCATTTTAGTTGGATTAACTGTTTATAATTTAAAGGTCTAAGGTGACAAGGAGACTTGCATTTTGTAATCTTAATTAAGTGGTTATATTGTGAGAACAAGTAATCCAATTAGCTAATTCACATATGTTAAGTATCAATCTAGTTGTTAATTAAAATGTCCAACACTAGAGGTAAAAAGTCTAGATGAACATGTTTCTCTAATTTGAGATAAAACTATCTTTATTTGCTTTATTTAATTTAAGTCATTATTTAATTACAACCATTCGACTGTCTATCGTTAAGAGGAAAAAACTCCCATTTTTACTTGCTTACAAATTAGTTAACTATTAATTGGAAATAACTTCAAAATACACGTATATAACCACTCTTGTGGACGATAACCTAGAACTTATCTTTGTTATACTACTGCTCGATTAGGTACACTTGCCTAGTTGTGTAATATTCCATACTTTGATATTTTTCTTACTTAAATTTATAACTCGGTTTTTGCACATAAAATCATAGAAAAATAATGGGATAATTGCAAAATTTAAAGCCTACATTTCGAATTTTTTCTAAAAATTTATGATAACTATTAGCTTATCCACTTATTTTGATATGACTTGTTTCCTTGTTTTTCTTAAACAGATGGATCCGATACCACCTATGCTTACTTACTTGGCCACTACTGCACGGAGCAAGACTTTGGTTCGGAAGTGGTTAAAGAGGACTTTTGGGGGTAATAGGTACATTGTTTGGGATAACATGGAAAAGCTGAGGATTGGAGATAGGTTGAAGAGATTGATTAGTTATGAGGTATAGGGACAAGAGTTCGATGCCTAGATTAAGCTTTTCAGCATTTGTGAGCCCATATATCCCGAGGTGGTCATTAAGTGCTTGATAACCTTTGATCTTGACCCTGATTTAGAGATTAGTGATGATAAGAAGATAAGATTTAGATACCGAGGGAGGAGCCATAGTTTATCTATTTCAGACTTAGTGAGGCATCTGGGATTATATTCAGTGGAGTAGATTGGGATAGATTGGTTTCTACATTGTCATCATGCTATTCCTCATCATCCCGAGAGTAATCATAGGGTTATATGGAGTGAGTTGATTGGCACCAACTACACTTGTGGTGCCAAGTCTTCAGCTTTGATTCTACCTCAGTACCGTCTTCTTCAAAACCTGATTGTGATTTCTATTATGGGAAAGAAGGAGACCGGACCGGTGACTGGTGATGAGTTGTATATCATTGATGCTATTATTTGCTGACGAAGCATATTTTTATGGGAGCCTACATTACCAGATTGTTGAAAGGGATGTGACTTTTGAAAAAGAGTCATGTGGCTGAGCATAGGATGTCTCCATTTCATTTCCTTGCGATTTGGATTATTGCAAGCAGATCCACCTTATTGCTGAGGATTCTTGATACAGTGTTACTAGAAGGACACTAAGGCTCTTATTCCTGGATGCTTTATGAATAGGAAAAGGGTCAGAGAAGAAGATGCAGAGACTCCAGTTATTGATAGAGTGGATATAGTACTGGCTGTGCCTAGGCAATACCAGGACACCAGTCAGGGATGCTGGAGTTGGGACATCAGGTCCCCGAGCTCAGATACATCATACAGACCCAGTCACTCCCATGACCCAGTACTTCACTATGCATGCGTTAGCTGTTAACAACGCACATCAGTCACTTATAGCTAGAGCTTTAGGTATCCCAGCTCCCGAGTCGCTCCTGTACAAGTGTGTGCCACTACCATCATTCCCACCATCTACTACCATTCCACCACCTACCACTACCCATATACCACCTACCACTACCCACATACCACCTACTACTACCTTCATTCCACCCACACGATCGGTTGAGAACTATTTGTGGGTTCATATTGCATTACCACGTCCTACTACATCAGCCCATAGAGCCCGTTCTTCTCAGCAGTCCGCAAGAGAAGAGGCTGCTGGTTCTTACCGACCAGATGTTGTTCAGCTAGGCACTGATCGACATAATTTCCTGTTTTGTCACTGTGCCTTCACCCGTGATCATTCCATCTTTATCTCCCGCGAATGCAACATAACCTCTATTTTTGGATTTAACATCCGTAAGAAGAGATTTGTTGCCAGTCATATGTCTTGAACAACAACTATCAACATACCAGATGTTTTGATAGTTTGGGAGGACGACTGCTAAGACATATTTGAGATAAAAGTTAGTTGGAAATGGAGACCCAAGCCTTAGAGGCTTTGGGTCTACCAGAAGCATCAAAAACAATAACATCAATCTCTTTTAAATTTTCTTTCACTTTTTTTGAGTTCTTGATTCAGAGTTTGAGGGATTGTTGGCATTAGACCCTATACCATCCGATGAGGTTCCTACAGAGGAGATGCTAACAGAGCCCGAATGGAGAAAGAGGGGATGACTTTCGAGGATTTTTGACAGTTAGTTTTAGAGGATTCGATGAAGCTCCCTGCCAACGCACTTAGAGATGTATTACAGCAGTTTAGGCCTATGAGGTCAGAAGAGCAGAGAGTTTCAAGTGCTCAGCAGTCAGTTGCCGGGCCTTCCTTAGTTCCTTCACAAGCTCAGCCATCTATTCAGGACCTCGATCAGGGTTCACCAGCATCCTAGATCTGTGCATCCATTTTTACATCACTGCTTATTTCCTCATTTCCATACATTGGACATATTATGTTGTTGTAGAGTTTATTTTGTTATATTTTTGGGACATGAGCTGACCAGACATAGTCTGATTGGTCTCTTTATCTATTATCTATTATTTATTAGTTATCAGTTATTTAGTTTACCAATTATGTTTGATTTCTGTTTTTTAGCTCGAATAAGTGAAATTGTGATTGTGCGAAGCAAGGAGATGCTGAACCTTCATGAAGAAACCAATTTCTGCATGGAATCAACCAAGGAACTTCAATCGCCTGCAGATCGCTACTTCATTTTTTAAACCCATCTCCCCGTCTCTACCTTAGGGAAGTTCCTTTCTTTTCTGTTATGATTATTCCCAATACCTTACATCCTAATATGCCTAAATTCTAATTGTGGGATTCCATCCCACCAAATTTATCAAAACACTTAATATTGTCCCACTGTTTCAAACCCTAAGTGTGTGATTTTTCCTGAAGTAAATCATACGTCTTAGCAATAAAAATTAAGGACAATGTTGTTTTAAGTGCAGGATACACGGTATATGAATATCGCAAGTTTATATTTGCCTGTCAAAAGTAAAACCTCTGTATCCATTCAAATTTTTTATTTTTTTTCACAAAACCAACCTTGTTGAGATTTTTATCACCAAAAAATCGAAAACCCGACCTCGACGATGTCTGACATCCATTCGGTTGATTTCGATAATTTTTTAAAGATTTTTGACTTACAAAAGAGAAGTCAAAGATGTCTCACTACATGAAGGGTCTCTAAGGTTATAAAAAAGGAAAACAAAAAAGAAAAAGAAAATAAAAATATGACCTTAGAGAACTCCTAGAAGACCTCAAATAATAAGACAACTCTCCAAGAAGAAAAATCCAACATATCTCAGAGAAACATCGTATTCAGTAGAGATTATTCCTTTAGAAGATGAGTCTACTCTTGTAGTTATCTTAAGTGAAACTTTACTTACTCCTTGAATTTCAGAGTCTCAAGTTCCAAAATCCCTCAAAATGTTGACCAACCTACCCTTATCCCTACACACTTTACCCTCATTCACACAACCCGATCAAAATGCATTGGGATAATTAGCACCATTCTCAAAGGAGTAGTGGAGGTTCGATTCTCGATCAAGCCTATGATGATAAGTGTTGCATGACTGCATTGAGCGATTTCGTTTATATAAAATTGTAGGTAACCTGATATACTTTGAGTGAAAGGAGTGACTCACTTGTGAGAATTGCCCAGTCACGTACATCTACGTTTCGAGAGTTGCGAAGTATGTCATAAAAGGGTTGATCAATTATATGTTTAAGTATAGTTAATTTTTGTTGATGCTTACTTTCTGAAAATATTTATCTAAATTGAAGAAAGTGAATTTTTGCAGGAGATACTCTAAGCATCCAAAGCGGTTTTTTAAAAACTATTTTCCAAATGAGGTTTGCTTGAGGACAAGCAAAAGCTTAAGTGTGGGACATTTGATGTATCGCAAAAAGTCACATCATTACATACATTATTTGTCCCATATTTAGCACTTTATTAACAAATACATCTTAAAATCATCATTATTAACCAACTTTGGTTAGCAAGGTATAAACTTGTCGGTCTTTGGAAAATCATGCAAAAAGGTCAGAAACTGACATAAATAGGCACAAAACTGAGCCAAACCTTAATTCCACGATTAACTCCCTATTAGGGCTTCAAAATAGTGTTATTTTGTATACATGGAGATTACGTGAGCGTGGATATAAGGAAAGCTCAAATTGGATCAAGGATGAGACAGTTACGCAGCAAACAACACAACCGAAGACCATGAGATGTATTCTGGACATGCTTGGGCTACATAACTCCAATTTTCACCAAATTAGCATCATTAGAAGCGTAACGTAATTATGAAATCATAGGTGAGAGAATAAAGTCAATCGGGTGAGTAAGGAAAGAGATACAGCCTTCCGAAGCAACACGAAAAGCCAAAGAAAAACACACGGCCTACCACAGGGTCGTACATGGCCTATACAGGGCCGTATACGGCCTATAATAGGTTGTACATGGCCTGTATAGGGCTGTATATGGCCTGGGGGCCATGTGCTATCCTTCTTGCTTTGTTTGCTTATATCTTGGTGTTGTGGTGCTTGTACGTGCAATGTCAAGCCTTGCCTACAAATAGAGAGCTCCTCTACCTCATTTCACACACCTTCAAAACATTTCACTCTCTCACTTTCTCTCTCACACACACACTCTCTCTCTCTCTAGATTAGGTTAGCATAGTGTCTCTCTCTAGTTTCTCTCTCTATAGAACTAGAGAGCTGTAGGCACGATTCGAGTGGGGAAGATAGTTGTAGCTTGGGAATTTTATTATAACAAAGTTTTTAAGACTCTGGCTTGTACTACTCAGTGTTACGCTGCTTAAATATTGGTTCTTATTTATTCCTTTACTTACAGTTAGTATGTTTTGTTTGCATGATATCTTTGTTTGTGCTGCGAATATTAGGATTAGGAATGATATTGTGATTGTTGAAATGTAGATATTAGGATTAGGGATGATGTTTAATTCATATTTAACAAGGTATGATTGGTGATTGTATTGATGTGTAACCGGTTGAGTTTTACATGAATATAGACTTAATCAAGTTTCCACCCTTTCCACTATTTCACGTGACTATTGCCCTTAGGATAGGATCTGATCAACCCTACTACTACGTAGATATAGTTATCTCATATTACTGTATGAAGCTATGAATATTCCGTAAAATGGCACAGTACTTCATATAGCGTTGGAAACACCTCGTGTGGAGTACAAATATGTGGAAGCTAAGGAACTGTCGTCGATCTATCTCATCGTGGAATACCTAGGAGCTACCCTTCTAGAATATGGGTCTAGGAACAATAAAGCTACGGAAATGCCCGCTACAGTGTACACCATTAGTACACCAAGGTTAAATACAGTCGTGGAAATGCTTGTTGCACCATACGCCGTTAGTACACCAAGGTTGATATATAGCTCTGGAACAACTTTAATGTATAGTACAGCAAGAATATAATTTTAGTCTGGAACACTGTGGATATGCCAAATGCACCGTACACTGTGAGTGGAACACTAGTGATATCCGAAATGCACTGTACACCATGAGTATTCCTAGGGTCAAACACCTAATAGAAATGGATGGTCTAATTCATGATGGGTTAATTGTGCATAAACCTGATATAAATGAGTTCTGAAAAGAAAGCAAGTATTCGGTTGTAATACAAGATGCTTAAAATGCTTAACTCAATAGAACCGAAAACTCAACATATATGTCATACAATTAGTACATACCTAGATAAACTCAGATAGATTTAGATGTTAAGAAAGGTCAGATAAATAATTGCAGTTTGTTACCTTATGCCTACACCCGGGATATATCATCCGTAGAGGTCGCTTGTCCATTTAGGAAATTGAGGGGGGTTTAAACAACCTGTTTTTGATCTACACCACGATAACCTAGGATTCGATGACATATTCTTTTAGGCTTTTAGAATAAAATATAGGGTCCTAGTGTTTACACTGACTGTCCGTCTGATGATTTGCCTAAGGTAGTCTCCAATCATCTTTATAATAAACATAATCCCAAAACCCTAATTATCAAAGTTTCAGCAATCATGCTCTACCTGATGCCTACTCTCTGTTTATTTTCTTGTTTTAGTATTAGCTTAGATAACCAACCAAAACCTACCTACTTTTATAAACCCATCCTATCAGGAAGCTCATTTATGGTAAGCCACTTTTAGTTCCATTTCCTTCGATTTTAGGACGACACTCGAGTTATACTTACTACTTACTCACTAAAGTAGGTAGTACTTATAGTTAGAGCCTCAACTCTTATAAATTTAAAACCTAACACATTCACGTGTTGCATCGTTGCTTGCACGACCGTTGTGCCCCCAGACGACCGCAGCAGAGTCAGCATTCTGATGGTGCAAAACTGCACTAGACATAAAAATGATTATACCATGTTTAATCTTACTCAAGTCTATCGTATTATGCTGAAATGGGAGTAGTCTGAAAAGAAAGCTGATCAGAGTGATCAAATGATTACGAATGCCCTTGTAGCTGAGCTGGAAGAAATTGATCAAATGCAGAAATCAAAGATTTCTAAAGGAAGCTCACATTCGCTGAAGGTTGAGGAAGAAGGTGCAAAATTTGAGGAGTTTCTAGAGTATGATTATGATGAAGGTCTTGAAAAGCTTGAAATGGATATGGCCATGATGGTTGCTAATGTTAGAAGAAACACCAAATCAAAAAAATTTGCTGGTGTCGCTACTTCTGATAATTTTAAACCAAAAGGTGAATACTAAAACTGTGGTAAACCTAGTCATTTCAGTGCTGATTGTAGAGTCAAGTCATCAAATTCAAACCCTGAGCCAAAACAGAATATCAGAAATGATAATTAAAAAAAGTACAATGCAATGTAGAAGAAGCTCCAAGCACTTTCCAAAAATGGAAAGAAGAAGGTTAGAGGCTTTGTCACTAAAGAAGTATCATTCAACGACTTTGGTTCATCTTCATCATCTGATGAAGAAGAAGCAATGATCTGCCTTGATAAAGACTACTTTTTTCTGGCTGGTGATGTTGCTTTTCAAAAAGACATCAAAGAAGTCGCTCAGAAATGTTGTCTTGATAAAGACTACTATTTGATGGCTGATGAAGCTGCTTTTCAAGAAGACATCAAAGAAGTCGCTCAGAAATGTTGAAATCCATCTTTTGGAAAGGATAAAATGTTCAATTTTTTGGTAGTTGGCTTGTCAAAAGCTCAAGATATTCAAAGAAAATAGAATTATGAGATCAATGACTTAAAATCCAAGCTCTATGAACAAAGTAAAAATGTGTTAAAAGTAAACAATTTGAAACCACATCTTAATGCACAAATGTATGCCAATCAAGTGTGTGTTCAATAGAAAGTAAAGTTTAAAACACAATCTTTGCAACTCAAGAAGGTCATAGAATCATGGTGTAAGTCAACAGTGAGAGTAAACCAGTGTAATAATAATCAAATTCCAAATCAAGCAAAAGCTATTTTGGAAGGAAATTATGAACATGCTGTATCACTTGCTGATGTATCTCAAGTTGATATTGTTTTTAGTTATAATGGAACCTTTTCAGAAGTTAAGTTTGAATCTATAACTATCTTCAGTGAACCAAAATCAAATTACTTTGTCAAAAGTTCACAGGTCACTAATGATGCTTATTAAAGAAGCACTGCTAATAAGAGTCAAAATATAAAATTGAAAAAATCATCAGTAAGTTCAAGCACATATGTTAAAACATCTGACAACAGTCACTATAAGACAAACAGATAACAACAACCTCAGTGACGCTACTTCAGTCACTGATAATCAGTGACCTTAAGTCAAAGAAGCGACAGGTCAGTGACAACAAGAAAAGTTGCAAGCAAGTATCATCTCAACAACATAAATCAAAGCAAACCAAAAAGTCTATCTATGCTAACAAAAAGTGCCATAAATGTAGTGAAAGACAACATTTATCTTCTAAATGCTCAGCAACTCCATTTTCAAAACAACTGATTATTAGTGAACATTCTGGCACCATTTATGCAAACTAGTGGAACCCCCAAATCGCGATGCAGCGGAAGTATGATATGTCACGGGGACACCGACCAAATCAAATATCATCACACAAGATTACAACAAACGACCTATAAATGAGATATTTGAAAATAGTTTACATTTTCATAATTAAATGTTTACAAAATTCTTAGAGTTCGCATACGTAGTCTAGAGATTTCCACTACATAACTGTGAATACAAAATATAGCAATATGTTATCTAATCTCCGTTGTTTGAAAATATGCGACTCGAGCTATGCTTTCCAAAAGTGTCCTACTACGGTTGGCTACCTGAGAAATACACGCTAAAAAGGGTCAGCATAAATTTGATGAGTTCATAGTTTTAGCAATTGAAACGATAAATGTGAACACAATGATTTATTATTTCTTGTTTCTTGTATCTTGTTTTTTATATCTTGTTTCTTGTTATGTTCATGAGTAACAATCAATCATAAGTAAAAGTCTATGTAAACTTGTGCACGTATGTAAAAATCTATACCTTCTTGTGCATGTATCATCACTACAAAGTAAAAATAGTAAAAATGGGGCTATGAGACACATCTGAGTTTAGCAATCAATTAGCAAGTAGCAAGTAAAGTGTGTTCCACGTGTAACATTCTAACGCCCTAAACGTATAAGGTTGTGTGTAAGTGGGTTGTCAATGTCCACTTATATATCATGTGTGTAAATGGAGGGTTAATGTCCACTTAAGGTAGATGTGTAGGTGGAGGGTTAATGTGGTAACATCCTCTTTATGGGCCTAGAAGAATTGCGGTAAAATTCCTTATTTTATTTCGTTATTTGAATTGTATTTACGAATACTTGGTATTATTTGGATAATTGAAATTAGTAGGTCAAATAGTCAAATGACTTATTGTCATAAATAAATTATTACTTGTTTTAAATAAATTTGTTTGGCGGTATAATAAACCTATTTTCTCGCAAATGGGTTTTAGGTTCCAGACAATTAATTTAGAAGGAGTATAATATTAAACTGCATTACACTTGAACAAAAAGGAAATGTCGACCTAACATTTTCTTGTTTTCTCAGACTTTTGTTTCACTCTCTAGAACACACACATACACTGTCAAATAATTTAACAAAATCAGATTCTATCATCATCAAGGTTGTGATTTTAGGGTTAACATCTGAATTCATCTTCATCTTCTTCATCTAGTTCATCCAACTTCTACATTTTGTTGTAAGTTGTTTGCATTATCTGTATATAATAAATTGATTGAAAGTAGGTGAATAATTTATGCATGAATGTAAGATTATGCTTGAATAAGTGTTTGTTACTGATAATACTTGAATCGTCACCATCAAATTGCTTGTTCTTAATATTGGGTGTTAAGTGTTCATGAACCCAATTTTATTTTAGGTAGATAATGCATGTAAGAAATTGAAGCTTGATAATAATTGTTTGTTGTTATATTATGTCCATAGTTGATATTTGAGGTTAATTGTTATATAAAATTATGTTTTGCAAATGTATTTTTGTGAAATTGGGATTTTAGTTCATGTTGTGTAGTTGTAGGTCTGAACCTCTACTGTAAAACGTGGGAATGCGATCCAGCACTCTTACCCGGATCGCGTTGCTATGTGTAATTTAGTCTCAGTACGATTTGTTCTTTGAAACGCGATCCCGTCCTCTTTTCCCGGATCGCGTTAGTCAATGTTATTTCGAGTCAGTTTGCTTTTGTTCTTTGGAACGCGATCCAGCATCCTAGCTCGGATCGCGAGTCAGTTTGGTTGTGTATGGTCATTTTCTCAATAAGGCTCCAAGCTTCATTTGTCGTACAGTCTATGAAACTACCTTGAGAGGCGCTATCAAGTAAAGGACGGTGATGTGAGAAGAGACCATTGTAGAAAATGCGCAACTGGTCTGAGCGCTCAAATCTATGATTTGGACATTTCTTAAGCAATCCCTTAAAGCGTTTCCATGCATCGTAGATTGATTAATCATGCACTTAATGGAAGTTTGTGATGTTGGTCCTAAACATGGCTTATTTTGATGGGGGGGAAATATTTGACCAAAAATTTGGTTGCTAATTCTACCCAAGAGGTTATAGAGTTAATCTCTAGTTCCTCAAACCTGGTTCGTGCATTAAGAGTGAGTGAGTACGGAAATAGGTATAGGTAGACTATGTCATGGTTAAACCCAATCGGCTTAAAGGAGTTGGATAAGGAAATGAATTTGTCAAGGTGAGAGTTGGGATCATCATTTGGTAGGCCACGGAATTGACAAAGGTTTTGCACTAACTGAACAATATGGGGCTTTAATTTAAATGAGGCTCCATCGGTTCCTGGATAGACGATTGGTCCTCTTCGACCTTCAATCAAAGGTTTAGAGTCTTCAGCGAGAGTGATACGTACAACTGTCATAGTCTCGTTGGCAGGTGGTTGACTAGTTGAATGGATAGGAGTGGTAAATTCTAAAAGTAGTAAAAGGAAGGAAAAACAAAGAAAGACGTAGGGGTTTAAAAAATTCTAAAGGTTCACTAGTAAGTAAGTTCGTCTTAACGCCTAAGGATCGTACAGTTGGTTCCTCGGCAACGACGCCAAAAACTTGATGTGACTCTCAGACGTCACATGTCGTTCCGTGAATGTCTAGTCGTGACACCAGTGGGTGTTTTAAAATTGTAATTGTTGGGCCTAAGTTTTTCCAAACAATGCTAATCCTAAGGGTGAGCAAGTGGTAGGTATGACCTAGAGTCGTTCTTCAAACAGACTGAATTGAAACTAAGGTGTGGCATATGAGGGATTTCAAACTAGTGAAGGGTTTATAAAATAGTGGGGGAGTTTTGGTTTTTCTATTAACTAATTTAGGCAAGTAAATAAATAAAAGTGAAATTAAAATAAAAGATAAAGCAGATAAGATAAAGATAGTGTTTGCTGAGACTTTGTTAATTAACTTATGGGGTGATCTTTGGAGAAATTATTTTAAAGGATGTTTGTTAATTTTTACTCTTGAATACTTTTGATGTATGCACTAAATTCCCTACTCATTAAAATCCCATTAGCATGTCACACTAGGAGCTAGGTTATGGTGACATCACAAAGTATTTATAATAATAAGAAAGATCTTTCTTTAAGTTTAATTTTGCTTTCTTTTAAACGGAGACAAAATCTAATGGTACTAGACAAACTGAATCATATAACGATTCCTCATGATCCTAACAGATTCATGTATTTAAAAAGTTCATTTATGACTTTAAACTAGCCCTTGCTTAAGACTACCCAATAAATCCACTAATTATCTACGGCGTTCCTCACTTAAAGTGGTTCCACCGTTTCAAACCTTGGCTATGTCTTGTCCTACGGTAATCCCCCATGTAGTCTTGCGGTTCCATGCATTCATACCTTTGACAAATTATGTTGACACAGATGACTAACTACCTTTTAGTTGGACGTCATTAAAAAGGTGTTGTAATCACGTTTACTGGTGGAAAGACGATAGATTAATTTAAAGTTTAAAAGTCTATTTAGGAAGATTAATTAAACTAGGTTTCTCATTTTATATGTTAGTACGTCATATAACTACCTTCGGTCGTTACGCAGCTTCCACGTATTTGTGCTACACCTAAAGTGTTTCCAATGCTATACAGTGTAACAATCGAATAGGGGCCGTCATATTACTTTGTAATATTATACCATTTCGTAGTATTACTACCTTCAGTCGTTCCTCGACTTCCATACATATGTACTCCACCTTGAAGTGTTTCCAGTACTTTATCGAGTAACAGTCGAATAGAGGCCTTCATATTACCTTAATATTTAATTATAAATCATCCTATAATTAACTAACTACTTCGCAAGCAAACAAAACAAGTATACTACCCTCTAATCATGGCAATAACTAAATCTAGCATAATCAATATAAACATAATTATTTAAGATAGATAAGGATAGAAAGAACCGGGATTAAATGCGAGAGAGAATAAACTTGAATTAATTGACACAAATCTGAGCGTACACTGAAGATTACAATGCATTCCGCGCTTTCCTTCTATTCCTAATTAAACTTCTAAACTAGTTTAAATACTAGTTAAAACTAATCTAGAGAAATAAGCTAGGAATGTGTTTTTTTTAAGAAAGGTGTGATTGGAAAGGTGTGTGCTTTAAATGAGCCTTGATGCTCTATTTATACTTGAAATCCGGTGCAAGTTAGCAAATTGAGGCTCACATTAGCAATCTTGAGGGGGCGGTACGGTACGATTCTCGAAAAGGTGTGGCACATGTACCAGAAAGTACGGAAAAATTATGAAAAGGTGTGGCACGTGTACCAGGCAGGAACAAAAAAGGATGGACGGACGAGCGGCGGACAGGCGGTGGCGGCCGGCGGCGGCCACTGTGCCAGTTCGCCGTCTTTCGTTCGTTTCTTGTTTCGCGCGTATATTCTACATTGTGCATCCGTTTTCAATGACTCTTTTTGCGTTAGAATCGATTTTCAGAAATGAACACTTTGATATAAAGAACTCCACTAGATGTTTCTCCAATCTTTAAATGTCTTGTATCGAATCATTTGAATCTTCGTAGCATGCAGAATCTTCATTCTTCATCCGTTTTTGTTGATTCTTTTTCTGTTAGATTCATATTTTGAAAATGAAGACTTTGGATGAGATAAACCTTGGTGGTGGATATTTTGTCTCTAAATCTCATCTTGGATGCCTCGAATCTTCAAACGTGTGTGGAATCTTCACTTTTTCGTTCGTTTTACTTGATTTTTCTCGTGCAACTTCATTTTGACCTTCTTGGCAAAGTTTCATTGATTTGTGTATTATTTGAGCCCAAATGCCAAGTATTGTTCTAGAATGAGAGAGATATCGGTAGTAAAAATGTCACTTTTTATGCGATATCAATGATTAAATTCATGTTTTCGGACTGTGTTACATGGTGGTCACTTTCTCGTTATTTTCGTTAAAATGTTGAATCGCCTAACTTTATTTTGAGTCGTTTTAATTAACGATGTATGTGACACCCATCAAATTAGGGCTAATAATTGGTGCCTAATCATCTCTAGTACACGTAATTATTTCTGTGTTAGGCTAATTTATGTATCAAATAATATATATTGTTGAATAAATATACAATTACGCGATTTGGCTAAATCGTGCACGTTTCAATCGAATGTAACTTGGTTCATATAATACGGGTGTTTATGAACAATTTTATTAAATAATATAACTATATTTAATGACACTATTATATCCAAAATATTATGTTAATATTATTTCGTATTTATTTCGTATCGTACAAATAAAGTCTACGCGATTAAAACATTAAATGCACAAATTAATCCAAGTTATATTTTATAACTCAATTATAAAGTATTTAGTAAAATACTTCAGTAAAAATATTGAATAATTTTTCGTAATTTAAAACCTACATTTAAATGCATACAAAATTATTTAAACGTTTAAACGATCGGGTAAACGAACACCGCACGGAGCGCAAATACAGGGGATTAAAATTTGAGAGGCCACAGTATGGTGACCTCCCCCAAATTGGCTCCACCACCCCCCACCTCTCATTTTCTTTTCATTTTCAAACATCAAACACACTCTCTCTCTCTCTCTCTCTCTCTCTCATTCTTTTTCTTTCATCAACTCCACCACCACACCACCACCACCTTAAATCACTAATAAGCACCATCAAAACTCATTGAATCATCTTGCTCGTTTGGAGAATAACGTTCACCTCGCAACGATCTACATTTCTTTCTTTCCGGATTCCTCCTGCGTTAAGTTGTAAGATTCCGACAATTCTCGAAAACTCTTAAATCTTTGTTATTTTACTTGCAAGTTGTTTGTATAAGCTTAAAATGTCCAAATGTGGGTTGAGTAAAAGAATCGGACCAAACGGAAACAGCAAAACACATTTTTGGACTCAAAAATCCTAATCAGTCTCGAGTGTCGCACAGCCAGATCCAGTATAGCGTCACTTCCTTAAGTGACGCATTAAGTGTCGCTTAAAACCCTAATCTTGCGTCACTTGCCTAAGTGCCGCTTAAAACCCTCTTTTTACGTCACTGCCTAAGTGACGCGAATTCAATACCCGACACTTGTATCTGACACTTGCTAAAGTGTCACCCGGAAATCAATACACAATTCACCCGACACTTGTACCCGACACTTGCTTAAGTGTCACCCCTTATGCGTCACTTCCCCAAGTGACGCTAATAATTCAGAATTTACCATTTTATGCGGCACTTCCTGAGTGTCGCCTAACCATTAAGTGTCGCTATAAGTGTCGCTAAACACGGAAAGTTTACAACTCATTTTTTTATACTAAGTGTTAAACTTATATAACCTCAAACCTTTATACAATACGACTTCTAAAACACATTGGAACATACTTTTAAGTATAACACTTCGAAATCATAATGATAATGTTGAGATTATTATTACAAAAAATCACCAACGGGCAGTACACGTTTTCAAAACACAATCAAATCAACCAAGTCGTAGTAACTTGGACAAGCTAATCAACCAAATCGTAATCATTTGGATAGTCTAGTTTGACGAACAACTATAAAGGTAGTCTTTATAGATACCTACTCACGTTTATAACCTTCGGGTGTCGTGGACACCCTCAGGTTACAAGTCTTCGGACATCACAATTCGGCTAATCAACTCAAGTTTATTAAGTTAAACACTCCAAGACTCAGGTGAGTCTCATAGCCCCTATTTTACTATTTTACTCATGGGTGTGATATACTGCTTGTCTTGTTTTACTATATGAACGTAAGTACGAAATCAAACAAATACTACATGAGTTATCTCACTAATCTTTTCAAAGCCCTCCTCAACATAGTTTGGTAATACGTTGTAGCGTGAATATTAATATATAGTACCATATAGGATTGACCATCCTCATCCGGGTTAGCACACACTAACTGGTTATACAGATGTATTAATATTTTTTCAGACGAGTGTAGATTAGGCACTCGTGTGAGGCACCTCAATCAGGTTACCTTAAATGTGGACCTGACACGTCGAGTTAAGCTAAGACTATGTGCTCATGGTTGTGTAACTTTTATTTTTCTTAATTAAATTTTAAATTCAATCAATTCTTACGGTTCATACGAATATGTTTTGACATACAAACCTGTGAGCTCACCAGCATTCGCTGATCCATTTTAGCATGTATCACAAGTACTCAGCAGTAGGTTGGACTGCCCAAACAAGATTCATTAGCTCGAGTCAGCATTCAAACAACCTGTTAGCTCACCTTGTGTGTTTTGATTATTGATTAGTCGCGCCCCGACCCGATTCGCTTCCGCAACCCGAAATTGAGGGTGCGACAATGTAATTGGGATATTTTTCCACTGAAGTATTATTGAAATACTTTATTTTGAGTTATCGAAATGTTTATTGACTTTCGTTTTGTTGCCAAATTCGATTCGCACATCTTCGCTACGTTTGTTACGTTTTAAACAAAACGTCTAGGCTTTTCGTGTATTATTATTACAAAATAATAATATAATGTAAATATCTACTATGTAAATAATAAAATAGATTCACATTATTTATAAAAGTTTTTTCACCAACGTCGTATATAGTGTCGGACTCTGTCCGATCGTTTAGCGTAATTTCAATAAATCACGTAAGTGTATATACAATACAAGTAATTAGCCTGTTACAAAACTAAATACACATAATTAAGGTTCTAGCTAGGTTTGACAGTTAGCCTAAATAGTCGGGTGTCACATCCGGATGGTTTCATCGATTGAACTAATCTTGTTTGATTAATATAGGGCATTCATAGAGAGACTAAGTATCTAGGCAGTGTTGTTCCATACATATGACCGGATGTAAGTCTCTACACAGTGACTACCGGGATGAAAGAGATTATGTAGTGTTTGGCGACAACAACGTGGGAAAAACAAGAGGTTATAAAATTCTTACCAATCGGAATGTTATGTCAAAAAGAGTTGCATATGTGGAGGGACTAAAGTATAATTTATTGAGCATCACTCAGTTTTGTGACTCCAAGGATAAATTGTTTTATGATCATGAAGCTGATGTGGTTTACAACAAGAATGGGAGTGCTGTATTGGCTGCAAACATGAAGGGAAATACTTATGTTGTCAACATGGAGACTGCCCAACCAAGGACATGCTTTTACTTAAGAACTTTTTCAGAAAAAATGGTTTTGGCATAAGCGATTTTCTCACCTGAATATAAACTCAATTAATAAAATAAGTAAGCATAGTTTAGTTATGGACTGCCAAGACTTTCATAGGATAAATATAAACTTTATTCAACTGCTTGTGGGAAAGGAAAGCATCATAACTCCTCATTTAAAAGTAAACACACATCATCAATCACTGGGTGCTATTATCTACTTCGTATGGATTTTTTTGGTCCAGTGAGTACACCAAGTCTTCATTGAATGAAGTACTATCTAGTAATTGTAGATGAAAACTCCAGATACACTTGAGTATTCTTTCTCAAAGCTAAGAATGAAGCTGCCGGTGAGATCATATCCTTTATTAAGAATATGGAGAATTTAAATAGTATTTTGGTTAAGCATATTAGGAGTGATAATGGCACTAAATTTAGGAATGTTGACATGGAAAGATTATGTGACTCAAAAGGTATCTATCAAAACTGCTCAGCACCAAGAACACCCCAACAAAATGGGGTTGCTAAAATAAGAAATAGAACCTTGGTTGAATCTATCAGGTCAATGATCATTGATGATGGTCTTAAGACATACTTCTAGTTGAAGTTGTCAGCACTGCCTGTTTTACTCACAATAGGTTTATGTGTGTCAAAAGACACAACAAGACAACATATGAGGTGTTAAGGGGGAGAAAACCTGACATAAGCTAATATGTCTTAAACAAAAGAGATCACTTATCAAAGTTAGAGTTCTTGATCCACTATCTGATAGTGGATTGAAATCACAATATGTAAAGTTTAATTGTAGAAGGGTGGGGAGGGGGGGTGAATAAAATTATAAAAATTTGTGGTATAACTTAGTTAATTTGAACAAGTTGTTATTGCAAAACTGATTAAGTAAAAATAGTATAGTAATCAAGACATAAATAACTGAAGTAATAATAGCTTAAGGAGAAATTGTATTGATAAAATTACACCGAGTGTTGATAGCGGAATGATTTAGCAAAGGCTTAATCAATCAAACACTTAAGATAATCAATTACAATAAGAGTGAACAGGTTGTTCAAAAACAATGTGCACTATTCAACTCGATGCTCACTGATCGTGCTTAGACAAACTACTCACTTGTATGCAAGTGATTAACATGATAAAAAGGGAAGTTTCTAAGTACAATCCAATGTTCAATATATAGCCTAATAAATCGGTAAATATCTCCTAAAAAGTACGATCTTGGAATGACACGTCTTGTTGCTTGATTGGCTCTGAACTCACTAAAATAACATACTCTTGTAGAGTGACTTGATTTGTAATTCTTCATCAACTTTCTTTTATTTGGGGCAGTGACTTTTGCCTTTATATAGATGTGAATGTAAAACTCTCACTGTCAGGTACTTGAGCAGTGACACACATAGTTGAGCTTTAATCCATTCCACCAAATCATCCATTTGAGATACGATAAGAACAGTGAGCACATACTTCAGCAATATGAGCTTTGTGTTCATCATTTCTATGGACTAAGATCATCAGTGAATTGAGTTGGTCAGCGACCAGTGACTCAACAAAATTAACTTATGAAATCGATACAAAACAATACACTAGCACTCAATCATTCAATCTGAGCTTTCAATTCAACCTAACACGCTTCGATTTAATTCAAAATTTTCTGATCACTTCTTTGTCCACAATAGAGTACAAACAAATCAATCACAAATTACGATCAATACCTTTCCTTAAGCTCTGATACCACATGTGTGGTCCCACAAAACACTAAACAAAAGAATTAAACATAGATATTCACAATATGAAGAACACATAGACACTTTTAAACACAAAATCCATAATTATATTAATAAAATTAAAAAGATGGATACAACTTCTTTGTATCAGGGTTATAATCTTAGGTATATCTACTAACTTATCTATACGTATACATAATGATCTCAAGTTATGAGATCGTGGTTAACCTAAAGGTAAGCCACCTTGTTGCGCTGCACACCGGTCGTTGGAATTTCTGATGGAGATGCAGCACAGCAGTGGGTTTTTAATTTGTAAGGCTGGGGACTAGGGTTACTACTATTGCTAATCTAAGGGCTAGCAAAGGATAAGTATGACCTAGAGTCGTTCTTCAAAGCATGACGAATTGAAACTAGGAGGGTTTAGGAACTTTTATGAATTTAGATGAGGCTCAGAAAGATGGTTTTGGTTTTGGGTTTTTCTAAATTAAAGTTAAGTTTAAAATAAACTAAAAGGGTGGAGGTTACTTCGGGCGTTCAGCAATTTAAGTGATTGTCTACTATGAAGAGGTTTAGGTCAAGTTAAATAAGAGGAGTTCTAACGAGGATAAATTTGTAGGTTAATGTGAGCTATTCTACAGTCCTTCTATTGGGCTAACACGAATGTGTCCACAATCAGGCAAATAGAATGTCACATGGGTTGCAAAATATATTAAAACATACACCGAAAGTTCTCTCAAATGCATGTCCACATTATCCAACAGTTAATCTCAATTCCTACTCCCCAATCTCGGTCATCAGAGACGTCCGAATCATGGCACAGTTTGTTGAATAAACAATCTTGTAAACGGGTTTTACCCCCGCCGAAATAGGTTGGAATAACCGATCTAGACGGTTGGATAGCATGTCATCACTTATTCATACAAATTATCAACATTACTCAAGTATGTAAGAAAACAGGGATGATTTATACTAAGAATAGAAACCTAAGTAACACGTTTGTCAATCGATTCATAATATGACTACCTTCGGTCGTTCTCGACTTCGATACATTTGTACTCAGCCATAGGCGTTTCCAGTACTATATAAAAGAACAGTCGAATAGGGGCCGTCACATTATTTCACAATGATTAAGGCTAAATATATTTCACTATCATGAAAATCCTAAAGCAACAATCAAACAAGAACATGCAATAAGACGATCAAAGTAATAGTTCAATTTGAGCATACAAAGGTGTTATCTAAGTCGAGGATATTCTGAAAGTTGTCTCAAAAATATCGTCTATTTGAATTAAATCTTAATCTACCTCTATTCCCATGTTCCGTGTCTCTTAGATCCTTGTGTGGTCCAGAGAACACCGGACATGTCGAGCTCAATGATTCAATCTAACATAGTATAACTAAGTGACTGATACCCTATGAGTTAGCTACGTTCATTTTTGGATAAGGTTTTAGTCATAACATGAGTTGGGCAGATAAACGATAAAGATTCAACTCCTACATCTATTTATAATACAAAGCATCCGCAATCTCATAACATACAATACAATCACATATTTAAACTTTCCCTAAACGACTATCATAGCAGACAATTGAGTTATTTAGTTAATCATGGTAATTCTAGCATGCATATTTAAATTTATTATAGAAAGAACAAACATATTAAATATGGAAGATAGATTAACACCTGGAGAGAAGTACAATAACTCGTAGCTAAAATATGCATCCCGGAGCACCTCCGTACAAATCTTCCTTGATTAGTTAATTAGCTAGCCTAATTAACTAGGAAGAATTAAAAATTACAAAGAAAATAAAAGTATTTAAGTGAATGTGTGAAGATAACAAAGGATGATATTCAAGATTGCTTCAAATGAGGTCTAG
Source organism: Pseudognaphalium luteoalbum (assembly GCA_963422505.1). Lineage (NCBI taxonomy): Eukaryota > Viridiplantae > Streptophyta > Magnoliopsida > Asterales > Asteraceae > Pseudognaphalium > Pseudognaphalium luteoalbum. Next base: position 115,345,266 of record OY730192.1, on the reverse strand, counting down.
GGGCTGCTATTTATAGGAAAAATATGGCTCACATTAGCAACCCAAGGTTCACATTAGCAAAAGAGTGAAAGGTGGTGCACCAGGTACGAAAAAGTAGCGAAAGGTGGTGCACCAGGTACGGAAAAGTAGCGAAAGGTGGTGCACCAGGTAGGAGCAAGGACGAAAAAGTGCAAAAGAGAAGGGGGGTAGAGGCCGGCACCTCCCACCAGCAGGCCGGCAGCGGCTGGCTGCCACTAGCCCCGGTCCATCGTCTTTCGCTGCATTGCTCGATTCGTGCATATTTTCGTCGTTATGCGTCCGTTTGCGTTGATTCTTTTTGTGTTGGATTCGTAATTCAAAAACGAATACTTTGATGTAAAGATATCCCAAAAATATGCCTCCTATCTCCAGATATTGCGTACGAATTATTTGGATCTTCCGGCGGACGTAGAATCTTCATTCTTTATCCGTTTTTGTTGATTCTTCTTCTGTTGGATTCGTAATTTGAAACGAACATCTTGGGTGAGATGGATGTTGATGATGGGCACTTTTGTCTTGAAACCTTGTTTTGATGCCTTGAATCTACAAACGTGTGTGGAATCTTCGTTTTTCACCCGTTTTGCTTGATTTTTATCGTGAACCTGGTTTTGACCATCTTGGCATAATATCATTGATTTGTGTCATTTTTGAGTTTAAAATGCCAAGAATTGTTCTAGAATGAGAGAGATATCGGAAGTAAAAACATAACTTTTTACGCGATATCACATCTCTAAGCGTTTAGGGTTCTATTTATTTATAGAGCCCCTCAAGACTTAAGAAACACAATTCTATTAGGAAACTAATTCCTTCTATTTTTCAATGTCGATCTCCATATCTTTAGCTTGATCTTAAAGTCTTCTAAAACCGACCTTTAATATTTCCTAATTAGTTTACACTTTGTCTCAGCAAATCTATTGTGTGAAATAAAAGTTAATGTCACTTAATTTTCCCAACAACACCCCCTCCCATTTAATGATGACAAAACAATGGTGAACTGATTAAAATATGCCCTTTATCACAACATTCTTCTTTAATGTCAGAACTCATCTCTTTAAATTTAACTTGAACAGTTTGATCAATTCGGCTTGAATCATTATATCTTCATGATACTTGTACGTGTTCGAGTTATAATCTTTAAAGATTTAATCTCCCCATCTTTGAATCTTTAACCTCCCCCTTAATATCAACTACCTAATGTAAAATAGTTCTCCCCCCTTTTGTCATCATCCTCTCCTAATTATTTCGCAAAAATAATGAAGGTTTGTATAATTTGGCATAAATAGATTTTAGGCACTTATCTTCAACACTTTTAGCCTCATATATATTCAAAACATTGACAAACTCTTACCCACAACAACACTTATAATTCAAAAAGAAATAAATCTTCAACTAACTTGAATATAAGCATGAAAACCCGTCACATAATGTCAACCCACCACTCTGAACATATATATCGAACATATCAGTTGAAATCTTCATCATCGACTTCATAAATATTGATTAGACTTGAGCTAACCTTTGGTCTGATTTGGGGCTGACCTCCTTTGGGTCTGAGTTCGTGTAATTCAATCATCGTTTAAGTGAACTCATGTAGGTCTGATGTTGTATTAGTCCGCCTTTGAGTCATATGGGTCAACATCACTTATCTATGTACTAGCAGCATTACTTTGTATGAGCAGCATTAATTTTGTACTAGCGGCACTAATAATCAATGAGCAATATTAATACTTAACGAGCAGCATTAATTGAAAATTTGCAGCAGATTCTGAAGAATGTATCTTCCTGTAGAAAACTTAGATCTTGCTCTATTTTTTACACGAAGTCTATCAATGTTTCATTAATCTCATATCAAAAAATTCAAGTCGATCCATAGTTTAACAAATATATAGTAGTTATTTGACATTAGCTACACGAAAGAAACCAAAAACTTTATGCAGTAATTTCAAAAATAAGTATCTCTATGTAGAAACATCCGATCAAGATAATTTTTTTCACGATGTAGAAAAATATGTCTGGAATCACATATTAAAAAATCAAGAATATTCATAGAATAACCAAGAGATAATGATCGATTTACTGTAGCTATCCAGAAAAACCATAAGGTTTCTGTAGCACATTTCGAATTTAAATATATGTCAATCAAAAGCTCGGATCGAAAATTCCTCCAGTCATAATGTGTGCGTCTATATGTTAAGAAACTACAGTTCAAATCTCACGACGATTGAATGGTTAAAGAATTCCTTTTGTTCTTCAATGTTGATCTCCATATCTTTAGCTTGATCTCCAAGTTTACTAGAACCAACATTTAATGTTTCCTAATTTGTCTCATCAAATCTATAGTGTGACATAAAAATTTAATGTCAATTAATTTTTCCAAAACTACATGTGGATCCTACAGATCGTACATAGGAATCGATCTAACAACCAGAACTTAGCGGAATCTCGTTCTAATTATTGAATTCGTAAATGTAATATAATCGGATGAACACAATTATGTAAATTATAATGATTTACTATTAAGCTTCAATGAGTTGATAGATACAATCGTACAAAGTAGCTTCTTTACTTACGTCTCTCTTACATATGAAAACGTTCAAACAATTATATACTACTGCTGCTACAGTATCTGCGCATTTGTTAAATGCACATATGGGTTTCTCCGTATTTATCAAATACGCATACACTATTAAATGCGCAGATCACAAACGGAAAATGACTAAGTGCTTGATACATACAAAACATAATGAGTTATACAATGACGAGCTATTACCCAAGGTGTCTAACATAGTCGTGTACCAACATTTAACATTCATATAAATGCATGAAAGATAGTTTGATTTGACTTTGATTATATACCGATTTAACATTCAAATAAATGAAACTTAGTTTGATTTGACATACTCGAGTTAAAAAAACTATGCTACACAAATTTTATTCAAAACTTGACTCCTTTTATTAACCAATCAAATGCTTAAATTTTACACATCTTCTAATTAATAAATTAGATTCACTCAGGTATGAAAAACTTCACGTCTACACGAATTTAAAATTTAAATAAATTAAAAAAAAGTTTCATTCGACATCCATGTATTTATATGGGGAGAATTCACTACTAGAATCAAGACCTTTAGAGATGAAATTTATCATCCCTAAAGGCTAAAATATCGTCTCAGTAGACCTTTAGAGATGACATATCGTCACGAATGTGTCGTCGCTATGTCTTCGCTTATCAGCGACGACCTTAAATGTCTTTTGAGATGATGTATGGGACCCACAAGCAAACTGGTCAATGGCCCATTTAGCGATGATCAGTGTCGTCGCTAAAGGTATTTTATTTTCTTTTTCCTTTTTTAATAATCATCTTTAGGGACGAAATGAATCGTCCCTAAAGACCCTCATGTCGTCGCTAAAGGTATCTGCACTTTTTGATAGGATTTTGTTTTAACAATTTTCCCAGGTTTTCTTCTTGTTCAAAAACTGCATATTTATGCCGATTTCAAACACAAATTACAATTTTTCGGCACAATCTTAAATTAACCTTTCTCATACCACAATTTAAACACAAAAACGTCATTATAAAACATACGACTAATACATACGACAACGTATATTACCTAAACAAGGATTCTTTTAAAAATAATACAACTACAACTAACACCTCCTAAACATTCCTCGAGTAATACGACTAATACAAACTCGCTTTGTAATGGTTTGAAACCGTTCTTTATCACTTTCCTTAGCTTTGCACCCGTGCTCATACCAAGACCCTTCGAACCTACAAATGCAAGTGAACTAATAATAAATACAAAAAATTCAAACGTAAAGAGCTTGGAACCAACACAAACCTAACATTCAGTATGCTTATACAAAACTTTTACCTACATAAATATATATAAGAATACAAATAGATGATTCAATTTAGGTGAATGGTACCTGTGTTGCCACTTATTATTTAAATAGATGATTCAATTTAGGTGAATGGTGCCTCTGTTGCCACTTATTATTTCATTTGTGTGCCTAAAAAATAGTAGATGGAATATGTCTTTGTTTGTGTGTATAAATGCGTACATATAAAAGATAGTAATCCAAAAGTTACAACCAAAAAACATACATAAGTTGCTCAACACAACTTCAAAAATCTTTACCATCAATACATCTGAAATCCGTTCTCAAATTCCATCATCTCTACAAAATCTAAAGGCATAGTAAGATGAAAGCATTAGCATGTGGTTCCATTTAGATTAATTGTGCTCTTAATTATTTTTGTATACACTCTAAAGTCTATCCCCAATAAAATTCAAAAAATAGTTCTTACAATAAACACTGAGATGAAAATGAACTTTAAAAATGGAAGTCAATTTGAAAACTACATGTATGGATATCCGCAACAGATCGATTAGTGAACACGTTGCAAACAACTATATATAGCTCAGTAATCAAGAAACTTACCTTAAAATAACAAACTTTACTTTGTGAATGGATGAAGCTGACTAGCTGCACACAGAGTCACAAACGACGTGAATTATAAAACCTCATGATACATATAGTTTACAATTAGATACCAATTTTCTCCGTAAACAAAAGAAATTACACATCAATATCTAACTATATCTATATCTATAACACAAAGTCATAGTTTATTCGCCTAAAAAGGAAAAATACATATAAAAAATCTGAACCATACCATCTAACTTTGAGTTCGCATGTAGTCTTTCATTAACCAATCCCGCTTTTAACAATGGATCACTTCTCCCTTTTGCACCTTAAGTTCATCGTTCAACATTTGTAGCCTAGTCAATCAAACTTTATACTAAAACTAAAGAAGTCCCATTGGAACTATTACATATGGATCTTTTTGGTCCGGTTTCTATGAAGAGCATTGGTCGTCGGTCTTACTGTTTGGTAGTTACTGATAACTACTCAAGGTTTTCGTGTGTATATTTTCTGGCGACAAAAGATGAGACTGCGAATATTCTGGTGTACTTGTTGGATAAGTTGTCAAATTTGTGCAACTTAAAGGTGAAGAGACTGCGAAGTGATAATGGAACCGAGTTCAAGAATTCAACTCTCGAGTTATTCTGTGCTTCAAGAGGCATTGATCATCAATTCAGTGCTCTAAGAACTCCTCAACAGAACGGAGTTGCAGAACAAAAGAATAGGACTATTATCGAGACAGCTCGAGCTATGCTAGCGGATTCAAAGCTGCCTATCATTTTCTGGGCTGACGCAGTTAATACTGCCTGTTACGTTCTGAACAGGGTGCTGACGGTTAAGAAGAAGAACAAGACATGTTATGAACTTTTTAATAACCGCAAGCCGAACCTGCAGTTTCTAGAGCCGTTTGGATGTCCATGCATGAATATGAATACAAAAGATCGTGTCTCTAAGTTTGGTGATAAAGCTGTTGAAGGGATTTTTCTTGGATACTCAGTCAATTCTCCAAACAAAAGAGTTTACAACAAATCGACAAATCAGGTAGAGGAACATTTTGAGGTGAAATGTTTAAGGTATACGGAACCTCCTCAAGGAACGGGTCCGGATTGGTTTTTCAACTATGGAAAACTCGTTAACTCTTTCAACATTCAGGAAGAAGATGATACAGAAGAGTTAGTTACCCTGCTTCATAGAATCGATATTTCTCAAGAAATATCCGGTTCTCCCTCTAAACCATCCGATCCAAAACCCGATGTAGCATCAAATCAATCTCCTGAAACACCTACTCTAGCACTTGCATCTACATCTACACCTTCACCAACACCCACACCTACACCAAAACCACCATCTTCTGATATTCCTTCTACTTCTAAGTGTACTTCAGCGGAACCTTCTACTGATCCAGACATGCCTTCGTTAGAGGAAGATGAGGAAGAATATGAAGCGTTCAACTATTCTCATCTACATATGAATGATGAAGCAGATGAAGAAGATGCTCCTGCCACTGAAGGAGATTTGAACAACATGGATTTGACTCTTGTGCCGGATGTCATTCCAGTTACTCGTGTACATAAGGATCATCCCATTGAGAATATAATTGGTGATCCTCACTCTAAAGTTCAAACGAGAAATCAAGCAAAGCAAATTGCTGAAGACAAGAAAACTTCAGCTGAACAAGTTTTGGGCCTCATGGCAACTGTAGAATCATGCCATCTTTCTCAAATTGAACCTAAAAAGGTTGAGGAAACATTGAAAGATCCATTCTGGGTCGAGGCCATGCAAGACGAACTGCAGCAATTCAAGAAGCTGCAAGTTTGGGAAATAGTGCCTTTACCGAAAGGAGCTCATCTGACATGCACTCATTGGGTATACCGTAACAAGATGGATGATAGAGGTGTGGTAATTTGAAATAAAGTATGATTTATCGTTCAAGGCTTCAGTCAAATTGAGGGTTTGGACTATGATGAAGTATTTGCCCCTGTTGCTCGATTGGAGTCTATTAGGATTTTCTTGGCATTTGCTTCCTTCAAAGACTTTCGAGTTTACCAACTTGATGTGAAATGTGCTTTACTTTATGGTGAGGTAGACGCCGAGATATACGTAAAACAGCCTCCAGGCTTTAAAGACCCTGCGCATCCTAATCATGTGTGCAAGCTGAGCAAAGCATTGTACGGTCTTCATCAATCGCCAAGACTGTGGTATGAGAGGCGTACTACGTATCTGTTGAAGAATGGCTTTTCAAGAGGCCAAATTGATAGCACACTTTTCACCAAAGGGGAGGGAGAAGATTTGCTTCTAGTGCAAGTTTATGTGGACGACATTATATTTGGTTCTCCAAATGAGGCTTTGTGCAAGAAATTCGAGGTTCTAATGAAATCTGAATTTGAGATGAGCACAATGGGAGAACTTACGTTCTTTTTAGGTGTGCAAGTTGAGCAATCCGCCAAAGGAGTTTATATTCACCAGTCAAAATATGTCAATGACATTTTGACTAGGTATGACTTGCTCGATTGTAAAACCTATGGTACTCCCATCGAGATAAATCACAATCTTGGACCCGACGAGCATGAAGAAGACTGCAAGGAGAAAGACTATCGTTCAATGATAGGCTCTCTAATGTATCTGACTGCCTCAAGACCGGATATTATGTTTGCGGTTTCACTATGTTCAAGATATCAAGCGAAGCCAAAGGTGACTCATATGAAGGCGATGAAGCGAATTTTTGGGTATCTCAAATATAGGCCAACTCTTGGTCTATGGTATTCAAATGAGAAATCATTCGCTTTAACTGCCTATTCGGATTCGGATCATGGTGGCTGAAAAATGGATAAGAAGTCAACAACTGGAGGATGTCAGTTTCTCGGATCGCGGTTGGTTTCTTGGCAGTGCAAAAAGTTGACTACGGTTGCAACTTCTACAGCTGAGGCCGAGTATGTTGCTGCTGCGAGCTGTTGTTCTAAAGTCCTTTGGATCCAGCATCAACTACGTAATTACGGGTTACTTCTTTCTATGACTCCTATTCATATAGATAATACTGCTGCTATTTCCATAACTCGCAATCCCGTACGACATTATAAGACCAAACACATTGAACTTAGGTTCCACTACATACGGGATTTCTATGAGAAACACCTGATAGACCTTGTCCAAATAGACACCATTAAGCAAAGTGCCGATCTTTTCACAAAAGGTTTTTCCCGTACTCGTTTTAACGAACTGGTCAACATGATCGGTTTGAGATTCTTTCAAGCTAAAAAGTGAATTGAAACTTGGTTTAGTCTTTTAAATTTTTTGATTGCTTAAAAAAAAAGGGCAACAGCCACTCTTTATATTTTTTAGTATTAAAGAAATGCACGATTGCTACATTTTTAAAATTGACGCTGAAGTTGTGTCTGCAAACAACTAGGGATATGATAGTACATCGGGTGACATGCACAAAATGGAATTTTAAGGTTTATCTTGGATGTGTCAGTAGATTTATCTAACATGTCGAAAACAGTTTTTATAAACATTTTGTTCATCTTACGATATATTAGTAGGCATGTTACACAAAACTCTTTGAGACCTCTTAAGAAGCCTAATATATAATTGTTTATTTCAAGTGGTATCACATCAATAGATGTACGACAAAAGTCTTAATATCTTACTTATGCTAGACATGTTTTCGTGAAAGAAGTTTATTTGATATTATTTAAGGGTATATATTGACAGTTCCCTCTGTTATACGTAAGTATAGACCTGGATTCTGTTAATATATACTTAAAAATTAAATGAACAAAAGTCAAAGTACTTGCAAAGTCTTTAAAATTAAGATACCTAACAAGGTCGCCAAAATGGTTTGACCAAGTCTGGTTTTGCTTAAACCTGAATCAAGCCATGTCGCTCTGTTGTACGTAAGTACAGACCTGTCACCGCTGACTTGATTCTTAAAATTGATTTTCTTATATTCTTTCTGTAAATGGAAGCATGGTCTATGTCTTAAGTTAAGATGTATATCTATGGTGGGGACCACAGCGAAATGTACATATGAATAATAATAAAATTAGCTCCTAGATGTGAGTGTAACATGTTTAAGAGGACAAAAATATACTGATAATCGTTTTGAAATAATTTTTATAAAAAGTGTTTTTAGCATGCCAAGTAAATTTAAAGTGGACAAAGATATTGATGATCGAAATAACACTTACTGTTCCTAATAAATGCACGTTATTCCGATATGATCCATAACCAGATTAAATCAGCTCCGTCACCAAAAAAAGAATGTGTTAATTTTGTATTTGTAAATTTGCATTAATTTTGTGTTAATATATTTTATCTTAGTTAGTTTTATTCTGTGTTAAAGCCAAGTTACAGTTACTTTCAAATTTGGGTACCAAAATCAAAACGCACAAAATCGACAGTGTCATGAAATTTTTTCTAATTTTTCACTAAAGTGAATTGATGCGTCACTTCATGAGTGACGCTACAAGTGACGCATACGACACTGCGTCACTTTCATTAGTGAAGCTACAAGTGTCAGGGTTAGCTACGCTACAAGTGTCTGGTTGAGTGACGCATATTAGGGTTTTGGTATAAATACCCTTTCAAACGACACTCAACTCCATCACGTTCAATATTCAATTAGCGTCACTTCCTCTGACACACCGTCACTTCCCTTGTCTCTGCGTCACTTCGACTGTGCGGGTGTTTCGATTTGTACGTGGTTTTTCAAGCTTTGTTTGTGCAATCGGCCGTGATATTCTTGTTCCCTACACTCATCCGCATCTATTGGTACTAATCTTAACCCCTGTATTTATGTATTCTTGATTTACACATATGTTAGGGTTACGGGTTAAGGGTTTACTCGAAATCGAACGAATTGGGGTTTGATTCGTATGTGTTTGAAGTTATAATTTGGTGTTTTTCACTTGGTTTATCATTTCGCACCTTGTGGTTACCTTGTTTTCGAAAAACCCCAATTTTAGTTTCTTATGATTTCTGGGTTTGAACAGTGACGCGATGATCTTCATCGTTGCGTCACTTCATGCGTCACTTCCAACTAGTGACGCTATTTGGCAATTTAGCAGGGTTACCGTCACTTCTTCAGTGACGCTCTTTATGCTTCACTTCATTAAGTGACTCCCTAAGTGATGCATATGCCTATTTCATTGCTTTGCCCGTCACTCGTATGAGTGACACCCATCTATGCGTCACTTCCTTAAGTGACTCCCTTAGTGACACCCTTGTCTATACCGACACTTATACCGTCACTTCCTAAGTGACTCACTAGGTTACCGTCACTATGCTAAATGACACATAATTTTGTCCCGACACTTCTTAAGTGTCGTATCTAATGACGCTTGATTTGTCCACGACACTTACACCAGTGACGCCTGATAGTGTCACTTACCCTAAGTGACGCTATACTTGATTTCTGATTTGGAACACTGTTTCCTGCGACACTTCCTAACTGTCGGTAGTGTTCATGCGTCACTTCCCAAGTGACGCCCAAAACAGAATTATGTTTAATATTTTTTGAGTATTTGTGCTAATTCTATAACAATGTTTCTGGTTATCTTTGTTTCGTATTTTAGCTTACAGATGGCTGCTTTACAAAACTATTATCGTTGCACCAACACCCATCACAACATTGTTGCATTCCTGGATTCAACACACACGAACTCAATCCTATTTCGACCGATGATTGAGTTTTTACGACGATCAAGGATTTACTATGTTATCACCGCATCTACTCCGGTCTACATGAATCAGATCGAAGAGTTCTATGATCATGCATTTATCCGAACTCAGGGTGATATGCCGAGCATTGTATCCAAAATGTTTGGCAAGGAGGTTGAGATTACTGAGGATTCCGTTCGTTGGGTTCTCCAGTTCAACGATACGCATGAGATGCCGACCATGTTTGAGACAACATTTATTTACGGTGGACTTCAGAGGATGGGTTATCCTGCAAACCAGCTATCTGATTTCCGAAAGCAATATCTCTGCAGGGTATGGAGATATCTATGCCATATCGTTATTGTCTGCCTATCCCCGAGGAAAGGTGGATATGATGTAGCCAGTCATCTCACGTTATCTTTGATGTTGGCACTGATTTACAACAAACCCTACAACTTTAGCGGATACATCTTCGGAAATATGGTTGAGAATGTACGAGCTGGTAAAGACAAGTGGCTGCAGTATCCGAGGTTTTTGCAGCTTCTTTTGAATGATTTAAATTTGGATATCGCCCCAGATCAGCGTTCGTTATTAGTTCCGACACCCATGCTTCTACGTGTCTTCAACGACTGCAAATTAGCGCCAAAGGGTGAACAGATTTTGGCTGATCGTGAACTATTTAGGCACATAGTCAATGAAAACTATGTTACGCCACCGAACGACGGTTTTGAGGATGTTGTGATCCCTCCGATGAATGAGGATGACTTGGTTGATACGGAGGTTGCTCAGGATTTGGACGACATCGATCAGGTTGAGAATGTTGATGTCGATGATGATGATGATGGTGGGGCCACACCACCCGACTTTGAGGGTGATGTGCCTCCACCGAACGCTTTGGACGGTATTCAGATAGCCGATCCTAGACGCTTTAAGCGTATTTTACGAAGGATTTTTGAGGGCAGGGTTCACGTGCCGAGAAACACTGGAAAGTGACCAGCTGGGTCTTCTCCATCTTATTCTGACTTACCTTTGAGGAGACGCCAGAGAACAGGGATTTCAATACAAGAACCTGGTCAGCGACCCACTCAACAACAACAACCACAACAGCCACAACTTCCTTCTCTTCAACAACTTCTGGCTCATATCGAAAGGATGAACAAGCGTTTTGATGATCAATCTGCGCTTATTAAAGATCAGGCTGCGGAGATCAAGGAGTTACAGACCAAGGCTGCTGAGGTTGACAACTTAAAGCTTCAAGTGACAGATCTTCAGTCTAGGTTGTTAGAGTTGGAGTCGGTTACAGTTGTTTCGTGGGAGGATGATCCCAAGGAGTTAACAGACCAAGGCTGCTGAGGTTGACAACTTAAAGCTTCAAGTGACAGATCTTCAGTCTAGGTTGTTAGAGTTGGAGTCGGTTACAGTTGTTTCGTGGGAGGATGATCCCAAGGAGTTAGAAACAAATGTAACTCCTCCCCCAGAACCAAAAACTGTAGAAAATTGTGTTGTTAATGAAAATATCGCTTTAGACTATTTTGTTGAGGTTCAGGGTCAACCAAGACCGATTGCTGTTGATTACTCAAATATCAATCTCACGTATCTGCAGAGTTTGATTAATCTGATTGATGAAGATGATAGATCAGTTAATCCTGATGATGTTGAAATGGATGCAGAGGTTCCAGGGCCAGATGAGGTCTATATGGAAAATCCGAATCAAGAATCGGCGCCTAAAAGAGAACCTGAACCTATTCAGGTTCAACCGGCTCAACCATATGATTTTGATGCACCATCATTGAGTCGGATTCTTCAGAAGACGAGGAAGAAACGCTTGAAAATATTCAGGAACAACCAACTGTTCAATCAGTTCCTGAATCATCATCTCATTGAGTACCAGAAGGCGAATCGATATCTGTTATTCAAGATTCGACAAAGCCGCATTTGAGTTATTTTCTAGCCGAACCTGAATTGAAGAAGTGTAAATTTTTCGAGGTTCGAGGTGAATTGACAGGCTTGATCAAAAGTTGGAAATTTGATGCAGAAAACTTTTTGATTTTGATTAAAAGAAGAGAGGGCGTGCAATATTTCAAAACAAGATTTAATCATATTAGCACATTGCCAAAGGTTGAACTCAATCGTCTTGCTCAGCTGAACATAGTTAATCATACAGATGATTTTCGAGGAAATATGTTTCAAAAGCTTTTAAGGAAAGAGATCTACAGTAAGACGTATATGTGGATTAGACCAGAGCTGGGAGTTCGTTTCTGTTATAAGAAGAAAATTGATCCGAGAACTCAGGAACCAATTGTGAAATATCATTATCCGCCAGCTGCTTGTCTAAAGAAAGTTCCCCTATAGTCATTACCACTGGATTTTCTCAACTATCTACGATATTGTCGCACCCCCAAATTCGGGTTGTGGAAGCGAATCGGGTCGGGGCGCGACTAATCAATATACACAACACATAAGATATAATGAACGACCACTATATGCGTCGTTTTACACTGATATTAATAAAACCAAAGTTTACATCAAAATATTGTTTACATTAGCTCGGTTTGAAATTGAGAGATTTAAGTACATAATTAATCTATACAAAATATAATAATGCAGCTAAATCTCTGATTGTTTGCATGCTGACTCGAGCTAATGAATCTTGATTGAGCGGTCCAACCTACTGCCGGTCACCTGTGATACATGCTAAAATTGATCAGCGAAACACTGGTGAGCTCACAGGTTTGTATGTCGACACATATTTGTATGAACCGCAAGATTTTATAATTGAATTTAAAAATGCAATTAAGCAAAATAAAAGTTATACAGCCATGACCACATAGTCTGAGCTTAACCTGAGCGTCAGGTCCAATTAAGGAAACCTAACTGAGTTGTCTCCTACGAGTGCCTAATCTACACTCGTCTTCCCAAATGCTAATACGTCCGTTTGACCAGTTAGTGCGTGCTAACCCGGACGAGGATTATCAATCCTATATGATATCATATACTAACATTCACGCTACAGATGTATTACCAAACTATGTTGTGGAGGGCTTTGAAATGATTAGTGAAAACAACTCATGTAGTATTTGATTTGTATTGTACTTGCGTTCATATTGTAAAATAAAACGAGCAATGTAATTACACCCCTGATTGAAAAGCAGTAAAATAGGGGCCATGAGACTCACCTGAGCCTTGAGTGTTTAAATTAATAAACTTGAATTGATTAGCGGTGGATTGATGTCCGAAGACTTGTAACCTGAGGGTGTCCAAGACACACAATGGTTATAACATGAGTAGGCATCTCGAAAGACTGCCCTTGTAGTTGTTCGTCCAACTTAGAATGTCCAAATTACTACCATTTGGTTGATTGAATTATCCAAATTACTACGATTTGGTTGTTTGACTTGGGTTTTGAAAACGTGTACGGCCCGTTGGTGATTTGTTTGTAATAATAATCCCATATTATTATTTTGATGATTTTGAAGTATCATACTTAAAAATAAATTCCAATGTGTTTTGGAGGTCATGTCACATTCGTGTTTGATGTTATACAAGTTTAACTCTTTGTGTGAAAGTTTAGATGTAACACTGTTACTCGTGACCCTAGGGTAAGGGCGAAGCCCGTTAATGACGGGGGTCCGGGGGCAGCGCCCCTGGTAGCGGGGTCCAAGGGGCGGCAGCCCCTGGCGGGGTCCAAGGGGCAGAGCCCCTGGCCAGGTCAGCTTGGAAAAGTTTTATTTCTACTAAATTGCTTTGGTGAAAAACGCACCTGGACTTGAATTTGGGTGAAATCGAGTGATAAAATTTTAGGTCTCGACACTTAGTAAAATCTGTGTTTTCTTGGTTCTGTTTCATGAGACACTACGTGCGACATAAGGCTTGTGTCGCTATGTGCGACATAGTCTATTGTGTCGCAGATCACCTCTGCGACATAAGGGCTTGTGTCGCTAAGTGCGACATCCGCAATTTATGCGACATAAAATGTTGTGTCGCTATATGCGACGGAATTAGGTTTTGCGACATAGTCACTTGTGTCGCTATATGCGACATAAGTGAGGGTTTAGCGACATAAGGGCTTGTGTCGCTATCCTGCGACACAAAGGCTTGTGTCGCAGGTGGCCTGGAGCCTCTGCGACACAACGAGCTGTTGGCCGGAAAATGAGCCGAAAAGGTGTTCTCCGGCCTCCGTTCGACCTGAAACTTTTACCCAACCCATTTTTGGACATTTTAAGCTTAAAGAAACTATAAACATGTAGAAATAAGTGAAAACAATGAATTTCGAGAGTTCGCCGGAAACTTACCAGTTATCGCGCGGAGAATCCGAAAAGATAGAGTTGTAGATCGTGATGAAAGGAACGTTTTCTTCTAAACGAGTGTGACGATCCGGGGTCGTTTGATCATAGTTTTTAAGAAATTTAAGAAAGTGGGGGTGATGGAGTTTAGAGAGAAAGTGAGAGGGAGAAAGAGATAGAGAAAAGGAAAGTGAGGAAGAAAAGGAGGTGAGGGGGGGTGATGTCCCCCTCCCTTGGGCCGGTTTGGGGTGGGGGCCCACCGACGTGTGGGTCTCCACTTTTTAACTTCGTGTATTCGCGTTCCGTGCAGTGTTCGTTTCCCGATTGTTTAAACGTTTAATTCAATTATTTTTATACGTTTAAATGCACATTTTAAAAGATGAAACTTTTATAAATATTATGGTTGAAGTATTTTACCAAATACTTAGTAAGTGAATTATAAGGTATAATTTAATTTCGTTTTGATTGTTTGCGCGTTTAATATTTAATCGCGTAGACGTTTGTTTGTACGATACTAATTAATTACAAAGTATTATTATCAAAATAACATTTTGGGAAAGATAGTGTTATTAAATAATGTTATATTATTTAATAAAATTGTCCACCAACGTCCGTATTTAATTGAACCGAATTACATTCAATTTGAAACTTGTACGATTTAATCAAATCGCATAATTGTATATATTCCTCAATATATATATTTCGATACATTAATTAGCCTAATACAAAACTAATTACATGTATTAACAATTGATTAGGCACTAATCACTAGTCCTAATTTGGCGGGTGTCATAGATATTGGTGGTTTGACCCTGATACGCAAGAAGCTGTTATTGAATATTCTTCAAGGAAAGAGTCTGAGAAAGAAAAGACTGAATGGCATATCAAGGGAGCTCTTGGTAAAGGTATTCATGTGTTTGACCCGCTCAGCCTTATCAATATGTCAAAGAATGATTTGAAAGCTCTTCACAAAAACAAGATGCGATATAATCAGATTGATCATGAGGAAGCTGTCAAATTTATAAAGGTTGTCGAGGTTTGTGTTAGAATTGATGTTCATGCTGGTGGAACATTCCCGGAAGGTTGGTGCTGATGGAAGACATTTGAAGATTGAAGATTTTGAAGACCAAGCTGATGACACGGGGGAGTTTGTTGGTACATTTAGTGTGTCAGTCAGTTGGTCTATGGAGTTGTAAGTGTCGTGAGTTAAGTTTAATAGAAATATAGATTTTATACTTAGCGACACTTAAGTTTTGGTTTAGGCGACACTTGCCTTAGTGACGCATAGCGACACTTAGGTAAGTGACACATGAAGGCGGCCACATGCGACACTAGCCAAGTGACGCATGTCTGCCATTTTGTGTTAGTATTTAAGCAAACCTACGGGTTTCTGGCTAGGGTTGACAAAACCCTAGCACCATTTGTCGACTAAACTCTCTGTAATCATACTCAAACATTTATAGTTCATAATATCAAGCTAGTTTACTTTGATCATTCGTTTTCGGTTTGATATTGTGTTTATTTACATTGATTACTTGTTTCTGCCTTGTAATTGATTACTTCCATCATCTGTGATCCATCCTACTGGGCACTCACAAGCTCGCTGACTATGGATTTGACTTCAATGAAATACCAATATACTGTGACAGTCAAAGTGCCATAGCCATTGCCAATAATTCAGTAATGCTCTCAAGGACAAAGCACATTGATGTACGATACCATTTCATCAGGGACCATGTGATGAAAGGTGATATTGAACTTCATTTCATTCCAACTGATTATCAACTCGCTGATTTGTTTACAACACCTCTGGATGAGAAAAGATTTAATTATCTCATCAGCGAGCTTGGTATGTTAAACCTCAATGAATAAATGAACTCCCTGAGCTCATTTATTTATTGTTGTTTAAATTTTTTTTTTTTGCTTTTGAATAAAATGACTGTGTGAAATATAGCTTTAGCAGAGCACATTTACTAATCGATTTACATCAATTGATTCAATCAGCATTTGTAATTGTCAGTTAGGTATGTTCAACTAATTTTATAATTTAGACAGTCGCATGAGTATTTATTATGTTTTTATATGAGTTTTATATCATTGATCTATGTTTTCTCTAACTGATCTTTTTAGTATTATAAGTTGTAACTAGATCAGTGAAAGTTAATGCTGTAATATGCGTTGAGTCACTGATTGCTAAACTCAAGATGGTCACTGATTACAAGGATTAAGGGGGAGATCATAAGGATAAATTATGGGAGATTGTTGAAGTCATTAATCGCTGATAAAGTGAAGTCACTGATCATGCCTGATATTCACAGTCTCTGTCCTACTCAATAAAAGAACTCTCTATGAAGAAAATGATTCAAGTCAAGCTCCTGTTGCTAAAATTTATGTTCGCTGATCCTATCTCTTCAACCAGTAGATGAAGAACCTATCAAGATAAAAGACTCAACTTTGTGTGTCGCTGATACTCATCTATCAGCGAGAGTCTTCAAGTCTTTTCAAGTTATTCTTTCTGCTGAATAAAAGAAGTCACTGAAGATTAGCTTTTAAAGTCATTCTTTAGGGCATGCTAGCTCGCACCGAGAATGAGGAGGATTGATCTATCTATCAGTGACTGCAGCATTAAATGCCGCATTTAATAAGAAGTTGACATTCGGCGTTATTACGGCGCAACACGTGTTCCTCGTAACTTGAAAAGAGTAACGTGGAAGCATCTGATTGGTTTAAGGTACAAGGTGATATTTCCCAAGACAGAATGTCGAACCATGATGTATCACATCTCAACTACCTCACCAATCAAGCAGCGACATGTGTCCTTCCAGATCCGGAAATTAAGGATTTCAGCGTCTATAAATAGCGTAGTATGTTGTACTCCATTTCGTGTCGATTGTTTGTATTTTTACTTGTTTGTCAGTAACTAGTTTGTCTAAAATACGAACAACACCAGCGGGTGAACTAGTAGCGTGTTTGTCCACTATTAGTCCACTTCAGCGAGTGAGCAAGTTAGCGTGTTTGTCCACTACTGCTCATCTCCTTTTGTAAGAGCTGTATTGTTTGATTTAGATTAGCTTTGGCTAATCTATTCCGCAATCAACAATAGATAAATTTTATCAATAAAAGAATTTATCTTTCAGCTAGTATTGCATCAGCAACTGAACTGCTTATCATACTTATATATTTGTGTTCATATTACCGTCACTTAAATACGGTTAAAAACTTGCTAAATAAGTTAACACATTAAAAGCAGAAAGAAAAGTTTTTAGTTGTATTCAACCCCCCCTTCTACAATTAACTCACTATTAACGATTCATAATCACTAACCTAATAATGATTAGGGACTCACAATATGTTATACAATCTATAATCAACATAACCTATACTCATTTCTGCTTAATAAATAATGTAAGTATTCAAAAAATGATAAATTTGATTTATATCAATGTTGTGACTACATCTCAATGATTTATTCAGTATTCTAAGTTGTGTTTAAATCAGCGAGTTACACTCTCAGCCAGATAGAAGATTATTTTTATTTTTCTTTGATACATACATTTCTTTTTGGTAGATAATCAACTCTTGTTGATTATATATATCAGTGACTCCCTGATATATTGGCTAACGGCGGTTTGATTACGGATTTCAAAACTAATCATTTTGAGGTACAACGCAAAAGTCGCACATTCTGACATTCTCTCTCTTACGTCAGTGCATTTTTCCGGCAGACCTCTCCAATCACCATTAATGCCACCAGTCCACCATCATTACCCCTACGCCACTACCACCGCTACTCACCATCATCATCGACCACGTTGATTAAGTTTTAACCACAAGAAAATCAAGAAGCGCCTCTATAAATCAGAAACTTAATCCCATCTTAATCTTTACGCCTTCTTGATTTTCATAAAACATTTTCTTTCAAAAACTTTAAGCGGAAATCCTTCTTTTTCTGTAATGACGAAATCAAAATCTTCTAACAAAACTTAGTGACACTGCAGAAGTTAAAACTCTTCGAGCTTCTGCAGTGTAAGGATTTTGTCATTACGGTATCGAAATTATATTGTTTGGAAAATCATCTGTTCCCAAAAACAGAGTATGTGGAGATACTAATCTTTTTGAACAAATATTTTATTCTCCCTGCTCTTACAAATCACTAATGCCCTGCATTCAAAAATTATTCACTCTTTGGGCACGGATTAACTGGTCACTAATCAACACTTTTAGGGTTGATTATGCAAGTGTGATTTTTGACGAACTAATTGATAGAGTCACTGAGGCTACCAGGGTTAAATATGCACCTTATTCTAAGTTCCATTCACTGATCTTTAAAAATCAGTTCAAGGCTTATGATAAAGTCAAAACCTTTCTAAACCAGTGACAGTGTCTCTATCTGCTTTCATGAAACCACAGGGGATACTTGCACCCCATCCTGTAACTATTAAACAATTGTCAGATCCTTCCCCCCAATCGACCATGTCACTGACGACACCCCCAGTGACTACAGTTGGTCAACCACCAAAGAAAAATCCACCAACCACCAAAAGAAAATCCAAACTAGGGTCTCTGACATTAAAGGATCAGGGACATAGCAAAAAAAAAGAAGTCTAAGGACGCCAAGGGTGAAACAGAGACTGAACGTTCAGTCTCTGCGGGCACTCTTGCTGCAACCAAGCCTTCAGCTGCTTCGCTGGACTCCCGAAAGTCCACTAACTGTAAAAAGGGAAAACTACAGACAGCTACAATGACTCAAACCATTGTTAGCAGTGATTCGGGTGCATCCCACACCCCCTTATCGAGTCAACCCATTAGCCACTCATCATTCTCAAAAAAGGATGGTGTTGTAAACAAAGGGCAAGTGGCATCAGTGGGTGATAACACACCCATCGCTGATGTCACATCACTGGCCATAGACCCGGGCAATCTGTCATCTAACACCGCACCAGCTGTCAATGTCTCTCTCCTGTCACAGGGAGAGACACAGGCTGAACTTTCTGTCTCCAATGATCCATCAGCTAAAACACAAGCTGATGATGACGAGGATCCCCAATCAATAACAAATCTCAAACAACTCAGGTACAACATTTCTTGCTATCATCAAGGGGGAGAAAACGTGCAAATGAATGCAAAAACCAATGCTGCTCATGCGGAAAAGCTGCTGATGCTACCAGAAATGCTGATAAACATGTTCATTATAGCTTTAGGTCCTGGTTTGCATGGGTTTGCATTCTCCATGTCGTAAAAACTTGCTGAATTGGGAATCATCTTTCTTTGGAAAACGGATATTGTAGACCTCAGTATCTTTTGAACCATGGACGAAGAAACCACTAGAAATGTGTTCTCCATTTTTATGTCCTGGTCTGCATTCTCCAAGTCAAACAATGCCTAAGCAACAGTCTCTTCAAACTTAGTAGGTTTGATATGTCAAGAGTCACTACAATTCATGATCACTGAAGATAGCAGGTTTGATATGTCAAGAATCACTACAATTCATGATCACTGAAGATAGCAGGTTTGATATGTCAAGAGTCACTACAATTCATGATCACTGAAGATAGCAGTAAGGAACTAGCTGATAAGCTCGGAGTTATCAAAGCAAGAAGAGATATGGAGCAGCTTGTAATAAAGTCTGTAATAGATTAGGTTTATTGTAACTGAAACTCTTTGTAACTCATATCATTTTACAGTTCAATAATATCTGATCTTTTGAGAATACCAAAGTGCAAAACTCAGATCGTATCAAAAGAATCCAAAAAGATAAATGAATGGATCACAAGTACAAGTCACTGAATGTTTAAATTCTTAAACACTGACTATAAACTTTCACAGCAAAAAGTTTCTCTAGGGAGCTTCGATCACAATCATTTAGGGGGAGATTGTTGAGTCACTGGTCGCTGACCATACTGAAGTTGCTGGTCGCTGACCATCTCAACTATACACTACTCGATTAAGAAATGAATTGTATCAAAGCTGTTGTTGCTGAAGTTTGTTATTGCTAATCGTTATTCATTCTATTCTCAAGGAATTGATATGCTGAGGAAGATTAGAACTCAACTATGTGAGTCGCTGATACTAAGCAGCGAGAGTTCTACATCTTCAAATCAATAAAGGTAAAAGTCACTGCCCTTATAACAGCTAGTCGCTGAAGATCAATATTTCAAGTCACTCTACAAGAGCATGTTAGCTCACAGTGAGTGAGGAGAGTTAGTGCATCTTCAGTGACTATTCAATAAAGCCTCTCAATCAAAAAGTACAAAGGTACTATACTTATATATGCATCAGCAAGAGTTCTCATACTTAAAGAATATTCAGAAGGATTACGTGGCAGCGAAGGATTGGTCTAAAGGAAGAGAGATATTTACGATAACAGAATTGGGACCCGCAGAATGTCGGTTTATCAGAGATCAAACCAATCAAGCAGCGACACGTGTCATTCCAAGATCGTATTTTGTAGGAGATATTCTAGGAACTCTTGTAGTATAAATAGTCCAGTATATTGTACTTTAGAGGCTAGTCGTTCATACGTGTTAATCACTTATCTGTCAGTGAGTAGTTTGTCTAAGCACGTATTATCGATTCAGCGAGTGAACAGTCAGCGTGTTTGTCCACTGCTGTTCATCTCATCTGTAATAGATTAGCTTATGTGTTTGATTTGAATTAGCTTGGGCTATTCCATTCCGCAATCAACACTTGTGAATTTTATGATTAATATAATTCACCATTCAGCTACTATTACACCTTTACTTTGATATTGTCATATCTATTATTGCATCCTCTGTTTGTATTAAACAATTAAAAACTGTTTAAGTAACTTGGTTAAAATCAGGAAAAGTTTTTAATTGTATTCAACCTCCCCTTCTACAATTAAACTTTACTTATTGCGATTCCATTTCACTAATCAATAGTGAATTCGGGACTCTCATAGGTTATTATTCAAAGGGTTGTTTACCGAAAAATAATTCAATAGTTTTATTTTTTGCATTTTCAGTTATCAATTAATTTATTTCTTTAAAAATTAACCACTAATTTAAAATAAATTTTTTTTGTCAGTGTTGCACGAGTATAATTCATTAGTAACCCTTATGTACGTAATCCTTTCATATAGTTGAAAGACCCGTAATTATATTGTATTTTATTTTTAGACGTTCTAAGTGCTATTAAACTCAATAATATCTTATGCATCCACTATGTTTCGAACCATCAATGAAACCAAACCAAAAAATATATAAAGGAAACCCAACTTAGGAACACAAAGACACTCATCACATGTTGTAAAATATTATTCTACTATATTACGTGCACAAACGTTATTTATTTAGTTAGTTAATATATTTAAAAACTAGTACATGGATACGCTTAAGAAATAACAGTAACAAACGGTTAATTTATACAATGTTTTCACATCTTATTGTTGAACCAGTAGACACCTTTGTTGTTGATATCATCTTCATCAGCCTCAACAAAGAAGCATTCGGTAGTTTCTCTCCACATTGCTTTTACTATTGGAGTGTCATCAAACTGATAGTATTCTCCCAGCAACGGTTTCATTGATTTTGTGGCCTCCATAAGATTATAATGAGGAATGGTGGGGAATATATGATGGGCAACATGTGCATCTGTTACATGGTGAAGAACTGTGTTTAAAATACCATAATCTCTATCGACGGTTGACAAAGCTCCACTCAGCCAGTTCCATTCAGTGGAGTTGTAATGAGGTAGTGAAGGGTGAGTGTGCTGCAACCAAGTGATTATAACTAAGAACCCATACACAATCACCAAAGGAGTGAAGTAGACCAACACTAGCCATGTGAACCCTTGTGCTAACGCCACTTTGTATAGCCCATAACTTGTTAATAAAAGTCCAATATCAGTCAAGAGTATTTGAAATCGCTCATGGTCCCTAAAAATAGGACTTCTTGGATCAAAATGGTTAGCGAATTTCTCATACTCCCTACCAGAAATATTGAAACACACATACAATAGCCATCCTATAGTGCACAACATTGAAAGTCGAAAAAGACGGCCAGGTGGGGTGTTGAGAAGTCTAGCTGAAGAATTTAGGCTAGATTTCTTTTTGGGGACAAAAGATTCATCCTTTTCGAGTGAAGCAGTATTAGAATGGTGACGACGATGACTGTATTTCCATGAGAAATAAGGTGCAAGCATAATGGTATGAAGAAAGTAACCAATACTGTCATCTAACCATGGGTAATCACTAAAACCTTGGTGACCACATTCATGGCCAATAGCCCACAATCCCATTTGGATACTACCTTGGAGGATCCAGTAAATGGGCCATGCCACGTAGGAAAGTGGGGTCGAAAGGGGAATTATGTATGTTGCTGCTACGTAGTAAAACAATGAGGAAAAAAGTAGATCAACCGAAAGATAGGATGAAGAACAGAGAAGAGATCGATTGAAACAGTGTGGTGGAATGGCCTTTTTTAGATCACCAATAGTAAATGGTGGTTTGGAAGATGGGGCTCTTTTAACAACTTCGTTATTGGAGTTATCTCTCTCCGTAGCACGGCCACCGGAACCCATTTTCTCAGTTTCTTATAACAACCAAATTGTATAAATATATGCTCAAATATAATATAAGGCTTTAAAGGTGACTTAGGCTTGGTATTTATAACTAATCAAACAAACATTAATTAATATGTATGACAATGTGTGCTAAGTATATTGTAATGTTATCAAATTATAGTCCGATTTCAAGTGTTATTTTTCAACTATGAAAATTTCTTTTGGTTATCAAATTATAGTCCGATTTCAAGTGTTATTTTTCAACTATGAAAATTTCCTTTGGTGTATATCATAAATTCAACTATTTTTAATTGTATATATTAGTGTACAAATATAATTATTATATATTTAGTAACATAAATTCAACTATTCCATAGATAACAGGTAAATCAAATTACATACCAAAAATCAATTACGGTAAAAAGAAAAATTCTTATGGGGGACCGCAAAGTTTAGATATAAATCACCGACTACTGAATAAGAGTATTTATTTTCAAGTAAAAAAAAAAGAAAGAAAAAAGAAAAACAATATAACCAATTCAGTCCGAATAAACATGGAATAAACTTCAAATTAACATTCATAATTATGACGAGAGTAATTAGTATAAATTGGAAAGCTAGTGCCAAACTTGCAAACCTACTAGCTAAATAAAAAATTTAAGAGTTTATTTAATGTATCGTCTTATTTGAGTTTTCAACATCTCAAATTTCTAATTCAGTAATATTTTATAGTTTAATTAACATTCTACAAGAAGTGAATTTGAATTATAGAACAAAAGTATATTTACATTAAATTAAAGTACAATTATTTTTCAAAGAATGAGAGTATCAATAATATTGTGTTATGAGTATAAATAGAATCAAAAATCATTCACATGTACAAAACCCATTTACTCTAACATCAATTATTTCACAAATGACAAGTTGAAAAATTAAGAAAATTGCACCATAAAATTCAGCGTTTTCTCCTCTTCGATTTGGTATCTGTCAAGGCATACTTGCGATGATTTTTTTTTCTTTTTTTTTGGTAAGTTTCACATTTACTAACACGTGTGCCAAAGTGTTGCGTTTAGTGTTTTTTTTGGTAAAGGGGACAGTACCTCGGGAAGTTTTATTAGATAAAAAAATAATAATTACAAGTATACGACGGGTATTCCCGAAGGGACGGTTTTAGTGAACTTCACAAACACTTACAAAAATATCTATTACTAACCTTACTTTAATCCACTTCCTATGTCGGCCATTTTTAAAATAATACCTATGAAATCTAAAATGGCCAACACTAGAAAAATAAAAAGACAATCTATAAATGATCATTAAAATAAACATATATAATTCACCCTATAAAATAAAAACAAAAACGTTTTTCAATTCTTTAATCTTCATTCTTCTAATCTTCATATCTTTAATCTTCTTCTCTTCAATTCCCTTAGCATCCAATCCAATTTGATCTTCATAACCATTCGTAGCTTCGTACTCCCTATCTTCAATTCCATATCACACGCTGCCCCAACTACAAAGCCCAGAATCGCAACCCACAGTCCACATATTAACAGCCCAACACCAACCTTTCCAGCCCATAAAGTCTTTCCAGCCCATATTAAATCCATTACATCCATTACCCATCACACATCCAACGATACTACTAGCAGCAGTAACAATACCACTCCCATTAGCATATTGCAAACCCATTAACTAGCCAATTTGACAAGCATACAACATTAACCAATCATCTAGGCTTGGTTCCAGTCAACAATTTTAATGTTACCTGCACATGAGTCCCTATTAACATGACACTAAACCAGGGACAAAATTGGAAATTACACCAAGCCATAAACCACTTGGTAACAAAATCGACTCCAATGCTAAAATAATCATTACAATCGGACACATAACGAATGAGATACACACGAAATCACGAACAAAGAAAATTGCATGGACGGCTTGGGCCACTAGTGGCTGGCGTCCACCTACTGCCAATTCGCCGCCAACCGGCGCCGGCTGCCTTTTTGGGTCCTTAAGCCAGTTTCGGCTTGGGTCCAACCGGTGTCGGCCACTTTGTCGTCCGTGCACCACCTTTTTCGTCCGTTCCGCGTACCGCACGTGCTTTTTCGCTAAAATGAGCCTTCACTATCGTGAGCCGGATTTCAACTATAGATATACCCTTGGATTCACAATTTAAAAACACACATTCGTAGAATACTTTCTCACTCTAAAATATGTTTTACTTTCTATTATCTCACTCTAAATTAGTTTTAGGCTAGTTTAGGAGCGTTTTTAGAATAGAACAAAAGCACAGAACGTGTTGTAATCTTGTAGATATACGTGATATCGCATAAAAAGTCACGTTTTTACTACCGATATCTCTCTCATTCTGAAACAATACTTGGTAAATAAACTCAGATAATGTTCAAATCAATGAAACTTTTCCAAAAAGGTCAAAATAGAGTTGCACGAGAAAAATCAAGCAAAACGGACGAAAAATGAAGATTCCACGCACATTTGAAGATTCAAGACATCAAGACAAGATTTAGAGTCAAAGTACCCATCACTTAGATTTCTCTTAACCAAGATATTCATTTTCAATATACGAATCTATGTAGGTTCCCTGTACAGACCTAATCAGATCGTATAACTCAATTGAATGTGCGGAATATAAACAATCAAGTATTGAACGTTTAATCAATTAACAAACACGATATCTATAATCTTTGTATATATTCACACTTAAAGAATAATGATTACAAATTACAAGCTCTATCTCTCTCTCTAACCACGGCTCTCTCTCACTCTCTAGGGTTTGATCACCCTACAAATGAACTTTTTTAAATATACGAATATGTTAGGATGACGAGGAATCGTTACATGATTCAGTTTTGTCTAGTACCTTTAGATTTTGTTCCCGTTCATATGAAAGTATTATTAAACCATAATTAAGATTTTACTTATTATTCTAAATACTTTGTATTGTTACCAACCTTGCTCCCAGTGTGACATGCTAATGGAACTTTAGTTAGTAGGGAATCTAGTATTTACATCACAAGTATCCAAGAGTAACAATTAACAAATATCTTTTAAGACAGTTTCTTTAAACATCATCCCATAACTTAATTAACGAAGTCTCAGCAAGCACTATCTTTATCTTATCTGCTTTATCATTTATTTTAATTTCTCTTTTATTTTTTTACTTGCCTAAGTTAGTTAATAGAAAAAACCAAAACTCCCCCACTCTTTTATAAAGCCTTCACTAGTTTGAAAGCCTGATATCGCGTAAAAAAGTCACGTTTTTACTACTGATATCTCTCTCATCCTGGGATGAACCGCAAGATTTAAGTATTGATTTGCAACCAGCAAATAAAGTTACAGATAATGTATACAACCATGAGCGCATAGTCTGAGCTTAACTCGAGGGTCGGGTCCTGAGCATTTTAACTCGAATAACATCAAAATCAATGAGAATCCACCAAGAAGATCAAAATGAAGACGCCCGATAAAAATCAAGCAAAATGGACGAAAAGCGAAGATTCCACGCACATTTAAAGATTCAAGACATCAAAACAAGATTTAACAACTAAAGTGCTCATCATCAACATCCATCTTATCCAAAATGTTCATTTTCAAAATACGAGTCTAACAGAAGAAGAATCAGCAAAAACGGATAAAGAATGAAGATTCTACGCCCGCCGGAAGATTCAAATGATTCGCATGCAATATCTGGAGATAGGAAGCTCAATTTTGGGATTACTTTTCATCAAAGTCTTCGTTTTTGAAAAATGAATCCTACAAAAAAACAATCGACGAAAACAGACGCATAACGAAGAAAACATGCGCGAATTAAGAAACAAAGCAAAACACGGCGAACCGGGACGAGTGGCAGCCAGCCGCCGCCGGCCACCACCAGGCCACCGCTGGGCACCATGGTGGCGGCGCCAGCCACCCCTCCCCCATCTCATTTCCGCTTTTTGGTCCTTTTACGTACCCGGTGCTACACCTTTACGCGATTGTTCGTACCCGGTGCCACACCTTTACGCGATTGTACGTACTTGGTGCACCACCTTTTTCACCTTTTGCTAAAGTGTTCCTCAAGTTGCTAACGTGAGCCAGATTTCTCCTATAAATAGGAGGGCTATGGTTCATTTGGAAGACACACCAACACCTTGGATACACCAAAAACACCTACAACACACACTTTCACTTTTTCTTTCTTTATTTGTAATTCTTCCTTAGTTAATTAGATTCGCTAGTTAACTAATCTAGGAACACTTGTACGGAGGTGCTCCGGGACGCATTTGTAGCTACGACTTATTGTACGCCTTTTTCAGGTTTTAATCTATCTTTCATATTTAATTATGTTCGTTCTTTCTTTAATAAATTTAAATATGCATGCTAGAATTGCCATGATTAACTAGATAACTCAATTGTCTGCTATGATAGTCGTTTAGAAAGTTTTAAATATGTAATTAAGTTGTACGTTATGAGATTGCGGATGACTTATATTACAAATAGATGTAGGAATTAAATCTTTATCGTTTATCTGCCCAACTCATGTTGTGACTAAAACCTTATCCAAAAATGAACGTAGCTAACTCATAGGATATAGGTCACTTAGTTATACTATGTTAAATTGAATCATTGAGCTCGGCATGGCCGGTGTTCTCTAGACCAAAATAGGATCCAAGAGACACGGAATATGGGAATAGAGGTAGATTAAGATTAAATTCATATAGACGATATTCTTGAGACAACTTTCGGAATAACCTCGACTTAAATAATACCTTTGCATGCTTATATTGAACTATTGCTTTGATCGTCTTATTGCATGTTCTTGTTTGATTGTTGCCTTAGGATTATCATAATAGTGAAATACATACGACATTAAATATCGTGACGTAATATGACGGCCCCTATTCGACTGTTCTCTGATATAGTACTGGAAACGCCTATGGCGGAGTACAAATGTATGGAAGTCGAGAACGACCGAAGGTAGTTGTATCATGAATCGAATAACAAACGTGTTTCTTAAGTTTCCATTTGTAGTACAAACCACCCTAATATTCTCGCATACCTGAGTAATGTTGATAAATCGTACGAATAAGTGATGACATATTATCCGACCGCCTAGACCAGTAAGTCCAACATATTCCGATGAGGGTAAAGCCTCGTTCATAGGATTGTTTATTCAACAAACTATTCCATGATTCGGACATCTCTAACGACTGAGACTGGGGAATAGGATTCGAGATTATCTGTCAGATAATATGGGTATACATTTGAGAGAACTTTCGGTGTATGCTTTAATATACGCTGCAACCCACGTGACATTCTATTTCCCTGATTGTGGACACCTCCGTGTTAGCCCAATAGAAGGATTGCAGTGGTAGCTCACATTAACTTACGAACTTATCCTCATTAGAACTCTACATATTCAACAACTCCTAAACCGCTTCATAGTAGACAATCGCTTTAATTGCTGAACGCCCGAAGTAACTGATGGCACCCGAAAGCGTCAGTGTCGTTGATTGCAACTTAATCGGGCGCCATCAGGGGTTTTAAAATTTATAATTAGTGGGGCTTAAATTATATGTACTACCTACTCTGGTTAGTAAGTGGTAAGTATAACCTAAGATTGTTCTATGAATCCAAACGTGTGGGTAAATTAAAGTTGGCACTTTCGGTAGGGAAGTATCTAGGATGGAACAAAGTAGGTAGGTTTGGGGGTTAAAGACAAGTAATTAAAATGAAGGAAATTAAAGTACAGGAAAGCAGATAAAGATAAATATGTGGTTGTTAAGATTTCGATAATTAATATTTCGGGATGACAGAATAAATAGGGAAGATACTAATGTGGCAGGCAAACTACTAGGCGTAAAATCTAGAAACCTACCAACTCAATTTCCCATTAGCATGTCACTAGGAACTAGGTTATCGTGATTCTGATAAGAGCAATACGTAAAGTTCCAATACTGATCTAGTTGAAAGATAATCAACCTATTTTGGTTCTATACCGAGGTTCATGAATCAGTAGCGTATCGTCTCATAGGTTCGACCGTTCTTAACTCCTAAGGTAGTTTATTGTTCTATTAGCATACAGATTAATAACTTTGTATGTTTAGACCGCCAATTTTATAAGATTTAGTGTTTTAAGATTACGACTTTGATCTTATTCGGAAATCTTGTTATCATTCATTTAAGCTCTAGTTACTTCGACTTATGATTCAAATCTCTCCTTTTCAAACAGTTATGCATCCCCGGATTATTCGCAGTTTGTTAAAACGTGTTTCATATGCGGACCATGCCTTTCAATGATGGACAATGTACTTTACGTAGTAGTTCCACGGTTTCTCACATCAACATGCGGTCGAGAGTAATTGGCAGTGAAAGTGACACTCTCTCTAACTAAATGTAAAGCAGTGCAGAAATGTAAACCTAATATATACAACGAGTGGTTTCAATGTATCCTACTTATTGCATGTCATTGGCACAGATAACTACTTACCATAATTAAGGTTGATCAGGTCCTAATTACTAGGTTGCAGTCACGTGGATAACCAGAAAGGGTAATCCATAAATTAAACTTGAGTTCATAAAGTCTTGACGCTACAAAGGTTACTAATTCCTATTTTATATGAACGTATTTCACGAACATCATTTTATAGTGTTTTGACTTTCGTAGGATATACCAGTTAGTTGTGAAGTTGTATTACCCCTTCGGGATTCCAACTATTAAACCAGAGCTGATTCCAGAGATATAACTACCTTTGGTCGTTTACCGACTTCCATACATTTGTACTCCGCCTTAAAGCGTTTCCAGTACTATATCGGATAAACAGTCGAATAGGGGCCATCATATCTCTTTACGATGTCGTGCATTAATTATATAATGTCATCCTTACTTAATTATCTACATCATCAAGAACCACAATAATAAACTACTCGCAATTCATGGCAACAAATATATCACATACCAAGCAATAACACATATTTAAAATATGAAATAAAATAAGTATGATAAAGGTTTAGATATCATCCAGAATTAAATGCGTAGCAGTGTATTATTATGATTGACAACTCGTTTACACATACAAAGATGAATCTTCAAACCTCCTAACGTTCGTTCTAGCCTCTATACTAATCCAAAGATTAATTACAATAATCCTAGACTATAAGAGAATTTCTAGAGTGAGAAAGTGAAAATGGAAAAGGAGTGTGTGAGTGTATTAGAATGTAGAAGTGTATTCTTGAGTGTGTGTTAAAATGAGACTTAGGGGCTGCTATTTATAGGGAAAATATGGCTCACATTAGAATCCCTAGGCTCACATTAGCAAAAGTAGCGAAAGGTGGTGCACCAGGTACGAAAAAGTAGCAAAAGGTGGTGCACCAGGTACGAAAAAGTAGCGAAAGGTGGTGCACCGAGTACAAGCAAGGACGAAAAAGCTAAAAAAAGATGGGAGGGTGGAGGCCGGCGGCAGCTGGCGGCTGGCCGGTGGCGGCTAGCTGCTGGCCGGCGACGGCCGGCTGCCACCCGTCCAGGTCCGTCGTCTTTCGTTGTGTTGCTTAATTCACGCGTATCTTCGCCGTTATACGTCCGTTTGCGTTGATTCTTTTTGCGTTGGATTCATAATTCAAAAACAAAGACTTTGATGTAAAGATATCTCAAAAATATGTTTCCTATCTCCAGATATTGCATACGAATCATTTGGATCTTCCGGCGGGCGTAGAATCTTCATTCTTTATCCGTTTTTGTTGATTCTTCTTCTGTTGGATTCGTAATTTGAAAACAAACATCTTGGGTGAGATGGATTTTGATGATGGGCACTTTTTTCTTGAAATCTCATTTTGATGCCTTGAATCTTCAAACGTGTGTAGAATCTTCGTTTTTCATCCGTTTTGCTTTATTTTTATCGTGCAACCTCGTTTTGACCATCTTGGCATAATATCATTAATTTGTAGTGGTTTTGAATTTAAAATGCCAAGAATCATTCCAGAATGAGAGAGATATCGGTAGTAAAAATATGACTTTTTACGCGATATCAAGTATCCCACACTTAGAACTTTGCTTGTCCTCAAGCAAACTCATTCTTAAAAATCTTTTGGGAGGATTCTAATCTCATTAGTTTCTAGAGATACCATTTTCCAAAGAATATAAAGTTGCAGCTATGAAAGAGTTTTTACCAGAAACTAAGGGTTTATAGAATTTGATACCTTCTTCGAGCAACATATATGATGACCATGACTAGGAAATCCTCACAAGTGGGTCACTCAAATCACTCAAGTGTTTAGCATTTCCTACTTACTAGTGGAAATCAATTAGATAGTCTGTCATGCAGCATTCTTGTCATAGGCTTGGTCGAGAATCATATCTCCATCACTTTTGATGAGGACGGTACTAACCTTTCGAGATATCTTGGAAGGAATCGGATGTTTTGGGTTGAAGAAGGTGTGAGGGTTTTCCTTGTATTTTCTTGAAACTTTTCTTGAGAGAGTTTCTTTGGAATTTCTCAGATTTTGAAAGGACTACATAGCCTTTTTCTTTCTTTTTCTTTGGAATTTTTCTTTTCTTGGCCCTTTTACTTGATCCTTGGGCTTTTAGGTTTCTTCTGACAGCTTTGCTTTTGCTGAATTTCTCTTTTTTTTTTCTTTTTTTCTTTTTTTCTTGGAGCTCCTTTTACGGATGATGCTCATCCTTTGGGGAACGCTCCGATATATTTTATGGCTTTGTATTAGGCTGCAGAAGTCTTCGAAAATCAAGAGTATCTTTGAGAGTTTGTTGGAAAATGAAACTTCTGTAGGTTCAGGACGAATATTAGGAGGTTTTGATTGGGTGTGAAGAGTGAAGGTTGAGTGGGTGGATGTTTGATGGTGGAAGGGCGTTTGGATTCCTTAGAAGTTATCAAGATGGGTTGTACCTATGCCACGTATGGCACTCATCGATGTGATCTCAAAATGCATTACAAGAGCAAGTTCTAATTCAAATGCATTCATCGGCGCACACATGAAATGAAAAGTGAAGCATTTTAGAGATGAATGCTAATGATGGGCTCAATTCTCACGAATCGAATGTTTTGGTCAATGTGTGCCTAGCAATGTGTTGCCCTTTTCGTCCGTATCTTATTATAAAATAGTTTCGTTTCGTTCTCAAAACTCGTTTCTTGCTGTAATTTATAAATTTGAAAGATAGGATTTCTAAAGAACGATGTTTTTGAATCTAAAATTTTTGAAAATTTATCCATTTTTAGCCTTTTAATGAAAATATTGTTTGACTTACGGACAAGAGGTAAAAACTTGTGGTTGAAGGCCGTATATCCCACACTTAGAGGAACATTGTCCCTAATGTTCGAATCTATTCATTGAGTACCTCTTGTTGAAGTATCCCACACTTAGAGATTCTACTTATTTTCTGATTGTTTCGTAAGTGTAGTGTGGTTTTGATTATCCCACACTTAGTGTTTGGAATATCGGATGAGATAATCAATTCTTTAAACGGGTAGAGGGTTTTGGAACGGTGTACCGCTTTTGCTGTGCATGTTGTTGGTTACTCGTTTGAAGTCTGCTGGTCTGTGGCTTGTAGCTTATGGCTCTCGTCATTCTTCATCGTGTGGTCCACAGCTTCCCTTGCTTTGGTCTTCTATGGATAGTTTCTCAAACAAACCACTCAATTCTATCAAGTAATAACTGCTAATAAGAAAAGTAAAGTAATAGCTTAATAAAGTAATAACTGGATAGATGTGATGTCTATGCATCCATAGTACATCAAATACACACAATAATAATAAAGTGTTGATAGAAAATAGAAAGGAGTCAGAAAGCGGAGCAATCTATTGCTCGGTTGGTGGTGATACTGCAGCTGAAGATACTATAGGTCCAGGAGATGTCTCATCTGATGAAGAATCATCATGCTGATAGTGGGTGTCTTTGTCTGATGCATCTCGATCAGCCTCTGCATCTAGTGTACCTATGATGAATACTCCATCCTGTATCAAATGGTCAACAAATTCCCCTGTGGGCATGTCGAAGTTGTCAAGTGGAATCTCAGGTGTCCTCTGCTGGGAGTGTCTTCCGAATAAATCAGTCTGTCTATGAGAGGATACTGGATCAATCGGTACATCTGCAGGGCTGGTGCTCCTGAGAATCCTGTGACTCTGAACAATGGTGGCTCGTGTAGGGGTTTTGGATATCCTACTGCCTCTCGAAGTCTGACCTCTAGCCGAACCAACAACAGAAGGAACATGTTGTTTCTGAATAGGAACCTGTGCTGGTGGTGCTTGTGGCCTAGGTGGAATTGTGCGAGGTGGTAAACCATGGCCACGGTCAAGAACTGGATGTCAGTGAGGTGCTGGAGTAGGAACTGCAGGGGGATATAAGTGTGGTGGTGCTCGGCCCAATCTACAGGGTAAGTAAGGAAGTGGGCTCACTTGTATCCCTGCTGTTTGTTGTCTCATAGCCTTATAACATTGGACCTGCATCTACATCAGCCAGTACCAATAGTCTGGCCCTGGTGGTGTCCCATAGTGGTATATGTAAGGGGGCACCTGAGATATAGGAGCTGGGGTGGAAGGTCCTGCTCTAGTAGGCTGTGGCATTACTGGTGGTGGTGCAACTGGGTCATCATAATCATCCTTATCTTCGTCTGAATCTGAGTCTAAATATGAGTTATTTGGCTCTTTTGGTTGATGCCTCTTTCTTCCCTCTCTTGGTAAAATTAGACATGGTACCAATTCATCCATACTTTCTGTGTGTGATGATCGTGCCTTGATGTAAACAGTGTCGTCTCTCATGATCTTTAGTATATCCATGCTCCTAAGGAAATCATAATCTATCGGGTGGGCACTCCATACTGGCGGGGTTTTGAATTTTTCTACCTCTGTCGTCTTAAGCAATCCCATTCTGCGAATCAGCCTTGTAATTATTGGACCCATATATGATCTCTTTGCACCAAAATCCTTTTCTTCCAGAATCCGCTGGGCAACTAAATAGGCAACCTGACTATTTCTCTTCTTGAGGATGTATGTCATCATAGCAATATCAAATCTGGCAACTCGACCGCTTGTCATGTATTTTCCATCAAATGAACAAGCTATCAGCTTGTGTAGGATTTGTAAGATTGGATCTCTGAGTTTGGTAGCTTTTATACCCGAGAAATATGTTGCTGATGATAACTTACTCCATGCCTCGGATGGTGTGGTCGAGATGGATATCGAAGTTGCTCCATTAGTGAACAGTGGGGAATGTATCTCCTCAGGTGTGTATAGATCCAAATGTTGTGCGAACTGAGCCAATGGAAAGGTGAATGAACTTCCCATGTATCGAAATGTGATCGAACTGTCTCCAACTCTTCTCCTTGTCTTAAATGTGTATGTGGTCATGAACTCTGTAACCATTTCCATGTATACCGGTTCATCAATGCTGAACAATTTCTTGAAGGACTCGAATTGCTGATCCTCAACTGGATAACTGAGTAGGTTCTCTAGTCTTTGTCTAAATCCCAATACTTGCAACTTTTCCTAGTCCACATATCTAAAACTCCCGAGCTTTTTGTCTCTCCAAATGCGTGCCATCTGGTCGTGATCAGGTGATGCACTAAGATAGGCGAGAGATCCTGTAAGTGGTCATGCTGGGTTTAGTTTTTTCTTCCTCGGCGACATAGTACCTGAGAACATGAGAGATTTAAATTAATGGATTCTTAAGAAGGAAAAAATTTAAAGCACTTATTGAAATTTCCAATGGAAGATTTGAAATGAGGGCTTTAAATTTTTGACAGTCCAAAGATTACAGTAAATGTCAAATGTCCCCAAGTAACCAATAATTGGTTTAAACAATAATAAGGCAATCATTAATAGGTGAAAAATATATAGTCATGAAATGACAATAGCTTTATTGTGAAGTAATGCAATTTACAAAGTTTGGTGTTATCCAAATTCGAAATGTCATTATTTCACTGTCTATATTTATCGGTAGGTTTTGATTATAAAAAGTTCAAGTTGAAGTAAGGTTTAAAAATTCAATTGATTTGTTTTAAGAATGCAATACTTCAAGTTGACTTTTTAGGTCAAAGCTTACTTCAAATAATAACTTCGCATGCCAAAATTATATCCTATGCATGTAAATATGACCTAAACTATTTCAATCATTTCCTATTTGGTAAACAAGCTAGGTCATGCAATAAGAGTTATGTCATCCATGTGTTTGATTTTATTCAAGACTTTTATTTTCACAATAATGATTTTCTAGTTATTTTGCCTACTTTGACTAGTCAAGCAAGTACAAGATTCTAGTGAGCAAGAATTGTCAAGTAATTCTAATTTACTATTCTATTCAAGCAAGCTAGTTAATCTTTTGTAGATTTTCAAAAATCAACTTGCTAATCGTAATTCATCCGCATTGTGCAATTAACATAGAGTAATCATTCAAATCACCATGATCATTTAAATACCTAACAACTACACTTAAGCATGCAAAATCATGGACTTAATTAATAGGTCAAAGTTCTTCCTTTTAATAAAGTCAAACATGTGTGGATTAGCATGGGTAAGTGGTAGTAGTATATAATTTCAAAGCATTCAACCAAGAAAAGTAGCAATTCCTAGTTACTAACTTAGCTAATTTCATAAAATAGGATATTCAAAGTTCAAAGTGGGTTTCTTATGATCATACCTTTAGTGTAGTGCGTAAAACTTCAAAACAAATGTACAACTGAGAATAATATGCAACGAGGAGTTCAAAAGGACGAAAAGTTATAGAGTTTGATGAAGATTTAATGGTGGTTCATGGTGTTGTGGGTGGAGGTGTGGAGGGATGGATGTGGCCGGCCATGGGGGTCAAAAGGGGAGGAAGAAAGTGTTTTTGTTTTTGAATTATGTGAGTGCATGGAAGTCTTAATGGTCCCCTAGGAATATATGTCCTAGTTCTAAGTACCATATTCCTTACATGGTCCCTGATGTACTTTTAAGCTAGTAATCTAAGTTAACTTTTAATGTCCTATTAATAATGATTATGAATCCTGAGTGTATTTATTGTGACTTGTTACTTGTTGGTTTCTTGTCACGTTATAAATAATTTAGGGAACGCGCACATTTTTGCGGGACGATTATAATTAACATAAAATATTAAACTTATGTTATTTATTATATATTATTATTATCTCTTTTTCTTTTCTTTTTTTAACAGAAACTTTCAAAAATTATTAAAAATAAGTTCGATTAAAGTTGCGAGCCTCGACCTTTTAGGAAAGAATCGTTTTATGATTCGTTCTGATCTCTTTGTAGAGAAAGGGTCGATATTTGTTCCCTTAGACGAATGTTTTTAGGCACAAAACATTTTGAAAGCTCCCAGATGACGTTATAAATTAAATAATGAATGTTCTATATGTCCCCTAGGGTTTCTCTTTCTTCGTATCCTAAATTGACAAGATCACTAATTAATTTATTATATGCCTTTTTTATCTTCTTAGTGTTTGACAATCCATCGCGAGGTCCTTGATCTTTGTAATTTAGGTTGTGATTGAGTTTATCCATGATTTCCAGGAATGCTTTATCTTCTTGCGAATCAGTTTCTCCGGTTGTAGAATTGACTATTCTTACGAGTTTACTGATTAGGGCTTTTTGTGTGGAAGTGAAGGGGTATTTGGTGAAAGCGAAGATTTGAACAAGCTTAACGTGAAGGTCTTTCCGTTAGCGAAGAAAGCGGTGTCATGTCTTTTAGCGGAATCAGGAAAAACGTCTCGCAATTTTGAGATCAAGTAAGAAGCGGGGTCAACAAAGAATGGAATTTTACCAGGGATGATGATAGGAATCATCGGGTCCCGTTCTACCCAAAAATCAAGTTCATTGATCATTGCAGCGACATTATGATTGATTAATATCATAGATATTGGTTGGAAATCCATGTCGGCAAGTGATTCAAAAAGTAGATCCAAATATGTTATAAACTTTAGTTCTTGGTCTCTGAAATTGGTGGAAGTGCTTTTGCATTCATGATTTGACAGGCGAGATGAGAAATTGAGTTGTTCGTCAAGATTGGTAATCTTTTCTCGTTGGTCATATGAAAAAGGAAAGTCGGAGGAGTCTAATTTCCTAACGAATGCCCTGTAAACTACTATTCTGCGAGAAGGATTAAAGGATGTGCCGAAGTGGCGTTCTTCAGAACAAGGTTTTTCTGGCTCAACTGATGGAACTTTATCCACCACTCGATAAATGGTGTATTCATGTTCTTGTGAAAGGAATGGAAAGATGCCGTCATTACGAGAATTTGACAGAGTGTTTCCATACACTGACGTTTCAGGAATGAGGGTGATTAAGTCACATAATTTCGGAGGTTTTTCTTCGTAATCTTCTTCGGAAAGACTATCGAAGTGGACAGAATTTGGTATTTGAGGCGAATGCAAAGTTGGAAACTGATCTTCTGGAGATGATGCTAGGTTACGCAACTGATTCGTGTCATCAAAGTCCAGGCAATGTTTTGGATTAGAAAGTGAGGTCCTAAATTCTTCTAGGGTTTCGGAGGTTTCTTTAGAGGAAGAGGGTGAAAAGAAATCAAATCCTATTTCTCCTACTAAGTAGTCAAAGAATTCCGCATCGTCCATTGCCGTAGTTCATCTTTTGAAATGAGGTAAGAAGTGGGTTTTCGAGTTGTCATTTTAAACTAATACTATCCTAATTAACTAATACTAAACTAATACTAAATTAATACTAAATTACTCAATTTAACTTCCGAAAGATACCTGGAAAGGTTTCGTTCGGAAGGATCTCCTAAATACTACTACTTAAGGTGGCTTTGAATTGTACGTTTGTGATTCCCCGGCAACGGTGCCAAAAACTTGATGGCACCCGAAAGCGTCGGTGTCGTTGATTGCAACTTAATCGGGCGCCATCAGGGGTTTTAAAATTTATAATTAGCGGGGCTTAAATTATATGTACTACCTACTCTGGTTAGTAAGCGGTAAGTATAACCTAAGATCGTTCTATGAATCCAAACGTGTGGGTAAATTAAAGTTGGCACTTTCGGTAGAGAAGTATCTAGGATGGAACAAAGTAGGTAGGTTTGGGGGTTAAAGACAAGTAATTATAATGCAGGAAATTAAAGTACAGGAAAGCAGATAAAGATAAATATGTGGTTGTTGAGATTTCGATAATTAATATTTCGGGATGACAGAATAAATAGGGATGATACTAATGTGGCAGCCAAACTACTAGGCGTAAACTCTAGAACCCTACCAACTCAATTTTCCATTGGCATGTCACTAGGAACTAGGTTATTGTGATTCTGATCGGAGCAATATGCAAACTTCCAATACTTATCTAGTAGAAAGATAATCAACCTATTTTGGTTCTATACCGAGGTTCATGAATCAGTAGCGTATCGTCTCATAGGTTCGACCGTTCTTAACTCCTAAGGTAGTTTACTGTTCTATTAGCATACAGATTAGTAACTTTGTATGTTTAGACTGCCGATTTTATAAGATTTAGTGTTTTAAGATTACGACTTTGATCTTATTCCGAAATCTTGTTATCATTCATTTAAGCTATAGTTACTTCGACTTATGATTCAAATCTCTCCTTTTCAAACATTTATACATCCCCGGATTATTCGCAGTTTGTTAAAACGTGTTTCATATGCGGACCATGCCTTTCAATGATGGACAATGTACTTTACGTAGTAGTTCCACGGTTTCTCACATCAACATGCGGTCGAGAGTAATTGACAGTGAAAGTGACACTCTCTCTAACTAAATGTAAAGCAATGCAGAAATGTAAACCTAATATATACAACGAGTGGTTTCAATGTATCCTACTTATTGCATGTCATTGGCACAGATAACTACTTAACATAATTAAGGTTGATCAGGTCCTAATTACTAGGTTGCAGTCACGTGGATAACCAGAAAGGGTAATCCATAAATTAAACTTGAGTTCATAAAGTCTTGACGCTACAAAGGTTACTAATTCCTATTTTATATGAACGTATTTCACGAACATCATTTTATAGTGTTTTGACTTTCGTAGGATATACCAGTTAGTTGTGAAGTTGTATTACCCCTTCGGGATTCCAACTATTAA
Source organism: Pseudognaphalium luteoalbum (assembly GCA_963422505.1). Classification (NCBI taxonomy): domain Eukaryota; kingdom Viridiplantae; phylum Streptophyta; class Magnoliopsida; order Asterales; family Asteraceae; genus Pseudognaphalium; species Pseudognaphalium luteoalbum. Next base: position 115,306,298 of record OY730192.1, on the reverse strand, counting down.
ACCAGAGCTGATTCCAGAGATATAACTACCTTTGGTCGTTTACCGACTTCCATACATTTGTACTCCGCCTTAAAGCGTTTCCAGTACTATATCGGATAAACAGTCGAATAGGGGCCATCATATCTCTTTACGATGTCGTGCATTAATTATATAATGTCATCCTTACTTAATTATCTACATCATCAAGAACCACAATAATAAACTACTCGCAATTCATGGCAACAAATATATCACATACCAAGCAATAACACATATTTAAAATCTGAAATAAAATAAGTATGATAAAGGTTTAGATATCATCCAGAATTAAATGCGTAGCAGTGTATTATTATGATTGACAACTCGTTTACACATACAAAGATGAATCTTCAAACCTCCTAACGTTCGTTCTAGCCTCTATACTAATCCAAAGATTAATTACAATAATCCTAGACTATAAGAGAATTTCTAGAGTGAGAAAGTGGAAATGGAAAAGGAGTGTGTGAGTGTATTAGAATGTAAAAGTGTATTCTTGAGTGTGTGTTAAAATGAGACTTAGAGGCTGCTATTGTTAGGGAAAATATGGCTCACATTAGCATCCCTAAGCTCACATTAGCAAAAATAGCGAAAGGTGGTGCATCAGGTACGAAAAAGTAGCGAAAGGTGGTGTACCGGGTACAAGCAAGGAAGAAAAAGTGCAAAAAAAAGGGGAGGATGGAGGCCGGCGCCGCCTGGCTGCTGGCCGACAGCGGCTGGCTGCTGGTCGGTGGCGGCCGGCTGCCACCCGTCCCGGTCCGTCGTCTTTCGTTGCGTTGCTTAATTTGTGCGTATCTTCGTCGTTATGCATCCGTTTGCGTAGATTCTTTTTGCATTGGATTCGTAATTCAAAAACGAAGACTTTGATGTAAAGATATCCCAAAAATATGTTTCTTATCTCCAGATATTGAGTACGAATCATTTCAATCTTCTGGCGGGCGTAGAATCTTCATTCTTTATCCGTTTTTGTTGATTCTTCTTATGTTGGATTCGTAATTTGAAAACGAACATCTTGGGTGAGATGGATGTTGATGATGGGCACTTTTGTCTTGAAATCTCGTTTTGATGCTTTGAATCTTCAAACGTGTGTGGAATCTTCGTTTTTCACCCGTTTTGCTTGATTTTTATCGTGCAACCTCGTTTTGATCATCTTGGCATAATATCATTGATTTGTAGTGGTTTTGAGTTTAAAATGCCAAGAATCATTCCAGAATGAGAGAGATATCGGTAGTAAAAACATGACTTTTTACGCGATATCAGTAACCTCCACCTTTTAGTTTATCTTAATTTAGTTTAGAGTAGAAAATCTAAAACCAATACAAAAACCAACTTTTTTCTCCCCAGCTAAATACATAAAAGTTTCTAAACCCCCTATCTTCAATTTGCCGCGCTTTGAAGAATGATCCTAGGTCATACTTGTCATTTGCTAGCCCCTTGATTAGCATAATAGTAAACCTAGGCCCCAACCTTATAAATTTAAAACTCACTGCTGTGCTGCATCTCCATTAGAAATTCCAACGACCGGTGTGCAACACAACAAGTTTTTGGCGCCACTGCCGGGGAGCGTCGGCAACCGATTTTAGGAATTTAGCCACTTTAGTGTTTAGCGATCCTTTTGAGAGATCAACATTGATCAAAAGTTACCTTTTTACCTTTAGAATTAGTTTAGATTTAGTTTAACCACTCTTGACTAATCATGTCAACACCTTATCCTGATTGGACCCAACTTTTGGATGATTCTTCTCCTACGAGCCACTTATTTTCCTCAAAATCACTTTTGCCACTTTTTATGCTTGAACAAGACCTAATAAACAAAAGAGTAACCGGATTTCAAGATAACATTGACGTCATGATAAAAATTTTAGAAAAATTAATCTCTAACATGGAATCTATTTTGAAAAACTTAAGTTTTATTGAGGAAAGTACGTCGGCAAGCACCGATGACACCACTCATCCATGTGATGATTTTTTAATTGTGACGAGAGGAGGAAAAGTAACCAAAGTTAATCCACCACCACCCGATAACACACCCGATAACACTTCTTTGCCAAAACCTACACCTAGTGAAAATGTGTCAATTGACATCCCTGTCACAACATCTGACCCATCTAAAACTCCAGATAATGTACCTCACACGAGAATACCTTATCCTGGTAGACTAAAGAAGGAAAAGCAAGAACCCCAATTCGGTAAATATCTGGAAATATTTAAAAGCCTGCACTTAAATGTTAGATTATTAGATGCTTTAGTAGAAATGCCCTCTTGTGCCAAATTCTTTAAAGAACTCCTTTCAAACAAAGAAAAACTTAGGCAAATAGTTAGTTTACCCTTGAATGTTGAATGTTCTTCAATTTTACAACATGGTCTCCTACCTAAATTAGGCGATACTGGATGCTTTACTATACCCTGTTTTCTTCAAGGAATTCAAATTAGTAACGCCTTAGCAGACCTAGGTGCTAGTATTAATCTTATGCCTTATTCCCTTTATAAGAAATTAGGACTAGATGACCTATTGCCTACTCGTATGACCATCCAATTAGCTGACAGATCAGTTAAGCTCCCTCGAGGAATTGCTGACGATAAGTTCGTTTTTCCAGTAGACTTTATTGTCATGGACATAGAGGAAGACACCCATATCCTGCTCATCCTTGGCAGACCATTCCTAAATACTGCAAAGGCCGTAATCAACGTTAACGAAATATCTTTAAAATTAAGAGTTGGGAAAGAGGAGGTTACGTTTAATGTCGATCGATTAATGAAGCACCCTCTGGAAGAGGACCTTGGTTTGTGTGATGCCATGCAGGATATTTTTGATGAACATCTCCACGAAGTACTAGCACTATCTAGTCGGGATCCGATACCTAACACCATAATCACCGTTCGGAAGCTATATAATGAGGACCCTGGACTACATTTCGCAATCACTTCGCCAACAACATCCGATGAACTACTATTCCCCTGTTTGAAAAGAGATCTTCTTGCACTAATGTCAAAACAATCGCTGTTCCATTAGGATGCGGTACATCGATACCTTGGCTAAAAAGAGATAAACCTACATTCAACAGACCAAACCCATTTCCTTCAATTGAAGAAATACTAAATTCATTCAAGGGAATGAGTGTTGAGCCACCACCATTTGAACCAAAATTAGACAACCAACCCGTACCACTACCACCTTCGAACCCTGAAATCACCTTAAACCAATCTTCATCCGCTCAGTTTCAAGATTTCCAGTTCACTGACAACAGAGAAATCATTCTCATCAGAAATGATGAAGTTTCCTCATCATCAGTCAACAAATATGAGCTAAAGATGGACGAATTCGCAAATGCAACCGAGTGGGTCGAATTAGCATCAATCTCTGCATCTGAACCTGAGATAGACGAGGCACCATTCCAGGCTGAATATGAGAAACTAAATAGAGACGAGATAGCTAGAATGAAGCCGTCTATTGAAGAACTACCAAACTTGGAATTAAAAGAATTACCACCTCACCTTGAGTACGCTTACCTCCAAGGAGCTTCCCAACTCCCGGTGATAATCTCAAAAGAGTTAAAACCCGAAGAGAAAGCTCAACTCATCAATGTTATGAAATCACACAAGAAGGCAATCACATGGAAGATTTCTGATATACAAGGAATCAGTCCCAAATATTGCACACACAAGATACTCATGGAGAACGATTTCAAACCATCCGTACAAAGGCAGAGAAGGGTAAACCCAAAGATTCAGGACGTGGTTAAGAAAGAGGTTATCAACTCTTAGATGCAGGATTAATTTACCCAATAGCCGACTCACCTTGGGTTAGCCCTGTTCAAGTCGTCCCGAAGAAGGAGGAATGACGGTCATTACAAACGAGGAAAATGAGCTTATACCAACTCGAACGGTTACCGGTTGGAGGGTTTGCATCGATTACCGAAAGTTAAACGAAGCAACTCGCAAGGATCACTTCCCGCTTCCATTTATTGACCAAATGCTCGAAAGGCTATCAGGGAATGAATTCTATTGTTTCCTTCACGGTTTTTATGGGTATTTCCAAATCCCACTCGATCCAAAGGACCAAGAAAAGACAACGTTCACATGCCCGTATGGAACATTTGCTTACCGACGAATGCCATTTGGATTGTGCAACGCACCTGCGACATTTCAAAGATGCATGGTTGCAATTTTCCACGACATGATTGAACAATGCATGGAGGTCTTAATGGATGATTTTTTGGTCTTTGGAGACTCTTTCACATCATGTCTATCCAACCTCGATAGAATGCTCGCCAAGTGTGAGGAATCAAATCTTGTCTTGAATTGGGAGAAATGTCACTTTATGGTGAAGGAAGGAATAGTTTTAGGGCACCGAATATCAAGATCAGGAATCGAAGTAGACAAAGCAAAAGTCGAAATCATTGCCAAAGTACCACCACCAACCAACGTTCAGGCCATCCGAAGCTTTCTAGGACACGCTGGGTTCTACCGCCGTTTTATCAAGGATTTCTCCTAGATTTCTTAACCTATCACCCACCTTCTAGGAAAAGACATCAAGTTCAAATTTGATGAGAACTGCATGAAAGCTTTCAATTACCTATAAAAGGAGCTAACAAATGCTCCAATCATGGTCGCTCCAGATTGGAATCTACCGTTTGAAATCATGCGCGACACTAGTGATTTCGCAGTTGGGGCAGTTCTAGGGCAAAGGAAGGATAATCATTTTCGACCAATCTACTACGCCAACAAAACACTCACAGATGCTCAAGAGAACTACACAACCACTGAAAAGGAGTTGTTAGCTGTGGTGTTCGCCTTTGACAAATTTCGATCCTACCTAATACTGTCCAAAATAATAATGTACACGGATCACTCAGCTCTAAAATAACTTTTCAAAAAGCAAGACACAAAGCCCAGATTGTTACGATGGATTCTACTCCTACAAGAATTTGACATCGAAATAAAAGATAAAAAAGGAGTAGAAAATGTCGCCACGGATCATTTAAGTCGACTCGAAAACCCATCAATGGAACAACTTGCAGAAAGAGATATTAAAGATCGATTTCTAGAAGAGCAATTAATGAGTTTAGGAGAACAAATGCAAGGTTCGTAATTCACTGACGATCCTTGGTTTGCAGACATCACCAATTTCGTAGTTGGAGGGATCACAAGAAAGGGGATGATATCATCGCGAAGACAAAAATTCATCCGTGACGTCAAACATTATTTTTAGGTTGATCCATATTTGTTCAAAGTCTGTCCCGACCAAATTGTGAGAAGATGTGTCGATGGGAACGAAGCCGAACATATACTCCACCAAAGCCATCACGGACCTACCGGAGGACATCACACAACCAATTTGATAGCAAAGAAAGTTTGACTCAGGATTCTATTGGCCCACTATTTTTAGAGATGCACAAGACTTGGTGAAACGCTGCGATATTTGCCAAAGGTTTGGAAATATCACAACGCGTAACAAAATGCCGTTAACGAATATTCAAGCATGTGAAATATTTGACATATGGGGATTAGATTTCATGGGACCATTTCCAAAATCATAGGGAAAAGAATACATTCTAGTAGCTGTCGACTACATATCCAGATGGGCCGAAGCTCAAGCCTTTCCAACAAATGACTCAAGGGTCGTAACCAAGTTCTTAAAACAGCTATTCTGTCGGTTTGGAACCCCTCGGGCGATCATCAGTGATCGAGGCACACACTTTTGCAACACCCAGTTTATGAAATTATTGCAACAATACGGTGTTACCCACAAGACGTCTACGGCCTACCACCCACAGACAAATGGGCAAGCAGAAATTACAAACTGGGCATTAAAAAGGATCTTGGAACGAACAGTTGGTCAACACAAGGAGAGATGGGTAGATAAGCTAGACGATGCTTTATGGGCATTTCGGACAGCTTACAAAATGCCATTAGGAACAACCCCCTATAGGTTCGTTTATGGAAAGGCATGTCATCCTCCGATTGAATTCGAATACAAAGCTTATTGGGCACTGAAAACTGTAGCTTGGATCTTACGATAACGGGAACGCACCGGAAAATGCAACTGAATGAGCTAGCAGAGCTAAGAGATCAAGCCTATGAAAGCTCCTACAAATTCAAAGAAAGAACCAAGCTGCTTCACGATTCAAAGCTTCGCCCTACACGCTTCAATCCAGGTGATAAAGTTCTACTCTTTAACTCACGATTTAAGAAGTTTTCTGGAAAATTCAAAAGACGGTGGAGCGGTCCATTCATGATCTGTAAAGTATTTCCTTATGGTGCCATCGAGCTCGAGGCCCCAGACGGGAATTTTAAAGTAACAGGTCACCGTTTAAAACACTACATAGAAGACTTTCCCGCAACCGAGGAAGTCAATAACTACAAGCCACCCTAATAGAATAGTAGGTATGAATGTGTCAAGCTACGAGAGTTGATAAATAAAGCGCTCTTGGGAGGCATCCCAAGCCTATCTTACATTTTCAAGCATTAATTTTACTTTTGTGTTTGATCTAATCCATTCTTATGCAGTACCTTGCCTTATGAAAGGCTAATGGTTATGTTTAGATCACTGACCTTTTGTATTTTGCAGGATGAGTTCGCATCTAGCTAGAGCACCCAGTCAAAGACGCTCACGTGCCATGTATCACTCCCGGAGTTCATCACCGGGTAGTAGCATGAGGACCATCAGGGGATCAGAGTCACCGCCCCCTCGATTGAACGAGACCTTGGAAGACTTGGTGGAGGTGAACGTTCAAGAGACCTTCCTTTTGCGTTCCTTCTATGCCAGGTTATCTTCGTCTAACCAATTCGAGGGGCAGACCGCAGGGCACTCCCGAGTACCCACCTTTCAGCATTGGGTGACTACCGCGGACCCTGCTGTCACTTGGTCGATACTGAGAGCCCTCGAGGTCTAGCACGCTGCCATCACTGAGATCCACACTGCTCTGGGCCTTCCTTCCACACCTGTGTGCCCTTTTCAGATGGGACCTGATCCCGCTCCGCACATTCCACCGTGGGACCTATTTCCACCTTGGAACCTGACTGCGCAGGACCACCCCACTATTACGGACCCACCAGAGGAGGAGATCGCTGCAGTAGATGCTTGGATTCAGGATCCAGACGATGGCACTGCATCTCCAATCTATACCATCATGGTGTCAGCATCTCCTACATCGGTCATGGAAAACACGATCTTTATGGATGATGACTTCACTGAATGGGAGGCGCTCTATGCTGACATGGATTAGTTGTGTTATTTCTATTTAGTATTAACTTGTATTGACATTTGTGTTTCCTGAAGGATTTATTATGCAGAACTTGACGTGGAACTTATGGAACAAGTTCATTTCTAATGAGCCTGGTCCACTTCCAGCAATTTCACACACTCGAACCTGGTCCATAAAATCCAGTGGCAATGCACGCAACATGAGGAAGTATCTCTTCTAACCTTACTTTGCTTGAAACACACTAAAACTCTAAGTAAAACTCTGAAGTGTGGGATTATGACTCACAATCAGAGAATGACTTCGAAAAAGTTGACCCTCATTCAAAATTCTAAGTGTGGGATTAACCTAACTTAGAAATAGAACATTAGGGACAATGTTCTTTTAAATGTGGGATAACAGTTTTAAATACTACTAGCATGCAATATAAAACTTCTTGATCAATCTTTTTAGAAAACTCAGATTCTCAGAAAAATTTTCAAATTTTTGAATCAAGGAAAGTCCAAAAAGGGTATTTCTGGTTAACGAAATTTCAAAGGTTTGGGAAATCGACAATAACGGGCAAAACTTTTTGAAAATCGTCCAAACTAAGTTTCAAAACAAGCGATCACATGACTAGGCACTCAACCACCAAAACAAGTGAGGAATCTTGAGCCATATAAAAGCATTTATCTTTAATGATTCACTTTTCGATTGAGAGTGTGCCGATGTATGCCTTTTAAGTTAGAACTTGCTTGTTCAAAACTACAAAAATGGGCGTCATACGTGACGAAGGTGCAATTAGAGGATCTTGACATTACCTAGGATAAAACTCTCTCCTAAAAACCCTGTTTTCAAGCCTAACCAAACCAATGCTCACTTTCAGCATTGAAGATCAAGTAGAAAACCTGTTGAGCCCTAGCCTTTTCATTTCGAAAATTCACTTCAAGAAACAAACCCTTCATTTACATCTCTTGGCCAAAGCCTAAGTTTCTGTTCTATCAAGAAGAATTACTGCAATATACACATTGAAATCCCCGAAGGATAAAAATACCATCCAAAAAGAGAAGGGGAACTCCGAAGAAAAGCAAAAATTCAGCAAAGACAAAGCTGCCAGGAGGAACCAAAGAACTAAAAGACCCAAGGATCATTTAATGCCAAGGGGAAGGTTCCTCAAATGAAAACATAAAAAGAAGGCTCTCAAAGAGAGAAATCCAAAAAGAGGTATCACTAAAAAAACCCGTCAAAGATAAGTCATCACAGACAAACTCTTAGACTATATCAAAACCCCACTAAACCACCTACAAAGCCCTTCTTCCATAACCATCTCTACCCTCTTACAAATATCTAGGGATAATTAGCACCGTCCTCATTTGAGTATTGCAGATCTGATTCTCAACCAAGCTTATAACGACAAAAGAGCTACATGACTGGCCCCTGACTGAATTAGAAATTAGGAAACCCGATACACCTGAGTGAATTGAGTGACCACCTGTGAGGGCCCCAGTCGTGTATATCTTACATCACGAAGATTGAAAAGAGAGCTTGTCAGAACCAGCAGTTTGGGAAAGCATAAAAGGTTAAAACCCCGTTTAAAATCTTTTCACCTAGCCTGCAGGAATCAAAGTTCTCCAGGATACGAAGACACCCTTCCAGACTTTCAAAGCAGTTTTTTCTGACAATTTGCTTGAGGACAAGCAAAGCTCTAAGTGTGGGATACTTGATATCGCGTAAAAAGTCACGTTTTTACTATCGGCATCTCTCTCATCCTGGAACGATTCTGAGCATTTTAACTCAAATAACATCAAAATCAATGAGAATCCACCAAGAATATCAAAATGAAGATGCCCGATAAAAATCAAGCAAAACGGATGAAAAATGAAGAATGCACGCACATTTAAAGATTCAAGACATCAAAGCAAGATTTAAAGACTAAAGTGCCCATCATCAACATCCATCTTATCCAAGATGTTCGTTTTCAAAATACGAGTCTAACATAAGAAGAATCAGCAAAATCGGATAAAGAATGAAGATTCTACGCCCGTCGGAAGATTCAAAAGATTCCTACGCAATATCTGAAGATAGGAAGCTCAATTTTGGGATTAATTTTCATCAAAGTCTTCGTTTTTGAAAAAAAAATCCAACAAAACAAGAATCGACGAAAACGGACGTATAACGAAGAAAACACGCGCGAATTAAGAAACGAAGCAAAAGACGGTGAACCCGGGCGGGTGGCTGCCAGCCGCCACCGGCCACCACCAGGCCACCACTGGCCACCATGGTGGCGGTGCTGGCCACCCCTTCCCCGTCTCATTTCCACTTTTTGGTCCTTTCACGTACCCGGTGCCACACCTTTACGCGATTGTTCGTACCTGGTGCCACACCTTTGCACGATTGTACGTACTTGGTGCACCACATTTTCCACCTTTTGCTAAAGTGCTCCTCAAGTTGCTAACGTGAGCCAGATTTCTTCTATAAATAGGAGGGCTTTGGTTCATTTGGAAGACACACCAATACCTTGGATACACCAAAAACACCTACAACATACACTTTCACTTTTTCTTTCTTTATTTGTAATTCTTCCTTAGTTAATTAGATTCGCTAGTTAACTAATCTAGGAAGACTTGTACGGAGGTGCTCCGGGACGCATTTGTAGCGACGAGTTATTGTACGCCTTTTTCAGGTTTTAATCTATCTTTCATATTTAATTATGTTCGTTCTTTCTTTAATAAATTTAAATATGCATGCTTGAATAGCCATGATTAACTAGATAACTCAATTGTCTGCTATGATAGTCGTTTATAAAGTTTTAAATATGTAATTAAGTTGTATGTTATGAGATTGCGGATGGCTTATATTACAAATAGATGTAGGAATTAAATCTTTATCGTTTATCTGCCCAACTCATGTTGTGACTAATACCTTATCCAAAAATGAACGTAGCTAACTCATAGGATATTGGTCACTTAGTAATACTATGTTAGATTGAATCATTGAGCTCGGCATGGCCGGTGTTCTCTAGACCAAACTAGGATCCAAGAGACACGGAATATGGGAATAGAGGTAGATTAAGATTAAATTCATATAGACGATATTCTTGAGACAACTTTTGGAATATCCTCGACTTAAATAATACCGTTGCATGCTTATATTGAACTATTGCTTTGATCGTCTTATTGCATGTTCTTGTTTGATTGTTGCCTTAGGATTATCATAATAGTGAAATACATAAGGCATTAAATATCGTGACTTAATATGAAGGCCCCTATTCGACTGTTCTCTGATATAGTACTGGAAACGCCTACGCCGAAGTACAAATGTATGGAAGTCGAGAACGACCGAAGGTAGTTGTATCATGAATCGAATAACAAACGTGTTGCTTAAGTTTCCATTTGTAGTACAAACCACCCCAATATTCCCGCATACCTGAGTAATGTTGTAAATTGTACGAATAAGTGATGACATATTATCTGACCGCCTAGACCAGTTAGTCCAACCTATTACGGTGAGGGTAAAGCCTCGTTCATAAGATTGTTTATTCAACAAACTATGCCATGATTCAGACATCTCTGACGACTGAGACTGGGGAATAGGATTCGAGATTAACTGTCAGATAATAAGGGTATACATTTGAGAGAACTTTCGGTGTATGCTTTAATATATGCTGCAACCCACATGACATTCTATTTGCCTGATTGTGGACACCTCCGCGTTAGCCCAATAGAAGGATTGCAGTGGTAGCTCACATTAACTTACGAACTTATCCTCATTAGAACTCTACATATTCAACAACTCCTAAACCGCTTCATAGTAGACAATCACTTTAATTGCTGAACGCCCGAAGTAACCTCCACCTTTTAGTTTATCTTAATTTAATTTAGAGTAGAAAATCTAAAACCAACTCTTTTCTCCCCAGCTAAATACATAAAAGTTTCTAAACCCCCTAGCTTCAATTTTCCGCGCTTTGAAGAACGATCCTAGGTCATACTTGTCCTTTGCTAGCCCCTTGATTAGAATAATAGTCACCCTAGGCCCCAACCTTATAAATTTAATACCCACTGCTGTGCTGCATCTCCATTAGAAATTCCAACGATCGGTGTGCAACACAACAAAGCCCTCATCTGCCACGCCTTAGTTTCAATTCAGTCGGTTTGAAGAACGACTATAGGTCATACCTACCACTTGCTCACCCTTATGATTAGCATTGTTAGGAAAAACTTAGCCCCACAATTACAATTTTAAAACACCCACTGATCACCGTCGCCAGTAGCCGGTGCAACGACAATGGTAAAATCCTTACCTACCGCTGGTGACGCATCAAGTTTTTGGCGCCGCTACCGGAGAACCAACTGTACGATCCTTAGGCGTTAAGACGAACTTACTTACTAGTGAACCTTTAGGATTTCTTAAACCCCTACATTTTTCTTTGTTTTTCCTTTTACTACTCTTAGAAATTACCCCGCTTATCCATTCAACTAGTCAACCACCTGCCAATGAGAGTATGACAGTTGCACGTATCAATCTGGCAGATGACTCTAAACCTTTGATTGAAGGCCGAGGAGGACCAATCGTCTATCCGGAAACCGATAGAGGATCATTTGAATTAAAGCCCTATATTGTTCAGTTAGTCCAAAACCTCTATCAGTTCCATGGCCTACCAAATGATGATCCCAACTCACAACTTGACAAATTCATTTCCTTATCCAACTCCTTTAAACCGATTAGGGTTAATCAGGACATAGTCTATCTATACCTATTTCCCTATTCACTCCATCTCAATGCAAAAAACGGGTTTGAGGAAGTAGAAATCAACTCTATAACCTCTTGTGTAGAATTAGCAACAAAATTTTTGGCCAAATATTTTCCCCCATCAAAACAAGCCACGTATAGGACCAACATCATAAACTTCCGCCAAGTTCATGATGAATCAATCGATTTGAGCGTTCAGACTAATTGCGCATTTTCAACAATGATCTCTTCCCACATCACCGTCCTTTACTTGATACCGCCTCTCGAGGCAGTTTCATGAATTGTACGACCAATCAAGCTGGGAGCCATATTGAGAAAATGACCGTACAAAACCATGACTGGAACAGTGAAAATCACTCCTCAATAGTGAATCCACCAACTACACTTGAAAATGAAGCTATCAAAACTCTCGCTCAGTAATTGAAAAGTCAAGGAATTGAAAAGTCAACAACAACAAGTCTATCAAGTTCAAACCTGCCTTAATTATGCTAATCTGATCCACTCAGCCCAAATTCCTCACTCTCATCTAACTCTGCCCAGTACTAACCCTTCCTTTAACCCACCTAGGAATAGCCCACTAACTTACCAACCCGAACTGTCTGACCCCTCTTCCTCACAAACCTCTAGTTTTGACGACACCCTGATACAAGTCATTCAAGGAATCTCGGCTAGACAAGACCGAGCTGATCTCATATTAAGAGATCAACTGACTTTGTTAAAAGCTTTCGAATCCCAATGAGGACAATTAGCAAAACGTATTAACACCAAACCTCAGGATAGTCCAACTAGTTGCCATAAGGAGGCTTCCCATATTCAAGACTCGCAGGTAGCACATAGCCCACCTTTGGTTTCTTCTCCGGTGAAGGAACCACCTATTGTCCCATCGACAATGGATTTAGAGTCTACACCAAATAGGAAAGTAAACATTCCATTTCCGGCTCGTTTTAAACAACGACATGACAAGCTTAAGTCTTTTAAGCTTGATAAGAAATTCCTAGATACCGTATATGAAGTTCCTTCCAAAAAGTACTTCAGAAGGCTTCTTTCAACCAAAGATAAGGTACCCGAAGTACCCATTGTCCCGCTGAATGAGGAATGTTCAGCTATCTTGAAAAATACCATTCCAGAAAAACTCGAAGACACCGGACGTTTTACTCTCCCCTATTCTATCTACAATTCAGGCATCATCTATTCTCTTGCCGATTTAGGAGCTAGTGTTAAGCTTATGCCATACTCGCTTTTCAAGAGGCTTGAGCTAGAAAATCTTTGACCTACCAAAATGTCTATACAGCTTGCTGACCACTCAGTCAAATACCCTAAGGGAATAGCTGAAAATGTTTTAGTTAGGATTGACAAATTTCTTTACCCAGCAGAATTTTTAATAATGGATATGCAGGAAGACGTACACATCCTAATCATACTAGGAAGACCTTTAATGAATACGGCCAAGGCAATCATCAACGTCTTCGCGCAAACCATCAGCTTGCAGTCTCAGGGAGAAACCATCACTTTCCATATCAACAATCCTAATGCTGGAGACCAAGCCGATATGTATATGATCTCCTTGAACAAGACCACAGAGGACAAAGAAACTGCAAAGCCAATAAGTGAAAGGAAATCTAGCAAGGAACTGGCAATCACGCCATATTTTCCGATTGACCTCCAACGAACAGGACAAAAAATGAAAAATGCATCAGCAAACAAACCAACGATGGAATAAATAATCGGAAAGAGAAAGATAGAAGAAGAAAACAGAAGAAGCAGACCGCCAACTTATCTATTTACTCCTGAAGAAATGGCGGGAAGTAACCACGACCATCCTACGAGAAATGAAACACTGGAGGAATATTCCAAACGCACAAGATACCAACCGCAAACCATCATAGATCACAAAGTGCTCGAAGAATTGATCCAAAGAGTTGACAAAGTTGTAGGAGGAATAAGCAGCATAGTCAACATGCTTGCGCTTTCCCCTGCTGAAATGCAATTCTGTCAACAACAGAAATGGACTTACGCTAGGATCTACAATGCCCTTAAAAGATCTAACATCCCATTCACCTCAACGCAATGGGAGATGTTAGGATCCATTAGAGCACATATGAAAGAGACTACTGGACATCCGAGCAATTGTGCCGACATCTTGATGATGAATGACCTCACACCACTGCTTGACTTGCTAAATAGAGAAGATCGCCCTAGTTCCAAAGAAAGCGGATATATGGTTATCAACTCCACTATTGAAAAACAAGTTGAGTTATTGATTGAAGAACTTAGTGACCTTGTTTGGGAGGAATCAAGGCGCAAACTACCTTTTAGGGCCACACATGAATCACCACTTGCCATCACTACTTTTGTTACGATCCATCTACGGGAGATTCAATAACAGAAAAGTAACTCCAGAACGAAGTTCATATTCAACTCAGGATGCATAGAGATACTTCGTCAGCTTACTCTAGTTTTCTCAGAATCCTACTTTCCATTCAACAACTATCAGCAACGGCAAATAGAAGACCTGTGCACGTCCATCGGAAGATTCAACGGAGACACCAAGACCGAGAATTATGAACACATAAAACTGCAATTCTTGGCATTTGTATGCTCTCTCTGGTAAAACCCACTGCCAAGAGAGGTTGTTAAGACATACACAACCACCATGACCGACACTAGTGGGACTGTCACTAAAGCAGTTGACTACATCACCTTCGGACTTCATAGCTTTGCAAGGACAACTTCAGAGCATCTTCTGAACTACAAGGAAAAATCGAGAGATAGTCCATTTGAATTGATTACGACAATAGTCAATCATTTCATGAGAATCTATCCACCTCGATATACTTTCCCGCAACCTAGGGCCCATAACATCAACATAGTGGATCCCATGGATGCATCCATCTCCATCTAGCCAGGAGAAAAGAAGTCAAGCTCTTGACTTTAAAAGAACGCTTCTCGGGAGGCAACCCGTGTTTTACATTTCCGCAATTTTACATTCCAAGAAGTGATGAAGTCTCCGACTATCTTTCACACTTGGATATACTAAGAAGTTTTATGAACTGTCCGACACATCAAGTTTTCAACGTCGGAAATAAAGAAAGTATATCCAACGTGTTCACACCAACGAGACCAATCACAAGAAGACTTGATCAAGAGTGAAACCAACAAGATGAAGTTCGGCAAATGCATACCATGGAGCACTACAACTACTGGGAGTATTTCTATACCAGTCTCTTTCGTTCGTTATAAATATACCATATCCACTATGCTTATCACTATGTGTGGGATTCAAACCCAACAAACACTGCTAAAAAAATACATCTTAGATGTTTTAAATCCTAAGTGTGGGATTTTACCCCAGTCAGAGCTTAGAATAACATCGAGGACGATGTTCCTTTAAATGTGGGATAGCAGTAGTTACACTACTATAAAAAGGATAATGGTATATGCTTGATTCTATGTTCGTTATTCTTTAGACCATCATTCTCCAATAAGTAAACATTTTTTTTCAAAATTGAGTTAAAAATATGTTGAAAATGAAAAATTTTAGACAAAGAATGATTTACTTTGGAGAAGAAGGATAAATAAAATACAAATTCCTTTGCAAAATTAGTTTAGTAATCCCATAAAGAGCATCGCATGACTAGGCACACAACAACCCAATTTTCGATTCGTGAGGTATCTTGAGCCATAATAAGCATTCACTTTTAATGCTTCACTTCTTTGATTCTTGAGTGTGCCGATGTATGCGTTTAGAATCTGAACTTGCTCCTGTAATGCATTTCGAATCCAAACTGCTAAGTAAAAAGGAGATCGAATCACGTCATTCTTAAACCCATCCGTACACCCAAAAAGAAATACGTTATCCCTACCCTCTCAAAAGCATCCCTCAAACTTCATAGAAAGTTCCAAAAATGAAAGAAAAGAAGCTACAAGGATATGACATCAAAAAAAAATCAAAAGAAAAGAATTCGAAGAAAAGAAAGTCAAATGGAGAAAAAGACTCCTACTAAAACTCATGAAAAAAGGGCGTCGATCTTCTCAGAAATTCCAGCTTTCCTTCTCACAAAAAAATAATAATTATAATAATAATAATAATAATAATAATAAACCTATGAAAACACCAACACAACCCCCTCTCATATCACCAACACTCCACCCCAAAAACCCTACATCACTTCTCCTAGAATGATTGTGGCTAGATTGACTTCGCGCTCACTTAAAAGGTATCGATTTGATTCTCGATCAAGCCTATGATGATAAATGATACATGACTAACATTCTGAGTGATTGATAATATTAGAATAGGAAACCCTAAACACTTTGAGTGATTGGAGTGACCAAGATCAAAGATCAAAGATCAAAGTTCTACAACCCTACTTTATCAAAAGATCGATTGGAGTGATTGGAGGATCTCCTAGTTATGTATCCAAGATCAAAGATCAAAAGCATGCTTCCAAAGATTACAACCCTACTTTATCAAAAGCACAAATATTTTATTTTTCCAAAACCCCCTCAGTAAAAAGTTCCACCTTGAAATATTTCATTATCTACTTATTTATAACCATGCTTGAAATTCACGTTTGCTTGAGGACAAACAAAGTTCTAAATGTGGGATACTTGATATCGCATAAAAAGTCACGTTCTTACTACCGATATCTCTCTCATTCTGGAACAATACTTGGCAAATAAAATCAGATAATGTCCAAATCAATGAAACTTTGCCAAGAAGGTCAAAATAGATATGCACGAGAAAAATCAAACAAAACGGATGAAAATCGAAGATTCCACGTACGTTTGAAGATTCAAGACATCAAGACAAGATTTAGAAGAAAACTAACCATCACTGAGATTTCTCATAACCAACATATTCATTTTCAAAATACAAATCTAACATAAGAAGAATCAACAAAAACGGATGAAAAATGAAGATTCTACGTACGCTGGAAGATTCAAACGATTTATACGAGACATCCAAAGATCAGAGACACATTTTTGGGATTTCTTTTCATCAAAGTCTTCATTTTCGAAAAACGAATCCAATGCAAAAAGAATCGATTAAAACGGACGCATAACGAAGAAGATACGCACGTTTCGAGTAATGAAGCCAAATACGGCGAACCGGGGTAGCAGGGTGGCGGCTGCCGCCGGCCACCATGCAGCCGCTGCCGGCTGCTAGGGTGGCAGCGCCAGCTGCCTGCCCGTTATCCCCGTCCATTTTTTTGTCCTTGCTCGTACTCGCAGGGTACACGTGCTAGGCCTTTTCCGCAACTCTAGGGTACACGTGCTAGACCTTTACGCGCTTTAGGGTACATGTGCTAGCAACTTTTCCACCTTTTGCTAACATATTCCCCAAGTTGCTAAAATGCACCAATTTTCTCCGATAAATAGGAGGCTCCATGGTTCATTTCATGAAACACCATTCCTAACACACATTTCTTAGGAAAAACACCTTCCTAGCTTATTTTCTCTCACTCTAGAAATAAGCTTCAACTTTCTCATTCTACATTCTTTCTCTAGATTAGTTTTAACTAGTATTTAAACTAGTTTAGAAGTTTAATTAGGAATAGAAGGAAAGTGCAGAACGCATTGTAATCTTCGGTGTACGCTCGAAATTGTGTCAATTAATTCAAGTCTATTCTCTCTCGCATTTAATCCTGGTTCTTTCTATCCTTATCTATCTTAATTAATTACGTTTATATTGATTATGCTAGATTTAGTTATTGCCATGATTACAGAGTGGTATAGTTGTTGTGTTTGCTTGCGATGTAGTTAGTTAATTATGGGATGATTTATAATTAAATATTAAAGATCGGTAGTATTGCTTTGATCGTCTAATTGTATGTTCTTGTTTGAATGTTGCCTTAGGATCATCATAATAGTAAAATATAAACGGTCCTAATTATCGTAAAGTAATATGACGGCCCCTATTCGACTGTTTCTCGATATAGTACTGGAAACACTTCAAGGTGGAGTACAAATGTATGGAAGTCGAGGAACGACCGAAGGTAGTCATTTTAAGAAACGGTACAATATTATGAAGTAATATGACGGCCCTCATTCGACTGTTACTCGATATAGTACTGGAAACACTTCAAGGTGGAGTACAAATGTATGGAAGTCGAGTCAAGACCGAAGGTAGTTATATTACGGAGTAATATATAAAATGAGAATTCTAGTTTAATTAACCTTTCTAAATAGACTTTTAAACTTCAAATTAATCTAATCTCCTTTCCACCAATAAAGGTGATTACAACACCTTTTTAGCAACGTCCAATTAAAAGGTATTCAGTCATCTGTGTCAATATAGCTTGTCAAAGGTATGAAACTATTAAACTGCAAGGCTACATGGGGGAATATTGTAGGATAAGACATGACTAAGGTTTGAAGCGGAGGAACCACTAAAATGAGGAACGCTGTGGATAATTAAGGGATTTATTGGGTAGTCTTAAGCAAGGGGTAGTTTAAAGTCGTAAATGAACTTTTTAAATATACGAATCTGTTAGGATGACGAGGAATCGTTATATGATTCAGTTTTGTCTAGTACCTTTATATTTTGTTCCCGTTCATATGAAAGTATTATTAAACAGTAATTAAGATTTTGTTTATTATTCTAAATACTTTGTAATGTTACCATAACCTAGCTCCCGGTGTGACATGCTAATGGAACTTTAGTTAGTAGGGAATCTAGTGTTTACATCACAAGTATCCAAGAGTAACAATTAATAAATATCTTTTAAGATAGTTTCTCCAAACATCATCCCATAACTTAATTAACGAAGTCTCAGTAAACACTATCTTTATCTTATATGCTTTATCATTTATTTTAATTTCACTTTTATTTATTTACTTGCCTAAGTTAGTTAATAGAAAAAATCAAAACTCCCCCACTATTTTATAAAGCCTTCACTAGTTTGAAAGCCCTCATCTGCCACGCCTTAGTTTCAATTCAGTCAGTTTGAAAAACGACTCTAGGTCATACCTACCACTTGCTCACCCTTAGGATTAGAATTTTTAGGGAAAACTTAGACCCCGCAATTACAAATTTAAAGCACCCACTGATCGCCCTCGCCAGTAGTCGGTGCAAAGACAAGGGTAAAATCTTTACTGACCGCTGGTGACGCATCAATACGCTTGGAGTTACAATCATTAGTTGAAGTCTATTCCTTCTCTCATTTAATCTCGGTTATTTCTATCATAGTCTATCTTAATTAATTAAAATGTATTCTTTAATTTTCTAGATATAGTTATTGCCATGCTTTGCGAGTAGATTACTATTATATTTGTTGTGATATAACTAGTATAAATAAATATGGGATGACCTTCAAACCTCGTAAAGTAATATGATGGCCCCTATTCGACTGTTCTCGGATATAGTACTAGAAACGCTTTACGCGGAGTACAAATGTATGGAAGTCTGAGATGACCGAAGGTAATTGATGTATAGCAAAAAGTCACGTTTTTACATACATTATTTGTACCATATTTATCTCTTTCTAACATATATATCTTAAAATCATCATTATTAACCAAGTTTTGTTAGAAAGGTATAATCTTGTGGGTCTTTCGAAAATCATAGAAAAAGGTCGGAATTTTTACCTAATTGAGCCATACCTCAAAATCATCTTATTTTGTAGCTATAGAGATTACGATAGCGTGGATATAAGGAAAGCTTGAATTGGATCAAGGTTGAGAAAGATACGTGACAAACAACACAACCGAAGACTACGAGACGTATTCTGCACATGCCTGGGCTCCACACCTCCAAAATATACCAAATTGATATCATTACGAGCGTAACGGAATTACGAGATCGTAGGTGAAAGAATCAAGCCAATCGAGTGAAAACGAAGGAGATACGACATTCCGAAGAAATGCAAAAAGTCAAAGAAAAACACACGAGCACACCCTGGGCAATACACGGCCTATATAGGGCCGTACACGGTATGTATAGGGCCATATACGGATTGCATAGGGCTGTATATGGCTTTCAAGGTAGCCATGTGCTCTTCTCTTTCTTTGTTTGCTTGTATTTTGGTGTTGTGGTGCTTGTACGTGTGATTTCATGCCTTGCCTATAAATAGGAACCTCCATAACCTCATTTCACACACCCTCACACCTCACACCTCACAAATCATTTCTCACTTTCTCTCTCACACAGTCTCTCTTTAGATTAGGTTTCTTTTTAGTTTTTCTCTCTAGTTTCTCTCGCTAGAGAACTTGAGAGACGTAGGCAACGGTTCGAGTGGGGAAGATAGATGTAGCTTGGAAATTGTATTTTAATGAAGTTTTCAAGATTCTGGCTTGTACTACTCAGTGTTTTGCTACTTAAATACTACTTTTTAATTATTCCTTTACTTACAATTATTATGTCTTGTCTGCATTATATCTTTGTTTGTGCTGCGAATATTACCATGCTATTTACGTAGTTTGATACTGTGACACCCGACAATATAGGACTTTAACTAGTGGCTAACACTTGTATAATGTCGCACCCCTAAAACACGTGGTAGCGAAAGTATGAGGTGTCATGGGGGCGCCGACCAAATCAAATATCACAACACAAAGATTAAAGCAAACGACCTCTATATGAGACGTTTGAAAATATTACATTGCCATAATTCAAATGTTTAGAAAATATTTGGAGTTCTCATAAACCATTAAGAGATTTCTAATACATTACTGAATATACAAAATACAGCTAAATGCAATCTATTCTCCTCATGTTTGAAAATAATGCGACTCGAGCTAAGCTTTCCAAAAGCTTCCTACTATGGCGGGTTACCTGAGAAATACATACTAAAAGGTCAACATAAAGTTGGTGAGTTCATAGGTTTATTAAGTAATCAGTTGCTAATATGATCCACAAGATTTCACAAATTTGTATCATTCAACAATGATAAGTAAAAGTATCGTTACCCAACGACAAGTAAAAGTATTGCATATTGCAATATAAGTATACCATTTGCATGAGTCTCATAGTCGAGCTTAACATTGTTGCCTCCGGTAAGTGCCTAATCTACAAACACTTCTGAATCACAAATAATATTGCACCCGTGGGTTGACTAGCGCGACTAGTCCGAACGAGGTTTGTCAAACCCTGATAGATCTATCCAATAATATTCACGCACAAATTTTAACAACTAGGATGGGTAGAGGACTTTAGTGGATTATTCAATTCTCATGCAATCCGTACGAAAAGTTATGTCAAGTTACTTGTGATCATATAAGCAGTTGTATAAAACAGTTGTATGTATCTCACCCTAGTTGAAAAATAGTAAAAAGGGGCTATTAAACTCACCTTAGATTAGCAAGTAGCAAGCAAATATCAAATAAACAAGCAAGCCGATGTGCAACCTTCTAACATCCTAAAAATGTATAAGGTTGTGTAAATAGATGTCTCATAATACCATCTATAGCTATTGTATAAGTGGGGGTCATTGTCCACTTAAGCCAATCGTGTAGGTGGAGGGTTAATGTCCACCTAAAGCTAGTTCATCAACTAGTATGTCCAAATAAGTTGTTTGATTAAAGCGTGTACGACCCGTTGGTGAAAATTTGTAGTAATAATTCTCTAAGACATTATTATCTAGTTTGTTTCTTTGTATACATTGTAATAGTATGTATCGTGTAACACCCCCGTCCCTATAATGAAACGAAAGGTCACATTTATTGCTAATTAATTAAAGTCATAACAAAGTCTAGAAATAATAAATGACTAAGGTTCAAAACAACCATAAATGATGTCTCAAACTAACTCCAACTATCAATAATAAACATAAGTCCAAACTAATAAAATGATAGGTAGGTCTCTAAGGCAAGTCCAAGTCTTGAACTCTCGCACTCATCCCCTTTGACCCTGATTACCTGCCGCAGGAAAACAAAATGCGGCTGAGCGAATTTCTCAGTGCGCGGATGTTGACAGAAATAAATGGTAACAACAATATATATCTCAATGTAAGAATGAACCGAAGTAAATAATTTTTATTGTTCAAAATTCATCCATCGAATCATACCACCCTTACACCAGAGTAAACAAATGAATAAAGGCCGAGGCAACGAGGGGTTGGTTTATTTTATACCGAGTACCCTAAACAAAACAAAATATCCAAGCTGCACACACCGGTTCCAAATAATATCATATCTCGCGCAATATATCACAATCACACACTGGTCATGACTCCAGGTGGTTCCCTATATCGGAAGGTGTGTATGGCACTACACCACACGACCGCTCTACACAAATCATATCATATCGAACGTATCCTAGGATGCATCCATACGCCCCCCAAATAATCCAAAGGCTCACCCGAGCATAATCACACAAAAAATGGCTCACTCCGGAGCATAAACACATAATATCACAAAAATGGGGACGCCGTGGACTAATCCCACCGCCACGGTTAGTGCGACGTCATTGGTGCCGCAATGACGCCCCTGTGGTCCTCCACAGGAAGCTGACTCGGTATAGCTATCTCCTGTCTACAAAATCTAGGGTTCTATGGTTGCACAGTGGACATATAAACCAACCACACACCAAAGTATGTCCACCATGCATATGGAACCTAAATCAAATGAATCAAAGATAGCTCGCAATAATGAATTTCCCCAAGTTTTCCAAAATCATTTCATGCAATATTCTCAAAAGTTTTCACAATTTATCAAATCTCAAATAATGGTTTGGCTCAAAACAATTTAGCTCAGATAGGGGAATTCGATCACACAAATATATCAAGATGTCAAATGAACCTCAAGAACATCAAAAGAACGCAAAGATGTCAACAAAGCATGTAAAGATAAAGCTGAAAGAAGAGTACGGACATCCATACCTGGATAAATGTCTAAAGCCCTCAAAGTCAAGAAAACTGTCCAAAATCCTCGACACGATCTACGGTAACAATAACCGTATTTAAAATTAAGGTTTAATCATAGTTATTGTATTAATTGTTTATCAAACCTTTTACCCTTTCCATATTAATATTTTAGCTTCTTCCTTAATATTCAGTAACAGTTTGAATTGTTTGAAGTCACACTTAATGGCCAAGTTACTTTAATTAGCTTACCGTGGACTTAAATTCATTTACGTAATGCTTTTAATCATTAGAATATAACATTTACTTTCGATATTTGCCGTGAGGACCAACTGCTTAGACTCATCTGTTGAGTACTAATATATACTAATATATTCCAATAATAAAGAATGAATTAAGTATTAGAAATTAATTAGCCGAGTCCATTTGAGAGTCTGTTTTGTAAAAATGTTAAACCACAGGTGTTAAATGTAACACCCCCAAATTTACTGTTGCGCGGAAGCAAGCTTTAGGTGTTACTAATCAATAATCAAGCCCCAAAGTAAAGCTAACGACATCTATATGCAACGTCGTACAATAGTACAAAAGTATTACATTGTTGAATCATAATACAAGCTTCGAGTTCGAAAATGATTTCCTAGAAAATTCTAATACATAACTGATATTCAAAAAGTAATGCAAAATAATTTCCACAAGTTGTATGCATGCGACTCGAGCTATCAGTCTTGGGGTAATCCTACTCCGTTTGTGTACCTGAGATACAAAGCTAAAACAGGTCAACCAAAAAGGTTGGTGAATCTCACAGGTTTAGTAGTAAAGTCATCGTTTGTGAACCACAAGTAATGTACCAGCGTTGCTATCAAGCAAAGTAAGTAAATCAGTATGTACGCACAGTTGCCATGAGCTCATAAGTTGAAGCTTAACCGTGTAGTGTGAATATATCACGTATCCCCGTGAGTGCTATCTGCACACTCATATGTAACAAATACTAATATGCCTGTTTCTACGTGTAAATCAGTACGTGGTGGCGCTACCACCCCAGGCCGGGATTGTCAGTCCCAAATGGATCCATTTACTAGTAATCGCGCTTAAGTTCATAACTAACAACTTACGATAGGAGGATTTCAGTGGATAAAAGTAACTCATGCAAAGTTTGTGTAAAAGCAGTAGTAAATCAATACAGTACATTGCATTCACATGTAAATCGGTAGCTAAGTATCTCACCCCAGTAGTTTAGAAAAACAGTAAAAATGGAGCTGTAAGACTCACCTGAGTCAAGCAAGCAAGCGTTTAAATAAACGTGAAGTCTGAAAGTAGTATTAACCCGTAGGTTCCGCGAACCCGCAACCTTCTAATGCCCTAAGCATATAAGGTTGTATGTATAAGTGAATGTCTCAAAAGACCATTCATGCTAGTTGTCCACTCAACTAGTTATGTCCAAGTATTTGTTTGTACGTTTGTGATCATTTTGTAAATAAATGTGGCCCGTTGGTGACGGTGGTGTAATAATAATTCAAGTATCATTATTATGTAATTCATTGTGCTTGTATATCTTGTAAGTGTAGTGTTTTTAATACTTAGTATGAAAAGTATTTAACTCTGTGTTTCATGCGACAATACATAACCCAATAATGATAATCATGGACACTGTTTATACGATAATAATATTCAAGGATTTCGTTCATGCGATAATGGCCTTCACGGAATGTTGTTCGTGCGTCAATAGGTTCACGAAGTATTGTTCATACGACAATATTAATTCACGGAGTACTATTCATGCGAGAATGGGAATTCACGGACTTTCTTTTAAGTATTAGTTTTTATGCGACAATGGGAAATCATACACTGTTTATGCGAGAATAGTAATTCACGGGTTTTTGTTTATGCGTGAATGTTATTCACGGATTGAGATTTCATGCGATAATAAGGATTGATGGAATTTCTTCAAGTATATTTAGCTTTTATACGATAATATGTATTCACGGAGTTTATTTATACGACAATATGTATTCACGGAGTTTATTTATACGACAATAGTATTCACGGATTTTATTTATACGAAAATATGTATTCACGGAGTTAATTTATACGACAATATGTATTCACGGAAAATGTTATGTTTTTCCAGTCTTTCGACTCGATAAGACTTTCGATTTGGAGCATTTCTATTCCGATTTATACGTAACCAAAAATCACACAAGTTCTTATATATGTCTAGTTCATTTCTGCACTTTATGGTATTTTTGTATGTTCATTTACTATTTAAAACAAAAATAGTTTCAAGGTGTGGTCAGACTTGTTCCAAAACAGATATAGGTTCAAAGATTAAGTTATATCCGGAAATGAGAGCATTTCTGGAATTGGTCAAAGAAGGAATTTTTGTAGAGGACATTCATACGCAAATTTTGGTAGGTGATGCATGTGTTGAATCAACATAGAACTCAAGTTATAGTCGTTTTAGTGAGCTTGATTTTCTGGGACAGAAACTGTTACGATTTAAAGGTTTGGAAAGACGAGTTTTAAGCTTTGTTTTGGACATAAACTTGTTAAATGAGCATCTAGACATGTTAATAAGTAGTAAACAAGTAAGTCTAAGAAAAGTTCAAGAGTTCTTACAAAGAAATGGTGAGGAGAAGGAGAAAAGAGGTCGAAAACTCTATTTCTTAAATTTTCCGATGTGGCGGCCGACGGTGGTTGTATGGTGGACTTATGGCGGCTCAAGGGAGGTGTTAGGGTGGCTGTGGGTGGTCTTGTAGCTGATCCCCACGTTTTTAGAGAGAGAGAAGAGAAAGTGAAGGTGAAGTGGTGAAAGAGTGTGAAATGGTTTAAGTGTTTGGGTGGGTTTTTAGTCAAGATCTTATGATAGTGGAGGGAAGCCATACTTGGCTGATTTTCTGCAGATTTCAAGGGGGTCCCACTCATGTGGGTGTGTTAAATTTATTTCCCAGTTTACGTTACGTGCGGTGCTCGTTTACCCATTCGTTTCGATATTTATTTAGGCGTTAAACATTTGTTACGCATATTTAACTAAAGATTTTAAAACCCGATATTTTGACTTGAAGTATTTTCTTAAAATACTTAATAATGTGATATAAGATACAGTTTGGCTTTATTTCATTCGTCGGGCGCGTTTCGTGCATTTTTGTCACGTGCTGTGTGTTTTATACGGTATTTTAATACGTGTAATACATTCTCACAATATATTAAGGTAAATAATGTTTGTTTGGTTAATTCCACATTATCTTAATAATTTGTCACCAATGTCCATATTTTCATTGTCGGATATCCATCCGGTTCATAATTGTACGGTTTAAACAAATCGTATAGACGTGTATGTAATTACATAGAAGATCATGTATATTTAGATTAACATATACTAAATACACGTAATTACAAGTAGTTTAGGCACTAATTAATGTCCTAATTTAGCGGGTGTTACATTAAATTCCTACCACACTTAATTTAGGTATCAATATTTCGAAATATTAAATACATCATGGCCAACATTTACATGTTCAAATATTGACTCAAGAACTTTTTCCCAATCTCTTTCAATCATACGTACAGATCATAATTACTTTTATAAACTTCGGTTTTAAACTTTTAAAGTAAAACATATGTACAAAAGTGTAATTTAGTCATTCTCTTAATTAATTTGCTAACCTTTAAACTAGTTCAGGGGCCTGAAATGAAAAATTCCCTAACATGTACATGAATTAAATCTTCTTCCATTTCGTTCGTACGTACAAAACGTTTTCTCTTCTAAATTCTTTTAGCTTTTCATCTTTTGATTCAGTGTAATTCAATAAAACTGATTCTAATATGTAAAGGAGTATTAGTATAAATTTTTAGATCCCAATTCACCGTAAACGTTACCCATTTTGAGACCCGAAATTTTCCGATATCGTCATCGTATACAATAACTTAAACAGTGATCCCAACCATTTGATTCCCACATAAATCCACAGATACGATTAACAGTTAAGAACAGTAGATGACATAAAAATTAATATCGATAAATGGTCTAAGAATTTACCTCCAAATGAACCGTTTTGTACCGATTGGATTCAAGAAAAACCTCTCGTTCACGTTTAACTCGCTGCCCTCTTCCTCACTATTATTGAATATGATTTTTAGAACTCTTTTCTGCTTGTGTTATGTGAAAGAATAATTTGGAATGTGGCGTGGTATATAACTATGGAGTTACCCGATAAGTATCAACGAAGTTGGCCGATAAGTATGGGATTTGATAGTCAAGTATTTGCAACGTGTTTGACTCCTTCATTTTATTAAACAGATTTTCTTGCTTCTTATCACTTATCACTTTATTAATTTAATTCTTTAATTTATTTTCAAGGCATATTAATGATAACAATATCCATATCCATAGTGGATTAAATACTCATTATTGTAGTTTATTATTTGTTCCCCATCTAGCACCATATTTACGTATACACATTTTTTTTGTTCACTAATTAATTGTGTTAATTATAATATAAGGATACTTAATATCACTATCTAAATATACATGTTTTATTTTGGGTTATTATATATCGTGTGTGGTATAAGTTGTTACCCAAGTTCTATACTTAGTAAAATCAAGTTTCAAACATTCTGTTTTTAGCAGCACTAGTAGCCAAACTAGGGTTAGTGTCGCAGGTTTAGCGACATTAGGATTAGTGTCGCAGTTATGCGACATTGGGTTAAGTGTCGCGAGGGTTGCGACATTGGGTTAAGTGTCGCAGGTGGGTGTCGCATAATAGCGACACTGAGGTTTGAGTCGCTGATGCTTAGTGTTGCAAGTTAATGCGACATTAGCACGAGTGTCGCATTTTCAAATCAATTTCAATTAGGCAGCAATATAGATAGAGACACTCAAGTAATGTCACAGGTCATCCCAACCCATGTTTGACACTCAAGTTATGTCGCAGACACTAAAGGTCTGGTCAGCTTTCGATTTTTAGCCCAAGTGTTCTAAGTGTCGGTTTCTAAAATTTCTTAAGTCATTTATAAAAAACTTAACAAATATTAATTAAACATAAACTCTAATATATTGTTAATAATCACCAAACATTTAAGTTTACAATTAATTAACTTATATAATTTCCATGACTTAATTGAACGGTTATATAACGAAAACTTAACTTTCAATTATATCCTTAAATTATATATCATTTGTCTAGTTATAAAATCATTACATAATTAACTTCTAAGTTTCGTGCATTTTTGTCACGTGCTGTGTGTTTTATACGGTATTTTAATACGTGTAATACATTCTCACAATATATTAAGGTAAATAATGTTTGTTTGGTTAATTCCACATTATCTTAATAATTTGTCACCAACGCCCATATTTTCATTGTCGGATATCCATCCGGTTCATAATTGTACGGTTTAAACAAATCGTATAAACGTGTATGTAATTACATAGAAGATCATGTATATTTAGATTAACATATACTAAATACACATAATTACAAGTAGCTTAGGCACTAATTAATGTCCTAAATTAGCGGGTGTTACATTCTCCCCTTGTTAGGAGAATTTCGTCCCGAAATTAGCTCGAAGTCGCGGGGTGAGTATAGTCCGTGAACAAGTGTGGGTATTTTAGTCGCATTTGATCTTCCCGTTCCCAAGTGAATTCAGGACCACACCTCGAATTCCACCTGACTTTAACAATGGGAATACGACTCCGCTTTAAGCGTTTGATCTCACGGTCCATAATTTCCACGGGTTCCTCGACAAAGTGTAGTTTGTCGTCAATGTGTATTTCATCGAGAAGTATAATCAGTGCCTCATCATACAGACATTTCTTCAAGTTAGAAATGTGAAAGGTAGGGTGCACGCTACTGAGTTCAGGAGGTAGCTGCAGCCTGTACGCCACTGGACCAATCCTTTCAAGGATTTCGAACGGTCCAATGTACCTGGGATTCAGTTTCCCACGTTTGCCAAAACGAATAACGCCCTTCCAAGGCGAGACTTTTAGAAGTACTCGATTTCCAACCTGGAATTCGAGGTGTTTGCGTCTCACGTCAGCATAGCTTTTCTGACGATCACGCGCAGCATTCAGTCGGTTTTGTATGCCGACTATCTTTTCAGTTGTTTCATGTATGATTTCCGGACCGGTGAGTTGTGTATCCCCCACCTCAGTCCAACAGATAGGCGACCGGCACTTACGACCGTACAGTGCCTCGAAGGGTGCAGCTTTGATGCTGGTGTGATAACTGTTGTTGTAGGAAAACTCACACAAAGGCAAGTGATTTTCCCAGTTTTTACCGAAGTCAACTACGCAGGCTCGTAGCATATCTTCCAGTGTTTGTATGGTTTGTTCACTCTGGCCGTCAGTTTGTGGATGATAAGCAGTACTCATGTCCAAACGAGTACCGAGGGATTTTTGTAGTGATTGCCAGAAGCGGGAAGTAAATCGAGCATCTCGGTCAGAGATAATCGAGATGGGCACGCTGTGTCTTGACACGATCTCTTTCAAGTAGATCCGTGTCAAACGTTCCATCTTGTCGGTTTCCTCGATGGCTAGGAAATGAGCAGATTTAGTAAGTTGGTCCACGATCACCCAAATGGTATCGCAACCGCTAGGTGTTTTTGGAAGTTTAGTAATGAAATCCATAGCAATCTGCTCCCATTTCCATTCAGGTATTTCCGGTTGGTGTAGCAAACCGGAAGGTTTCTGGTGTTCGGCTTTAACCTTAGAACAAGTAAGACACTTGCCAACGTAGGTAGCCATGTCGGCTTTTATGTTGGGCCACCAGTACAACTCCTTGATGCCATGGTATATTTTGTCGGCACCAGGGTGTATAGAGTACTTAGACTTGTGTGCCTCGTTCATCACCAAGTCTCGTAAGTTCCCATAGTTTGGTAACCAGAGTCGGTCAGAGAAGTACTTGGCCCCGTTTGGTTTGGTTTCGAACTGTTTATCCATGCCTCGCAAGGCCTCGTGTTTCACATTTTTAGCTTTGAGTGCTTCGAGTTGAGCGGTAAGAATTTGGGTTATCAGATCGTTGTGTATAGTCATACTAAGTGCCCGGACTCGAAGAGGTTTCACTCGTTCCTTACGACTTAAGGCATCAGCAACAACGTTTGCCTTGCCTGGATGGTAACGTATTTCACAGTCATAATCAGTAAGTAGTTCGACCCAACGGCGTTGTCTCATGTTTAGGTCTTTTTGGTCGAAGATGTGTTGGAAACTTTTGTGGTCGGTGAAAATTGTACACTTGGTACCATACAAGTAGTGTCTCCAGATTTTAAGAGCGAATACAACTGCTCCCAACTCTAGGTCATGAGTGGTGTAATTCTTTTCGTGGACTTTGAGTTGTCAAGAGGCGTAAGCAATGACTTTCTCTCGCTGCATCAGCACGCAACCGAGACCTTGGTGTGAAGCGTCACAGTACACCACGAACTCATCGTTGCCTTCGGGTAAGGATAGGATAGGGGCACTGCAGAGTTTTTGTTTGAGTAGTTGGAAAGCTGACTCTTGTTTATCAGTCCAATCGAACTTCCTTTCTTTTTGGGTCAGTGCAGTGAGAGGTTGAGCTATTTTTGAAAAATTCTCAATGAATCGCCTGTAGTATCCGGCGAGTCCTAAGAATTGTCGTACCTCGGTGGGTGTAGTAGGTGCTTGCCAACATTTAATGGCCTCAATTTTTGAAGGATCAACACGAATTCCTTGACTGTCAATCACGTGTCCAAGGAATTGTACAGTTTGCATCCAGAACTCACACTTGGAGAATTTGGCATATAACTCCTCGTGCTTGAGTAGTTCTAGAACGATTTTCAGGTGTTGCGCGTGTTCTTGTTCATTGCGCGAGTAAATTAGAATGTCGTCAATGAAGACGATGACAAACTTATCAAGGTAAGGCTTACACACCCGATTCATAAGGTCCATGAATACTGCCGGTGCGTTGGTCAAGCCGAATGGCATCACTTAGAATTCGTAATGCCCGTAGCGAGTTCGGAAGGCTGTTTTAGGAATATCTTCATCACAAACTCGGAGTTGGTGATAACCTGACCTTAGATCGATCTTTGAATAAAAACTCGACCCCTGAAGTTGGTCAAACAGGTCATAAAAACTCGACCCCTGAAGATGGGCACGCTGTGTCTTGACACGATCTCTTTCAAGTAGATCCGTGTCAAACGTTCCATCTTGTCGGTTTCCTCGATGGCTAGGAAATGAGCAGATTTAGTAAGTTGGTCCACGATCACCCAAATGGTATCGCAACCGCTAGGTGTTTTTGGAAGTTTAGTAATGAAATCCATAGCAATCTGCTCCCATTTCCATTCAGGTATTTCCGGTTGGTGTAGCAAACCGGAAGGTTTCTGGTGTTCGGCTTTAACCTTAGAACAAGTAAGACACTTGCCAACGTAGGTAGCCATGTCGGCTTTTATGTTGGGCCACCAGTACAACTCCTTGATGCCATGGTATATTTTGTCGGCACCAGGGTGTATAGAGTACTTAGACTTGTGTGCCTCGTTCATCACCAAGTCTCGTAAGTTCCCATAGTTTGGTAACCAGAGTCGGTCAGAGAAGTACTTGGCCCCGTTTGGTTTGGTTTCGAACTGTTTATCCATGCCTCGCAAGGCCTCGTGTTTCACATTTTTAGCTTTGAGTGCTTCGAGTTGAGCGGTAAGAATTTGGGTTATCAGATCGTTGTGTATAGTCATACTAAGTGCCCGGACTCGAAGAGGTTTCACTCGTTCCTTACGACTTAAGGCATCAGCAACAACGTTTGCCTTGCCTGGATGGTAACGTATTTCACAGTCATAATCAGTAAGTAGTTCGACCCAACGGCGTTGTCTCATGTTTAGGTCTTTTTGGTCGAAGATGTGTTGGAAACTTTTGTGGTCGGTGAAAATTGTACACTTGGTACCATACAAGTAGTGTCTCCAGATTTTAAGAGCGAATACAACTGCTCCCAACTCTAGGTCATGAGTGGTGTAATTCTTTTCGTGGACTTTGAGTTGTCAAGAGGCGTAAGCAATGACTTTCTCTCGCTGCATCAGCACGCAACCGAGACCTTGGTGTGAAGCGTCACAGTACACCACGAACTCATCGTTGCCTTCGGGTAAGGATAGGATAGGGGCACTGCAGAGTTTTTGTTTGAGTAGTTGGAAAGCTGACTCTTGTTTATCAGTCCAATCGAACTTCCTTTCTTTTTGGGTCAGTGCAGTGAGAGGTTGAGCTATTTTTGAAAAATTCTCAATGAATCGCCTGTAGTATCCGGCGAGTCCTAAGAATTGTCGTACCTCGGTGGGTGTAGTAGGTGCTTGCCAACATTTAATGGCCTCAATTTTTGAAGGATCAACACGAATTCCTTGACTGTCAATCACGTGTCCAAGGAATTGTACAGTTTGCATCCAGAACTCACACTTGGAGAATTTGGCATATAACTCCTCGTGCTTGAGTAGTTCTAGAACGATTTTCAGGTGTTGCGCGTGTTCTTGTTCATTGCGCGAGTAAATTAGAATGTCGTCAATGAAGACGATGACAAACTTATCAAGGTAAGGCTTACACACCCGATTCATAAGGTCCATGAATACTGCCGGTGCGTTGGTCAAGCCGAATGGCATCACTTAGAATTCGTAATGCCCGTAGCGAGTTCGGAAGGCTGTTTTAGGAATATCTTCATCACAAACTCGGAGTTGGTGATAACCTGACCTTAGATCGATCTTTGAATAAAAACTCGACCCCTGAAGTTGGTCAAACAGGTCATCAATACGAGGTAGTGGGTAACGGTTCTTGACAGTTAATTTGTTGAGTTCACGGTAGTCGATGCACATGCGGAAAGAGCCGTCTTTCTTTTTCACAAACAAGACCGGGGCTCCCCAAGGTGAGGAACTCGGTCGAATAAAGCCTTTATCCAGGAGTTCTTGTAGTTGCGTAAACAACTCCTGAAGTTCAGAGGGGGCTAAATGGTACGGTGCTCGCGCCACGGGTGCTTCGCCGGGCACAAGGTCAATAGAAAATTCGACTTGTCTAGTTGGCGGTAGGCTAGGCAAGTCTTCAGGAAAGACTTCTGGGAAGTCTCGAACAATAGGCACATCCTCAAGTCGCTTCTCCTCCGACTGTTTCTCTATAACATGTGCGAGGATTGCCTGGTACCCTTTTCTCAAGTATTTCTCGGTTTTCATGCAAGAAATAATGTTAAGTCTCGTCCCACCGGTCTCCCCTTGTACGATTAAAGTTCCACCGGTGACGAGAGGAATACGGACGATTTTCTCATAACAAATAATCTCGGCACGGTATTTGGATAACCAATCCATACCAATGATTATGTCAAAGCTGCCAATCTCGACAGGTATAAGATCAATAGGTAATAGCTCATCAGCTAAGTTCAACGTGCAGTTAGGTATCATACTATTGGCCTCAATGAGTTTGCCATTTGCTAATTCTACTGTGTACTTAGAATCTAAGGCAACAGGTGTAGTGTTAAGTAGTGGACAAAACTCATCGGATATGAAGCTCCTATCAGCACCAGTATCAAATAACACAGAAGCAGTCAAATTGTTGAGAAGGAACGTACCCGTGACCACATTCGGGTCCTGGCGGGCATCCCCAGCATTGAGTACAAAAGCTCTGCCCCGAGCATTGTTGTTGTTGTTCCCTGTCTTGTTCTTCAATTTGGGGCAGTCACTTTTGAAATGTCCCGCAACTCCACATTCATAACAGGTTCTGGGAGTGTTGGGTTTGGAGTTGGTATTAGCAGTGTTGGTTCTGCAGTCTTTAGCAAAGTGCCCGAATTGCTTGCACTTGCTACATGGGCAAGAACCCTGATGGTGTCGTTGGCACTTAGAGCAATAGGGCTTGGTTCCCTTGAAGGCTCCCTTGTCATCAGAACCGGAGGTGTAGACTTTAATGTTTTCGGGTTTCTTGTTTTGGTGGTTGTTGTGGTTGTCAGACCATTTTCTTTTGTTGTTGTTGGAGGATGGAGTGGGTGGTTCAAGATCGTCGTTCATGGCCATGAGTTCATGAGCCAATCGGATAGCACCATCAATGGTGGTTTTGTTTGAGGAGGCGACGTTCCCCCGGACGGGTTCCGGAAGACCGCGGATGTATTTTCTGATCTTGTCAGACTCAGTGCTTACCATTGCTGGGCGGAGGACGGCAAGCTGATTAAACCTCGAGGTGTATCTATCAATGTCGGTCCCCTGCACCTTCAGGTTCCAAAATTCTTCCACCAGCTTCTGGAGATGTTCAATAGGGCAGTACTTGGCAGTGAGCATCTTTTTCAGATCCTCCCAAGAGAGGAGGTAGGCGTTGTCAATACCCACTAATTGGGCATATGAGTTCCACCAGGAGAGGGCACCACCTTCGAGGGTGCAAGTAGAGAATTTAACCTTATCTTCCTCTGCACATCTGCTGATGAGAAAGACAGATTCCATCTTCTCACACCACCTTATCAGCCCGATGGCACCTTCCGTGCCATTGAAGATGTGAGGTTTGCAGTTTTGAAAATCCTTGTAGGAACAAGGTTTGGGTTGAGATCGGTTGGCAGTCGAGTCTTCGCTGCCTGACGTCGGTGCTCGTGTAGCCAAGGCTTGGGCCACACTGCGGGCAATCAGATCCGCTATTTCGGTTTCACTGAGGGTGACCTGGCGTCGTGGAGGCATGATGCTGAACAAGAAGAACAAGAAAAGGGAAATAAGAGGTTTGTACGAATTTATGATATATCTCATGTGTATATAATGGAATATGCGATAATAGAGTGACGTGATAACCATATTTCATTAGATAACTAGATTAGATACAAGGCGTGGGTTCTAGAAGGTTACATAATATAAGGAGTACAAAAGATGCCGGAAATTGTTACATCCGGTCGAATTATAAAAGTTACACCTAGGAAATTACTAGGTTTTCAGAGTAAAAACTACACTAGTCTTCACGTAGATTAATTTGTTCCATCAGTGCAACAAGGCGATCCACTGTATTTGCAAGTCTGCTGGTCTGTCTGGCATTGTCTTCAGCCAAAACCAGTCGTTGTACCAGCATCCTTGAGTATTCTTCGGCCTCTTGCAGGCGTTGCTCGCATTGTTCAAACCTGAGTCATATAAGCTCGACTTCTACTCCAGATTCCACTACCCGGTCGTGGAGTACGTTCACGTTGCTAATGGTGTTTTCGTGATCTTCGGAGACTTGGTTGATGCACTCAAGCGCTGTGAGTCTCCAGTTTTCATTGGTCTCTTGCAATGCGACATCCATGGTGCGAAGTCGTTGCTCGTGACGGTCCAGCCTCACGGCCAAGTCCGGCAGAGTGAAGTGAGTGGGATACGGGCCAACACGAGGTGACCTGGTGTTCCTCCTAGCTACCCGCGGGTTTTGCGACCCGGAATGAGAGTGGGATGGATTGGGTGGTGTGTTTGCCATTCTGAGAACAAGCGTTAGAAAGAGTGGGGCCTATCTATGCAAATATACTTATATCACATAATAGCCTAAGGTGTCTAATACAGACAAGTTTGGTTCCCGGTTTCTCTCGTGGTCAGAGTCAACTAGTGTATCCTGCTCAGTCATGATTCCTTTCAGATCTCACATCATATTCTTTTAATTATACATAGTTGATCAGGCTATGTTAAATTAAACCAATATCATGTAGTCACTGAACCTAATCATACTTAATAAGGAATACTACCTAACGGTCATAGTTTAGGCCCACTAAATGCAACCTAGTTCGCTATAACCTTAGGCTCTGATACCAATCTGTAACACCCCTAAATTTACTGTTGCGCAGAAGCAAGCTTTGGGTGTTACTAATCAATAATCAAGCACCAAAGTAAAGCAAACGACATCTATATGCAACGTCGTACAATAGTACAAAAGTATTACATTGTTGAATCATAATACAAGCTTCGAGTTCGAAAATGATTTCCTAGAAAATTCTAATACATAACTGATATTCAAAAAGTAATGCAAAATAATTTCCACAAGTTGTATGCATGTGACTCGAGCTATCAGTCTTGGGGTAATCCTACTCCGTTTGTGTACCTGAGATACAAAGCTAAAACAGGTCAACCAAAAAGGTTGGTGAATCTCACAGGTTTAGTAGTAAAGTCATCGTTTGTGAACCACAAGTAATGTACCAGCGTTGCTATCAAGCAAAGTAAGTAAATCAGTATGTACGCACAGTTGCCATGAGCTCATAAGTTGAAGCTTAACCGTGTAGTGTGAATATATCACGTATCCCCATGAGTGCTATCTGCACACTCATATGTAACAAATACTAATATGCCTGTTTCTACGTGTAAATCAGTACGTGGTGGCGCTACCACCCCAGGCCGGGATTGTCAGTCCCAAATGGATCCATTTACTAGTAATCGCGCTTAAGTTCATAACTAACAACTTACGATAGGAGGATTTCAGTGGATAAAAGTAACTCATGCAAAGTTTGTGTAAAAGCAGTAGTAAATCAATACAGTACATTGCATTCACATGTAAATCGGTAGCTAAGTATCTCACCCCAGTAGTTTAGAAAAACAGTAAAAATGGAGCTGTAAGACTCACCTGAGTCAAGCAAGCAAGCGTTTAAATAAACGTGAAGTCTGAAAGTAGTATTAACCCGTAGGTTCCGCGAACCCGCAACCTTCTAATGCCCTAAGCATATAAGGTTGTATGTATAAGTGAATGTCTCAAAAGACCATTCATGCTAGTTGTCCACTCAACTAGTTATGTCCAAGTATTTGTTTGTACGTTTGTGATCATTTTGTAAATAAATGTGGCCCGTTGGTGACGGTGGTGTAATAATAATTCAAGTATCATTATTATGTAATTCATTGTGCTTGTATATCTTGTAAGTGTAGT
Organism: Pseudognaphalium luteoalbum; assembly: GCA_963422505.1. Classification (NCBI taxonomy): domain Eukaryota; kingdom Viridiplantae; phylum Streptophyta; class Magnoliopsida; order Asterales; family Asteraceae; genus Pseudognaphalium; species Pseudognaphalium luteoalbum. The sequence continues at coordinate 115,269,744 of OY730192.1, read as the reverse complement.
GTTTTTAATACTTAGTATGAAAAGTATTTAACTCTGTGTTTCATGGGACAATACATAACCCGATAATGATAATCATGGACACTGTTTATACGATAATAATATTCAAGGATTTCTTTCATGCGATAATGGCCTTCACGGAATGTTGTTCGTGCGTCAATAGGTTCACGAAGTATTGTTCATACGACAATATTAATTCACGGAGTACTATTCATGCGAGAATGGGAATTCACGGACTTTCTTTTAAGTATTAGTTTTTATGCGACAATGGGAAATCATACACTGTTTATGCGAGAATAGTAATTCACGGGTTTTTGTTTATGCGTGAATGTTATTCACGGATTGAGATTTCATGCGATAATAAGGATTGATGGAATTTCTTCAAGTATATTTAGCTTTTATACGATAATATGTATTCACGGAGTTTATTTATACGACAATATGTATTCACGGAGTTTATTTATACGACAATAGTATTCACAGATTTTATTTATACGAAAATATGTATTCACGGAGTTAATTTATACGACAATATGTATTCACGGAAAATGTTATGTTTTTCCAGTCTTTCGACTCGATAAGACTTTCGATTTGGAGCATTTCTATTCCGATTTATACGTAACCAAAAATCACACAAGTTCTTATATATGTCTAGTTCATTTCTGCACTTTATGGTATTTTTGTATGTTCATTTACTATTTAAAACAAAAATAGTTTCAAGGTGTGGTCAGACTTGTTCCAAAACAGATATAGGTTCAAAAATTAAGTTATATCCGGAAATGATTGCATTTTTGGAATTGGTCAAAGCAGGACTTTTTGTAGAGGACATTCATACGCAAATTTTGGTAGGTGATGCATGTGTTGACTCAACCTAGAACTCAAGTTATAGTCATTTTAGTGAGGTTGATTTTCTGGGACAGAAACTGTTACGATTTAAAGGTTTGGAAAGATGAGTTTTAAGCTTTGTTTTGGACATAAACTTATTAAATGAGCATCTAGACATGTTAATAAGTAGTAAACAAGTAAGTCTAAGAAAAGTTCAAGAGTTCTTACAAAGAAATGGTGAGGAGAAGGAGAAAAGAGGTCGAAAACTCTATTTCTTAAATTTTCCGATGTGGCGGTCGACGGTGGTTGTATGGTGGACATATGGCGGCTCAAGGGAGGTGTTAGGGTGGCTGTGGGTGGTCTTGTAGCTGATCCCCACGTTTTTAGAGAGAGAGAAGAGAAAGTGAAGGTGAGGTGGTGAAAGAGTGTGAAATGGTTTAAGTGTTTGTGTGGGTTTTTAGTCAAGATCTTATGATAGTGGAGGGAAGCCATACTTGGCTGATTTTCTGCAGATTTCAAGGGGGTCCCACTCATGTGGGTGTGTTAAATTTATTTCCCAGTTTACGTTACGTGCGGTGCTCGTTTACCCATTCGTTTCGATATTTATTTAGGCGTTAAACATTTGTTACGCATATTTAACTAAAGATTTTAAAACCCGATATTTTGACTTGAAGTATTTTCTTAAAATACTTAATAATGTGATATAAGATACAGTTTGGCTTTATTTCATTCGTCGGGCGCGTTTCGTGCATTTTTGTCACGTGCTGTGTGTTTTATACGGTATTTTAATACGTGTAATACATTCTCACAATATATTAAGGTAAATAATGTTTGTTTGGTTAATTCCACATTATCTTAATAATTTGTCACCAATGTCCATATTTTCATTGTCGGATATCCATCCGGTTCATAATTGTACGGTTTAAACAAATCGTATAGACGTGTATGTAATTACATAGAAGATCATGTATATTTAGATTAACATATACTAAATACACGTAATTACAAGTAGTTTAGGCACTAATTAATGTCCTAAATTAACGGGTGTTACATTAAATTCCTACCACACTTAATTTAGGTATCAATATTTCGAAATATTAAATACATCATGGCCAACATTTACATGTTCAAATATTGACTCAAGAACTTTTTCCCAATCTCTTTCAATCATACGTACAGATCATAATTACTTTTATAAACTTCGGTTTTAAACTTTTAAAGTAAAACATATGTACAAAAGTGTAATTTAGTCATTCTCTTAATTAATTTGCTAACCTTTAAACTAGTTCAGGGGCCTGAAATGAAAAATTCCCTAACATGTACATGAATTAAATCTTCTTCCATTTCGTTCGTACGTACAAAACGTTTTCTCTTCTAAATTCTTTTAGCTTTTCATCTTTTGATTCAGTGTAATTCAATAAAACTGATTCTAATATGTAAAGGAGTATTAGTATAAATTTTTAGATCCCAATTCACCGTAAACGTTACCCATTTTGAGACCCGAAATTTTCCGATATCGTCATCGTATACAATAACTTAAACAGTGATCCCAACCATTTGATTCCCACATAAATCCACAGATACGATTAACAGTTAAGAACAGTAGATGACATAAAAATTAATATCGATAAATGGTCTAAGAATTTACCTCCAAATGAACCGTTTTGTACCGATTGGATTCAAGAAAAACCTCTCGTTCACGTTTAACTCGCTGCCCTCTTCCTCACTATTATTGAATATGATTTTTAGAACTCTTTTCTGCTTGTGTTATGTGAAAGAATAATTTGGAATGTGGCGTGGTATATAACTATGGAGTTACCCGATAAGTATCAACGAAGTTGGCCGATAAGTATGGGATTTGATAGTCAAGTATTTGCAACGTGTTTGACTCCTTCATTTTATTAAACAGATTTTCTTGCTTCTTATCACTTATCACTTAATTAATTTAATTCTTTAATTTATTTTCAAGGCATATTAATGATAACAATATCCATATCCATAGTGGATTAAATACTCATTATTGTAGTTTATTATTTGTTCCCCATCTAGCACCATATTTACGTATACACATTTTTTTTGTTCACTAATTAATTGTGTTAATTATAATATAAGGATACTTAATATCACTATCTAAATATACATGTTTTATTTTGGGTTATTATATATCGTGTGTGGTATAAGTTGTTACCCAAGTTCTATACTTAGTAAAATCAAGTTTCAAACATTCTGTTTTTAGCAGCACTAGTAGCCAAACTAGGGTTAGTGTCGCAGGTTTAGCAACATTAGGATTAGTGTCGCAGTTATGCGACATTGGGTTAAGTGTCGCGAGGGTTGCGACATTGGGTTAAGTGTCGCAGGTGGGTGTCGCATAATAGCGACACTGAGGTTTGAGTCGCTGATGCTTAGTGTTGCAAGTTAATGCGACATTAGCACGAGTGTCGCATTTTCAAATCAATTTCAATTAGGCAGCAATATAGATAGAGACACTCAAGTAATGTCACAGGTCATCCCAACCCATGTTTGACACTCAAGTTATGTCGCAGACACTAAAGGTCTGGTCAGCTTTCGATTTTTAGCCCAAGTGTTCTAAGTGTCGGTTTCTAAAATTTCTTAAGTCATTTATAAAAAACTTAACAAATATTAATTAAACATAAACTCTAATATATTGTTAATAATCACCAAACATTTAAGTTTACAATTAATTAACTTATATAATTTCCATGACTTAATTGAACTGTTATATAACGAAAACTTAACTTTCAATTATATCCTTAAATTATATATCATTTGTCTAGTTATAAAATCATTACATAATTAACTTCTAAGTTTTACAAACTCTCAAGTCTAAAATGCATTTGTTATTATAGAAATTTTGACCGCCGATATGAATCGGAACACGTCGCTCGACTACTCAATGAGTCGGAAGTCTTTCGATCACTATTCTACTCAACATATATTAATCATATATAACCTCAATAATTTCTAACCTATTTAACCTGTAATAACAATCTCAAGACAAATATATTACAAAATAATATTAAGTTACAATTATTTAGTACAAATTATTACAAATACTACTTAATACTAAGCTATCTTATCAGCTTCAAGTTCAACCTGTACTGCCGTATCTGCACTTGTACCAACACCCGAATCACTCACCCCAACACCAGCAGACTCCCCCTGAAGTGTAGTCTGCTGACCAGTCATTAAAGGACCAACCAACTAGACGATCAAGTCTATCAATCTCTCTCTTCTTAACAGCAGCATCAACAAGCAGTGTTGTGTTGTTGTTTAGCAACAACTTATATGATTTTCCTTGTGTGGTAAACTGTTGTGCAAGACTGAGTAATTGAGAAGATAATGTGGTGGTAGTGGCCTCCAACTCTCGAACCCTAGACTCTAAGGATAAAATTCTTTCAGTATCAGTCATAGGGGGAGTAGTAGAAGTAGTAGTGGTTGTGGTAGATGGCAAAGAAATAGGAGGAATAGGTGGAGTAAGATGCTCAGCTACCGCAGAGGCTATGTCATGAATACGCCTATCAGCATCTCTTGCTGACTTTGTCGTCCGATGAGTTCCTGGATGAACAATAGCCGCTACCAGCTCCGCCTATTTAGTTTAGACAAGATAAATCATTAATTGTTACAGACAAAGCTGTCTCAATCTTTGATTTTAAATATGAATCACAATTCGCAACCTAACTTGTATCTCATACCTCAGTAGGTTCAGTCACCTGTTGTGACACCGTCTCATCCAGTGGTCTATCCTGATCAACTATTACAGATACATCTGTCTTAGTTTATAACTCTTGATTAACTAACAAGATAAACATGTCTACCTATTAATAAACTAACCTAGGCCAATAGTCAATTGTCTGGTAGAAACTCTAGCCCATTTTCGGCTTCGAGTCTCCAAGAGCTCTTTTTCTTCTTCAAGATCCTCGTCTAACACAGTAAAATCGGGATCTAAATCATCAGATGTTCATTTTCCTTTTAAATTTGGATCCTTGATATGTCCAGATCTATAAGAAATCATAGCAGCAGGCGGTGAAATTGGTCGGACATCATCAGAATCAGAATCTGATGTAGTCTCACCATCACGTTCACCAGAAGGACCAACATCGGTATCCTATATATTAATCATATTAAACATATATGATTTAGCATAACACTCTGTCATACAAGTTTTATATGTCAATAATTGATAATACCTTAGTAGGTATAACCTCAGGTGTAGAACCTGTAGGTCTATCGACCTCTGGTTCTGTATCTATCGGTTCCTAATTACAATAATATTAAAACTTTATGATTAGATTAAAGATCTATCATCTAAGTTTCTATATCATCATCGTCTAACACAGTAATCTTTATGAACTATAAAGAATATTAAATATATAATACATACTGAGTAGGAGCAATAAACTGATCTATCTCTCTTAAAACTGGATCTCATGCATCGTCATTATGACCTAGCACATCCTGTACCAACTGTGCAGCGATACCTGGGTTCATCTGTACCCTATTCCTATCAACGTGTTCCAGAACCTCTTCAAGGAGCTCTTTTGGATCTTCAGGTTGAACCACATCAACTACAGGCTCAGGAATCGGTCCAGCACCAGCAACAACATCCAACCAGCCATTATTTGGCGGTGTCACTGATATCGCGTAAAAGGTCATGTTTTTACTACCGATATCCCTCTCATTCTATAAAAATTCTTGGCATTTTAAACTCAAAAACAATACAAATCAATGATATTATGCCAAGATGGTCAAAACAAGGTTGCACGATAAAAATCAGGCAAAACGGATAAAAAACGAAGATTCCACACATGTTTGAAGATTCAAGGCATCAAAAAGAGACTTCAAGACAAAAGTGCCAATCATCAACATCCATCTCACCCAAGATGTTCGTTTTCAAATTACGAATCCAACAGAAGAAGAATCAACAAAAACGGATAAAGAATGAAGATTCTACGCCTGCCGGAAGATCCAAATGATTCGTACGCAACATCTGGAGATAGGAGACATATTTTTAGGATATCTTTACATGAAAGTATTTGTTTTTGAATTACGAATCCAACGCAAAAATAATCAACGCAAATAGACTCATAACGATGAAGATACGCACGAATTGAGCAACGTAGCGAAAGACGAAGGACCGGGGCGGGTGGCGACCAGCCGCCGCCGGCTAGCAGCCAGCCACCGCCAGCCTGCTGGTGGGCGGCGCCGGCCTCCACCCACCCTCTCTTTTGCACTTTTTCGTCCTTGCTCGTACCTGGTGCACCACCTTTCGCTACTTTTTCGTACCTGGTGCACCACCTTTCGCTACTTTTTCGTACCTGGTGCACCACCTTTCGCTACTTTTGCTAATGCAAGTCCACGTAATCACATTGCATTTTATGATGCTTGCATGATGTTACAGTTAAAAACATAGTTTTTACACAGATAACTATTGACGAAGTATCAAGGTTCGCGACTCCTCTTTACAGGGTTACAATCACGTTTGTTAATCGAAAGCCGAATATAAGTTTTAGTTTTAAAATCATAGGAATAGTCTGTTCATAAAGTTTCCGTTTTATAATGTCGATCCATAATACAACTACCTTCGGTTGTTACTGGCTTCCATACGTATGTACTTTGCTTAAAAGCATTTTCAGCACTATACCGAGTAAACAGTCGAATAGGGGCTATCATATTATTTCACGACATATTTAAAGTCATCCCACAATTATATATGCTAACTACATCACAACAAATACAATAGTAATCTACTCGCTAATCATGGCACAAACTAATTCTATCATAATTAAAGCATACATATTTAATTAAGATAGAATAGGATAGAAAGAACCCAGATTATAATGCGAGAAGGAATAGACTTGAATTAATAAGCTTAACTCCAAGCGTACACCAAAGATTACAAAATGTTCCCTAGCTTTCGTTCTACTTTGAACAAGCTCCTTAACTAGCCTAACACTAATTTTGAAGTAAGAAAATAGAATGAGAAAGTAAAGAGAGAAATATGCCTAATGCATATGGGACATCTCCAAATGGAGGCTTAGGGGCTGTATTTAAAGGCAAAATATGGCTCACATTAGCACCCCTAGGCTCACATTAGCAAAAGTAGCGAAAGGTGGTGCACCAGGTACGAAAAAGTAGCGAAAGGTGGTGCACCAGGTACGAAAAAGTAGTGAAAGGTGGTGCACCAGGTACGAGCAAGGATGAAAAAGTGCAAAAGAGACGGGGGGTGGAGGCTGGCGCCACCCACCAGCAGGCCGGCGGCGGCTGGCTGCCACCCGCCCCGGTCCGTCATCTTTCGATGCGTTGCTCGATTCGTGCGTATCTTCGTCGTTATGCGTCTGTTTGTGTTGATTCTTTTTGCGTTGAATTTGTAATTCAAAAAAAGACTTTGATGTAAAGATATCCCAAAAATATGTCTCCTATCGCCAGATGTTGCATACGAATCATTTGGATCTTCCGGTGGGCGTAGAATCTTCATTCTTTATCCGTTTTTGTTGATTCTTCTTCTATTGGATTCGTAATTTGAAAACGAACATCTTGGGTGAGATGGATGTCGATGATGGGCACTTTTGTCCTGAAGTCTCATTTTGATGCCTTGAATCTTCAAACGTGTGTGGAATCTTCGTTTTTCATCCGTTTTGACTGATTTTTATCGTGCAACCTTGTTTTGACCATCTTGGCATAATATCATTGATTTGTATTATTTTTGAGTTTAAAATACCAAGAATCGGTCTAGAATGAGAGGGATATCGGTAGTAAAAACATGACTTTTTACGCGATATCAAGTATCCCACACTTAGAACCTTGCTTGTCCTCAAGCAAACTCGAATTTCAAGCACGGTTAAAATAAGTAGAAAATGAAATATTTTAGGGTATGACTTTTTACTAAGGGGGGTTTTGAATTCGTTCTTTGAAAAAGCAGGGTTGTATTCTTTGGGAGCATGCTTTTGATCTTTGATCTTGGATACATGACTAGGCGATCCTCTCTAGGTGATCTTGGATACATGCTTTTTATCGTCATAGGCTTGATCGAGAATCAAATCGTTACCTTTTTGGTGAGTGCGAAGTCGATCTAGCCACAATCATTCTAGGGGAAGTGATGTAGGGTTTTTCGAAGTGGAGTGTTTGTGGAGTGAGAGGGGGTTTTGTTGGGTTTTTGATGGGTTTTCTTTTTGTTGAAGTTGGAATTTTTGGGGGATTAACGCCTTTTTGATATTTGCGGAAGGAGTCTTTTTCTCCTATTTATTTCCTTTTTCTTCGGATTTTTCTTTCTTGAATTTTCTTTTTTTTTTCGACGTCATCTCCTTGCGATTTCTCTTCGTTCATCTTTGAAACTTTGTTTCAAAGTTTGGGGGATGCTTTTGAGAAAGTAGGGGTAACGTATCTATTTTTCTTTGGGAGTATGGGTGTACGGATGGGTTTAAGAATGATGTGATTCAATCTCCTTTTCACTAACCAATCTGGATTCGAAATGCATAACAGGAGCAAGTTCTGATTCTAAACGCATACATCGGCACACTCAAGAATCGAAGAAGTGAAGCATTAAAAGTGTAACACCCTCAAATTTCTGGTTGCGGAAGTGGTCGGGTCGGGTGTTACCAAATCAAATATCACAGCATAAGATACATAATGAACGACTCTAAATGAGACGTTTGAAAATAGTTATACATTTCCAAAATAAAAGTGTATACAAGTTGCGAGTTCGCAAAATAATTTCAATACATAATTTGTAATACAAAAGTAATGCAGAGAAATCCAGTTGATTGAAAACATGCGACTCGAGATAGCATAATCTTGTAGCAATCCTAATCCTGCTGGGCACCTGAGAACACATGCTAAAACATGTCAGCTATAAAGCTGGTGAGTTCATAGGATTGTTAGTTGAAAACATTAAGTATAAACTTTGTATGTTTTGAAAAGTGGTTCAAAATCTACGATTTTGAATTTGTATTGTTTTAAATTGTAACACCAATGTGTATACGTCAAATAAGGTATCTAATACCCATGAATAGTGGTGTGTACCTAAGTACATAATGAAATGTGGCAATCCATGCCTAGATACCTATCAGGTAATAATGAGTCCATAAACGTGAGGCAGTACATGCCTAATAGCTATAGAGTAATGGTATGACCACGTCATATGATAACAAATAATTGTAGTTCCACCGAACTATGATTGAGTATATATATAGTGCGTTGCATCCAGCAACAATTGATTGTAGACCCGCAGATCTATAGTTGATGGTTTAGTGTGTCCGTTTGACCAGTTAGAGCAAGCTAACCCGGACTTATTGCAAATAGTTGTAGTTCCGAAGAACTATGATTGAAAATGTTTAGTGTGTCCGTTTGACCAGTTAGTGTAAGCGAACCCGGACTTGATTGAAAATGTTTGTGTGTCCGTTTGACCAGTTAGTATAAGCTAACCTGGACTTGATTGAGCTAACGGCCTCGCGTGATAACCTCACCGACCCGTTAACTTATTGCGGATCACGAGCATAAGCTCGCCCATCCGTGAATATGTGTGGATCACGAGCATAAGCCCGCCCATCCATTGGTTTGTATCACTGTACCGCGATATCGTACTTGTGCCCACTGCAATACCGTGGCATCATTTTGTGCCCACTTTACCGTGGCATCGTTTTGAATTGCTCGCAAGAAAAGTTTGTAATTGAGCCGGCGGTACTACGTCATGCCCGACTTGAGATAATTGAGCCGACCGTACTACGACGAGTCCGACTTGAGTATCCGTGTTTGTTTAATTGTGTGTATACTAATATACATATGTAATAACGTAGATAGCACCAGGTGCTCAAGATGATGTACAAGTATGTAGATATATATAAATACCAATCAACAATCACAAGTTGTAATGTGTCATGCCACGCATGTAAGTGATTTGTTGTACCTAAATATGTATAAATAATACTTAGATTTAAGTAGTACGAAAAGCCTAGGTATGAATACTCATCACCTAGTTGTGTTGTATTAGTATAAGGAGTCTATACTAACGTATGATACTATTGTATACTCCTAGCCTTAAGCCTAGGAAGTATATTGGGGTCCTGATTTGTATGTGCAGTATTAGTTCCTAAAAGGGAAACTAATCCTGTAAAAGTATAGAAGTTGTCCAGTGTAGGTAGAACTAACTAGTTCTAATGTATTCGATGATATTGTCCCGCGACAATACGGCCAATGGGTAGTGATAACTTAATCAAGTTATGTATTGGTAATTCTTTTACAATAGTGTAACAGTGTACGATTGTAGCCTATCCGGGTCAGGTATTGATATGGTTCCAAATCAATGTGTTGGGTGTAATTCCTAAGTATTACACATTTGTATTACATACAGTAATATAAGTAAGTGTGGATTATAAAGGAATATTAATATAATTCAAAAACAGTTATTGAGCATGCGTCTCACCCTGAAAACAGTAAAACAGTTGAAATAGTGGGGCTATGAAACTCACCTGTGAGTTGTTAGCGATCCTAAGATACGCGTGTCTTCTGAATGGTAACCTCCTAGTGTCCTAAACACGAGAGGTTGTATACGTATGAGACAAATTAGTTTGTCTAAGCGAGTTGTGTAAGTATTCATTTGTCGTTCAGGTTTGGAAACCGTGTACAGGGGTCCGGGGGCAGCGCCCCTGGTAGCGGGGTCCAAGGGGTGGCAACCCCTGGCGGGGTCCAAGGGGTAGAGCCCCTCGTTAGGGTCGAAATCCAAATTCAAATTCGGAGTAAAATCGAAATCCAAATTCCTAAATCCAAATTCGGAGTAAAATTCGGAGTAAAATCGAGTGTTAAAATCCAAATTCGGAGTAAAATCGAGTGTTAAAATCTACTATATTGCTTTAGTAAAAACGCTTCCGAAATCCAAATTCGGAGTAAAATCGAGTGTTAAAATCTGGTTCCGACACTTAGTTATAATCATAGGTTTTTAAGGTCCTGTGTTCTGCGACATAAGGGTTGTGTCGCAAAAGGTTATGCGACATAACGGTTGTGTCGCAAAAGGTTTCTGCGACACAAAAGTCTGTGTCGCTATAGCGACATCCGCAATTAAATGCGACATAAAGGCTTGTGTTGCACTATGCGACATAATTGATTTCTGCGACATTGGCTGCGACATAGCCTGCGACATAGGTTATGTCGCAGCACTGTTCTTGGTCCCTACGACATAACGGACTGTTCGCCAGAATTTGAGTCGGAAACGAGTTTTCCGGCTCCCGTTAGGTCCGATTCTTTTACCCAATCCATATTTGAGCATTTTAAGCTTATCTAAACCGCAAACAATCAAAATAACAAAGATTTGAGAGATTTCGAGAATTGTTGGAAACTTACAAATCCGCGCGAGGAGAATCTGAAAAGATAGGATTGTAGATCGTTGCATGATGATCGTTTTTCCCTAAATGAGCTTCGAGATTGGAGGTCGTTTAGTGGTAGTTTTTGGTGATTTAAGGTGGTGGTGGTGTGGTGGTGGGTTGTAGAGAGAGAGAGGGATGAGAGGAAAAGTGAGAGAAGAGAGAGAGAGAGAGTATTGGTGAGAATGAGAATAAGGAAGAGAAGGTGGGGGGTTTAAGCCTCCCACTTCCATTCCCCGAAATTGCGCTCTGTGTTTTTGTATCCGATCGTAAAACAAATTTAATATTTTGACTTTATAATTCCATTTATATATTCCGAAATGGTTTTGAAATATTTTTGGGGCCAAAGTTTTATAACTTAAATTTGCGTTGTCTCAACCAAATAAAATTCATTTTTATTGAGACGAAATATGTTCAAATTTTTACCCGAGTAAATAAATATTATTTTAACAATAACGATTTATTTAGAAATGTTTGAAGTTTAAATTTGGCACGAAATTTGACTTTTTGACCGGGTGTTACAAAAAGTGAATGCTTTTTATATGGCTCAAGATACCTCACGAATCGAAAGTTGGGTTGTGGTGTTCCTAGTCATGCGATGCTCTTTATGGGATTACTAAACTCATTTTTCAAAAGAATTTGTATTTTATTTATCTTTCTTCCCCAAGATAAATCATTCTTTGTCTAAAAATTTTCATTTTCAACATATTTTTAACTTAATTTGAAAAATTTTGTTTACTTATTGGAGAAACATGGTCTTAAAGAGCAACGACTTAAAATCAAGCATATATCATTATTCATTTTACAGTAGTGTAACTACTGCTATCCCACACTTAAAGGAACATCGTCCTCGATGTTTATAATCTAAGCTCTAACTGGGATGAAAATCCCACACTTAGGAATTTAAACATCTAAAACGTATTCTTTTAGTAGTGTGTTTTGGGTTTGAATCCCACACTTAGTGATAAGCATAATGGATATGGTATATTTAAAAAAATGAAAAGAAAAGGTATAGAAGTACTCCCCGGTGGTTGCAGTGTTCCTTGGGTTGCATGTGCCGGATTCCATCTTCCTTGGTGCATTCTTGATCAAGTCTTTTTGTGATTGGTCTCGTAGGTGTGAACACGTCGGATATACTATTCTTCTGGTATTGATATCTTCTTGCAGGCTGGAGCATACTTTGTGTGATCCGAGTGTGAAAGATAGTCGGAGAGTTCATCACTTCTTGGAAAGTTAAATTGCAGAAATATAAAAACACGGGTTGCCTCCCGAGAAGCGCTCTTTTAAAGTCGAGAGCTCGACTTAGTCCTTTCTTTTTCAGATGATGCTGGATGTGTCCGTGGTGCTAGAGTGGTCACTGTGGTTCCTAGGTAGGGCATATCGTGGAGGAAAGTATTGGAGAAACTGTTCTATCATGTCAGTATTGAGAGTTGGTGGAGTGGTGGATTCCATTCTGAAGCTCTTGAAGTGATCAGTGGCTAATCTGTCGAGGATTGTCATCCCATAGCTGATGTATCAAACTGCCCTTGTGACTGGTCCGTTAGGATCGATTCGAGAGCAGGTGTGAGTTTGAACAGTTTCACGCTGTGGGTGGTTCCTGCTTATTGAGGTTATTAAAGCCATGAATTCAGTCTTCACTTCTTCAAAATCATTGGCCAATGGGTCTCCTCCAAAGGATCTAGTGGCTTGGCATACTTGTCTGATGAGTTGATGTTGTTCGCGGTTGAAGGGAAAATCCGAGTTAGTGAAGACGTAGATTAGCTTGCTTAATATTTCGCGGTATCCGTTGCGGTAAGCGTAAATTTCTATGTCTTCTTCCTCATACATTCCACGCAGTTGATTCGTAACATAAGTTGCTAAGTTGATCTGTGACAGGTGCGGAATGAATCTAGGCACTTCGCGAATTTCTTCATCATATGCTGCTTGATTTAGTTCATCAAATATTAGTTCAACGTGATGACCAATAGTGGAGTGAATGACGATCCTGAAGTTTTCTGAAGTTGTGAGATGTTCTCTAGTTTAGATGAGATCTAGAAGGGTTCTAAGATGTCCCATCATTCTTATGTCAGCGTAATTCTGTGGATTTCCAGTAGCTCTTTCAAGATGGGTTCTCATTGATGCAAGTATAGCCTTCTGACTTGATGAGTAGGGAAAAGTTGATCCGGCTAAGGCACAATATACTTTTTAGTATATTTGCCTTTGGTTGCTGCAGAACTCGACTTCTCCCATTGGGTAGTCTGGTCTTTCTGGCTGTTGAGCTTCTCTGGTGACTTGTTCTTGAAGGGAATCGGAGAACTCTTGGATATGTCTGAGCAAAGTTTGGGGCACTGGTTCTCCATAATTGGCGAGATATGAATCGTATTCTCGTTCAATCTGCCTTATTAGGTGTGTCTTAGCGGTGTTGTATTCATTGGTTGACTCTTTGATAGCTTCTACAATGATGCGCACATCGGTGTATTCATCAATTAGTTTGATCATGTCTTGGTGAGTATCTATGAGTGGAATCTCTAATCTCTCAGCTGTGATGATGGGGGAATTTGGTGGAGCAAGAGGGGTTTTTGGAATAGAGCGTTCATCGATAGTGACGTCAAAAAAATCGCCGTCAAATTCAACACTCTTGTAGTCAGAATCTTCATCTCGTGAATTTGGGAATTGGTGGAATTCTTCATCTGAGAGTGCATTGTTGAAAGGTTGTGTACTGTCGACTTCGATGGTTCTGACTTCCGTGATGGTGTTTTGAAGGTTTTCTTCAGCAAAGCTTCCTGGTTGTCGTGCCTTATACGCAAAAATTCTTTGTAGGAGTTTAGCATACAGGTCAGTGTGCTGTGATGTTCGGAGTTCTTCTTCAAAAGTATCTATGTCTCGGAGTCGGGTTCTGGTAAAAGTTTTCGATGGATCGAGATAAGAGTCGAGAATGTTTCCCATTCTTTTGAGATAAGTGGATCTGAGCTCTTGGTGGATGGATCCATAATCAAAGGATTCTTCTGATGAAGTGTAGTCTTTGCAGTCTGGTATTCTTTTGACTTCAGCCATCTGTGGTGAATCAGTTTGATCTTCATATTTCTCCATTTCTTCCTCTTCTTCTTCTTCTTCGATTTCTTCCTCCTCCTCAGTTTCTTCTTCCTCTTCTTCAGGTTCTTCATTTTCAGATTCAATTTCTTCCTCTGCTTCTTCATATTCTTCCTTTGCTTCTGGTTCATACTCAGAATCAGAGATGAAAACTGATGATTGAGTGAAATGTTGCTCTTCCTCTGGGTCTGATTCGTCATCAGAACAGATTATGCCTGTTGATATAGCATAGCATTCCTCTTCTTCTTGAGTGCATTCCGGTTGGTCAATCTTGTAAGTAATGCTTTCACCATGTGATCGTAATACAATCGTGTGGTTATACACATCAATTACTGTTCTAGTTGTGTTCATGAATGGTCTTCCAAGGATAATCAGGATGTTTATGTCCTCGTGGATATCCATTACCACGAAATCCGTTGGAAAGAAAAATTTGTTAACTTGAACTAGAACGTTCTCAGCTATTCCTTTTGGGTATCTAACAGATTGATCAGCTAGCTGGACGGTCATTTTAGTGGGTTTCAAGTTTTCAACTCCCAGCCTCTTAAACAGGGAGTAGGGCATAAGGTTAATGCTGGCTCCTAAGTCGGCTAAGGCGCTTATTTCTCCGGATTGGTAAATAGAACAAGGGAGTGTAAATCTACCGGTATCTCCTAGTTTTTCGGGAAGGCTATTCTTAAGTAGGGCCGAGGTTTCAGAACTAAGGGGAATATTGTTTTCTTCGGGCAGTTTATCCTTAGTGGATAGCAATTTCCTAATGTACTTATTACGACCGGGAACTCTAGACATGGTATCAAGGAGATTTCCATCTAGCTTAAAGGATGATAATTTCTTGGGTTGAGCTTTAAGTCTAGCAGGGTAAGGGATCCTAACCTCTTTGTTTATGGTCGGAGTGGTTTCCAGAGCTGGTATCTTGATCTTTGGTTCTTCCTCTTTTACTGGAACAACAGCTGGTGGTGTAGTAGATGCTTCCTCGGTGGTAGTAAGTTGCTTTGCTTCCTCAACATGTGGGTTGTGAACCGTGTTGCTAGGCAAGCTTCCTATAGGTCTGTGATTTCTCATAAAGAGGTCGGGTTGATCTTGTCTGGCAGACGTCTTTTGGTTGAGCAGGTGTTGACCTTGCATGAACTGGGTGAAGGCGTCATTTGAACTTGAAGCTGGGGCAGTTGTCTTTGCAGGTTGTTCAGAGGTTTGGTTTGTGTCGGAAGTTGGTGCAGGAAGTGTGAGGGGTTAGTTATAAGAGTGTTGTGAATGTTGTGGGTAAGGTGGGTATCTAGGTGGGTATCGGGGTTAGTATGGTGGTTGGTTGTTTCTTGGTTGGAATGGAGGTCCTCTAGGTTGGTTGTTGTTTTGATTGAAACCGGGTGGAAAATTTTGTTGTCTAGCAGGAAACTGAGCATAGTAGACTGTGCCATCTGCTTCTTCGTATTCAACTTGGTATTCACCAGGTGGTTGCGGATTGGTGCGGTGTTGACAGACTTGCACTTGGTGTATTTGGTGCTGTTGTTTCTTAAGTTCTCCAAACTGTTTGACAAGTGAGTCCATTTTCTCCGTTAATACCTTAATTGCTTCGACTGGAATTGAATTTGATGCGGCGAGAGGTGCTGAAGATGTTGAGTGATCTCCAGAGTTCCAATCGTGGTGATGCATAGTCATGTTTTCTATAAGGTTACATCCTTCTTCGTCGGTTGTTTCCATGAAGCTTCCTTGTGCGGCAGCGTCGAGGGTGGTTTGGTGGTTAGGGTCTAAACCATTATAGAAGGTAGACAATTGTGCGGATTTGTCGAGTCGGTGATTAGGGCATTTCTTCAAGGCTCCTTTGAATCATTCCCATGCGGTGTTTAATGACTCATCAAAAGCTTGGTGGAAATTCATGATGTCATTTCGAAGTTTGGTTTGTTTAGAAGGCGGAAAGTACTTGGTTAGAAACTTTGTCGCCATCACAGTCCATGAAGGGATAGAGCCGGTCTCTAAACCTTCAAACCATGTTTGCGCATGATGTGTGAGCGAATAAGGGAAAAGGTACAAACGGATTGTGTCTTGACTAATTATGTTTTGTTTGTAGGAGTTTGAAAGAGATATGAACTTGTCGAGGTGAGAGTTTGGATCATCACTGGGTAATCCATGGAATTGACAATGGTTTTGGATTACTTGGATGATGTGGTGCTTAAGCTCGAAAGATTGACCAGGGGTTTCAGGGTAAAGAATTGGTCCTCCTCTTCCTTCGATAGAGGGTTTACTGTTGTCAGCGAGAGTGATGCGTTCAGCCATTTTAAGTGCGGATTGCTTCTTTTCTCGTCGAATGGTACGTATTATAAGTTCTGGATCAGGAAAATTAAACAGTGGTGCAGATCTAGGGGAATAGGTCATACACTAAAAAAAAGAAAAGGCAAGAAAGTAAATACTTGTTTTGTGTTTTTTTAGAAGGTTTTATCCTAAGGGTTTACTAGAATTGGGATTGGTTGGGCCTCTGTATCGAACAGTTAGTCTCCCCGGCAGCGGCGCCAAAAACTTGATGCTGGCCGAAGCGTTGTATGAAGACAATGCTCGGATCGCGATCGGTTTATTTTAAATTTATATTTGCTGGGGTCTAAGTATGACTTACTAATACTGAACCAAAGGGCTAGTAGATGGTAAGTATGACCTACAGTCGTTCTTAAAGAGAAACTGAATTGAAACGGAGGTGATCCAATCAATCTTTCTTTTCTAGTAAAGGTTTTAAAAGAGTGCGTTGGGGGTTTTGGTTCTGTTAACTAAGTAAATTAAATAAAGCGAATAAAAGTGTAATAATAAATCAGATAATAAAAGTAGTATTTGTTTTTAAAAAGTAGTATTAACAAACGTGATTGTAACCCTGTAAAGAGGAGTCGCGAACCTTGATACTTGGTCAATAGTTATCTGTGTAAAAACTATGTTTTTAACTGTAACGTCATGCAAGCATCATAAAATGCAATGTGATTACGTGGGATCACATTAGCAAAAGTAGCGAAAGGTGGTGCCAGGTACGAAAAAGTAGCGAAAGGTGGTGCACCAGGTACGAGCAAGGACGAAAAAGTGCAAAAGAGAGGGGGGTGGAGGCCGGCGCCGTCAATAGTAATGGGATCCGAGTGTCGTCTTTATACGACGCTTCGGCCAGCATCAGTCACATACAAAGGATCAATAATAAAACCAAAAAGATCTCTGATCTCTGGATTGACGTACTCTTCTCTTCGGATGGTCTGCAAGAACATGGCATTGTATTCTCTGGGCGCAATAGTATTTACACGTAAATGCGGCTCAAGAATAGCAAGCTCCGGAAGACGATGATGATGAATAATCATCATACAGAATCTCGGGTAGATCATGAAATGTGATCTAACAGCACCTGAGATCTATCGGACCAGCTCTATAAAAATATAATCACAAAAATTGTATGGCTTATTATAAACCAGTGACAGTACAGCCGATATAAGAGCAGGGCTCAACTCATCAAAACCGCCCTTCTTCGGTCCAAAAACTGTGACTATAACATGCCATAGGAATCTCCACTGGCCGATAACAAGAGCCTTGAGGCACTGGCGTCCTCTTCGCTCACTCATGTAGCCCATTCGGCCCCACCCTCAATAAAATCACTTAGGTACTCAGTCTGACCATCTTCCTGGTCTTCTGACCCCAGCCGTAAAATCTAATGAAGGTAAGATGCAGAAAATACAATCGGTTGTTGATTAACCATTGAACGAATGACCGGTGGATTGACCGTCTTGTCATACTGAATATTTGTTAAAAAGTCATTCAGTATACCTTGAGAGATCGGTGGAGACTTCATAATCGCATAATGAATGCTAGAACGTGCAAAGAATGTTAGCACCTGAGCTACTTTATTAGCTCCGCGTGCCTAAAGATCAAGATCAACAAGAATGTTGTGACCTTTATCAAATTGTCACGCCATATCTATATAAAACACAAATGATGACAACAATTAGTACACGTTAACTAAATATAATAAATGTTAAACTACAATGTATTATGAATCGAAACGATCATCAAACATCTTAGTTCTTAATTTATGAAACTTATATAATCAACAAACATAATTGAACTATTAAGTATAACAACTTAACTAACAATTATATTTGATAATTATATATATATTCAATGAATTCCAATAATATTTAACTTGTCACATTTATCATCACAAGTCTAATATAAGCAATATGAGTAACTTATTACCTTATGGTCGTAAGTTAAATCAATACATATATATATATATATATATTTATATATATATAACGTATTATTATAGAATCAAAAGTCGTATGTATATAAAATATATGTTATTACATATCAATATCTAATTCTTAGGTCAAAACATATTTGAGTAAACTTATAAAGTCGAAAATTATAATTATATAACTTATTACATCACAAGTTCAAGTCGCAATTGATAGTTTAAAAGATTTAATTCTGAAAGAAACCAAACTCAACTCGCAACTCGATTCACAAACTATTCAACTCGCTAACCAAGTCAATCTGCAAGTCAACTCGCAAGTCGATCTGCAGACCTACTTGATCTGCGAGTCAACAAGTCAACTAACTTAGGTTTCAACTCGCAAAACACCATCTGCGAATTGAAACTTAACTCAACTCGCAACATGAACAGACGATGCGGGTTGAAACTGAAATCGATTAAATCGTTCATTTAAACACAATCTATCAATGTATTTACATTCATTGAGGTTTGTTTAACATTAACCCTAGTGATTCTTGTCAAATAACACCTTGAATCTACGTTAATCATTAAATATTTAACCGAAACCCTAGTGTTATAAAAACTTTGATTTCATGATAAATACACGGTGAAATCCGTTATTTTTACCTCAAAATGATCGCAAAGGAAAGATGTATAAAAATTACGGATCAAAAACTCGTTCCTCTACCACGTAAAAACGAAATCAAATGAAACTATGTTTCATCTCGCGTCGCAAATGTCGAATAGCAGAGGTGAAGTGAACTCGCAAGTATAAGTGGGTTCGGTGGTTTTGACTCGTTTGACTTGCCACCCTTTTATATATTTACTCGATTCACAAGTTTTGAAGTGGATCGGCAGGTTTGACTAGTCAAACTCGCAAAATTAAATTGAAAATGTGAATTTAATACTAAGTATAAATGAAAACCCAACCCATTATTTGTATAGTTATCCCTGTAACTTGTTTAAACATTTTTAATAAAATGTTTTTGTTTAATATTTCCTTAATGAAAATCCTCTTACATATTAACTGACTAAACCTGTGATACAGTTAATCTTGTATAAAGAAAATCTGGAGCTAAAATTATTTACTTATATACCTTACGGTCTTAAGTCTATACACAAGTGTTAAATAAATAAATTATTTTCACTTGTATTTGTTACGATTATTCAACATAGATGAGACTATTCAGTATAATTTAATTCCAATGGGTAAGCACTTATGTAAACAAAAACCTTATTTAAAACATAAAAGTAAGAATAAAATAAAGTACAATGAAGTAAAGAACACAATTAGATAAACAAACAGTAGTGGTATCAGGTACCCGTTTATTAAACACTTGAAATAAAATAAAGTACATAAATAAATAAAATAAATAGATGAACTGAATAAGAATGTATCTGCTAAGGAATCATATTAGGAAGAATAAGATCTCTTAGTTATTATTAAAAGTCTAAACATATTGTTAGTATATATACCTCGTGAAATTCTAATAAGTTGCAGACACACTATTACTCACTTTACCATTTACTAACTTACATTTATAAAAGTATAACTTTATTTACCTTCACCCACATTGCATAAATATTTAAAAATTAGTCACAAAAGTGAAACTTTTACATAGACATTTCAAGATGATTACCGATATCATGATCCACATAAACAAATTATACTTAAATTTCTACGCAAAAATTTTATTGTTAGTATGAGTATTAACTTATGTTTCCCATAACATGATATACTGTGAAATCAAGTACCCACTCCTTTGTTCCATCCACTAAATATAACACTGAATTTATAACTAAGGTACATAAAGTACACTTATGTTATTTAAATTTAGGCAAATTCAAACTCATAGTGAAGATACTAGTGGTTCCAGGTCTGTACTGCATACAACAGAGGATCTCTTAGTATGATCATTACAGGTTTGTGATTATTGACATAGCTTTGTTCCATCCACTAAATATAACACTGAATTTATAACTAAGGTACATAAAGTACACTTATGTTATTTAAATTCAGACAAATTCAAACTCATAGTGAAGATACTAGTGGTTCCAGGTCTGTACTGACATACAACAGAGGATCTCTTAGTATGAACACTACAGGTTTGTGATTATTGACATAGCTAATAGCTTAAGGTCTGCACACGTACAACAGAGAAATCATTAGCTAAGTTAATAACCATATAATTTTCATACCATTTGTCATTTTTCTACATATTAACAGTGTATGGAAATACTATCCTTCAATAATTAAGACTTATGTCATACATCACATAATAGTCAGATAAATCAACACTCAAGCATATTGTTACTTCTTAAATGCTTTATAAATTTTTGCATAGATTTCCTACCAGTATATCTTATGATGAAATTATCTAAACATCAGTAAAAATAGCAAATTATTACTTGTGGACAGATGTGTATAATAATATAAATATAGGTACATACTTGGTAAAGGAATTATAATGTGCATGAAGCTTATGAAAACCTACTAAGACATCATACTTAGGACTTAAGTTTATTGTTAATAAACTTATTCTCCTAATGTACTATCATTTCCCTTAGTTTTTGCAGACAAAAACATAAACAGTTTTAAAGAATATTATTTTTATATTCTTTATAGAAGGCGATTCCCCTCAGGTAACAAGCAAATGAATGCCATACGCCCCCCTTTATATATATATATATATATATATATATATATAATACCTAACTATTAAAATTTCACCCTTGGAAGACTAATCACTCTGGATTTCAACCAACGTCTCAAATCTTGCTCTGTCGAATGCCTTCGTGTATAAGTCTGCTTAGTTATCCAATGATGGAACCTTAACTAACTTTATCAAATTCTTCTCAGCACAGTCTCTAATAAAATGATGTTGAATATCAATGTCTTTAGTTTTACTGTGCTTCACCGGATTGTTGGTGATCGACATCGTTGATTCATTATCAATCATCATAGGAGTATTGGATATATTTAACCCATAGTCCCGCAGTTGCTGTTTAATCCAAAGTACTTGAGAGCAACAGCTGCCAGCTGCAACATACTCAGCTTCACACATGGAAATGGCTACTGAGTTTTGCTTCTTGCACTGCCAAGATACTAATCTACCGCCTAAGAATTGACATCCTCCGGTTGTAGACTTCCTATTCTGATTGCATCCTCCATAATCCGAATCAGTATATGCTACAAAATTGAAGTCTCCATCAGTTGGATACCAAAGTCCCAGCTTCGGTTTCCCTTTGAGGTAATGAAAGATTCGTTTAACAACCTGCATATGTGACTCTTTCAGATTCGCCTTATATTTTGCGCAAATACAAACTGCAAACATAATGTCAGGTCTAGATGATGTCAAATACATTAGTGATCCAATCATGGCCCTATATTGAGTAGGATCTACATCCTGATCACTCGATGTATCGGGACCAAGTCCATGATTTACTGGAATAGGAGTATGATAAATTCTACTTTCATCCATCTTAAATCTCTCCAATAAATCATCAGTATATTTAAATTGATGAATAAAGAATCCATCCTTCTTTTGATCAACTTGTAATCCTAAGAAGAAATTCAACTCTCCCATTGCAGACATCTCGAACCTATTTCGCATGACTTTCTCAAATTCTTGACACATCTTTTAGTCAGAAGACCCAAAGATGATGTCATCAACGTATACTTCAACTAGCAGAAAGTCATTCATTTTCCACTTAACAAAAAGTGTACTATCAATTGTGCCTTTGGTAAATCCATTCTCAAGTAGGTATTTTGATAGTGTCTCATACCATGCCTTAGGTGCTTGATGTAATCCATATAGAGCCTTATTCAAACGATATACTCTATCTGGATAATCTGGATCAACAAACCCTGGTGGTTGAGAGACATACAACAATTCTTGTACTTTGCCATACAAAAAGGCACTCTTAACATCCAACTGAAAAACTTTAATTTCTTTGTATGTTGCAAATGCTAAGAATAACCTTATTGCTTCTAGCCTAGCAACTGGTGCCAACACTTTGTTATAGTCTATCCCTTCTTCTTGATTAAAACCTTAAACCACTAGACGAGCTTTATTGCAAGTTACGATTCCCCAATTGTCTTTTTGGCACTTAAAACCCCATCTAGTTCCAATTGGATATTCTCCCTTAGGTAGGTCAACCAACTCCCATACTTGTAATTTAGAGAACTGTGAAAGTTCTTCTTGCATAGCTTTGACCAACGAGCTTTCTTTTAGCACCATTTGCACATTTTTAGGCTCAGTTTGTGAGATAAAGCATGAATATATACATTGATTAGGAATCCCTATCTCTTTCATAGCAGCATACAAGCTTTCAAATTCTTCAGATGCACTAGCCTTCGATTGAATCCTAGTTTGAACAAGAGTATTAATATCACTAATGATGTTTTCAACAGGATGATTCTTACTCGTTCTAGTAACCGGTATAGTGTCAACTATTAACTCATCTCCAAAGTTAGTACCAATCTCTTCCAATAGAGGTATATCTTCTGAACCAGCTGAAGATATCCTTAATGTTTCAAAGGAGTAAGAATATCATCAAACTTTATTTGAAGATCATCTTCTATATCTTCTGTTTCTTGAGACTTATCCCCTGAAGTTTGTTGTGACCCACTAGAAGAAGCTTCACTTGAGTCAACAACTATTCTGATTCCAGAATTGGGAACACTCGATGTTGGATTAGTCGCATTATCCATGTCTCCAGACAATAAATGTTCAGGTATCTCTGAATCACCAACATAGTCACTCATCGGAACTTTAAATGATGCAAAAAGATCTGAATAATCAAATTGCCAATCTAATCCCTTATGGACATCAGGAATATAACTCGTAACTTCAATGTTATAAACTACTTCCAAACGTCCAGTGACTTTATTGAAAACTCTTTTGTTTGGTGAATTTGGCATGTAACCTAGGAAGAATCCTTCGTCAGCCTTCTCACCAAATATAGATTGATTTTCAGTTTTCAATATTGTGTATGAAACACCAAAAGGCTCAAAGCATTTCAAGTTCGGTTTCTTATTGTTCAGAAGCTCATAACAAGTCTTGTTATGCTTCTTAACCGTAAGAACTCTATTAAGAACATGCCATGCTGTATTCACTGCTTCTGCCCAAAATATGACTGGAGCTTTGAATCTACAAGCATTGTTCAGCAGCTTCAATCAACGTTCGATTTTTCCTTTCAGCAACAATTTTCTGTTGTGGTTCATAAGGTGCACTGAATTGATGTTGTATCCCTTTGCTTAGGCAATAGATATTTAACATTGAGTTCTTAAATTATGATCAGTTATCACTACGAATACGCTTTACTCTCGTGTTGTAGACATTCTCTACTAGATCTAGAAACTCCAACAAAATGCCAGGAGTTTCATCCTTAGATCCCAAAAAGAACACCCACGAGAATCTAGAGTAGTCATCTGTGACAACTAAATAGTACCATTTGCCACCTAGACTTCTTTTGCTTATTGGGCCAAAGAGATCCATGTGTAGCAACTCAAATGGCGAGGAAATTGAGTTTTCAGTCTTAGATCTATGTGGTTTCTTATGTTGTTTTCCTTTCATGCAAGGAACACACTTATCTTCAGACTCGAAACGTTTGTGTGTTACACCCAGAACTAACCCATTTTTGGTTATGTAATTCATCTTACGAAAGTTCAGATGTGTCATTTTCCTATGACATAGTAAAGTGTCTGCTTCAGAAGACTTGGATAATAAGCATGTTGACACCATTGAAGAATTAGTAACACCCATGTTGATAGCTCGTACTTGCTTGGTACATGTGCTTCCACTTTCCGCAACTTTAGGGTACATGTGCTTCCACTTTCCGTGCCTTTAGAGTACAGGTGCCACCACTTTCTGGGAAAGTACCACCCCCCAAATGCATGCTAACTTGAGCCTAAAATGCCTTTAAACAAAAAAATTGAGCCTAAAATGGCTAACATGCACCCATCTCCAACTATAAATAGGGCATCAAGGCTCATTTGAAAAACACAACTTTCCTACCATACACACCATTCATATCACACATTTCTTAGGAAAAACACCTTCATAGCTTATTTTCTCACTCTAGAAATAAGCTCCAACTTTCTCACTCTACATTCTTTCTCTAGATTATTTTTAACTAGTATTTAAACTCGTTTAGAAGTTTAATTAGGAATAGAAGGAAAATGCGGAACGCATTGTAATCTTCGGTGTACGCTCGGAATTGTGTCAATTAAATCAAGTCTATTCTCTCTCGCATTTAATCCTTGTTCTATCCTAATTAATTACGTTTATATTAATTACGCTAGATTTAGTTATTGCCATGATTAGAGAGTAGTATACTTGTTGTGTTTGCTTGTGATGTAGTTAGTTAATTATGGGATGATTGATAATTAATTTTAAAAGTAATATGACGGCCCCTATTCGACTGCTGTTTGGTATAGTACTGGAAACACTTCAAGGTGAAGTAAAAATGTATAGAAGCCGAAGAACGACCGAAGGTAGTCATATTATGAAACGGTACAATATTACGAAGTAATATGATGACCCTTATTCGACTGTTATGCAGTATAGCGTTGGAAACACTTTAGGTGTAGTACAAACACGTGGAAGCTGTGTAACGACCGAAGGTAGTTATATTACGAACTAATATTATTAAATAAGAAACCTAGTTTAATTAACCTTTCTAAATAGACTTTTAAACTTCAAATTAATCTATCGCCTTTCCACCAATAAACGTGATTACAACACCTTTTTAACGGCGTCCAATTAAAAGGTAGTCAATCATCTCTATTAATATAATTTGTCAAAGGTATGAAACTATCGAACCGCAAGGCTACATGGGGGATTATCATAGGACAAGACATGGCCAAGGGTTGAAGCGGTGGAACCACTTACAGTGAGGAACGCTGTGAATAATTAGGGGATTTAGTAGGTAGTCTTAAGCAAGGGCTGGTTTAAAGTCATAAATGAACTTTTTAAATATACGAATATGTTAAGATGATGAGGAATCGTTATATGATTCAGTTATATCTAGTACCTTAAGATTTTGTTCCCGTTCATATGATTCAGTAGTCTCAGCAAACACTATTTTTATCTTATCTGCTTTATCTTTTATTTTAATTTTGCATTTATTTATTTGCCTAAGTTAGTTAATAGAAAAACCAAAACTTCCCCACTATTTTATAAACCCTTCACTAGTTTGAAAGCCCTCATCTGCCACACCTTAGTTTCAATTCAGTCGGTTTGACGAACGACTCTAGTTCATACCTACCACTTGCTCACCCTTAGGATTAGCGTTATTAGGGAAAACTTAGGCCCCGCAAATTCAAATTTAAACACCCACTGATCGCCGTTTCTAGTAGCTGGTGCAACGACAAGGGTAAAACCCTTACCGACCGCTGGTGATGCATCACTTACAATGCTGGAACTGATGACCGAAAGAAGTACCAAGGAAGCAAACCCTACTGCTCCAAGTGTGCTTTGCACCATGACGGTCCTTGTGGTAATGTTTGCGCCAAATGCAAATGACGGTGCCACATTGCCAAAGACTGTCGAGTTCCTAGCACATCTACCAAACCCAGTGCACCAAAAGCCTATTATGAGTGTGGCAATACAGGGCACTTCAGGATTAACTGCCCAAAGATGAAAAACAACAACGACAACACGAACAACAACAACGCTCATGGTAGAGCTTTCGTGATGATTTCAAAGGATGTCCGTCAAGACCCGAATGTAGTCATGGGTACGTTCCTTCTCAATAACCTTACTGCTTCGGTTTTGTTTGATATTGGTGCTGATAAGAGCTTTATATCAAATGAGTTTTGTCCACTACTCAACATTACACCCATTGCCTTAGATTCTAAGTACATAATAGAATTGGCAAACGGCAAACTGATTGAGGCTGAAAGTGTAATACCTAATTGCACTTTAAACTTAGCTAATGAAAACTTCTCCATTGATCTCATACCTGTAGAGATTGGAAGCTTCGACATCATAGTAGACATGGATTGGTTATCCAAGCACCACTCCGAAATTGTCTGTTATGATAAAATTGTTTGTATACCTCTCGTCTCCGGTGGAACCTTAATCATACAAGGGGAGACCGGTAGACCGAGCTTGAACATTATCTCATGCATGAAAACCCGAAAGTACCTGAGAAAAGGTTACCAGGCAATCCTCGCACATGTAACGGAGAAAAAGTCAGAGGAGAAGCGACTTCAGGATGTGCCTATTGTTCAAGACTTTACAAAAGTATTTTCTGAAGACTTTCCCGACCTTCCACCACCCAGACAAGTTAAGTTCTCTATTGACCTTGTGCCTGGCACCGCGCCCGTGGCACGAGCCCCATACCGTCTAGCCCCATCCGAGTTACAAGAGTTGTCTACCCAGTTACAGGAACTCCTGGACAAAGGATTCTTTCGACCAAGTTTCTCACCCTGGGGAGCTCCGATCTTGTTCGTGAACAAGAAAGACGGGTCTTTCCGAATGTGTAGATTACCATGAACTGAACAAACTAACTGTTAAGACTCGATACCCATTTCCCCGAATTGATGACCTGTTTGACCAACTTGAAGGGTTGAGTTTTAATTCAAAGATTGATCTACGGTCAGGTTATCACCAACTACAAGTTCGCAATGATGATATTCTGAAAATAACCTTCAGAACTCGTGACGGGCATTATAAATTTCAAGTGATGCCATTCGGTTTATCCAACGCACCAACAGTATTCATGGACCTTATGAATTGGGTGTGCAAAGCTTATCTCGACAAGTTCATCATTGTGTTAATTGATGATATTTTGATCTACTCCCAAAATGAACAAGAACATAGCCAACACCTGAAAACTACCCTAGAACTACTCAAACATGAGGATTTATATGAAAAATTCTCCAAGTGTGAGTTCTGGATGCAAACCGTACAATTCCTCGGTCACATCATTGACAGCCAAGGAATTCATGTCGATCCAGCCAAGATTGAGGCTATCAAGTACTGGCAAGCACCTACCACACCCACTGAAGTTCGCCAATTCTTAGGACTCGCTGAATACTATCGGTGATTCATTGAAAATTTCTCAAAAATAGCCCAACCTCTCATCACACTAACTCAGAAGGAAAAGAAGTTCGATTGGACTGATAAACAAGAGTCAGCTTTTCAACTGTTAAAACAAAAACTTTGTAGTGCGCCAATCTTATCCCTACCCGAAGGCAACGATGACTTTCTTGGTTTACGATGATGCTTCACACAAGGTCTCGGTTGCGTGTCGATGCAAAGAGATAAAGTCATCGCCTATGCCTCCCGAAAACTCAAGGTCCACAAAAAGAATTACACGACTCATGACCTAGATTTGGGGGCAGTTGTTTTTGCACTCAATATTTTGAGACATTATTTATATGGCATCAAATGTACGATCTTCACCAATCACAAAAGTCTCCAACATATCTTCGACTAAAAAGATCTGAACATGAGAAAACGCCGTTGGTTCGAACTACTTACCGATTATGATTATGAAATTTGGTATACCCAGGAAAGGCTAATGTCGTTGCCGATGCCCTAAGCCGAAAAGAATGAGTGAAATCCCTTCGAGTTCGAGCTCTCAGTATGACAATTCATAACAACCTTATTATTCAGATCTTTACCGCCCAACTAGAAGCACTTAAACCTGAAAATGTGAAAAACGAGTCCTTGCGTGGCATGGACATACAATTTGAAACCAAACCTGATGGGGCTAAATACTTCTCTAACAGAATCTGGTTACCATGTTTTAGGAACCTGCGAGACTTGATGATGGATGAACCTCACAAGTCCAAATACTCTATACATCCCGATACCGACAAAATGTACCATGGCATCAAAGAGTTGCATTGGTGGCCCAATATGAAAGCCGACATCGCCACATATGTCAGCAAGTGCCTCAACTGTTCAAAAGTTAAAGTTGAATACGAGAAACCTTCCAGTTTACTGCAACAATTAGAAATCCCTCAATGGAAATGGGAGCATATCACCATGGACATCATTACCAAACCACCGAAAACACTGAGCGGTTGCGATATCATTTGGGTGATCGTAGATCATCACAAGAAATCTGCACATTTCCTAGCTATCAAGGAAACTGGCAAGATGGAACATTTGACATGAATCTACCCAAAAGAGATCATGTCAAGACATGACGTACCCATCTCAATTATCTCTGATAGAGATAGCCGATTCACTTCTCGTTTTTGGCAATCACTACAAAAATCTTTGGGTACTTGCCTAGATATGAGTACTGCATACCACCCATAAAACCAATGGCCAGAGCGAACGAACCATTCAAACATTGGAAGAGATGCTACGAGCTTGCGTAGTTGACTTCAGTAAAAACTGGGATAACCACTTACCGTTGTGTGAGCTTTCGTACAACAACTGTTATCATACCAGCATTAAGGTTGCACCGTTCGAAGCACTTTGTGGACGTAAGGGCCGATCACCTATCTATTAGACTAAGGTGGGAGATAGCCAACTCACCGGTCCAGAAATGATTCATGAAACCACCGAAAAGATAGTAGGTATCCAAAACCGGCTGAAATCCGCACGTGATCGTCAGAAAAGCTATGCTGACGGGAGACGCAAAAACCTTGAGTTCCAAATTGGGGACAAAGTACTTCTGAAAGTGTCACCTTGGAAATGTGTCATTCGATTTGGTAAACGCGGAAAACTAAACCCAAGATACATTGGGTCGTTTGAAATTCTCGAGAGAATTGGTCTAGTGGCTTATCGACTACAGAAATGTCTGTCTGATGAGACACTGATTATACCGCTCGATGAAATCCACATTGATCACAAACTCTAATTTGTCAAGGAGCCTGACAAAATCATGGATCGTGAGGTCAAAAAACTAAAACAGAATCATATTCCCATCGTCAAGGTCCGGTGGAATTCGAGGCATGGTCCTGAATTCACTTGGGAACAGGAAGAACAAATGCGAAAGAAACACCCACATCAATTCTTATATACCACACAGCAGACAGCTGCAAACTAATTTCGGGATGAAATTCTCTTCACAAGGGGTGAATGTGACACCCGACAAATTAGGACTTTAACTAATGCCTAACACTTGTATAATTACATGTATTTAGTTTTTTATTAGGCTAAATATGTGTAACATTTTGTATATATGACATTATTATTATATATATACACTTACGCGATTAAGTTTAATCATGCAAACTCAAACCGGATGGATATCCGATAATGAAAATACGGACGTTAGTGAAACAATTATTAATTAATATGAAATTATTTAATAACATTTATAATTACAATATATTCTATTTATAATATAACGAACACATACGTTTTTCTTAAAAGGTGCCCGAACGCGACAGAAACATGCTTGACGAATGAAATAAACCCGAATTATAAATTTAAAATTCATTATTAAGTATTTTGATAAAATATTTCGAGTAAAAATATAACGGTTACGCGCGTATAAATAAAACGTCTAAAAATGTTATACTAATTATACAAACGTACAAACACACAGCAAATGCGCAAACCGAGTCCCGTCAACATTTTAATAACTTGAAATAAAGTATTTAGAATAAAACTTTCAATAAAAGTATCACAGTTTAAAACGTTAACGAAACGAGTTGTATAATACGTTTAACGTCTAAACGAACGGGTAAACGAACACCTCACATTACGTAACTTTGAGGACAAGATTTAAACACCCACATGGGGGTGGGACCCTCATAAAATCTGCAGAAAATCAGTCCCAATCCCTACCCCCTTACCCTTGTTGAATCTACACTCAACATCACCATACTCATTCAATCACCACTCCACGTTTTCCTCTTTCACTCAATCCCTCTTCAGCTCTCTCTCTCAATCTTACCCTCTCCTCTCTCCTTCTGCTGGAAAATGCCAGCCACCACCACCACACTAAACCACCACAAGATCACCATCCATTTCTTGAAGAAAAACGAAGAAAAAGCTCGGTTAACACATCATCTTTGCATTTCGATTCTATATCCTTCATTCTTTTGTAAGAATTCCTAATATTTTACTAGATTTACTTTTTTATGATTATTTACATGTTATTATGTTCCACCAACAATAAAATGTCCAAAACTTATGTCGAAATGCATTTTTAAGACTTGTCAACTCAAAGAGTTTTCTGTGACAGAAAATACTTCAACTTCCACGATTTTTATAAAATTCATATCTTAACTAAAATAAACATTTCTTAACTCTAAAAGGAATTTAAAGAAGTTATATTTCCAACAAAATTAGTCTCATGACATTTCGACACCGTTTACTAATCCAAAACATAAAAATGGGAGGACATATACTTTCTATCTCGGTTGACAGAAAGTTGCATCAAATTCTCGAGGCTATATCTCAAGCTACACACATCTAAAACATATGAGGCTTGCGCTAAAATCTCACAAAAGTTTTTAACTTTAAAAAGCTTTTATTTTTCATCTCTTGAAAATACACGGATTTGCCCAGAAATATAGATCTTTGGACTCGTATCCGGATTGGTCATATTTAGACCTCATGGGACTTTCGATTTTATTAACCAATAAGAGGACTTCTAAAATTATTGGAAAAGTTAAAGAAAATAGCTAACATATAGGGGTATAATGGGTATTTTTCTCCGGAATTATTGCGGATTTTAAGCTGTCGAGATCGGGACTTGATTTGAGGCATAAATCGGTGAAAACAAAGGTTAAGGGCTGTTTTAATAGTTTACCAAAACCGACACTTTGGGTTAACCCCGACATGAACAATTAACTTTTCTAAGCTTCATACACTATTTTAAGACTTGTGTAAAGGTTTCGGGTCAAACCGAAGTCATATGACCACGTTCCCGAACTTAGTAAAACATCACAGCTTTCGTGTCGCATCGGGCCCAATCCGATTGCGACACTAAGCCCTATGTCGCTAAACTATTGGAAATCAATCACCTGCGACACTAACCTCATTGTTGCTAAACATCGAATGTCGCAGACTATGACACTTACCCTTGTGTCGCCATAATCCTAAATTGACCACATGAGACACTGACCTTAGTATCACATACTTATAAATTCCGATACCTGCGACCCTACTTTTAGTGTCGCAACATCACTGATTTTCACATCTTGCGACACTGACCTCTGTGTCGCAACCCACTCTAGTCTCGCACCTAGTGTCGCTAATAATAGTTGGTAAACACTTTTTACACTAAGTGTCGAACTTACTTAACAACATATACTCATATGTGATACAACTCGGGATCATACGAATCATACTTCTATAAGTATACAATGAAACAAACATAATAATAATACATTGAGAATTATTATTACAAACATCACCAATGGGTCATACACATTTTCTAAATGCAAACAATAAACAATCACTTGGACATAACTAGTTGAGTGGATAACTAGCATGAGTGGACATTAACCCTCCACTCATACTTAGTTATATAAGTGGACATTGACACCCCACTTACACACAACCTTATGCGTTTAGGGCGCTAGAAGGTTGTTTGTTGGGAAATTGAGACCCATAGCTAGCTTATTATACTAGCATACCAAACTCATATGAGTTTCATAGCCCCAATTTTACTGTTTTCCACTATGGGGTGAGATTACATACTCTATTTTTATGATCACAAATAACTGATAACAACCTTTATATGAATTGCATGAGACGTTAATCCACTAAAATTCCTCAATTTATCATATTTCATTAATTGTATCAGCACGAGTATTATTGGATAGATCTATCGGGGATTGACATCCATGTCCGAGCTAGTTGCTCTAGCCAACCCACAGACATAGTAGTATTTGACTGTTACGGGTGTACTGGATTATAGACCTGCACGAGGCACAAACTAGTTTAAGCATCGAACTGTGAGACTCATGGCAATTATATACACTTATTTTTGTATTTGTACAAAACTGATAAACCTTGTGATTACTACTTATACTTTTATAACTGTTTAAACCTATGAACTCACCAACAATATGTTGACCATTTTAGTATGTAATATCAGGTACGCAAACACAGTAGGATGGCCTAAAGGGAACTCTAGCTCGAGTCGCATACTTTACAAACAAACAAGAGATTTTCCTGCATTACTATTTTTGTAATAGTAGTTATGTATTAGAATCTCTAGGCTACCGAGCGAACTCGCAAGTTATAGAAACTGTAGTTTGTAAACAATATATTTTTATGAAATGTACTTTCAAACTACTCATTTAGAGGTCGTTTGCTTGTAACTATTGTGTGATGATCCGTTTTTAGTCGCGCCCCGACCTAACTTCCGCTGCTGTTAATTTGGGGGTGCGACAGATTGGTATCAATGTCATAGTTATAGCGAACTAGGATTGCATTAATAACCCTAGACTATTACTCTTAGGTTAGTATTTCTTGTTAGTTATGAGTGGTTCATAAATTGCATCCTTTTAGTTTAATTTAAAATAGTCTGATCAACTATTTACAATTAAAGGAAAATGATAAAAGGTCTGAAATGCTTATGATTGAACGGGAATATGTTAGTGGACTTTGACTATGAGAGAAACGGGATCCATACATGTTGGTACTAGACACACTAGGCTATATTATATGATATATATATATATATATATATATATAGACGTCACTTATTGAAACATTCTTGCCACTGAAATGGCCGACTCATCATCTAGACAAACTACACGTACTACTCTCTCTCGCCCATGTCGCAGCCACTCAGAACCACTCGTGGCTAGACGCACTGGTAGCTCACACCGAGCTAGGCCCTACCACAATCTTGCCATCACGGGTAACGTATCTGCTATAGCTCGCCATTGGGCAATCGCCCACCAATGGAGCTAGTTACCCACGGCTATGGCCACCTAGAGGATTGAGGAAGACATAGAAGTCCCAACTGATGTCGAAGAATATTCAGCCATCGATCTCTCCCCGTACACACAAGAACCAACATATCTCACTGTTCCCGTGTTAGCTGCTTGAGTGCACCGTCATGAACGCCAGTTGCACGACATGGAAATCGAACAACGTAATATTCGCTCTAACTGGATGGAACAAACCCAAGAGGGTATCGCACAGTTGTACATAGGTCAGGCAGATATCTCTTAGAATCACCCGTGTGCACGATCAATTGGAGGAAACCACGGAAACCATGGAGGTTGTTCATAATCAAGTAATCAATAACCGAAACGAGATCTCAATTTTACAATCAAGGCTGCAATAGTGCGAGACACGCTTGAGGGAAACCAAGGATGCTCTCAGAATGGTTAGCAGACTTGCAGAGTCTGTGGACCACCTTACCTCTTTGCTTCCATAACTGAATCTACACTGAGATTAGTCTAGTATCTATCATGTAACCTATTAGCCACCTATGTAAAACTCATGTAATTCATCCAGATGTAACAATTCCTGGCATCTTTTGTAAACTCTATATTTTGTTATCTTTTGGAACTCGTAATCCTAATGACATTAAATCTTGTTACCTCGCATTGTTGATTGATTGTCACTTTGTGTTGTTATATATTATTTCGTTATATATACAATTGTGATAATCATAACCATTGTTCAAACATCTCATATATCTTTTTCCTTCTTTTTTTCAAGAATTATGCCACCAAGGCAACAAACGTATAGCCAAGATTAAATAGCCCGAGGCGACAAACGTATAGCCAATATGAAATAGCCCGACTCATTGCTCAAGGGGTAGCTGACGCCCTAGCTGCTCAAGAGGCACTCCGAAACAATGGCAGCTAGGATACCATGAACAACAACACACCTTCAGCCAAACCTTGTTCCTATAAGGACTTTTTTTACTGAAAACCCCTGAACTTCAAGGGTACGGAAAGAGTAATCGGATTATTGAGATGGTCTAAAAAGATGGAATCTATTTTTTACATTTGCAATTGCGCCGAAAAGTGCAAGGTCAAATACTCCACTTCTACCTTTCTGAAGGTGCACTTACCTGGTGAAACACCTACATGCAAACTGTAGGGATTGATACTGCATATCAACTCAATGGGAAGATATCAAGAAAATGCTAACATAGGAGTACTGCCCTCGGGAAGAACTGCAACAACTTGAGGTTGAATTCTAGAACCTTGCAGTTAAGGACAATGACATTTACACCACCCGCTTTCACCCGTTGGCACTCCTTTGCCCAACAATGGTGGACCCGGAGTACAAACGTATCGAAAGATACATCTGGGGACTCCCAGCTCATATTCAGGGGATGGTTACTACTTCAAACCCGGGAACCATACAGAGTGATGTCCATATGGAACACAGTCTAATGGCTCAGGTAGTCCGCCGAGTGACACCTACTGAAAAGAACACATGCAACCAATCCAGGGATAACAAGTGGAAGTGGACTGGAAACCCCAACAACCAAAGCCAACAATAAAACAAGAGACCAAAAACTGCTAAGGCTTACACTGCTGAAACTGATGACCGAAAGAAGTACCAGGGAAGCAAACCCTACTGCTCCAAGTGTACTTTGCACCATGATGGTCCTTGTGGTAATGTTTCTGCCAAATGCAAATGATAGGGCCACATAGCCAAAGATTGTAGAGTTCTTAGCACATCTACCAAACCTAGTGCACCAAAAGCCTGTTATGAGTGTAGCAATACATGGCACTTCAGGAATGACTGCCCAAAGTAGAAAAACAATAACAACAACGCTCGTGGTAGAGCTTTTGTGATGAACTCAAAGGATGCCCGTCAAGACCCGAATGTGGTCACGAGTACGTTCCTTCTCAATAACCTTACTGCTTCGGTTTTGTTTGATATTGTTGCTAATAAGAGCTTTATATCTGATGAGTTTTGTCCACTACGCAACATTAAAGCCATTGCTTTAGATTCTAAGTACACAATAGAATTGGCAAATTGAAAACTGATTGAGTCTTAAAGTGTAATACCTAATTGCACTTTAAACTTAGCCAACAAACACTTCTCCATTGATCTCATACCTGTAGAGGTCGGAAGCTTCGACATCATAGTAGGCATGGATTGGTTATCAAAGCACCATGCTGAAATCGTCTGTTATGATAAAATCGTTCGTATACCTCTCGTCTCTGGTGGAACCTTAATCATACAAGGGGAGACCGGTAGACCGAGCTTTAACATTATCTCATGCATGAAAACCCAAAAGTACATGAAAAAAGGTTACTAGGCAATCCTCGAACATGTAACAGAGAAAAAGTCAGAGGAAAAGCGACTTGAGGATGTACCTATTATTCGAGACTTTCCTGAAGTCTTTCCTAAAGACTTTCCTGGCCTTCCGCCATCCAGACAAGTCGAGTTCTCTATTGATCTTGTGTCTGGTGTAGCACCCGGGGCACAAGCCCCATACCGTCTAGCCCCATCCGAGTTGCAGGATCTGATTAGGATCGGTATCGGGAACCTACATGTGGTATCAAAGCCTTTGATCAATTATCATTGGTTTTAGATCCTGTTAATAACATTTTTGATTTGATTCATGAAGGTTTTATTGATTAATCTTCGTTTCTCGGATTACGTGATCTGAAGGTATTTTCTGGGTTTGTTCGTCGTTCGTGGTTAGAAATTCGTTAGGGTTTCGAATTTTTTTGATTTTTATGTGAAACCCGAAACTTTAGGTTAACCGTTTAACCTACTTGAAACCCTAATTACTTATATTTAGTTTGTATTAGGGTAAATAATTGTAATTACATGTATATTTGAACATACACTTACGTGATTATGTGATTATCTCCAATTGCGCAAATCGATCGGACGGAGTCCGACACAATATATGACGTTATTTACCTATAAATAACTTATATCTATTTTAAGAAGTTATTTACCATATATTATTATTTTTATATAATAATACACGAAAAACCTAGACGTTTTGTTTAAAGCCTAACAAACGCAGCAAAAACATGCAAACTGAAACCGACAACCAAACGAAAGTCATTAAATATCTTGACAACCCAAAATAAAGTATTTTAACATTACTTCAATGAAAAATAATCCCAAATATATGGAGAATTAAAACAACACAAGAAAACGCTAGGTGATTTAATGAATTAACGAAATAGCGAATAAACGAACACCGATCACAACATAGTCTGGAAATCGAATTAAATCACCAAAAATCAGATGGGGTCCATGTAGGGTCCGGCCACCCCCTCCTTTCCCCTATCCCTCTCCATGCAAAACATCACATCTTCTTTTCCGACACCACCATACATACTACATGCAAAAATGATTATTTCACCACTTCACAAATACTCTTTCATTTTCTATTTTCTTTACACTCCAACTCCTCTCTCTTTGACTAAAAATAATTAGTGCTAAAAACCACCCACAACCACCATTCAACCACCGATAATCATCTCAAACCACCATAGCACCACCACCTTCATCCTTCATCATTTTTCAAGAAATCATGCTCAAGACAACAAGTATTATAACAAAATACTTTGTAAGGAATCTTTTCTCATCATAAACTACTTTGTAAGGAATTTTTTCTCTTCATCTTTATGCTAATAGTCATAATCAAAAGTTTACTCAACAAGTATTATAACAAAATACTACTCAAAAACCATTTCTTTTGACTTAAAATTAACAAAATATGAGAAATACTTTTTTGTCCATAAAGTTTTGTTCACTTCCACGATTTTTATAAAAAATAAATTCTTCATGAAAATGGACATTTGTATAGTCAAAAAATCAAGTTCAGAAAAGTGATATTTTTAATATATTTTTCTAAGCTCGTTTACTATTTTTAATAATTTTTGTGAGAACACGTATACAAACTGCCCATAAAAGTCTTTAGTCTTATGGTTTTGACCATATCTAAAGCTATATAGCTCCAAATGACTTGAAACCTTTGCTAAATTCTCAAAAATTGTGATAGCTACAAATATCATGTTGACCACTTATCTTAAAAGCTTATAGATTTTGCCCAAAAATGTAATCTTCATGTAAGTGTCCAGATTGATCAACTGTTGGACCTCCGAGGCACATGTAATTCTGAAAAAATACTTAGACTTCTCTAAAATAATGGAAAAATTACTGGAAGTAGTTAATATATGAGGGAATAAACTAGTATTTTTCTTGGGAATTAATTCGGATAATACATTTTTATAAAAATTTGGCGAAATGATGCATTTTCTGGAAAATGAGATAGTAGTCTGATTTTGCATGTAAGATTAAACCAACATTTGTAAACTTTCTAAAAGTTAAAAAAATCTACTTTTTAAAGCTTGGGAATATATCTAAGGGTTGCTACAACTTACCAGTGTTGCTACAATTTGTTAGTGTTGCTACAATTTGCTAGTGATGCTAACATTTGTGAAAATATTCTAAGTCTCAAGTAGAGACACTAACCTAGTGTTGCTATAATTTGTTAATGATGCTAAAATTTGTGAAAATATTCTAAGTATCAAGTAGAGACACTAGCCAAGAGTCTCAAAGTAATAACTAGCAACACTAACTCTTAGTGTCGCCATAACCAGCGACACTAACTCGGGTGTCGCTATCAGATTTAAATTCACAAAACTAGCCACACTAACCTCAGTGTTGCCATCCTAGTGTCGCCAAATCCTAGTGTCGCAAAAAACAGAATACATGCACTAAGTGTTAGACTTTCATAACAACCAATAACCGCATACGAAAGCAACTCGATAACACTTGACTTATGCTATTACAAAGTATACAATGAAGCAAACCTAATAATAATATCTTAAAGAATTATTATTACAAACTTTCACCAACGGTTCGTACACGTTTTTTATAAACAAATTTAAACAGCATACTTTGAACATACTAGTTGAGTGAACTAGCATAGGTATACAATAACCCTCCACCTACACAATTGGTTTAAGTGGACATTAACCCTCACTTATACAATTGCTATAGATGGTCTTTTGAGATATCTACTTACACAACCTCATATGTTTAGGGCGTTAGGAGGTTGCACTCAGGACGAGAACACCCACTACCTACTAATAATTTGATTATTTGCTCGCTATTTGCTTGAATCTGGTGAGTTTTATAGCCCATTTTTACTGTTTTCTAACTGGGCTGAGAATACATACAACTGTTTTATATAAACTGCTTTTATGATCACAAGTACTGGTAACAACTATTTATACGGATTTCATGAGACCTGATTAATCCACTAAAGTCCTATACCCATCATAGTTCGTTAAAATTTGTGCGTTCATCCGGGCTATTTGTGACACCCGTCAAATTAGGACTCGTAATTAGTACCTAATCAAGTGTAATACATGTAATTAGTTCTGTGTTAGGCTAATTAATGTATCAA
Organism: Pseudognaphalium luteoalbum; assembly: GCA_963422505.1. NCBI lineage: Eukaryota > Viridiplantae > Streptophyta > Magnoliopsida > Asterales > Asteraceae > Pseudognaphalium > Pseudognaphalium luteoalbum. Next base: position 115,230,957 of record OY730192.1, on the reverse strand, counting down.
TATATATATTGTTGAATATATACAAGTATGCGATTTGATTAAATCGTACAAATTTCAAATCGAATGCAATTCGATTCAATTAATATGGACGTTGGTGAACGATTTTTATTAAATAATATGACATTATTTAATAACCCGAATGTATTCAAAATATTATTTATGTAATATTTCAACTCAAATTCGTATCGTGCGAACAAGGATTTCGCTGTTAAAATAAAAAACGCGCAAACAACCAAAACAAAGTTAACTTATATTTTGTAACCAAATTACTAAGTATTTGGTAAAATACTTCCTCTAAAATATTAAAGAAATACTCGTAATTTCTCGTGTCTGAACACGTAAAATAATTATTTAAAAGTTTAAATGAACGAGAAAACGAACGTCGCACGGAACGCGTACGCAGGAGAACGAAAAACTGGTGAAGCCCACACCTGGTGGACCCCACCAGCCGGCCCCCGCCTCCTCCCCCTTCTTTCCCTCCTCTTTCCTTCTTTCTTCTCATTTCATCATCTACCACTCTCTCTCTCTCTTCCTCTCTTTTCTCTCAAAACTCACCACCACCATCACCATTAAACACACCAAAAACACCACGAAACGGCGAATCGTCAAGCTCGTTTGGAGAAAAGTGACCATCTCGCAACGATCTACATTTCCATCTTTCCGGATTTCTCACGCGCGAAGTTGTAAGTTTCCGACAAAACCCGCAACTCCTCGATTTTTAGTGTACTCAACTTCAATTTGTTTCTTTAAGCTTGAAATGTCCATCTAAGGGTTGGGTAAAAGAATCGGACCAAACGGAGACCGGAAAACTCATTTTTGGCTCAAAATCCGTCGAACAGTCTTAAGTGTCGCATAGGCCGTCCAGTATAGCGTCACTTCATGCGTCACTTTAGTGCCGCATTAAGTGAGGCATAAAACCCTAAATTTGCGTCACTTGCCTAAGTGCCGCATAAAACCCCTTTTTCCCGACACTCCAACCGTCACTTGCCTAGTGACGCCTAACACCTTTATTCGACACTTCTAGCGACACTTCCTAAGTGTCGCCTATGATCAGAAACCGACACTAGTACCCGACACTCCCTAAGTGACACCCCCCCCCTATTCGTCACTTCTCCAAGTGACGCTAATAATTCAGAAACCGTCATTTCATGCAACACTTCCTAAGTGTCGCCCAAATTTTGGAAGTGACGCATCAAGTGTCGCTAAAAACAGAAAGTTTAAAATCCATATTTCACTAAGTATTGAGGCTCAAATATGACACCCCATTTTACCCGAATCTCGACCCCAACCAGGGGCCAGCCCCTGGGACCCCGCTAACCAGGGGCGCTGCCCCCGGACCCCCGTCAGTTAAAGTTTACAAATACTTTTAAGTATAACACCTTTCAAAAATCAAAATAATAATGTGAGATTATTATTACAAACAAATCACCAACGGGCCGTACACGTTTTTCAAAACACAATCAAATCAACCAAGTCGTAGTAACTTGGACAATTCAATCAACCAAATCGTAGTAATTTGGACATTCTAAGTGGACGAACAACTACAAGGGCAGTCTTTCGAGATGCCTACTCATGTTATAACCATCGTGTGTCTTGGACACCCTCAGGTTACAAGTCTTCGGACATCAATTCACCGCTAATCAATTCAAGTTTATTAAGTTAAACACTCAAGGCTCAGGTGAGTCTCATAGCCCCTATTTTATGGTTTTCATCTAGGGTGTGATTACATTGCTCGTTTTATTTTACAATATGAACGCATGTACAATACAAATTAAATACTACATGAGTTATTTTCACTAATCATTTCAAAGCCCTCCACAACATAGTTTGGTAATACATCTGTTGCGTGAATGTTAGTATAAGATATCATATAGGATTGACAATCCTCGTCCGAGTTAGCACGCACTAATTTGTCAAACGGACGTATTAGCATTTGGGAAGACGAGTGTGGATTAGGCACCCGTAGGAGGCAACTCAGTTGGGTTTCCTTAATTAGACCTGACGCTCAAGTTAAGCTCAGACTATGTGCTCATGGTTGTATAACTTTTATTTTTCTTAATTGCATTTTAAATTCAATTAAATCTTGCGGTTCATACAAATATGTGTTGACATACAAACCTGTGAGCTCACCAGCGTTTCGCTAACCCCTTTTAGCATGTATCACAGGTACCCAGCAGTAGGTTGGCTGCCAAAACAGGAATCATTAGCTCGAGTCTGCATTCAAATAAATCAGAGATTTAATCGCATTATTATATTTTGTGTAGATTAATTATGTAATGTAAATCTCTCAATTTCAAGTAACTGAGCTAATGTAAACAGTATTTTGATGTAAACTTTGGTTTTTATCAATACAATGTAAAATGACGCATTTAGTGGTGGTTCATTATATCTTATGTGTTGTGTATATTGATTAGTCGCGCCCCGACCCGATTCGCTTCCGCAACCCGAATTTGGGGGTGCGACACTAGTCGCGCTAGGCAACCCACGGACGTAATTATATTTGTGAATTAGAAGTGTACTGGATTATACACTTACTAGGGGCAAATAACGTTAAGCTCGAACTATGAGACTCATGGCAAATGGTATACACATATTGCATTCGTGCAATACTTTTATCGTTGTAGGCGATACTTTTAAACCATCATTTTGAATGATACAACTTAAAATCTTGTGTATCATGACTATTATCAACTATTTTCAAACCTATAAACTCAACAACTTTATGTTGACCGTTTAGTTAGTATTTCTCAGGTAACACTCCGCAGTAGGATGCTTTTGGATAGCTTAGCTCGAGTCGCATTGTTTTCAAACATCAAGGAACTAGATTGCATTACTATAGTATTACCAACTATTTTTACCAAAAGTTTGTTCACTCCAAAACAATAACATAGTCATGATTGACTACATTAAAAACACTACTCAGTCATTGTTGCGACTACCTCTTGAATCTACGATATTAGATAAACCCTCTCGCTGCTAATTCACTATTTTAATAGAACTATCCCTCGAAGAAGATAGCAAGCTCCACTATGAAATAGTCATCACACTACTTCCGCCACCAAATCCACGTCAATCTATCTTAGTACTTAATTTTGTTAACCATTGAGGTGGGATGTACTCAACTAGTCAGTTTTTTTAAACTCTCATATTTAGTCCAGATGTAACAATGTCCGACACCTGTTGTAAACATCAAACCTTGTAATCATTTAATCTTGTACCTCAATATTTGGTTATAAAAATTGCTTTCTCGTATTGTTAATCGCCGTATTGTGAACATCCATATTACCTTTTTATATACACCTGTGATAACTCTCGTACCCGAAATCTCATTTGTCTTTTGTTTCTTTCTTTTAAGAATCATGCCTCCAAGACGCCAACCAATGACCCCGGAGGATATTGCTCAACTAGTCTCCTAAGGGGTCGCTAACGCAATGGCAGCTTATGAAGCAGCCATAAATAATGGTCCCAACCAGAGGAATCCCGAGAACCCAGCAAAAAACCCTCCAGTAACCAAACCTTGCACCTACAAGGATTTCTTGAACTGCAAACCTCTCAATTTCAATGGCACCGAGGGAGCTATCGGTCTAATGCGATGGATCGAAAAGATGGAATCTGTTTTCTGAATCTACAACACCCTTTCTGAAGGTGCACTTACCTGGTGGAACTCGTATGCCAAAACTGTGGGTATTGATACTTATTGTGACTCCCATACGTCACTTGTCATTCCGTGAATGTCTAGTCGCGACACCAGTGGGTGTTTTAAATTTGTAATTACGGGGCCTAAGTTTTCCCTAACAATGCTAAGAAAGTGGTAGGTATGACCTAGAGTCGTTCTTCAAACTGACTTAATTGAAACTAAGGTATGGCGGATGAGGGCTTTCAAACTAGTGAAGGGCTTATAAAATAGTGGGGGAGTTTTGGTTTTTCTATTAACTAACTTGGGAAATGATGTCGCATAAAAAGTCATGTTTTTACCACTGATATCTTTCTCATTTAAGACTAATACTTGGCATACAAGCTCAATTATCTCTTAAATTAGTGATATTATGCCAAGAAGGTGAAAACACAAAAGCATGAGAAAAATCACGCAAAACGGCAGAAAACTAAGATTCTATGCACAGTTGAAGATTCAAAGCATCCGAGACAAGATATGAGATAAAGTACCCAACACTAAGATTTCTTTTGTCCAAGATCTTCATTTTCAAATTACGAATATAACAGAAGAAGAATCAACAACAACAGATAAAGAATGAAGAGTCATCATTTTTTAAAACGAATGCAACTGTTTATCCCTAACTCAGGATCTTATCGAACGGAAACAATCCAATTGCTTACGGAATAAACAATCGAATCTTAAACAAAACAACCAATCAATCAACACTCAAAATTTAACGAACGTAATAGTATTTTATTGATTGTAATCGACCAGCTTACAGGTAATTTCGACAGATTGCATTTAGGGTTTTTCGTCAACCCTAAAACTGATTACTAAACGTGTTTATATACTAAACACAGATTCCTGCGATGTTACATAAAATGTCGCAGGCCCAAGCCCATGCGACATAGACAATGTCACAGGCCCAACTAACTAACGTCGCACCTGCGACATTACACACAATGTCGCAGGAGTCATTGAACTCAAACTATTACAAAATCAAACTACGAGCTAGACCAACTGACAGACACACTAAAATGCACCAACAAACTCCCTCGTGTCTTCAGCTTACACGTCAAAACAATTCTTCAATCAAACCCAACCCGCAGGAAACTGTCCATCTGCATGAATTCCATGTGTAACACAAACTTCAACAACTTTCTGGTATTTATCTACAAGCTTCTTATTGAATTCGTTATTTGCATTAACCCGAATCCTATTATCGAAGAGTTTTCTCAAATCCTTTTCATGGAGATTTATCAAACTCACAGGATCAAAGACTCTGAATGTAGCCTTTCTCAAATTCCAAATACCTCCAAACTATGGCTCCGGCTCTGAATCAGGAACTAATACTATCACCGCTTCACCAGTATGTGGATCAAGTTCCCAATGAACAAATCTACGAAGAAATTTATAGGGAACCGGATCCAAAGGTATTTCAGTCAAACAGTCAGCTGGCGGATAATGAACTTTAACCATCGGATGCCCTATTACTGGATCTAACTTCTTCTTAAAAGTATACCGAGTACCAAGCGTAGGTTTCAATTTGTTGTATCTTTTACTTCGAACCTCTTGACGCAAAGATCTCTGAATAAACTCAGCATAATCATCCTTACATGGATTAATCAACTTTAGTTGAGCCAATCGATTAATTTCTCCTTTTGGCAGTGTGCTCAATTGCTTAAATCTAAGTTTGAAGTATTGAACACCATCCAATCTGTAAATCATAAACTTCTTTTGCTGCACTTTCCAACTTTTAATAATGCCAGTATAATCACCGCGTACCTTGTAAGATTTGCAGGTAACAGGAACAGGTTCTGTAGAACTTCTCTTCAGAAACAGAAACAGTCTCTGGGACTATTGTCGATGTATTAGATTCTGGAGCATGTTCTGGTTGACGAGTACTAGATTCTCCATGAGTAGCTTTAGCTGGGTCTTCCTCATCATCACTAGAGTCAGTTTCAATAACTGGTGCATCGTCATAATATTCATCATCGCCCAAATGCTCATCTTCAACCGATACATCATCATCCATATCAAACACATAACCTTGTTCAGTTTCAGAACCAGTTTCATTGACCATTCTCTGAATATACGACAAATCTGCAAATGAATACTCAATCGCTAGAGATTGGTGGGGTACTTCTCCGTTTGAATCCGTAGGCGTCTCTCCGCCATCCTTTGGTCTCACAAATGCTAAATCAGAAGAAGATGAATCTTCAACCGTATGTTGTGAATCAGAAGCTTGGCGTTCATCTTCGACACGCCCAAACCTATCTATTTCAGCCAAAACATTTTGAACAGGCACATTCTCATCCAGAACCTGTACTTCCACAAACTGCTTCTGAGGTATTTGCTGAGCAGGAGCATCCATATATTGAGGATGAGGAGGTGGTACATAATTATCATCACTAACTGCACCAAATAAAGGAGTATCCGGTGGTGCCTGAACCCCCTTTTCTTGAGCAGAGCATACAACAAAGATCCTGCCTTCCTGGTGGATAGACAAACAATAAAGATATGCCTGAGATATCTCCAGACCTTGGTAAGATTGGCCTTTCGATATTGATCAGTCGGAACCCCCATATAACCCATCCTAGCCATTCCACCCACTATAAAAGAGTTCTCGAAATTCACTGGCATATCAGGCTGATCATTCAGTTGCAGTAACTCATGAATACCTTGCTCAGTTACAACGATCTGTGTATCCAATACTGTAGACATAATGCGAGGCACATTGTTCTCAGTAACTATTAACGCATTCCTCTAGAATGGTCCAACCAAATTCTTTTAGACCACGGTCGTATATGAAATTGCATGAAAAATCCTGGAACGACGTAGAAATGCAATCATCGGGCGAAACGGAATAGCGTTCTTGTGAGAATCATCTAAGAAAGCCACCGTGTTGTGATGATGCTCATATGCTAAATCCATATCTGAAAAATAGTACAGAATATATACTTGAAAGATATTAGAATAAACGACAAACTATTTTTACAAAATGTCACAAAGTTTCTGTGTTATGCGACATCAACGCTGATGTCGCTCTCATACTAGCGACATTGTCGCAACGTCGCAAAAAATAGGTACAAAATCATAAGCGACATCGCATAATGTCACACAAAATTTGAGCGACGTTAAAGGTGATGTCGCATTTTGCAATTAATTGTGAAATTAATCACATTTTGAAAAACTACGACGTTGTGTGCTTTGTCGCTCGTGAGGTCGCAGAAAATGTGACATAGCATGTGAGGTCGCAGATAATGCGACATAGCATGTGAGTTCGCAGATAATGCAACATAGCATGTGAGGTCGCAGATAATCTGCAAATTACCAAATAAATGTGACATCGATGGCTACGTCGCAGCCGACGTCGCACTTACGAACATCATCCCAAACCCAGAAACCCTTGATGACAAAATTTGGGGGTTTTCTTAACGGATCACACAACACGATGCAGAAGTCAACCAAGATCATGAATATATATATTATAACATGTTGAGCAATCATTTTCAAGTCTTATTTTCCCAAAAACCGTAAACCCTAAAACCCGTAACTTTAATTGACGATTTGTTGGTGCATCTTAATGTGTCTGTCAGTTGGTCTAAGTCTTTAATGCATTAGATATGTAATTACGTTAGTTATGACGTTTATATTTAGAAAGTAATTACATTTTGTGTTTTGGAGACAAGGGTTTTGTGTCGCAAGAGTCAACTTGGCGACATAACTTGTGTCGCATAGATCAGATTAGGTGTCGAGTATAAATAGATGAGTTCGGCTCATTTGCTAGGGTTGACGAACCTAGGTGAAGTTTCAGTATTTTGTACTCGAGTTCTTGCAATTAATCTGAGCGGTAATCATTTGTGTATTCATATACTTTGTGTTTGTTTGTTTCTTATCGTTTTAACGTTTATATTTAATCATTAGATTCTGCACATGGATTGAGTATTAGGATTCAATTAGGTCCGACCACATGGGATCTACAGTTGGTATCAGAGCCATAATCTAAGGACTTGGCGTTATTGAATCCATTTGGGACGTTTCTTTATTTAAAACAACTAGTTTTGTGTTTAAATTTTCATAGAAGGGTGCTATATTTGAAGATTTTTGGTTTATTGTTCATCCTTCAATCGTGAAAATTCGTTAGGTTTATGAATCTTACGAATTTTAGGGTTTCTTGATTGTTGCTGCAGCCGTTTTGCGACACAAGCTGTGACACAACATTTTGTGTCGCGATTAGGGTTGGTGCGACATATCTTTCGGTCGCTTTCAGTTCTCTACGACATAAGCCTTTAAGAAGGCGACATAAGCTTGCGACATAAGCTTGCGACTCAAGCTTATTTTGAATTGCGACATAGGCCTTTGATTAGGCGACACAAGCCTGTGACATAAAACACGGTTTTCTTCCGTCGCTACTACTTTGCGACACAACCTTTGTGTCGCTAGGCACTTTGGAATTGAGCAGTTTCTGCGACACAATCTTTGTGTCGCTTGATTTCTTTGCGACACATACTTGTGTCGCATAACAGTTTGTTTTCTTTGTGTGTATTTGATTATTTTGCAGGTAACTCAAAATGTCAGCTTCTACATCACATTCTATTCAGTCGGTTGGAGCTATGTTGAAGCAAAATAATGAGGTTGGATCAAGAAATAAGCCTCCCATGTATATGCCAGGAATGAGTTATGTAGATTGGCATCAACGCTTTGAATCATATGTTAGTCTTATTGATCCGGAAATGATGATCTACTTAGAAGAAAATTATGAGCGTCCTCTTAGAACTGAAGTCTTTAATGGCCCAGCTCCTGAAAAGTCAATTAAATCCATGACTCCTAAAGAACGTAAGGCATTTGATATGGAACAGAAGCATTCTGCAATCACTATGGCATCACCTCAACCTATCATGAGAAAGTTACGGCAACATAAGATTGCATATGATTTGTGGAAGGCCTTTGACAAAAAGTGTGGTGGTAGTGACCAATATAAGAAAAAAATAAGACTTGATCAAGAAACAGTATGAAGTCTTCGATATGCTACCTAATGAATCACTGGAAGATCTGTGCAGCAGATATTCTCAATTGGTTACTGAGTTGTTGGAAGGAGGTATAACACTTGATAAGATAGACGTGAATAAGAAACTTCTTGACTCACTTCCCAAAAAGTGGCATACTCGCGTCCTCTTAATGGAAAAGGATGAGGATATCATGGATATGGAGCTTGAATATCTTATAGGTCATATTGAGGCAGAGCTTCTTGAAATGCAAAGAAAAGGAGACTAAGGCCACTTCTCACCTTCAAAATCCAAAACTGTATGGTGTAGATGTTCCAGTCTCAGCAAGTCAGTCTACAGGTACCGCATTTATAGCTAGCAAAGCTAGTGGTACTGTAACCACAAATATTCCATCTGGTGGTACCTATTTTCAAAGTTCAGGAATGTCATCTGGTGAAGAGTACTCCTCCACATTTTCGGCATTTCTAGCCTCTGCTGGTGATTTTAATGATGAAGACTTTGGTCAAAGTCATCAAGAGGAACTGGAAAGGCTAGATTTGAAGTGGAACATGGCAATGCTGGCAAGAAGGGTTAAGAACTTCTTAAAGAAATCTGGCAGAACATCGGTAAATGATCCAGGTGAAAAGGGTTTGGGGTTTAATAAAAGAAAGGTAAAATGCTAAAAGTGTCAAAACTATGGACACTTTGCTCGTGAATGTGAGAATCATTAGACTCCACCTTCGGGTTTGACCAAACCCTCTCGAAATAAGGCTGAAGAGAAAGCTATGGTGTCAGCTGCTTTAATGTTGACTGAAACTCCATGGGACAACAGCTGTCCAGATGCAACTGAGGATGAGGAAGAAGAAAATACGGCTCTCATGGCTGAAGTTCATGAGGTAGATGATGAACCTTTATCATGTGTTTCATGTATTAAACTTACTAACCAGTTTAACAGGTGTAGAGAGGAAAATGAACGCCTTAATGCTAATATCACGCAGTTAACGGAAAGTAATGAAAGGTTAAGAGAAAGTTATAAGGCTTCTGAAAATAAATTAAAAGCTGTTTTTGAAGAAAAGAAAGAATTAAAAGCCAAAATTTTGAACAACAAGATGAAATCGGAAGTTATGTTGATATGCTAACTTCCGTAAAGAAAGATCTTGTTGACTCCCATGCTGAAATTCTTACTTTAAATCGTAAACTATCATCTTTGATGAAATCTTTCAGAAATAAAGGACTGATACTAAATGTAAGGCAGGACTTGGTTATCACCATGTCCCACCTCCAAAAGATTATCTTCCTATGCCTGAACAGGAAGTCATCAAAGATTTTGTGCCTACTGTCACTAAAGTAGACATAAAACCTGTTAAGCCAGTTAGAGTAAAGATAAGTAAGCGCCAGCTTGGTAAAGTAGGACTTGGTTTTCACCATGTCCCACCACCAACAGAGTATCATCCTATGTCTGAACAGGAAGATATGGCTAAAATTGGTAAAGATGAGTCTCAAAAACCTGTAACTAGTATGCCTGAGCCAGTTAAGGCACCGACTAGTGAGCCTGATAAATTGAAGGCTCAAAAGGTTGACTCTGTCAAGAAGCTTGATGTCAGGGCTGAGCCGTTTAAGCCCACGGTAAATGAGTGTTAAGAAACCGGAAACTAAGGCTGAGCCAATTAAGCCTATTGTGGTTTCCAAGTCTGAGAAGGTCAACGATAAGTCCATTCCTCCGGTCAGTTTGATGGATGAAATTGAGATTGAGGATATAACTGATGCAAAATACGGTTATTTAAAAAGGAAGAATGTAACCAACGACAATCATATCTTCACTAGTGAAGGTATTGATGAGATTAATAAAATGAAAGGTAAAGCCAAGGCTGAACCTACAAAGAAATTTTAAAACCAAATTATCACAAATCCACTAAAAGATCTTCTAAAAATTATTCACAAGGTTCAACTTCTGCTTGTACACATCAGTGTACATGCTCAGGACATGCATCTTTAGGCCGAGCTCAAAGGTTCATACCTCAATCTCAAAATTGTGTTGTGCTAAGATCTTGTTTCTATTGCAAGAAACAAGGTCATCTGATAAATGTCTGCCCATTGCTTGCTAAGAAGTACGTCCGTAGGGAAGCTACACGAACCTCACAATTTCAAAACTTTTCTCATAAATCCATGAGAGGTTCTGCATCTCCACCACCTGCTTATGAGATTAACAATATTGAGCCAAACAAAGTCACTCATGATAAGCTCAACGTTGTTAACAAGCAACCATCCAAATCTCAAAAGGTTTGGAAGATCAAAGAGTCATGTTCTGACTCTTCATTTGACAATGATACATCAGGCAACGATTTCGATTTGCTAAAAAATAAAATTATGACTGATGTAATCATTGTGGATGATGCTACTGGGTTACCCAAGCCTGTAAAGGCTTGGGTCTCCTTTACTAATTGATTCTTATGTTTGTGATGTCGCAGCAATCCGAAGCAGTTCATAATAGTAGATGGTATATCGATTGTGGTTGCTCGCGACATATGACAGGTGACTTATCTCTGCTATCTGAAGTTAAAGATTACAATGGGGGATATGTTGCTTTTGCCGATGATAAAGGAGGTGTTATAACCGGATAGGGTACACTCACTAATGGGCTTGTGAGTTTTGAGAAAATCAATTTTGTGGAACAGCTCACCCACAATCCGCTCATTGTGTCACAAGTGTGCGACAAAGAGTACACTACGGCATTTACCAAAACTGAGTGCTGCATTTTAAAACCAGGATACGTTATTCCTGAGGATTGGGTGCTACTGAGGCCACCTCGGCAAAAAGACACGTATATTTTGGATATGAAGACTATTGAAACAACTCAACATACGTGTCTACTTTCAAGAGCTCCTGAAAAAGAATCACTACTTTGGCACAGACGTATGGGACACTTGCATTTCCGGAAAATGAATTATTGGGTGAAAAACGATCTTGTGCGTGGAGTTCCGAAGCAATCCTTTGGAATTAATGATCATTGTGTTTCCTGCCAAAAAGGGAAACAACACAAGAAATCCCATAAGTCAAAAGTGGTGAACTCCGTTTCAAGCCCGTTGGAGCTATTGCATATGAATCTCTTTGGACCAGTAAGTAGGAAGAGTATGGGAGGTTCTAAATACTGCTTGGTAGTGACTGATGATTATTCTTGCTTTTCATGGGTGTATTTCTTATCTACTAAGGATGAAGTTCTCGAGATTCTCACATATCTATTTGATAAGCTAGAGAACCTATGCAATTTTTCGATCAAGTAACTGCGATCTGATAATGGGACTGAGTTTAAGAAAAGGCATTGATCATCAATTCAGTGCTGCTCGAACTCCTCAACAGAATGGAGTTGCTGAACGTAAAAACAGGACACTCATTGAGGCCGCACGAACAATGTTGGCAGACTCTAAGCTGCCTATCACTTTCTGGGCTAAGGCGGTCAATACCACTTGTTATATTCTTAACAGGGTTTCTATGGTTATGAAGCACAATAAAACGTCATATGAGCTACTTAATAATCGAAAATCTTCGTTACTATTTCTTGAACCTTTTGGGTGTCCCTGCACAATTATGTACACAAAAGAGAGAGTTGCTAAATTTAGAGCAAAGTCAAGTGAAGGTTTATTTTTGGGTTTTTCAAATAACTCTCCAAATAAACGTGTGTATAATTTGGCAACTAAGCGCATGGAAGAACATTTTGAAGTCACGTGCTTTCGGTATACTGAAAATCCGCAGCGAAAGGGACCCACACAATTGTTTAACTATGAAGCAATCTTTGACTCATTCAATCTTCCTAACGAAGAAGATGAGGTTGATCAGGTGGATACACTGCTCAACGGCCTTGATTTGTCTTTTAATACATCTCCGTTATCAGCATCAAAGCCACCGACTTCTTCTGCTACTCCACCTCCTTCTCAAACCAACACTGAGGTTCCTGAATCATCGACGAGAAATCAAGAAACGTATACTGATGTTCCTGAGTTGTCTGATGATGAAGATGAACCGCTTGTGAATACCGATAAGTTTGATTCGGCATAGGAAGCCGATTTTACAAACTTGGACTCTGTCATTGTGCCTGACGAAATTCCAAGTTCTCGTATCAGTAAGGACCATCCGGTGGAGAATATAATCGGTCCTTTGGATAAAGGGATTCATTCACGAAGTCAAGTTATTAATGTAGAGAATCCTGAATCCCCATCTGATTCTTCTAAGCCTGTCTTTCTTGCATGTCTTGCCGCAGAGGTCAAATCGTGTTTTCTATCTCAAGTGGAGCCTAAACGGATAGAGGATGCTTTGAAAGACCCACACTGGGTTGAAGCAATGCAAGAGGAGTTGCAGCAATTCAAAAAGCTGCATGTTTGGGAATTGGTACCGTAACCTAAGGGTGCACATCCTACCGGCAGTCGATGGGTATATAGAATCAAGAAAGATGATCCAGGAGTTGTTATCAGAAATAAAGCACAACTAGTAGTTCAAGGCTTTCATCAAGTAGAGGGTTTGGACTATGATGAGGTTTTCACTCCTTTTGCAAGATTGGAGTCGATTCGTATCTTCTTGGCATTCGCATCCTTTAAGGAATTCTGTTTTTATCAGCTTGATGTGAAGAGCGCATTTCTGTACGGACAGGTTGATAGTGATGTTTATGTGAAGTAGCCTCCTAGTTTTGAAGATCCTTTGCATCCGGAATATGTCTGTAAACTCAATAAGGCATTGTATGGTCTGCATTAGGCACCAAGACTGTGGTATGAAAGGCTTGCCACTTATCTGATTAAGAATGGATTTGAAAGAGGAAGTATTGATAGAACTCTATTCACAAAAAGAGACGGAGACGACTTGTTACTAGTACAGCTTTATGTCGATGACATCATATTCGGTTCTACAAAAGAATCCATGTGTAAAGACTTCGAGCATCTCATGAAGTCTGAATTTGAGATGAGTGCAACGAGGGAACTTATGTTCTTTCTGGGTGTACAAGTTGAGCAGTCTGCCAAAGGCATCTACATTCATCAGTCCAAATATGTTACTGATATGTTAACTAGGTATGACCTGCTTAATTGTAAGACCTATGGCACCCCCATTGAAATTAATCACAATCTCATACCGACCACTGATGAAGAGGATTGTAAAGAAAAGGACTACCGCTCAATGAATGGTTCTCTCATGTATCTGATATTAGGCTAGGCCCAAGGTTTCTCATATGAAAGCAGTGAAGCACATATTTGGATACCTCAAATATAGACCAACTCTTGGTCTATGGTACTTCAACGAGAAAACGTTTGGACTCACTGCGTACTCGGATTCTGATCATGGCGGTTGTAGCATAGATAAGAAGTCTACAACTCGAGGATGCCAGTTCCTTGGATCGCATTTGGTCTCGTGGCAGTGCAAAAAGCAGACTACACTGCGGAGGCTGAGTATGTTGCTGCGGCTAGTTGCTCTTCCCAGATTATGTGTATTCAGCATCAATTGCGTGATTACGGGTTACTTCTTACTATGACTCCTATTCATATTGATAATACTGCTGCCATATCTATTACACGTAATCCCGTACAACATTCTAGGACTAAACAAATAGAACTTAGCTTCCACTTTATACTCTTTAGTGTTTATAAAAGGACGTTTAGTTGTGTCTGTAAACAACTAGGGAAATGATAGTACATTAGGGTACATGCACAACATGGAAATTCTAAGGTTTATCATTGATGTATCAGTAGGTTTATCTAGCATACTTACCACAGCTTTTATAAACATAAGCTTCATAATATGATGTACTGGTAGGCATGATACACACCGGTCTTTGAGCTATTAAAAAGTAATACTAATACATGTCTATTATCGTGTGGTACACACTGTGATGTATGACTAAATGTCTTATTTCCTTAATATAGCTTGGCATACTTCCATTTTAGTTTATAATATTAAATCATTTGGGGGTATATGCCGATTGTTTCCTCTGTTGTACATAAGTACAGACCTGGTCTCAATTAATATATACTAAAAAGTTAAGCAAATGCAAGTCAATGAACTTGAAAAAGTCTTAAATCACAAGATACCTAACAAGGTCGCCAAAATGGTTTGACCAAGTCTGGTTTTGCTTACACCTGAATCAAGCTATATCGCTTTGTTGTACGTTTGTACAGAACTGTCACCGCTGGCTTGCTTCTTAAAAATGATATTCCTCTATTCTATCTGATCTTAGAAGTTATGTTCTTGTCTAAATTACAGGCGTATGTCTATGGTGGGTACCACGGATAAATATTCATACTAACAATAAAAGAATCATTCATAGACACGGATGTAACATGTTTAGGTGGTCAAACAATACCAGTAATCATCTTGAAATAATATTTATAAAAGGTGTTCTAAATATGCTAAGTAAATTTAAATAGGACAAATATACTGATAATCGAGATAACACTTACTATTTGCTAATAATTGCATGTTATCCTAATATGATCCCTTAGTAGACAAAATAACTACGTTACCAAAAAGAAAATTAATTTAAGTTTCATTTTAGGTTTAGTAATTATTTTTTTTTTACGATACTTATGTGTATTTTTACAATTACCTAAGTTACTCTCGGATCGGGCCAATGATTTTTGGAGCCCAAATCACATCTCTTTTGGGCCTTGCGACATAACTTATGTCGCAGACATAATCGACTTTTTCTTGCTATTCTACCACTCGATTCTTGCTTTCGATTTTGATTTTTCGATGTTTTTCTTGCTATTCTACCACTCGATTCTTGTTCATCTTGCTTTACTCGATCATTAGGTACCAATCTTACCCGTTTTCACTGTATATTTAGTGTTTAATCATTGATTAGGGTTACGGGTTGTTAGGGTTTGTGGTTTTCGTGTTAATTCCACATGATAACACGCATTTTATATGTTAAACATATTTTTTTGTGTTCATGGTTTGATGCCGCACCCTAGGGTGTGGCTTCTTTACGAAACCCCCAAATTTTAGTGTTTAGGGTTTCTGGGTTGGGTTGCAGTTCGTCGTTGTGACACATCCTGCGACATAAGCTTTTATGTCGCAGGTTTCATGAAATCAATTTATATCGCTAATGCCTGCGATATATCTTTTATGTCGCTAGTTAATGCGTCACAAATCCTTATGTCGCTTTAATAAGCGACACAATCTATGCGCCACAAGAGTTATGTCGCCAAAATCATAATATTCGATTCAATTCGATTTAATTGTAAAAAGCGACCCAACTCTGTCCGTCGCATCCGTGATTAGTGACACAATTCCTTATGTCGCTTATCTTTGAAAATCAATTTTAATTCTGTAAGCGACACAAGACTTTTATGTCGCAGGACTCCTGCGACACAATTCCCAGTTTCGCATAAAACAGAATTTAAAATTGATTTATTTGTTTACATTGAATCTGCTTACGCTAACTGTTTTTGAGTTTTATTGTTATATCTTATACAGCAATGGTAGACAGTGATGTTGTTTGGGAACCACGCCATAATATCGTGGCATTTTTGAATGATTCAAAGGAGACGGCGGCTCCGTACAGGCCAATGGTGGCATTTCTACGCCGTTCTCGTATTTACACTACTATCACCGCGACCACAACAATTTATAAGGATTAGATGGGTCCGTTTTGGGAGCATGCAGTGATCAATTCTGAGTTGCCATTTACCAGGATTATCTACACTCTCAGTGATCGTCGACTGATAATCTCAGAACAAGTCATTCGAGAATTCTTTCAGTTCGGTGATACTCCCGACATGCCCACTTTATACGGAAATCAGTTTATAGCAGGTGCTATGACACGTATTGGTTATCCAGGTGTTCCGAACGACCAATACAGAAAGTCGAATCTGCCTAAGGTTTGGAGATACCTAATGTACGTGGTGATTGTATGTTTATCTCCACATAAGGCCGGGGATAAGCGTTGGAATCTATATCCATGCTTCATTCAGCTTCTTATCAATAATCAGCTTCCCGGTATTCCACCGAACGTTCGAGAATGCTTGCGTCCGACTCCCATGAACGTTCGAATCTGGACTGTTTGTGTTGCTTATGCAAATGCGGGTGGCAATTTTCCAATATTTGGGCATATTGTTGATGAAGCCTATGTTGCTCCGCCCAACGACGGATTTATGGATATTTTGGCTGCACCTGAGCATCAACCTCAGGAGGAGGAACTACATCTCCATGAGGCACAGATACAGGTTGATGACCTGTTGTAGGAAATTGATAATTTTCCAGTTGGTGTACAGGCTGATCAGCCTAATCTTGAGGAACCAGCTGCTAAGGATTCGGATGGGGGCTCTACTCCTCATACTTCTCTGAGGATTGTACCTTCTAGATAATGCGTTGAGAACATTCAACGGTTTGATCCACGTTGGTTTAAACGTATTCAGAGACGTATTCGTCAGGGCACGACGTCCGTGCGACCTGATCATGGAAAACGACCAAGAGACGACAATTTCACTGATGAAGATTGGGTTCCACCCCAGTCTATCTGTCGTACCTCTACTTCTTCTGCTTCCAGGGCATGGGTCGACATTCCTCGTGTTGAGGTTCCAGTTTAACCTTTGCCTTCGGTCATCCAAGAGCTACTGAAGAGAATGGATGCGATGCAGCAGACTATGGATAATCAAGCTCAATTGATTCAGTCTCAGGCATCGGTTTTGGAGGTTCAAGCAGCACAGATCAAGGCGTTAGAAGAAACGGCAGCTTTAGTTCCTACTTTGAATACTAGGGTCTTAGAATTAGAATTCCTAGCTGCTGTTCTGGGGGAGTCAGGCCTGCGTGCCATAGAAACAACATCTAGGGCTTCTGCTGGAACACAAACTGATGATGTAAACGATAATGTAAATGTTTATGATGATAATGAAACTCTTCATTTGGATTACTTCTCGGTCGACGATATTCCAGGTAAACCAAGACCACTAGCTGTAGATTATTCACATGCTAATCTATCTTTTATTCAGCGAATGGTTAATGAGGAAGGTCAGACATCTGAGCCTGAATTTGATTTTGAAGTTAATGATAATGTTGAGATTGAGGAAGAGGAGATGCGTTCTGATGTGTTTTATGATGATGCTCCGACAATTGAGACTGATTCTTCTGAAGATGAATCAGAGCCAGCTGGAACTTCGCAAACTGTTCCAGAGACTACACCGGCTTCTGAAACTGCTTCTACATCAACTTCTGAATGACCAGTGATAAGCTATATTCTTGGTGAACCTATTCCTGTTACTTGCAAGTCATATAAAGTTAGTGGGAATTACACAGGAATTATTAAAAGTTGGAAAACCTACAAGGGTATTTTTATGATTACGAGAAGCGATGGTATTCAGTATTTTAAAAGGTCATTCAAGAAGCTGAGTACGTTGCCTAAGGGAGAGATAAATCGTCTAGCATAACTGGAATTGATAAATCCAACCAGAGATTCACGAGCTGATTTTGTACAGACGGTTTTGCATCGTGAAGTGAAGAGTAAATGTTATAACTTTATCAAACCGATGCTTGGAACGAGATATATATTCAAGAAAAAGATTGATCCAGTAACAAGATAACCGGTCTGCAAAGTACACTATCCGCCAGCTGATTGTGTGACTGAGATTCCGCTTGAGACTGTTCCCTTTAACTTTCTTAGAAGATTTCATCATTAGGAACTTCATCCGCATACGGGCGAAGCAGTATTTGTTTTTGTTCCAGAATCTAAGTATCCTGAGACGACTTCATTGTATGGTTTGATGAAAGCTCAATTCAAAGTATTTGATCCTATGAGCTTGATTAATCTCTCACAAAAAGATTTGAGGAAATTGTTTGATAGTCCAATTCGCTTCAACGTAAGAAATGTAGTGAATTCGACTCTTGCTAGACAATTTCAGAAGGTTGTGACTGTGTGTGTAACGCATAGGATTCATGCTGGAGGCAGGTTTCCCGAAGGCTGGGTTCGAATTGAAGAAATTTTGAAGACCAAGCTGAAGACACGGGGGAGTTTGTTGGTGCATCTTAGTGTGTATGTCAGTTGGTCTAAGTCTGTAATGCGTTAGATATGTAATTACGTTATTTATGACGTTTTTATTTAGAAAGTAATTACATTTTGTGTTTTGGCGACACAAGGGTTTTGTGTCGCAAGAGTCAACTTGGCGACATAACTTGTGTCGCATGAGTCGGCTTGGCGACACAGCTTGTGTCGCATAGATCAGATTAGGTGTCGAGTATAAATAGATGAGTTCAGCTCATTTGCTACGGTTGAATAGATGAGTTCAGCTCATTTGCTAGGGTTGACGAACCTAGGTGAAGTTTTAGTATATTGTACTCGAGTTCTTGCAATTAATCTGATCGGTAATCATTTGGGTATTCATATACTTTGTGTTTGTTTGTTTTTAATCGTTTTACCGTTTATATTCAATCATTGGATTCCGCATGTTGATTGAGTATTAGGATTCAATTAGGTCCGACCACAGGGGATCTACACGATTAATCATGAATGAAATGGTGAAAAGAAGTGAAACGAGTACCTAAATGTCAAGTAAAGATGGTAGAACAGGGAAACGTGAGTGGATCAGAATGAACGCTGCTAGAAATCGAAATCAAATCGAAAAATCCTCAGTCATCACGATGTCGCAAAATTGCAGCTGATGTCGCAGGGGATGTCGCAAAGTAATTTGAAATAGTGTGATGGTTTACGTCGCATATAAGGGGTATATATACCCAAACCCTAATTGCGACATAGCATGCGACATGGGCTGCGACGTAAGTGCTAATGTCGCACCTCCAGACTTAAAGATTTTTTTAATTCCAATTCGATTTTCAATATTCGAAGTGTGATTTAAAAATAATATGTGACTTGAAAAATAAAAATTTAATAGAAGTAAAAGAAAAATAAAATGAACAAGAAAACTTTAAACAAATCAAATACATTATTTTTGGTGACGGAATTGTTTGAATCTGGTTAGGGATCATATCGGGATAACATGCAATTATTAGAAATAGTAAGTGTTATTTCGATCATCAGTATATTTGTCCACTTTAAATTTACTTGACATGCTAAAAGCACCTTTTATAAAAATTATTTCAAAACAATTATAAGTATATTTGTCCTCTTAAACATATTACACTCACATCTAGGAGCTAATTTATTATTATTCGTATGTATATTTCTTTGTTGTCCCCACCATGGATATAAATCTTAACTTAGTACATAGACTATATTCCCATTTATAGAAAGAATATAAGAAGATCATTTTTAAGAATCAAGTAAGCGGTGATAGGTCTGTACTTACGTACAACAGAGCGACATAGCTTGATTCAGGTTTAAGCAAAACCAGACTTGGTCAAACCATTTTGGCGACCTCGTTAGGTATCTTTATTTTCAAAGACTTTTCAAGTACTTTGACTTGGGTTTGCTTAATTTTTAAGTATATATTAACAGATACCAGGGCTATACTTACATATAACAGAGGAATCAATCAATATATACCCCCAAATGATATCAAATAGACTTCATCCATGAAAATATATCTAGCATAAGTAAGATATTAAGACTTTTGTCATACATCTCATGGTGTTAAAACAATTGAAATAAACAAGTATATTAAGCTTCTTAAAAGGACTCAAAGAGTTTTGTGTAACATGCCTACTAATACATCGTATTATGAAGACAATGTTTTTAAAAACTGTTTTAACATGTCAGATAAACCTACTGACACATCCAAGATAAACCTTAAGATTCCATTTTGTGCATGTCACCCGATGTACTATCATATCCTAAGTTGTTTACAGACACAACTCAACGTCTATTTTAAAAATGTAGCAACCGTGCATTTCTTTAATACTAAAGAGTATAAAGAGTGGTTGTTGCCAATTTTTTTTTAAATAAAGACACACATAAAAATATGTAAATATACAAAAGACGTCCAAGTCACAAATTATTTACGAGTGGGATTTTTCATCCCAATCATAGAGACTAACTCATCAAATCGAGACTTCGAAAAAGCTTTTGTGAAAATGTCTGCCTTTTGTTTTAAAGTGTCAATATGGATTAAGTCTATTAAACGTTCTCAAAGCAATACCGTATGAAATGAAAACGTATTTCAATATGTTTAGTTTTGGAATGTTGAACGGGATTGCGTGTGATTGAGATTGCAGCAGTGTTATAAATGTGTATAGGAGTAAGGGTTAGAAGGAACCCGTAATCACGCATTTGATGCTGAATCCAAATGATTTTTGAGCAGCAACTAGCAGCAGCAATATACTCAGCTTCCGCTGTAGAAGTTGAGACCGTCGTCTATTTCTTGCATTGCCACAAGACTAACCAGTTTCCTAAAAACTGACATCCTCCTGCAGTAGACTTCTTATCCACATTGCAACCACCATAATCCAAATCCGAGAAAGCCATCAGATCAAAGTTTTTCTCATTAGAATACCATAGCCCTAGAGATTGGTTATCCTTCAAATAACTTAAAATGTGTGGAACAGCTTTTTCGTGAGAAACCTTTGGCTTTGCTTGAAATCGTGAACATATCGAGACTGCAAACATAATATCAAGTCGTGAGGCAGTAAGGTACATCAACGAACCAATCATTGACCGATAGGTGCGTAGATCTGCATCATCCTCATTTTCAGCAGGACCAAGCTTGTGATTCACATCAATGGGAGTTCCAAAGGACTTACAGTTTAGCATATCGAATCTTGTTAAAATGTCTTTTACATACTTAGATTGATGTAAGTAGATGCCATCTGGATATTGCTCTACTTGTAGTCCGAGAAAGAACTTAAGCTTTCCCGAGAAAGAACTTAAGTTTCATCTATGGAGTACCCTTTCTGGTTATTCACGTGACAGCAACCTAGTAATTAGGACCTGATCAACCTTAATTATGGTAAGTAGTTATCTGTGCCCATGATATGCAATAAGTAAGACGCAGTGAAACCACTCGTTGTATATATTAGGTTTACATTTCTGCACTGCTTTACATTTAGTTAGTTTAGAGTGTCATTCTCACTGTCAATTACTCTGGACCGCATGTTGGATGTAAGAAACCGTGAAACTACCATGTAAAGTGTCTATTACTGAAAGACATGGTCTGCATATGAAACACGTTTTAATAAACTGCGAATAATCTAGGGATGTATAACTGTTTGAAATTGAGAGACTTAAGTCATAAGTCGAAGTAATCAAGCTTTAGTAATTAACAACAAGGCTTAGAAATAAGAGTAAAGTCCTAGCGACCTAGAATCCTTAAAACACTAAGTCTTACAAAATTGACGGTCTAAACATACAAAGTTATTAATCTGCATGCTAATAGAGTAGTAGACTATCTTAGGGGTTAAGAACGGTTAGACCTATGAGATAATATGTTGCTGATTCACGCACCTCGGTTTAAAACCAAGATAGGTTGTTTATCTTTATCTGCTTTCCTGTACTTTAATTTTCTGCAATTTACTTTTCTGCACTTTAATTATTTGTCTTTAGTTTAAGGCACCAAAACCTACCTACTTTGTTTCATCCTAAGTACTTCCCTACAAAAAGCACCATCTTTAATCACCCACACGTTTCGATTCATAGAACGATCTTAGGTTATACTTACCACTTACTAATAAGAGTAGGTAGTACATATAATTTAAGCCCAGCTATATATCAATTTTAAAACCCCTGTTGTGCCCGCATCACCATTAGATATAAAAACGACTGGTTGCGGGTGCATCAGGAAAGTAAATAAATAAAAGCAAAAATTAAAATAAAAGATAAAGCAGATAAGATAAAGATAATGTTTTTCGAGACTTCATTAATTAAGTTATGGGATGATGTTTGGAGAAACTATTTTAAAAGATGTTTGTTAATTGTTACTCTTGGATACTTGTGATGTAAACACTCGATTCCCTACTAATTAAAATCCCATTAGCATGTCACACCAGGAACTAGGTTATGGTGACACCACAAAGTATTTATAATAATAAGAAAGATCTTTATTTAAGTTTAATTTTACTTTCATATGAACGGAGACAAAAATCTAAAGGTACTAGACAAAACTGAATCATATAAAGATTCGTCGTCATCCTAACAGATTCATTTATTTAAAAAGTTCATTTATGACTTTAAATAGCCCTTGTTTAAGACTACCCAATAAATCCCTTAAATATCCATAGCGTTCCTCACTTAAAGTGGTTCCGCCGCTTCAAACCTTGGCCATGTCTTGTCCCAATGTAGACTTGCGTTTCCATGGTTTCATAACTTTGAAAAATTATATTGACACAGATGAATAACTACCTTTTAGTTGGATGTCATTAAAAAAGTGTTGTAATCACGTTTATTGGTGGAGTGGAAAGACGATAGATTAATTTAAAGTTTAAAAGTCTATTTAGAAAGATTAATTAAACTAGGTTTCTCATTTTATATATTAGTACATAATATAACTACCTTCGGTCGTTACGCAGCTTTCACGTATTTGTACTACACCTAAATTGTCTTCAACACTATACTGCATTACAGTCGAATAGGGGCCGTCATATTACTTCATAATATTATACCGTTTCATAGTATGGCTACCTTCGGTCGTTCCTCGACTTTCATACATTTGTACTCCACCTTGAAGTGTTTCCGGTACTATATCGAGTAACAGTCGAATAGGGGCTGTCATATTACTTTAATATTTAATTATAAATCATCTCATAATAAACTAACAACATCGCAAGTAAACACAACAAGTATACTACTCTCTGATAAACGCCAAAATGTACTATATTGTAGTACTAATTCACCCCGTGTTTGATAGATTTCTAATGCATTTTATGTGAATAAGATACTTATTTCGTTAGTATTTGTATTTTGGAGTTTAATCGGAGCTTGGATCGAAAAGATATAGGAAACGGGATAATATTGAAGAAAAGAAGCTAAGAATTGAAGCTAGGCAAAAGAGAGGATTGAATCGAATGGTGAAAAACTGAATTTGTGCTTCCAACCGGCGGTTGAATAACCCAACCGGCGGTTAGATTAAAGAAATGGGCTGCCAGTTTACGCGGGCTGGGCTATTGGTGAAATTTCATTCAACCGGCGGTTGGATTGAAACGACAGATTAGGTTAAAAACCTCATTTTCCTCATTTTAACAAAAACTTTTACCACAAACCCTAAGTCGACTAAAGTAAGTTCCAAAGGAATTTTGATGGCATTTTGGAGGAAGGAGAGGGTTTGGATTGATGTCAATTGATCCTAATACGCGTGGTTCACGATTCGGTTTGCATATCAATTTCCGATTATAATTCAAACATCGTCTATGTGTTTTGTTTGAATTCATGAATTGTTGAGTCATACCGCGAGGATCAATCATAACAAATCATGAATACTTAATGCATAATCTAGGGAAAAGCGCGTAATTGAAAATTGCAATTCTTGCGACGTCGGATCAATGTTTAATTTGGGACCATAGGTTGTAGATATTAGTTGGACCCGGACCATTGGCTAATTTACATTCAACTTGGACTCTTTGATTAGTATCTAAGTTGATATAAAAGAAATAACAATCAGACAATCAAAACACATGAACCGGATAATATGAATCTCAGTGGAAGAATCTAAGCAATTACATGTCTATCTCTGATTATTTATATGTTCCTTTTATCTTGTTTTATGTTGTTGGTTTGGTTAATTAGTTCATATTGAACGTTCGTACAGAACTAAAACGTAACCCCTATTTTACTGCTTTATTAATAATTTCAATTTAATTGAATTACATCGTTCATGTGTTCCTGTGTTCAACCTGGACTTACCATAGCTATACTATTCCGATCGGGTATTCTTGCCTGGTTGTGTGATAGTAGTGATTGGTATATCCTGTACTTTATAAATAATAAAACTAGATACTTTCACACGCATCAAGTTTTTGGCGCCGCTGCCGGGGAACACTTAACCGGTTGGACTATTGTTCTGCAAAGGGAACACTTAACCGGTTGGACTATTGTTTTTCCTCGGAGCGGTTGTTTATTCGATTAAGTTGGAAAATATATATATACAAAAAAAAAAGGGTTTTTCATTAATGACGCACAATTTTATAGACTCGATTTGCTAAATAAATATTTTTGTCTTGTCTAGAAGTTGTGATGATTAATGATGTAATTTGGTTGTAAATAATTGTTACTTGTTAATTATATGTATCTGCATATTATATAAGTTTAATATTTACTGGAGCAAGGTTTTTGAATTTGGTTTGCAAAAACGTTCGCTTGGCGGTTGAGTGCACTAGCTGTCGGTTGGAAGGATATTTTTGGGAAAATTTTTTGTTTTCTGCTCTATTTGTCATATGTACTATGTACTAATTATTATTGTTTATTTCATGTACCTTATGTAATGTAGGTTATTGTTTCTTAATTTGTTAGTTTTAAATTTAGTTATTTTATATTTTGTTTTCTTTTTCTTATTTTTTGTTTTCTTCTTAGTTTTTGTAGTTTTGAACTTTGTAGGTGTGTTCCCTGGAAACCCTAACGGGACTATAACTCGTTCACTCGGGATACCGAGGGGTTTAAAGGCTTGTTGCATATGCTAAATGCAACCGTGATGCCTACGGAAGTGATGTCAAACCCCCAAATTCCACTGTTGCGGAAGCGACTTGGGTCGGGGCGTATCTAATCCGGTAATCATTACACATAATCACAAGCAAACGACCTCTACATGAGATGTTTGAAAATAGTAGTTACATAACCAAAATAAAGTGTTTACAATATTGCGAGTTCGCAAATGATTTCATTACATATTTAGTAGTACAAAAGCAAGCAATGAAAATCCATGTGTTGAAAGTATGCGACTCAAGCTAGGATCCTGAGGGCCAATCCTGCTGTCTTCTTGTACCTGAGAATGAACACTAATACAGTCAGCTATAAAACTGGTGAGTTCATAGGTTTGTAAAACATTTGCAAAACCTGTGATATAGTAAATAAATTCTTGTTTAATAGGTTATACCAAAAGAGTTTTCTTCAAATCTTGTTTCGCATTTCTATCTTATGTTGTCTTCTAGCTTTTCTAGTTTCTTGATTGTAGTATTCTTGTTTCTATTCTAGTTTATAGTTTCCTGGGTTCTTGTTACTAGGTTCTTGTTTCTATGTTCTTGCGTTCTTGAGTTTCTTGCACATAGAGTTCTTGTTTCTTGCACATAAGGTTCTTGTTTCTTGCACATAGAGTTCTTGCACATAAGTTTCTTGCAGTTTCTTGATTCTTGAATTCTTGTTTCTAAGATTCTTGTATTCTAGCTATGGTGTTCTTGTAGGCTAAACCCCAAAGATTCTTGTTTTCTAAGGTAGAAATCTACAGATTTTTAGTGTTCTTGTAATCTTAGTCTTGTAATGATCTAGGATTCTTGAGATTCTCGGAAAGTGTTCACAGTATTCCTAATACACATAGGAATTACACAGAGAGAAAAGTTAGAGTAACACAATTCCTGTGCCATAACAATCAACCATCACAGAAAGTTATAGTAACACAAACATTGTTCACATAGAAGTCACACTTAAATAAAAAAAGAGATTCACACAAATACACCTAGGAGGTTCACATACTGTGGAGTTGGGTCGATTACACATCCTAGAGGTATCGCTAAACTAAAATTTTAGCGTACAAGTAATATCTTGTTATAATGATAACAATGATGGTTTCAAAATAACAAGTGTTTATGAAAAACAGTGTGCATGCATTCTCACCGCAAAAACAGTAAAATAGTTAAAAGAGTGGGGCTATGAAACTCATATGTGGGAGCTAGCGATCATGTAGTATACTTATGATCCAACCGTAATTTCCTAGTGTGCGAAACACATGAGATTTTATGTAAATAAATGGATATTTTAATAAACCATCCATACTAGTGTTTACTCGATTAGATTATGTCATGTGTGTTCAATTTGTGCTTTTTTTGAAGTTTGTAAGTAATGTACGGCCCATTGGTGACGATATGAAATTATATTCCAAAAATACAATCATATTCGTTTCGTACAAATATAATTATATAGATATCTTTTGTTGTGTAAATATTTATCTGTAAGTATAACTTATGTGTTCATTGAATCGTACATCTGTAACAAATTCGAACTAAAATACGCGATCAGTTATTGTTTCTTAACTTTTAAGTTTCATCCAATCAGGTATGCAGCTCACCCAATCGGGTATGCAGCTCATCCAATCGGGTATATTCACCCAATCGGGTATGCAGCTCACCCAATCGGGTAAATTCACCCAATCGGGTACGAAAACTCACCCAATCAGGTGAGGGCCTTTCTCAGGGTTGTTCGTGTAATTAATCCACAAAACGTTTTTCTAACTAGATTTTGGACATAACCTAGTAGATAGAACACTTATACATGATGTTATAATTACTCGAAACACGTAATTAAAGTAAAAGGTGACGTTTTCTTACGAAGGAAAATTTTTTGAAGAACCGTAAGTGATGGTGATGTGGATTGCAGAGATGATGAAGAAGATGATGATGATACACGATGGTTGCTTTTGCTGCTACTGATTTTGTTGTTGATCTTGTTTGTTGATATAGAGAGCCAAGCGAGAAAGATGAAAAGGATGAAGAAGAAAATGAAATGAGGGGTGTTTGGGGTCGGTTTATGCAAAGAAGGAGAAGCGGGCCATCTCCAATAATTGGAGGTGTTTGGACTGTCTTGCTTTATTTCGTGGTATTTTAACCCGTGTTTGTTTACCCGATCATAAAATAATTAAATATTTTTTAATTATAAATTTTATTTATATATTTTCGATATGTTTTCGAGTCGAAGTATTTCATAAAAATACCTTATTTGAGTTATAGGTTATAACTTTGTTTTGGGTGGTCTCAATCGAATAGAACACATTTTAAAATGGAACAAAATATGTTTATGTTGGAGTTCAGTGATTACGCGCAGCGGAAAACACGGTTTATAAAACGAGATTTAAATTCCGAACTCTTTCATTTAATCGACATGCACAATAATAGCTACAATAGAGATAAGAACAAGAATCATACCCTTGAAGCATGATTCCGATCGATATGATCTTCAGCTCAATCAAGAACCTCTCTATCGGGGAGACACCTAAAGTTCCGATCTTGAATGTATACTTTCGGTCACTGATTCCAGCTCCTTGAAGACCTCTTTATCTCTACCACGCCACAACACCACACCTTTGTGTATTGCGTATCCGAAATCCTCAAAGTCTTGAGATTTCGGACTGATTTTTGTCGTTTTCTCTTGAGAGAAAAGAGAAAACCGTGGGTTAGAGAGGAAAAGAGAGAAGTGAAAAGTGATTAGTGTTTAAAATGAGGAGGTTGAGTCTTATAAAAGATTCAAGAAAACTCATCTTTCTTTACATGCATTCTTGAGAACATAAATGCATGGAATCTTTTATTATGTTTAATTAATTACTAGTTATTAGTATAACTAATTAATTAAACCAACTCAACTTAGCTAATTATTTAGACCATTAACAAATGTCTAGTTAGCTAATCTCATGTACGAAAGCATATTAAACGATTTTCAACCGGCCTTTGAGTGTGACCGAATAGGATAAATGGACTTTATATTATTATGTCATGGGCATATCTTTGAATCATATGTACCACCGTCAAACCCGAAGCCAACCCGAGAATATTGATTCCAACAGACTCCCACTTGCACATACATGAATAATATTTGTATGTCTAAAAGAACATACTAAATGTAACCAGTGCAACGACATGTTACATTTCATATTAGTTGATTTACATCAATTCTCCTTTTGTTCTAGATATCATTATGAACGTGTGACATGGTTAAGTGTCAATCAACATCGTTCAAAATTATGTTTCTCGATCGAGATTTGTGGTGATCATTATAGACTGCAATTATACTGATTCATTGTTAGCATGGCCATGCATTTAACATCAACGCAAATCAACGAGGGGCCCAGTGATATCGCTTCAACTCGCTTAAAGAGGAAGGAACAAATTGTTTCAACTAGATAGACATCCATCACATCTCATGTTGTACCCAATCTACACCTTTATAACTGGCATTTACACACAGCGTTAGATGCAGGTCAAAGTACAACACAATTTGTGTCAGGATTCTCATGTATCTCCACTCTAGGATAAAGATGTTGCCATCTTAGAATTACCTTTTGACTTAAAACCATGCAGTAATTCCTAAGTGTGGTCACCCCAGAACCTTGAATCAATTATCAAGTTCCTCATGAACGTAGTATCATATAAACCTATATAACTACACTTCATAGCAGCCTTAATTCAATTCTCTCTCCATTAGAGAATGACTGACTGTGGAAGTTTATAAATTAATATTCAATGGAGTGTAAAACATGTTAAATTTGAACAAGATAATATACAATGAAATGATTGCGTCATGCATATTATATAGCCAATATGAAATAGCCAAGATTAAATAGCCCGAGGCGACAAACGTATAGCCAATATGAAATAGCCCGACTCATTGCTCAAGGGGTAGCTGACGCCCTAGCTGCTCAAGAGGCACTCCGAAACAATGGCAGCTAGGATACCATGAACAACAACACACCTTCAGCCAAACCTTGTTCCTATAAGGACTTTTTTTACTGAAAACCCCTGAACTTCAAGGGTACGGAAAGAGCAATCGGATTATTGAGATGGTCTAAAAAGATGGAATCTATTTTTTACATTTGCAATTGCGCCGAAAAGTGCAAGGTCAAATACTCCACTTCTACCTTTCTGAAGGTGCACTTACCTGGTGAAACACCTACATGCAAACTGTAGGGATTGATACTGCATATCAACTCAATGGGAAGATATCAAGAAAATGCTAACATAGGAGTACTGCCCTCGGGAAGAACTGCAACAACTTGAGGTTGAATTCTAGAACCTTGCAGTTAAGGACAATGACATTACTGGCTACACCACCCGCTTTCACCCATTGGCACTCCTTTGCCCAACAATGGTGGACCCGGAGTACAAACGTATCGAAAGATACATCTGGGGACTCCCAGCTCATATTTAGGGGATGGTTACTACTTCAAACCCGGGAACCATACAGAGTGATGTCCATATGGAACACAGTCTAATGGCTCAGGTAGTCCGCCGAGTGACACCTACTGAAAAGAACACATGCAACCAATCCAGGGATAACAAGTGGAAGTGGACTGGAAACCCCAACAACCAAAGCCAACAATAAAACAAGAGACCAAAAACTGCTAAGGCTTACACTGCTGAAACTGATGACCGAAAGAAGTACCAGGGAAGCAAACCCTACTGCTCCAAGTGTACTTTGCACCATGATGGTCCTTGTGGTAATGTTTCGGCCAAATGCAAATGATAGGGCCACATAGCCAAAGATTGTAGAGTTCTTAGCACATCTACCAAACCTAGTGCACCAAAAGCCTGTTATGAGTGTAGCAATACATGGCACTTCAGGAATGACTGCCCAAAGTAGAAAAACAATAACAACAACACTCGTGGTAGAGCTTTTGTGATGAACTCAAAGGATGCCCGTCAAGACCCGAATGTGGTCACGAGTACGTTCCTTCTCAATAACCTTACGGCTTCGGTTTTGTTTGATATTGTTGCTAATAAGAGCTTTATATCTGATGAGTTTTGTCCACTACGCAACATTAAAGCCATTGCTTTAGATTCTAAGTACACAATAGAATTGGCAAATTGAAAACTGATTGAGTCTTAAAGTGTAATACCTAATTGCACTTTAAACTTAGCCAACGAACACTTCTCCATTGATCTCATACCTGTAGAGGTCGGAAGCTTCGACATCATAGTAGGCATGGATTGGTTATCAAAGCACCGTCCTGAAATCGTCTGTTATGATAAAATCGTTCGTATACCTCTCGTCTCTGGTGGAACCTTAATCATACAAGGGGAGACCGGTAGACCGAGCTTTAACATTATCTCATGCCTGAAAACCCAAAAGTACATGAAAAAAGGTTACTAGGTAATCCTCGAACATGTAACAGAGAAAAAGTCAGAGGAAAAGCGACTTGAGGATGTACCTATTATTCGAGACTTTCCTGAAGTCTTTCCTAAAGACTTTCCTGGCCTTCCGCCATCCAGACAAGTCGAGTTCTCTATTGAGCTTGTGTCTGGTGTAGCACCCGGGGCACGAGCCCCATACCGTCTAGCCCCATCCGAGTTGCAGGATCTAATTAGGATCGGTATCGGGAACCTACATGTGGTATCAAAGCCTTTGATCAATTATCATTGGCTTTAGATCCTGTTAATAACATTTTCGATTTGATTCATGAAGGTTTTATTGATTAATCTTCGTTTCTCGGATTACGTGATCTGAAGGTATTTTCTGGGTTTGTTCGTCGTTCGTGGTTAGAAATTCGTTAGGGTTTCGAAATTTTTTGATTTTTATGTGAGACCCGAAACTTTAGGTTAACCGTTTAACCTACTTGAAACCCTAATTACTTATATTTAGTTTGTATTAGGGTAAATAATTGTAATTACATGTATATTTGAACATACACTTACGTGATTATGTGATTATCTCCAATTGCGCAAATCGATCGGACGGAGTCCGACACAATATATGACGTTATTTACCTATAAATAACTTATATCTATTTTAAGAAGTTATTTACCATATATTATTATTTTTATATAATAATACACGAAAAACCTAGACGTTTTGTTTAAAGCCTAACAAACGCAGCAAAAACATGCAAACTGAAACCGACAACCAAACGAAAGTCATTAAATATCTTGACAACCCAAAATAAAGTATTTTAACATTACTTCAATGAAAAATAATCCCAAATATATGGAGAATTAAAACAACACAAGAAAACGCTAGGTGATTTAACGAATTAACGAAATAGCGAATAAACGAACACCGATCACAACATAGTCTGGAAATCGAATTAAATCACCAAAAATCAGATGGGGTCCATGTAGGGTCCGGCCACCCCCTCCTTTCCCCTATCCCTCTCCATGCAAAACATCACATCTTCTTTTCCGACACCACCATACATACTACATGCAAAAATGATTATTTCACCACTTCACAAATACTCTTTCATTTTCTATTTTCTTTACACTCCAACTCCTCTCTCTTTGACTAAAAAAAATTAGTGCTAAAAACCACCCACAACCACCATTCAACCACCGATAATCATCACAAACCACCATAGCACCACCACCTTCATCCTTCATCATTTTTCAAGAAATCATGCTCAAGACAACAAGTATTATAACAAAATACTTTGTAAGGAATCTTTTCTCATCATAAACTACTTTGTAAGGAATTTTTTCTCTTCATCTTTATGCTAATAGTCATAATCAAAAGTTCACTCAACAAGTATTATAACAAAATACTACTCAAAAACCATTTCTTTTGACTTAAAATTAACAAAATATGAGAAATACTTTTTTGTCCATAAAGTTTTGTTCACTTCCACGATTTTTATAAAAAATAAATTCTTCATGAAAATGGACATTTGTATAGTCAAAAAATCAAGTTCAGAAAAGTCATATTTTTAATATATTTTTCTAAGCTCGTTTACTATTTTTAATAATTTTTGTGAGAACACGTATACAAACTGCCCATAAAAGTCTTTAGTCTTATGGTTTTGACCATATCTAAAGCTATATAGCTCCAAATGACTTGAAACCTTTGCTAAATTCTCAAAAATTGTGATAGCTACAAATATCATGTTGACCACTTTTCTTAAAAGCTTATAGATTTTGCCCAAAAATGTAATCTTCATGTAAGTGTCCAGATTGATCAACTGTTGGACCTCCGAGGCACATGTAATTCTGAAAAAATACTTAGACTTCTCTAAAATAATGGAAAAATTACTGGAAGTAGTTAATATATGAGGGAATAAACTAGTATTTTTCTTGGGAATTAATTCGGATAATACATTTTTATAAAAATTTGGCGAAATGATGCATTTTCTGGAAAATGAGATAGTAGTCTGATTTTGCATGTAAGATTAAACCAACATTTGTAAACTTTCTAAAAGTTAAAAAAATCTACTTTTTAAAGCTTGGGAATATATCTAAGGGTTGCTACAACTTACCAGTGTTGCTACAATTTGTTAGTGTTGCTACAATTTGCTAGTGATGCTAACATTTGTGAAAATATTCTAAGTCTCAAGTAGAGACACTAACCTAGTGTTGCTACAATTTACTAGTGTTGCTATAATTTGTTAATGATGCTAAAATTTGTGAAAATATTCTAAGTATCAAGTAGAGACACTAGCCAAGAGTCTCAAAGTAATAACTAGCAACACTAACTCTCAGTGTCGCCATAACCAGCGACACTAACTCGGGTGTCGCTATCAGATTTAAATTCACAAAACTAGCCACACTAACCTCAGTGTTGCCATCCTAGTGTCGCCAAATCCTAGTGTCGCAAAAAACAGAATACATGCACTAAGTGTTAGACTTTCATAACAACCAATAACCGCATACGAAAGCAACTCGATAACACTTGACTTATGCTATTACAAAGTATACAATGAAGCAAACCTAATAATAATATCTTAAAGAATTATTATTACAAACTTTCACCAACGGTTCGTACACGTTTTTTATAAACAAATTTAAACAGCATACTTTGAACATACTAGTTGAGTGAACTAGCATAGGTATACAATAACCCTCCACCTACACAATTGGTTTAAGTGGACATTAACCCTCACTTATACAATTGCTATAGATGGTCTTTTGAGATATCTACTTACACAACCTCATATGTTTAGGGCGTTAGGAGGTTGCACTCAGGACGAGAACACCCACTACCTACTAATAATTTGATTATTTGCTCGCTATTTGCTTGAATCTGGTGAGTTTTATAGCCCATTTTTACTGTTTTCTAACTGGGCTGAGAATACATACAACTGTTTTATATAAACTGCTTTTATGATCACAAGTACTGGTAACAACTATTTATACGGATTGCATGAGACCTGATTAATCCACTAAAGTCCTATACCCATCATAGTTCGTTAAAATTTGTGCGTTCATCCGGGCTATTTGTGACACCCGTCAAATTAGGACTCGTAATTAGTACCTAATCAAGTGTAATACATGTAATTAGTTCTGTGTTAGGCTAATTAATGTATCAATATATATATTGTTGAATATATACAAGTATGCGATTTGATTAAATCGTACAAATTTCAAATCGAATGCAATTCGATTCAATTAATATGGACGTTGGTGAACGATTTTTATTAAATAATATGACATTATTTAATAACCCGAATGTATTCAAAATATTATTTATGTAATATTTCAACTCAAATTCGT
Source organism: Pseudognaphalium luteoalbum (assembly GCA_963422505.1). NCBI lineage: Eukaryota > Viridiplantae > Streptophyta > Magnoliopsida > Asterales > Asteraceae > Pseudognaphalium > Pseudognaphalium luteoalbum. The sequence continues at coordinate 115,197,069 of OY730192.1, read as the reverse complement.
ATCGTGCGAACAAGGATTTCGCTGTTAAAATAAAAAACGCGCAAACAACCAAAACAAAGTTAACTTATATTTTGTAACCAAATTACTAAGTATTTGGTAAAATACTTCCTCTAAAATATTAAAGAAATACTCGTAATTTCTCGTGTCTGAACACGTAAAATAATTATTTAAAAGTTTAAACGAATGAGAAAACGAACGTCGCACGGAACGCGTACGCAGGAGAACGAAAAACTTGTGAAGCCCACACCCGGTGGACCCCACCAGTCGGCCCCCGCCTCCTCCCCCTTCTTTCCCTCCTCTTTCCTTCTTTCTTCTCATTTCATCATCTACCACTCTCTCTCTCTCTTCCTCTCTTTTCTCTCAAAACTCACCACCACCATCACCATTAAACACACTAAAAACACCACGAAACGGCGAATCGTCAAGCTCGTTTGGAGAAAAGTGACCATCTCGCAACGATCTACATTTCCATCTTTCCGGATTTCTCACGCGCGAAGTTGTAAGTTTCCGACAAAACCCGCAACTCCTCGATTTTTAGTGTACTCAACTTCAATTTGTTTCTTTAAGCTTGAAATGTCCATCTAAGGGTTGGGTAAAAGAATCGGACCAAACGGAGACCGGAAAACTCATTTTTGGCTCAAAATCCGTCGAACAGTCTTAAGTGTCGCATAGGCCGTCCAGTATAGCGTCACTTCGTGCGTCACTTTAGTGCCGCATTAAGTGAGGCATAAAACCCTAAATTTGCGTCACTTGCCTAAGTGCCGCATAAAACCCCTTTTTCCCGACACTCCAACCGTCACTTGCTTAGTGACGCCTAACACCTTTATTTGACACTTCTAGCGACACTTCCTAAGTGTCGCCTATGATCAGAAACCGACACTAGTACCCGACACTCCCTAAGTGATGCCCCCCCCTATTCGTCACTTCTCCAAGTGATGCTAATAATTCAGAAACCGTCATTTCAGGCAACACTTCCTAAGTGTCGCCCAAATTTTGGAAGTGACGCATCAAGTGTCGCTAAAAACAGAAAGTTTAAAATACATATTTCACTAAGTATTGAGGCTCAAATATGACACCCCATTTTACCCGAATCTCGACCCCAACCAGGGGCCAGCCCCTTGGACCCCGCCAGGGGTTGCCACCCCTGGGACCCCGCTAACCAGGGGCGCTGCCCCCGGACCCCCGTCAGTTAAAGTTTACAAATACTTTTAAGTATAACACCTTTCAAAAATCAAAATAATAATGTGAGATTATTATTACAAACAAATCACCAACGGGCCATACACGTTTTTCAAAACACAATCAAATCAACCAAGTCGTAGTAACTTGGACAATTCAATCAACCAAATCGTAGTAATTTGGACATTCTAAGTGGACGAACAACTACAAGGGCAGTCTTTCGAGATGCCTACTCATGTTATAACCATCGTGTGTCTTGGACATCCTCAGGTTACAAGTCTTCGGACATCAATTCACCGCTAATCAATTCAAGTTTATTAAGTTAAACACTCAAGGCTCAGGTGAGTCTCATAGCCCCTATTTTACGGTTTTCATCTAGGGTGTGATTACATTGCTCGTTTTATTTTACAATATGAACGCATGTACAATACAAATTAAATACTACATGAGTTATTTTCACTAATCATTTCAAAGCCCTCCACAACATAGTTTGGTAATACATCTGTTGCGTGAATGTTAGTATATGATATCATATAGGATTGACAATCCTCGTCCGAGTTAGCACGCACTAATTTGTCAAACAGACGTATTAGCATTTGGGAAGACGAGTGTGGATTAGGTACCCATAGGAGGCAACTCAGTTAGGTTTCCTTAATTAGACCTGACGCTCAAGTTAAGCTCAGACTATGTGCTCATGGTTGTATAACTTTTATTTTGCTTAATTGCATTTTAAATTCAATTAAATCTTGCGGTTCATACAAATATGTGTTGACATACAAACCTGTGAGCTCACCAGCGTTTCGCTAACCCCTTTTAGCATGTATCACAGGTACCCAGCAGTAGGTTGGCTGCCAAAACAGGAATCATTAGCTCGAGTCTGCATTCAAACAAATCAGAGATTTAATCGCATTATTATATTTTGTGTAGATTAATTATGTAATGTAAATCTCTCAATTTCAAGTAACTGAGCTAATCTAAACAGTATTTTGATGTAAACTTTGGTTTTTATCAATACAATGTAAAATGACGCATTTAGTGGTCGTTCATTATATCTTATGTGTTGTGTATATTGATTAGTCGCGCCCCGACCCGATTCGCTTCTGCAACCCGAATTTGGGGGTGTGACACTAGTCGCGCTAGGCAACCCACGGACGTAATTATATTTGTGAATTAGAAGTGTACTAGATTATACACTTACTAGGGGCAAATAACGTTAAGCTCGAACTATGAGACTCATGGCAAATGGTATACACATATTGCATTCGTGCAATACTTTTATCGTTGTAGGCGATACTTTTAAACCATCATTTTGAATGATACAACTTAAAATCTTGTGTATCATGACTATTATCAACTATTTTCAAACCTATAAACTCAACAACTTTATGTTGACCTTTTATTTAGTATTTCTCAGGTAACACTCCGCAGTAGGATGCTTTTGGATAGCTTAGCTCGAGTCGCATTGTTTTCAAACATCAAGGAACTAGATTGCATTACTATAGTATTACCAACTATTTTTACCAAAAGTTTGTTCACTCCAAAACAATAACATAGTCATGATTGACTACATTAAAAACACTACTCAGTCATTGTTGCGACTACCTCTTGAATCTACGATATTAGATAAACCCTCTCGCTGCTAATTCACTATTTTAATAGAACTATCCCTCGAAGAAGATAGCAAGCTCCACTATGAAATAGTCATCACACTACTTCCGCCACCAAATCCACGTCAATCTATCTTAGTACTTAATTTTGTTAACCATTGAGGTGGGATGTACTCAACTAGTCAGTTTTTTTAAACTCTCATATTTAGTCCAGATGTAACAATGTCCGGCACCTGTTGTAAACATCAAACCTTGTAATCATTTAATCTTGTACCTCAATATTTGGTTATAAAAATTGCTTTCTCGTATTGTTAATCGCCGTATTGTGAACATCCATATTACCTCTTTATATACACCTGTGATAACTCTCGTACCCGAAATCTCATTTGTCTTTTGTTTCTTTTTTTTAAGAATCATGCCTCCAAGAAGCCAACCAATGACCCCAGAGGATATTGCTCAGCTAGTCTCCTAAGGGGTCGCTAACGCAATGGCAGCTTATGAAGTAGCCATAAATAATGGTCCCAACCAGAGGAATCCCGAGAACCCAGCAAAAAACCCTCCAGTAACCAAACCTTGCACCTACAAGGATTTCTTGAACTGCAAACCTCTCAATTTCAATGGCACCGAGGGAGCTATCGGTCTAATGCGATGGATCGAAAAGATGGAATCTGTTTTTTACGAATCTACAACACCCTTTCTGAAGGTGCACTTACCTGGTGGAACTCGTATGCCAAAACTGTGGGTATTGATACTTATTGTGACTCCCATACGTCATGTGTCATTCCGTGAATGTCTAGTCGCGACACCAGTGGGTGTTTTAAATTTGTAATTACGGGGCCTAAGTTTTCCCTAACAATGCTAAGAAAGTGGTAGGTATGACCTAGAGTCGTTCTTCAAACTGACTTAATTGAAACTAAGGTATGGCGGATGAGGGCTTTCAAACTAGTGAAGGGCTTATAAAATAGTGGGGGAGTTTTGGTTTTTCTATTAACTAACTTAGGAAATGATGTCGCATAAAAAGTCATGTTTTTACCACTGATATCTTTCTCATTTAAGACTAATACTTGGCATACAAGCTCAATTATCTCTTAAATTAGTGATATTATGCCAAGAAGGTGAAAACACGGAAGCATGAGAAAAATCACGCAAAACGGCAGAAAACTAAGATTCTATGCACAGTTGAAGATTCAAAGCATTCGAGACAAGATATGAGATAAAGTACCCACCACTAAGATTTCTTTTGTCCAAGATCTTCATTTTCAAATTACGAATATAACAGAAGAAGAATCAACAACAACAGATAAAGAATGAAGAGTCTTCATTTTTTAAAACGAATCCAACTGTTTATCCCTAACTCAGGATCTTATCGAACAGAAACAATCCAATTGCTTACGGAATAAACAATCGAATCTTAAACAAAACAACCAATCAATCAACACTCAAAATTTAACGAACATAATAGTATTTTATTGATTGTAATCGACCAGCTTACAGGTAATTTCGACAGATTGCGTTTAGGGTTTTTCGTCAACCCTAAAACTGATTACTAAACGTGTTTATATACTAAACACAGATTCCTGCGATGTTACATAAAATGTCGCAGGCCCAAGCCCATGCGACATAGACAATGTCACAGGCCCAACTAACTAACGTCGCACCTGCGACATTACACACAATGTCGCAGGAGTCATTGAACTCAAACTATTACAAAATCAAACTACGAGCTAGACCAACTAACAGACACACTAAAATGCACCAACAAACTCCCTCGTGTCTTCAGCTTGCACGTCAAAACAATTCTTCAATCAAACCCAACCCGCAGGAAACTGTCCATCTGCATGAATTCCATGTGTAACACAAACTTCAACAACTTTCTGGTATTTATCTGCAAGCTTCTTATTGAATTCGTTATTTGCATTAACCCGAATCCTATTATCGAAGAGTTTTCTCAAATCCTTTTCATGGAGATTTATCAAACTCACAGGATCAAAGACTCTGAATGTAGCCTTTCTCAAATTCCAAATACCTCCAAACTATGGCTCCGGCTCTGAATCAGGAACTAATACTATCACCGCTTCACCAGTATGTGGATCAAGTTCCCAATGAACAAATCTACGAAGAAATTTATAGGGAACCGGATCCAAAGGTATTTCAGTCAAACAGTCAGCTGGCGGATAATGAACTTTAACCATCGGATGCCCTATTACTGGATCTAACTTCTTCTTAAAAGTATACCGAGTACCAAGCGTAGGTTTCAATTTGTTGTATCTTTTACTTCGAACCTCTTGACGCAAAGATCTCTGAATAAACTCAGCATAATCATCCTTACATGGATTAATCAACTTTAGTTGAGCCAATCGATTAATTTCTCCTTTTGGCAGTGTGCTCAATTGCTTAAATCTAAGTTTGAAGTATTGAACACCATCCAATCTGTAAATCATAAACTTCTTTTGCTGCACTTTCCAACTTTTAATAATGCCAGTATAATCACCGCGTACCTTGTAAGATTTGCAGGTAACAGGAACAGGTTCTGTAGAACTTCTCTTCAGAAATAGAAACAGTCTCTGGGACTATTGTCGATGTATTAGATTCTGGAGCATGTTCTGGTTGACGAGTACTAGATTCTCCATGAGTAGCTTTAGCTGGGTCTTCCTCATCATCACTAGAGTCAGTTTCAATAACTGGTGCATCGTCATAATATTCATCATCGCCCAAATGCTCATCTTCAACCGATACATCATCATCCATATCAAACACATAACCTTGTTCAGTTTCAGATCCAGTTTCATTGACCATTCTCTGAATATACGACAAATCTGCAAATGAATACTCAATCGCTAGAGGTCTCGGCTGGCCTGGAATATCTTCAAAAGAGAGATAATCCAAACGGGGAACATTTTCATTAATATCTGATTCAAGTACAGGGTTGGGGTTTATAGACTCAGGTCCTATTGACTCTAGATTAGGTACCCCCGACCCAGACTCCCCCGAGGCAATAGACCTAGACTCCAAAACATTCACCCTAGTCTGCAATTCAGCAATCTGCTTTGATTAAACTTCAATGATAGCAGATTGAGAAGCATTCTGTTCAGCTTGTTCTTTCAACAACTGCTGCATCTTCTGCATATCATCCATCATCTTTTGTAGGAATGTAGGAGTAGGCTCAACAACCATTTCTTGTGATGGTTGAGTAATAGGAACAGAAGACGTTGAAGTACGATGTGCACGGCGTCGAGATGGTTGATAAGCAGTGTCAGTAATATCATCACTGACATGTGCACGCTTCCCCATGTAATGCTTACCTGCACGAATACGGTGCTGAATTCACAAAAATCGAGCTGGTTCATGTACCCTAATCCGTTTCATTTGAGATTGGTGGGGTACTTCTCCGTTTGAATCCGTAGGCGTCTCTCCGCCATCCTTTGGTCTCACAAATGCTAAATCAGAAGAAGATGAATCTTCAACCGTATGTTGTGAATCAGAAGCTTGGCGTTCATCTTCGACACGCCCAAACCTATCTATTTCAGCCAAAACATTTTGAACAGGCACATTCTCATCCAAAACCTGTACTTCCACAAACTGCTTCTGAGGTATTTGCTGAGCAGGAGCATCCATATATTGAGGATGAGGAGGTGGTACATAATTATCATCACTAACTGCACCAAATAAAGGAGTATCCGGTGGTGCCTGAACCCCCTTTTCTTGAGCAGAGCATACAACAAAGATCCTGCCTTCCTGGTGGATAGACAAACAATAAATATATGCATGAGATATCTCCAGACCTTGGTAAGATTGGCCTTTCGATATTGATCAGTCGGAACCCCCATATAACCCATCCTAGCCATTCCACCCACTATAAAAGAGTTCTCGAAATTCACTGGCATATCAGGCTGATCATTCAGTTGCAGTAACTCATGAATACCTTGCTCAGTTACAACGATCTGTGTATCCAATACTGTAGACATAATGCGAGGCACATTGTTCTCAGTAACTATTAACGCATTCCTCTAGAATGGTCCAACCAAATTCTTGTAGACCACGGTCGTATATGAAATTGCATGAAAAATCCTGGAACGACGTAGAAATGCAATCATCGGGCGAAACGGAATAGCGTTCTTGTGAGAATCATCTAAGAAAGCCACCGTGTTGTGATGAGGCTCATATGCTAAATCCATATCTGAAAAACAGTACAGAATATATACTTGAAAGATGTTAGAATAAACGACAAACTATTGTTACAAAATGTCACAAAGTTTCTGTGTTATGCGACATCAACGCTGATGTCGCTCTCATACTAGCGACATTGTCGCAACGTCGCAAAAAATAGGTACAAAATCATAAGCGACATCGCATAATGTCACACAAAATTTGAGCGACGTTAAAGGTGATGTCGCATTTTGCAATTAATTGTGAAATTAATCACATTTTGAAAAACTACGACGTTGTGTGCTTTGTCGCTCGTGAGGTCGCAGAAAATGTGACATAGCATGTGAGGTCGCAGATAATGCGACATAGCATGTGACTTCGCAGATAATGCAACATAGCATGTGAGGTCGCAGATAATCTGCAAATTACCAAATAAATGTGACATCGATGGCTACGTCGCAGCCGACGTCGCACTTACGAACATCATCCCAAACCCAGAAACCCTTGATGACAAAATTTGGGGGTTTTCTTAACGGATCACACAACACGATGCAGAAGTCAACCAAGATCATGAATATATATATTATAACATGTTGAGCAATCATTTTCAAGTCTTATTTTCCCAAAAACCATAAACCCTAAAACCCGTAACTTTAATTGACGATTTGTTGGTGCATCTTAATGTGTCTGTCAGTTGGTCTAAGTCTTTAATGCATTAGATATGTAATTACGTTAGTTATGACGTTTATATTTAGAAAGTAATTACATTTTGTGTTTTGGAGACAAGGGTTTTGTTTCGCAAGAGTCAACTTGGCGACATAACTTGTGTCGCATAGATCAGATTAGGTGTCGAGTATAAATAGATGAGTTCGGCTCATTTACTAGGGTTGACGAACCTAGGTGAAGTTTCAGTATTTTGTACTCGAGTTCTTGCAATTAATCTGAGCGGTAATCATTTGTGTATTCATATACTTTGTGTTTGTTTGTTTCTTATCGTTTTAACGTTTATATTTAATCATTAGATTCTGCACATGGATTGAGTATTAGGATTCAATTAGGTCCGACCACATGGGATCTACAGTTGGTATCAGAGCCATAATCTAAGGACTTGGCGTTATTGAATCCATTTGGGACGTTTCTTTATTTAAAACAACTAGTTTTGTGTTTAAATTTTCATAGAAGGGTGCTATATTTGAAGATTTTTGGTTTATTGTTCATCCTTCAATCGTGAAAATTCGTTAGGTTTATGAATCTTACGAATTTTAGGGTTTCTTGATTGTTGCTGCAGCCGTTTTTGCGACACAAGCTGCGACACAACATTTTGTGTCGCGATTAGGGTTGGTGCGACATATCTTTCGGTCGCTTTCAGTACTCTACGACATAAGCCTTTAAGTAGGCGACATAAGCTTGCGACATAAGCTTGCGACTCAAGCTTATTTTGAATTGCGACATAGGCCTTTGATTAGGCGACACAAGCCTGCGACATAAAACACGGTTTTCTTCCGTCGCTACTACTTTGCGACACAACCTTTGTGTCGCTAGGCACTTTGGAATTGAGCAGTTTCTGCGACATAATCTTTGTGTCGCTTGATTTCTTTGCGACACATACTTGTGTCGCATAACAGTTTGTTTTCTTTGTGTGTATTTGATTATTTTGCAGGTAACTCAAAATGTCAGCTTCTACATCACATTCTATTCAGTCGGTTGGAGCTATGTTGAAGCAAAATAATGAGGTTGGATCAAGAAATAAGCCTCCCATGTATATGCCAGGAATGAGTTATGCAGATTGGCATCAACGCTTTGAATCATATGTTGGTCTTATTGATCCGGAAATGATGATCTACTTAGAAGAAAATTATGAGCGTCGTCTTAGAACTGAAGTCTTTAATGGCCCAGCTCCTGAAAAGTCAATTAAATCCATGACTCCTAAAGAACGTAAGGCATTTGATATGGAACAGAAAACTCATTCTGCAATCACTATGGCATCGCCTCAACCTATCATGAGACAGTTACGGCAACATAAGATTGCATATGATTTGTGGAAGGTCTTTGACAAAAAGTGTGGTGGTAGTGACCAATATAAGAAAAAAATAAGACTTGATCAAGAAACAGTATGAAGTCTTCGATATGCTACCTAATGAATCACTGGAAGATCTGTGCAGCAGATATTCTCAATTGGTTACTGAGTTGTTGGAAGGAGGTATAACACTTGATAAGATAGACGTGAATAAGAAACTTCTTGACTCACTTCCCAAAAAGTGGCATACTCGCGTCCTCTTAATGGAAAATGATGAGGATATCATGGATATGGAGCTTGAATATCTTATAGGTCATATTGAGGCAGAGCTTCTTGAAATGCAAAGAAAAGGAGACTAAGGCCACTTCTCACCTTCAAAATCCAAAACTGTATGGTGTAGATGTTCCAGTCTCAGCAAGTCAGTCTACAGGTACCGCATTTATAGCTAGCAAAGCTAGTGGTACTGTAACCACAAATATTCCATCTGGTGGTACCTATTTTCAAAGTTCAGGAATGTCATCTGGTGAAGAGTACTCCTCCACATTTTCGGCATTTCTAGCCTCTGCTGGTGATTTTAATGATGAAGACTTTGGTCAAATTTATCAAGAGGAACTGGAAAGGCTATATTTGAAGTGGAACATGGCAATGCTGGCAAGAAGGGTTAAGAACTTCTTAAAGAAATCTGGCAGAACATCGGTAAATGATCCAGGTGAAAAGGGTTTGGGGTTTAATAAAAGAAAGGTAAAATGCTAAAAGTGTCAAAACTATGGACACTTTGCTCGTGAATGTGAGAATCATAAGACTCCACCTTCGGGTTTGACCAAACCCTCTCGAAATAAGGCTGAAGAGAAAGCTATGGTGTCAGCTGCTTTAATGTGGACTGAAACTCCATGGGACAACAGCTATCCAGATGCAACTGAGGATGAGGAAGAAGAAAATACGGCTCTCATCGCTGAAGTTCATGAGGTAGATGATGAACCTTTATCATGTGTTTCATGTATTAAACTTACTAACCAGTTTAACAGGTGTAGAGAGGAAAATGAACGCCTTAATGCTAATATCACGCAGTTAACGGAAAGTAATGAAAGGTTAAAAGAAAGTTATAAGGCTTCTGAAAATAAATTAAAAGCTGTTTTTGAAGAAAAGAAAGAATTAAAAGCCAAAATTTTGAACAACAAGATGAAATCGGAAGTTATGTTGATATGCTAACTTCCGTAAAGAAAGATCTTGTTGACTCCCATGCTGAAATTCTTACTTTAAATCGTAAACTATCATCTTTGATGAAATCTTTCAGAAACAAAGGACTGATACTAAATGTAAGGCAGGACTTGGTTATCACCATGTCCCACCTCCAAAAGATTATCTTCCTATGCCTGAACAGGAAGTCATCAAAGATTTTGTGCCTACTGTCACTAAAGTAGACATAAAACCTGTTAAGCCGATTAGAGTAAAGATAAGTAAGCCTCAGCTTGGTAAAGTAGGACTTGGTTTTCACCATGTCCCACCACCAACAGAGTATCATCCTATGTCTGAACAGGAAGATATGGCTAAAATTGGTAAAGATGAGTCTCAAAAACCTGTAACTAGTATGCCTGAGCCAGTTAAGGCACCGACTAGTGAGCCTGATAAATTGAAGGCTCAAAAGGTTGACTCTGTCAAGAAGCTTGATGTCAGGGCTGAGCCATTTAAGCCCACGGTAAATGAGTGTTAAGAAACCAGAAACTAAGGTTGAGCCAATTAAGCCTATTGTGGTTTCCAAGTCTGAGAAGGTCAACGATAAGTCCATTCCTCCGGTCAGTTTGATGGATGAAATTGAGATTGAGGATATAACTGATGCAAAATACGGTTATTTAAAAAGGAAGAATGTAACCAACGACAATCATATCTTCACTAGTGAAGGTATTGATGAGATTAATAAAATGAAAGGTAAAGCCAAGGCTGAACCTACAAAGAAATTTTAAAACCAAATTATCACAAATCCACTAAAAGATCTTCTAAAAATTATTCACAAGGTTCAACTTCTGCTTGTACACATCAGTGTACATGCTCAGGACATGCATCTTTAGGCCGAGCTTAAAGGTTCATACCTCAATCTCAAAATTGTGTTGAGCTAAGATCTTGTTTCTATTGCAAGAAACAAGGTCATCTGATAAATGTCTGCCCATTGCTTGCTAAGAAGTACGTCCGTAGGGAAGCTACACGAACCTCACAATTTCAAAACTTTTCTCATAAATCCATGAGAGGTTCTGCATCTCCACCACCTGCTTATGAGATTAACAATATTGAGCCAAACAAAGTCACTCATGATAAGCTCAACGTTGTTAACAAGCAACCATCCAAATCTCAAAAGGTTTGGAAGATCAAAGAGTCATGTTCTGACTCTTCATTTGAAAATGATACATCAGGCAACGATTTCGATTTGCTAAAAAATAAAATTATGACTGATGTAATCATTGTGGATGATGCTACTGGGTTACCCAAGCCTGTAAAGGCTTGGGTCTCCTTTACTAATTGATTCTTATGTTTGTGATGTCGCAGCAATCCGAAGCAATTCATAATAGTAGATGGTATATCGATTGTGGTTGCTCGCGACATATGATAGGCGACTTATCTCTGCTATCTGAAGTTAAAGATTACAATGGGGGATATGTTGCTTTTGCCGATGATAAAGGAGGTGTTATAACCAGACAGGGTACACTCACTAATGGGCTTGTGAGTTTTGAGAAAGTCAATTTTGTGGAACAGCTCACCCACAATCCGCTCATTGTGTCACAAGTGTGCGACAAAGAGTACACTACGGCATTTACCAAAACTGAGTGCTGCATTTTAAAACCAGGATACGTTATTCCTGAGGATTGGGTGCTACTGAGGCCACCTCGGCAAAAAGACACGTATATTTTGGATATGAAGACTATTGAAACAACTCAACATACGTGTCTACTTTTAAGAGCTCCTGAAAAAGAATCACTACTTTGGCACAGACGTATGGGACACTTGCATTTCCGGAAAATGAATTATTGGGTGAAAAACGATCTTGTGCGTGGAGTTCCGAAGCAATCCTTTGGAATTAATGATCATTGTGTTTCCTGCCAAAAAGGGAAACAACACAAGAAATCCCATAAGTCAAAAGTGGTGAACTCCGTTTCAAGCCCGTTGGAGCTATTGCATATGGATCTCTTTGGACCAGTAAGTAGGAAGAGTATGGGAGGTTCTAAATACTGCTTGGTAGTGACTGATGATTATTCTTGCTTTTCATGGGTGTATTTCTTATCTACTAAGGATGAAGTTCTCGAGATTCTCACATATCTATTTGATAAGCTAGAGAACCTATGCAATTTTTCGATCAAGTAACTGCGATCTGATAATGGGACTGAGTTTAAGAAAAGGCATTGATCATCAATTCAGTGCTGCTCGAACTCCTCAACAGAATGGAGTTGCTGAACGTAAAAACAGGACACTCATTGAGGCCGCACGAACAATGTTGGCAGACTCTAAGCTGCCTATCACTTTCTGGGCTAAGGCGGTCAATACCACTTGTTATATTCTTAACAGGGTTTCTATGGTTATGAAGCACAATAAAACGTCATATGAGCTACTTAATAATCGAAAATCTTCATTACTGTTTCTTGAACCTTTTGGGTGTCCATGCACAATTATGTACACAAAAGAGAGAGTTGCTAAATTTAGAGCAAAGTCAAGTGAAGGTTTATTTTTGGGTTTTTCAAATAACTCTCCAAATAAACGTGTGTATAATTTGGCAACTAAGCGCATGGAAGAACATTTTGAAGTCACGTGCCTTCGGTATACTGAAAATCCGCAGCGAAAGGGACCCACACAATTGTTTAACTATGAAGCAATCTTTGACTCATTCAATCTTCCTAACGAAGAAGATGAGGTTGATCAGGTGGATACACTGCTCAACGGCCTTGATTTATCTTTTGATACATCTCCGCTATCAACATCAAAGCCACTGACTTCTTCTGCTACTCCACCTCCTTCTCAAACCAACGCTGAGGTTCCTGAATCATCGACGAGAAATCAAGAAACGTATACTAATGTTCCTGAGTTGTCTGATGATGAAGATGAACCGCTTGTGAATACCGATAAGTTTGATTCGGCATAGGAAGCCGATTTTACAAACTTGGACTCTGTCATTGTGCCTGACGAAATTCCAAGTTCTCGTATCAGTAAGGACCATCCGGTGGAGAATATAATCGGTCCTTTGGATAAAGGGATTCATTCACGAAGTCAAGTTATTAATGTTGAGAATCCTGAATCCCCATCTGATTCTTCTAAGCCTGTCTTTCTTGCATGTCTTGCCGCAGAGGTCAAATCGTGTTTTCTATCTCAAGTGGAGCCTAAACGGATAGAGGATGCTTTGAAAGACCCACACTGGGTTGAAGCAATGCAAGAGGAGTTGCAGCAATTCAAAAAGCTGCATGTTTGGGAATTGGTACCGTTACCTAAGGGTGCACATCCTACCGGCAGTCGATAGGTATATAGAATCAAGAAAGATGATCCAGGAGTTGTTATCAGAAATAAAGCACAACTAGTAGTTCAAGGCTTTCATCAAGTAGAGGGTTTGGACTATGATGAGGTTTTCACTCCTTTTGCAAGATTGAAGTCGATTCGTATCTTCTTGGCATTCGCATCCTTTAAGGAATTCTGTTTTTATCAGCTTGATGTGAAGAGCGCATTTCTGTACGGACAGGTTGATACTGATGTTTATGTGAAGTAGCCTCCTAGTTTTGAAGATCCTTTGCATCCGGAATATGTCTGTAAACTCAATAAGGCATTGTATGGTCTGCATTAGGCACCAAGACTGTGGTATGAAAGGCTTGCCACTTATCTGATTAAGAATGGATTTGAAAGAGGAAGTATTGATAGAACTCTATTCACAAAAAGAGACGGAGATGACTTGTTACTGGTACAGCTTTATGTCGACGACATCATATTCGGTTCTACAAAAGAATCCATGTGTAAAGACTTCGAGCATCTCATGAAGTCTGAATTTGAGATGAGTGCAACGGGGGAACTTATGTTCTTTCTGGGTGTACAAGTTGAGCAGTCTGCCAAAGGCATCTACATTCATCAGTCCAAATATGTTACTGATATGTTAACTAGGTATGACCTGCTTAATTGTAAGACCTATGGCACCCCCATTGAAATTAATCACAATCTCATACCGGCCACTGATGAAGAGGATTGTAAAGAAAAGGACTACCGCTCAATGAATGGTTCTCTCATGTATCTGATATTAGGCTAGGCCCAAGGTTTCTCATATGAAAGCAGTGAAGCGCATATTTGGATACCTCAAATATAGACCAACTCTTGGTCTATGGTACTTCAACGAGAAAACGTTTTCACTCACTGCGTACTCGGATTCTGATCATGGCGGTTGTAGCATAGATAAGAAGTCTACAACTCGAGGATGCCAGTTCCTTGGATCGCATTTGGTCTCGTGGCAGTGCAAAAAGCAGACTACACTGCGGAGGCTGAGTATGTTGCTGCGGCTAGTTGCTCTTCCCAGATTATGTGGATTCAGCATCAATTGCGTGATTACGGGTTACTTCTTACTATGACTCCTATTCATATTGATAATACTGCTGCCATATCTATTACACGTAATCCCGTACAACATTCTAGGACTAAACAAATAGAACTTAGCTTCCACTTTATACTCTTTAGTGTTTATAAAAGGACGTTTAGTTGTGTCTGTAAACAACTAGGGAAATGATAGTACATTAGGGTACATGCACAACATGGAAATTCTAAGGTTTATCATTGATGTATCAGTAGGTTTATCTAGCATACTTACCACAGCTTTTATAAACATAAGCTTCATAATATGATGTACTGGTAGGCATGATACACACCGGTCTTTGAGCTATTAAAAAGTAATACTAATACATGTCTATTATCGTGTGGTACACACTGTGATGTATGACTAAATGTCTTATTTCCTTAATATAGCTTGGCATACTTCCATTTTAGTTTATAATATGAAATCATTTGGGGGTATATGCCGATTGTTTCCTCTGTTGTACATAAGTACAGACCTGGTCTCAATAAATATATAATAAAAAGTTAAGCAAATGCAAGTCAATGAACTTGAAAAAGTCTTAAATCACAAGATACCTAACAAGGTCGCCAAAATGGTTTGACCAAGTCTGGTTTTGCTTACACCTGAATCAAGCTATATCGCTTTGTTGTACGTTTGTACAGAACTGTCACCGCTGGCTTGCTTCTTAAAAATGATATTCCTCTATTCTATCTGATCTTAGAAGTTATGTTCTTGTCTAAATTACAGGCGTATGTCTATGGTGGGTACCACGGATAAATATTCATACTAACAATAAAAGAATCATTCATAGACACGGATGTAACATGTTTAGGTGGTCAAACAATACCAGTAATCATCTTGAAATAATATTTATAAAAGGTGTTCTAAATATGCTAAGTAAATTTAAATAGGACAAATATACTGATAATCGAGATAACACTTACTATTTGCTAATAATTGCATGTTATCCTAATATGATCCCTTAGTAGACAAAATAACTACGTTACCAAAAAGAAAATTAATTTAAGTTTCATTTTAGGTTTAGTAATTATTTTTTTTTTACGATACTTATGTTTATTTTTACAATTACCTAAGTTACTCTCGGATCGGGCCAATGATTTTTGGAGCCCAAATCACATCTCTTTTGGGCCTTGCGACATAACTTATGTCGCAGACATAATCAAGGCCTATGTTGCTTACTATGTCACTGGTTAGGTTTCGGGTATATAAACCCAACCTCCGTCGCCATCACTGTTACCCCACTTAGCTACACAAAATCAAATCTTGCGACATAACCTCACGACTTTGCGACACAACACGCTGCGGTGGATTTTGCTTTCGATTTTGATTTTTCGATGTTTTTCTTGCTATTCTACCACTCGATTCTTGTTCATCTTGCTTTACTCGATCATTAGGTACCAATCTTACCCGTTTTCACTGTATATTTAGTGTTTAATCATTGATTAGGGTTACGGGTTGTTAGGGTTTGTGGTTTTCGTGTTAATTCCACATGATAACACGCATTTTATATGTTAAACATATTTTTTTGTGTTCATGGTTTGATGCCGCACCCTAGGGTGTGGCTTCTTTACGAAACCCCCAAATTTTAGTGTTTAGGGTTTCTGGGTTGGGTTGCAGTTCGTCGTTGTGACACATCCTGCGACATAAGCTTTTATGTCGCAGGTTTCATGAAATCAATTTATATCGCTAATGCCTGCGATATATCTTTTATGTCGCTAGTTAATGCGTCACAAATCCTTATGTCGCTTTAATAAGCGACACAATCTATGCGCCACAAGAGTTATGTCGCCAAAATCATAATATTCAATTCAATTCGATTTAATTGCAAAAAGCGACCCAACTCTGTCCGTCGCATCCGTGATTAGTGACACAATTCCTTATGTCGCTTATCTTTGAAAATCAATTTTAATTCTGTAAGCGACACAAGACTTTTATGTCGCAGGACTCCTGCGACACAATTCCCAGTTTCGCATAAAACAGAATTTAAAATTGATTTATTTGTTTACATTGAATCTGCTTACGCTAACTGTTTTTGAGTTTTATTGTTATATCTTATACAGCAATGGTAGACAGTGATGTTGTTTGGGAACCACGCCACAATATCGTGGCATTTTTGAATGATTCAAAGGAGACGGCGGCTCCGTACAGGCCAATGGTGGCATTTCTACGCCAATGGTGGCATTTCTACGCCGTTCTCGTATTTACACTACTATCACCGCGACCACAACAATTTATAAGGATTAGATGGGTCCGTTTTGGGAGCATGCAGTGATCAATTCTGAGTTGCCATTTACCAGGACTATCTACACTCTCAGTGATCGTCGACTGATAATCTCAGAACAAGTCATTCGAGAATTCTTTCAGTTCGGTGATACTCCCGACATGCCCACTTTATACGAAAATCAGTTTATAGCTGGTGCTATGACACGTATTGGTTATCCAGGTGTTCCGAACGACCAATACAGAAAGTCGAATCTGCCTAAGGTTTGGAGATACCTAATGTACGTGGTGATTGTATGTTTATCTCCACATAAGGCCGGGGATAAGCGTTGGAATCTATATCCATGCTTCATTCAGCTTCTTATCAATAATCAGCTTCCCGGTATTCCACCGAACGTTCGAGAATGCTTGCGTCCGACTCCCATGAACGTTCGAATCTGGACTGTTTGTGTTGCTTATGCAAATGCGGGTGGCAATTTTCCTATATTTGGGCATATTGTTGATGAAGCCTATGTTGCTCCGCCCAACGACGGATTTATGGATATTTTGGCTGCACCTGAGCAGCAACCTCAGGAGGAGGAACTACATCTCCATGAGGCACAGATACAGGTTGATGACCTGTTGTAGGAAATTGATAATTTTCCAGTTGGTGTACAGGCTGATCAGCCTAATCTTGAGGAACCAGCTGCTAAGGATTCGGATGGGGGCTCTACTCCTCATACTTCTCTGAGGATTGTACCTTCTAGATAATGCGTTGAGAACATTCAACGGTTTGATCCACGTTGGTTCAAACGTATTCAGAGACGTATTCGTCAGGGCAGGACGTCCGTGCGACCTGATCATGGAAAACGACCAAGAGACGACAATTTCACTGATGAAGATTGGGTTCCACCCCAGTCTATCTGTCGTACCTCTACTTCTTTTGCTTCCAGGGCATGGGTCGACATTCCCCGTGTTGAGGTTCCAGTTTAACCTTTGCCTTCGGTCATCCAAGAGCTACTGAAGAGAATGGATGCGATGCAGCAGACTATGGATAATCAAGCTCAATTGATTCAGTCTCAGGCATCGGTTTTGGAGGTTCAAGAAGCACAGATCAAGGCGTTAGAAGAAACGGCAGCTTTAGTTCCTACTTTGAATACTAGGGTCTTAGAATTAGAATTCCTAGTTGCTGTTCCGGGGGAGTCAGGCCTGCGTGCCATAGAAACAACATCTAGGGCTTCTGCTGGAACACAAACTGATGATGTAAACGATAATGTAAATGTTTATGATGATAATGAAACTCTTCATTTGGATTACTTCTCGGTCGACGATATTCCAGGTAAACCAAGACCACTAGCTATAGATTATTCACATGCTAATCTATCTTTTATTCAGCGAATGGTTAATGAGGAAGGTCAGACATCTGAGCCTGAATTTGATTTTGAAGTTAATGATAATGTTGAGATTGAGGAAGAGGAGATGCGTTCTGATGTGTTTTATGATGATGCTCCGACAATTGAGACTGATTCTTCTGAAGATGAATCAGAGCCAGCTGGAACTTCGCAAACTGTTCCAGAGACTACACCGGCTTCTGAAACTGCTTCTACATCAACTTCTGAATGACCAGTGATAAGCTATATTCTTAGTGAACCTATTCCTGTTACTTGCAAGTCATATAAAGTTAGTGGGAATTACACAGGAATTATTAAAAGTTGGAAAACCTACAAGGGTATTTTTATGATTACGAGAAGCGATGGTATTCAGTATTTTAAAAGGTCATTCAAGAAGCTGAGTACGTTGCCTAAGGGAGAGATAAATCGTCTAGCATAACTGGAATTGATAAATCCAACCAGAGATTCACGAGCTGATTTTGTACAGACGGTTTTGCGTCGTGAAGTGAAGAGTAAATGTTATAACTTTATCAAACCGATGCTTGGAACGAGATATATATTCAAGAAAAAGATTGATCCAGTAACAAGATAACCGGTCTGCAAAGTACACTATCCGCCAGCTGATTGTTTGACTGAGATTCCGCTTGAGACTGTTCCCTTTAACTTTCTTAGAAGATTTCATCATTAGGAACTTCATCCGCATACGGGCGAAGCGGTATTTGTTTTTGTTCCAGAATCTGAGTATCCTGAGACGACTTCATTGTATGGTTTGATGAAAGCTCAATTCAAAGTATTTGATCCTATGAGCTTGATTAATCTCTCACAAAAAGATTTGAGGAAATTGTTTGATAGTCCAATTCGCTTCAACGTAAGAAATGTAGTGAATTCGACTCTTGCTAGACAATTTCAGAAGGTTGTGACTGTGTGTGTTACGCATAGGATTCATGCTGGAGGCAGGTTTCCCCAAGGCTGGGTTCGAATTGAAGAAATTTTGAAGACCAAGCTGAAGACACAGGGGAGTTTGTTGGTGCATCTTAGTGTGTATGTCAGTTGGTCTAAGTCTGTAATGCGTTAGATATGTAATTACGTTATTTATGACGTTTTTATTTAGAAAGTAATTACATTTTGTGTTTTGGCGACACAAGGGTTTTGTGTCGCAAGAGTCAACTTGGCGACATAACTTGTGTCGCATGAGTCGGCTTGGCGACACAGCTTGTGTCGCATAGATCAGATTAGGTGTCGAGTATAAATAGATGAGTTCAGCTCATTTGCTAGGGTTGACGAACCTAGGTGAAGTTTTAGTATATTGTACTCGAGTTCTTGCAATTAATCTGATCGGTAATCATTTGGGTATTTATATACTTTGTGTTTGTTTGTTTTTAATCGTTTTAACGTTTATATTCAATCATTGGATTCCGCATGTTGATTGAGTATTAGGATTCAATTAGGTCCGACCACAGGGGATCTACACGATTAATCATGAATGAAATGATGAAACGAGTACCTAAATGTCAAGTAAAGATGGTAGAACAGGGAAACGTGAGTGGATCAAAAATGAACGCTGCTAGAAATCGAAATCAAATCGAAAAATCCTCGGTCATCACGATGTCGCAAAATTGCAGCTGATGTCGCAGGGGATGTCGCAAAGTAATTTGAAATAGTGTGATGGTTTACGTCGCATATAAGGGGTATATATACCTAAACCCTAATTGCGACATAGCATGCGACATGGGCTGCGACGTAAGTGCTAATGTCGCACCTCCAGACTTAAAGATTTTTTTAATTCCATTTCGATTTTCAATATTCGAAGTGTGATTTAAAAATAATATGTGACTTGAAAAATAAAAATTTAATAGAAGTAAAAGAAAAATAAAATGAACAAGAAAACTTTAAACAAATCAAATACATTATTTTTGGTGATGGAATTGTTTGAATCTGGTTAGGGATCATATCGGGATAACATGCAATTATTAGAAATAGTAAGTGTTATTTCGATCATCAGTATATTTGTCCACTTTAAATTTACTTGACATGCTAAAAGCACCTTTTATAAAAATTATTTCAAAACAATTATAAGTATATTTGTCCTCTTAAACATATTACACTCACATCTAGGAGCTAATTTATTATTATTCGTATGTATATTTCTTTGTTGTCCCCACCATGGATATAAATCTTAACTTAGTACATAGACTATATTCCCATTTATAGAAAGAATATAAGAAGATCATTTTTAAGAATCAAGTAAGCGGTGATAGGTCTGTACTTACGTACAACAGAGCGACATAGCTTGATTCAGGTTTAAGCAAAACCAGACTTGGTCAAACCATTTTGGCGACCTCGTTAGGTATCTTTATTTTCAAAGACTTTTCAAGTACTTTGACTTGGGTTTGCTTAATTTTTAAGTATATATTAACAGATACCAGGGCTATACTTACATATAACAGAGGAATCAATCAATATATACCCCCAAATGATATCAAATAGACTTCATCCATGAAAATATATCTAGCATAAGTAAGATATTAAGACTTTTGTCATACATCTCATGGTGTTAAAACAATTGAAATAAACAAGTATATTAAGCTTCTTAAAAGAACTCAAAGAGTTTTGTGTAACATGCCTACTAATACATCGTATTATGAAGACAATGTTTTTAAAAACTGTTTTAACATGTCAGATAAACCTACTGACACATCCAAGATAAACCTTAAGATTCCATTTTGTGCATGTCACCCGATGTACTATCATATCCTAAGTTGTTTACAGACACAACTCAACGTCTATTTTAAAAATGTAGCAACCGTGCATTTCTTTAATACTAAAGAGTATAAAGAGTGGCTGTTGCCAATTTTTTTTTTAAATAAAGACACACATATAAATATGTAAATATACAAAAGATGTCCAAGTCACAAATTATTTACGAGTGGGATTTTTCATCCCAATCATAGAGACTAACTCATCAAATCGAGACTTCGAAAAAGCTTTTGTGAAAATGTCTGCCTTTTGTTTTAAAGTGTCAATATGGATTAAGTCTATTAAACGTTCTCAAAGCAATACCGTATGAAATGAAAACGTATTTCAATATGTTTAGTTTTGGAATGTTGAACGGGATTGCGTGTGATTGAGATTGCAGCAGTGTTATAAATGTGTATAGGAGTAAGGGTTAGAAGGAACCCGTAATCACGCATTTGATGCTGAATCCAAATGATTTTTGAGCAGCAACTAGCAGCAGCAATATACTCAGCTTCCGCTGTAGAAGTTGAGACCGTCGTCTATTTCTTGCATTGCCACAAGACTAACCAGTTTCCTAAAAACTGACATCCTCCTGCAGTAGACTTCTTATCCACATTGCAACCACCATAATCCAAATCCGAGAAAGCCATCAGATCAAAGTTTTTCTCATTAGAATACCATAGCCCTAGAGATTGGTTATCCTTCAAATAACTTAAAATGTGTGGGACAGCTTTTTCGTGAGAAACCTTAGGCTTTGCTTGAAATCGTGAACATATCGAGACTGCAAACATAATATCAGGTCGTGAGGCAGTAAGGTACATCAACGAACCAATCATTGACTGATAGGTGCGTAGATCTGCATCATCCTCATTTTCAGCAGGACCAAGCTTGTGATTCACATCAATGGGAGTTCCAAAGGACTTACAGTTTAGCATATCGAATCTTGTTAAAATGTCTTTTACATACTTAGATTGATGTAAGTAGATGCCATCTGGATATTGCTCTACTTGTAGTCCGAGAAAGAACTTAAGCTTTCCCGAGAAAGAACTTAAGTTTCATCTATGGAGTACCCTTTCTGGTTATTCACGTGACAACAACCTAGTAATTAGGACCTGATCAACCTTAATTATGGTAAGTAGTTATCTGTGCCCATGATATGCAATAAGTAAGACGCAGTGAAACCACTCGTTGTATATATTAGGTTTACATTTCTGCACTGCTTTACATTTAGTTAGTTTAGAGTGTCATTCTCACCGTCAATTACTCTGGACCGCATGTTGGATGTAAGAAACCGTGAAACTACCATGTAAAGTGTCTATTACTGAAAGACATGGTCTGCATATGAAACACGTTTTAATAAACTGCGAATAATCTAGGGATGTATAACTGTTTGAAATTGAGAGACTTAAGTCATAAGTCGAAGTAATCAAGCTTTAGTAATTAACAACAAGGCTTAGAAATAAGAGTAAAGTCCTAGCGACCTAGAATCCTTAAAACACTAAGTCTTACAAAATTGACGGTCTAAACATACAAAGTTATTAATCTGCATGCTAATAGAGTAGTAGACTATCTTAGGGGTTAAGAACGGTCAGACCTATGAGATAATATGTTGCTGATTCACGCACCTCGGTTTAAAACCAAGATAGGTTGTTTATCTTTATCTGCTTTCCTGTACTTTAATTTTCTACAATTTACTTTTCTGCACTTTAATTATTTGTCTTTAGTTTAAGGCACCAAAACCTACCAACTTTGTTTCATCCTAAGTACTTCCCTACAAAAAGCACCATCTTTAATCACCCACACGTTTCGATTCATAGAACGATCTTAGGTTATACTTACCACTTACTAATAAGAGTAGGTAGTACATATAATTTAAGCCCAGCTATATATCAATTTTAAAACCCCTGTTGTGCCCGCATCACCATTAGATATAAAAACGACTGGTTGCGGGTGCATCAGGAAAGTAAATAAATAAAAGCAAAAATTAAAATAAAAGATAAAGCAGATAAGATAAAGATAATGTTTTTCGAGACTTCAATAATTAAGTTATGGGATGATGTTTGGAGAAACTATTTTAAAAGATGTTTGTTAATTGTTACTCTTGGATACTTGTGATGTAAACACTCGATTCCCTACTAATTAAAATCCCATTAGCATGTCACACCAGGAACTAGGTTATGGTGACACCACAAAGTATTTATAATAATAAGAAAGATCTTTATTTAAGTTTAATTTTACTTTCATATGAACGGAGACAAAATCTAAAGGTACTAGACAAAACTGAATCATATAAAGATTCCTCGTCATCCTAACAGATTCATTTATTTAAAAAGTTCATTTATGACTTTAAATAGCCCTTGTTTAAGACTACCCAATAAATCCCTTAAATATCCATAGCGTTCCTCACTTAAAGTGGTTCCGCCGCTTCAAACCTTGGCCATGTTGTTAAACCGAGATCTATCTAATAAACAGTTAGATAACTGCAGTTTTGAATGATTACTAAGAAGTTTGCGGAATAACACTTAGTAATACAACGAAGATCAATATGAATAACAATAACAGAATTATAAAAAGCTTCAATCTTATTAATGATATAAGACGAATACACTGATTTGTATTAGGGTTACAAAACCTTGAAGCTGCGCAAAAACTCATAACCTAATCTAGGTTAAGGATCTCTATTTATAACACATAGAGTCCTGCTAAAATGATCTCCTATAATTATGGAATTCAAATTTATCCCATAAATATCTCTAACAGACTTCTATATACTAACAGTGGGAATGACTTACTTTGTACCAACAGTGGTAGTAAGTTCCCTTTACAGACATGTATACTAACAGTGACACTGCTTAACTACACTAGCAGTGGCTAGATATTTACTTCTTCTGGCAGTGGCTAGCACTCCTTCTTCTGGCAGTGGCTAGCACTCCTTCTAGCAGTGGTACTGCTTCTTCAATAACAGTGGCTAGCAGTAAAACAGACAGTGGCTAGCCTTCAACACTTGTCAAGTTTAGCTCAGATCCCAACAATCTCCCCCTAAACTTAATCAATCCTGTATTGAAATAAGTTTCTTCATTCAGCTTCAAACTTTCATAGGAGAATTTTATCCTTTCTTGCTGGTTTGATCTCTTTTGTGAAATTGATTCATCATCCAGTAAATAATTTCTTTTCCTTTTTCAGTTTTCACAGCAACTTGCAATTTCTTTTCCATTATTTGTCTCAACAGAACTATGCTCAGAATGTATTCTCTTTCTTCCAACATATATACATATTTACCATTCTTAAGAGAAATACAATGCACTCCTGCTCTAGCAAAATATCTCCAGTATGCAACCAACTCAGCACATAAAAATATATCTCCATACTTCTCAGGCTGAAACATCATCTGTATCCATTCCCACACATACTTTTCAAGACTAGATTTAACATTCTTTAAGTCCTTTTCTAACCCAATTCTGTACATATCATATACATCAAATCTTTGCACTCTCTTCAGAATATCATGCATTGACCTGTGAAAGCTTACAACACCATTTTTCCTTTCAATTCTGATTTCATAGGCCATTTCTTTGGTTGCTATCAACACTCCTTCCCACTTGATGATTTCTGAAAATTCTTCATCATTTAAGTTGATATTTTCTGATCTATCAGGCTTTATCACAAACATTTTATCCAATATCTCCTCATCTCTATCCAAATCACAAACAGCATCATCCAACTCCTGAAGTCTAACAAATGATCTTCTAGCACCTTCA
This sequence comes from Pseudognaphalium luteoalbum, assembly GCA_963422505.1. Classification (NCBI taxonomy): domain Eukaryota; kingdom Viridiplantae; phylum Streptophyta; class Magnoliopsida; order Asterales; family Asteraceae; genus Pseudognaphalium; species Pseudognaphalium luteoalbum. The sequence goes on along the minus strand of OY730192.1, from coordinate 115,172,452 downwards.
ATTTTCAATTTCAATTCCCTTTCTGCCTCCAACTCCTCATCAATCTGATCATATCTTTCTTGCAATCTCCTTTGAATCTCAGCCTCATCTTTTCTCTTCTTTTCTAACCTTTCCCTTGCTGCAGGATTGACATGAGGATTATTATCATACAAGTTTTGCAATTGTTCCAGTGACATACTCCTCAGTCTCATTGTAGGAATCCTACCTCCTCTAAGTTTACAAACCAAATCATTTTTCATTTCAGACTTTGTTGGTTTCTTAGCTTTCCTCTTAGCAGCCTCTTTTTCCTTCTTCTCTTTCTTCTCCCTTTCAATTTTTTTATTTAAAGCCATCTGCAGAGGATCACCCTTTTTCTTTGCTTCAAAATCATGATAGCCAGTATCATCATTTAATCCTTTTGCTTTCATCTCTGCATATACTCTACTGGCTTCTCTAGTCATCTTAACAATTTGCCCATTCTCAAGCAACACATCCACTTCATCTATCTCAGATTCTTTCATCTTTTCTGGCACAGATTTTTCAGATTCATCAACTCTCTGTTCAGCTTCAACTCTGTCCTGTTCATTCAATTCTACCTGCAACCTCATAGCATACTCCATGTCATGCTCAACATTTTGTTGCACCTTCTTCACCTTTGACTTTTCCACTAATTTACCCTTACCTTTGTCTTTTGGATTAATCTTTGGAAGATTAGACTTAGGCTTAGGTAATGTATTTGGTTCTCTTATTGTGAAGGGAACTTCCATTTGTCTAGCAGTAGGAGTGGAAGTTGTTCTAGCAGTAGGAGTGAATGTTGTTCTAGCAGTAGGAGTCTTTTGAGTAACAGTGGTAAGTGTAGCAGTTGTAGCAGTGGTAGCCACTTTAACAGTGGGACTACTTGACTTTGACTGTCTTGTCTCTGCCATCCTTTTAGCTTGTATGCTGAAAACAGGAATGGATTTCTTCCTACCATATGTACGTTTAGCATCTAATTTTGACTTAGACTCCCCCTTAAACTCTGTATCACCACCATCTGTCTCCATTGGTTGTACTACCTCTTCACCATCATCTGTTTCAACCATCACCTCTGTCTCACCATCAACAACCTCATCTGTCTTATGCATAACACTTTCAACAATCTCAGTCTGCTCTTCATCTACCATAACTTCAGTGTTAGCATCAAATATAAAATCAGTATCACCCATACCTTCATCATCAAACCTCTCCTCTGCACTCTTCTCCCCCTTGGTGAAAGTGTTTTTCAATAAATCTTCCAACACCCCAAATCGTGCTTTCAATCCATCATTAAAAACATTCTCCATTAACAAAGCTTCTAACACACTAAGGCGTACCTTTAACTGATCAATTTCTTTCCCTTGTTCAACAATTGTAGCCTCCTGCTCTGCAATTTTAGCATTCTGAGCTTTGTTTACCCTTTTTTCCTTCACTAACTTTTCCCACAACAAATCCACTGCCTTTGTCAGTTGTACATTCGTCAATTCTATGTGAGGACTAGTCTCATCATCATTAGAGTGTGACCTCCTAGATGAATCATTGACAAAAACATCTTCTGTCTCATGCCTAGCATGATCAACAGAAGTTCCCTTTGTATTGGTACTGGGACCTTCACCTGCTTCATCACCCATAGGTTCAGCATTAGAAGTTGCCTCTGGTTGGGTCTTATTTATGTTACCACTGCCCTCCTCTGTCAGTGGACTAGAAGGAGTAGTGGCAACCCTTCCAGAATGACCACCCATCTCCTGTGGGGTCACTTGCTGTGGTACAATTGATGACTGAGACAAGTGAGCAGCAGGAACCTCACTTGCCTGTTTTCTTTGCTTTTTCTTTGGCTTTAGTTGGGTAGGTTGTTTGGTCCCTTGCTTTCTTTTAGTACCCCCAATTGATGTGTGTTCAGACCTAGTTGGTACTACTGGCCTGTCATCAATTGGTTCAGATGTAGTTGGTGGTACTACATCTGTGGTGGAAGGAGCAGGAAGCATTGCAGATTACAATGCTGTTTCCTTCCCAGAAAACTTCTTATTAGTATTCTTACTCATTTCTGTAAAAGTTCTAGCAGAAAGAGTACTAACACCAATAATAAGTTCTTGTGCAACCAAATCAGAAATTTGTTTATTTAAAACAAGTTGCACAAATCTAGGATACATAATGAACATATCCTTTTTTCCTTTAGTTATATTTCTAATCATGCCTTCAAAAATGTATTTAGAAAAATTAAACTTTTGACCCGTAGCTAAACACACAAGTGCATAGGCTATTTGGGACCCAAATTCATTAAAAGCAGTTCGTTTGGATGACAGACAGTGAAGAAGTGTATGTATTAAAAATTTCCATTGAGGACTAAAGAGTGATTTAAAAAATGTAAAACGTGTGTAATCACCCTCATACCCCGTTAACCTAAAATTATCATACAAATTTCTGTCATCAATATAAGATATACCTGAAGCATCATCAAGAAGTAAGACTGCTCGAATAGAGTCCTCAGATACCACCACTTGAGTTCCTTGCACCCTAGAAAGCAGTTGACGTTTTCCCTCAATCACTTCCAATCTGGAATTTTTCCAAAATTCGTTCAAATGACCTCTAGAAACCCTTGGAGAGACAGTAAGAGCGTGAAATATATAACTCGACCGCAGAAAATCCACAATTTGTGTGAATTTTTGCGCCGATGAGGGTTTCATCAAAAAGGCGATCATATTGTGTTCGTCATACACACCCAAAGTTAGATCAGATGAAATAGAGGCCATAATTGTGAAATTGAGCGTAATGGAAGCGAATGTTTGTTTTGCAAAGAAATTTCAGAGGTTATTTGTGAAAATATGAAAGCGTAATGAAAAAGTGAAGTGCTCTCAGTTTATATACTGTTAATCATAAGAACAGAGGCATGACCTAGAAAAATGAACTAGCAGTGGCAACGCTCTATATACTAACAGTGGAAAGGTATAACACAACCTTAACAGTGGCAAACAGAATTTAGTACACACTCCAATTTACTTAGAAAGCTAACAGCATCTAGTAGTACTAGCAGTGGCAACCGACCAGGGTAACCAAAACTTAGTACTAGCAGTACCAAGCACTTGGCTTTCTAAGCATACTAATAATAATTTAATTTTTTTTTTTTTTTTTTTTTTTATATACTGCAAAAGAAATGAATAAGAGTGATGGTTAACAATTACAACTAGATAGTATAAACAGTGGTAACTGATATACTAACAGTGGTAAAAGTTAACACTAACATTAATACTGATAGTGATAACTTAGATAATGAAAACAGTAGATACTGTGTACACTAACAGTGGTAGTTATTTAACTGACAGTGTTCATATACAGTGGTAATTGAATAATAACAGTGATAATGAATAAGACAAAATAGTCGTAACTAATTTGATTATCACTGTTAGTCTCAATTACATCTATCAGCATCAAATACTTAAACATGATAGAGATGTATCAAAATAGTTATGAAAAGACAGTTTAAAAAGATTTAATCATGCCAATACTGGTAATCAGGAAAGTAAATCTGCTCACATCAAATGCTTTGGTGAACAAATCTGCAAGTTGATTGTCAGTATGAACTTTTATAATCTGAATAAGTCGTTTTTCATTACAATCTCTGATAAAATGATACCTAATCTCTATATGCTTAGTTTTAGAATGTTTAACAGGATTATTAATGATGCTGATAGCAGAAGTATTATCAATAAAAATAGGAGTGTTTAAGAAAGTTAAACCATAATCAAGCATCTGATTCTGAATCCATAAGACTTGAGCACAGCAGCTTGCAGCAGCTACATACTCTGCTTCAGCAGTAGATGTTGATACAGTTGTCTGTTTCTTACATTGCCATGAGATTAACCTTTCTCCTAGAAATTGACATCCTCCTGATGTTGACTTTCTGTCCATACTAGCTCCCCCATAGTCACTATCTGAATATGCTTTTAGGTCAAAAGGTGAATCTTTTGGATACCAAAGACCTAGATCAGATTGTCCTTTTAAGTATCTAAAGATTCTTTTGACAGCATACAGATGTGATTGTTTTGGACAGGTTTGAAATCTTGCACAGATAGAAACAGCAAACATTATATCTGGCCTAGAAGAAGTTAAATACATCAATGATCCAATCATTGATCTGTACAAATGTACATCAACTTCCTCCCCCTCAGGGTCTGCAGATAGTGGCTTGTGTGTTTCCATTGGTGTACTAGCCACTTTTGAATCAGAGTATCCAAATTTAGTAAGTATGTCTTTGACATATTTACTTTGATTTATGAAAGTACCATCTGAACTCTGCTTAACTTGAAGCCCCAAAAAGAAAGTGAGTTCCCCCATTGAACTCATCTGGAATTTTTGATGCATTAAAGTTTCAAATTCCTTGCACATACCATCATTTGTAGAACCAAAAATGATGTCATCTACATAAACTTGCACCAGTAAAATATCATTTTGATTCCTTTTGGTGAACAGAGTCTTATCAATAGTACCTCTTTTGAACCCATTCTCTAAGAGATACACAGATAAAGTCTCATACCAAGCCCTAGGGGCTTGATGCAACCCATATAGTGCCTTATCCAGTCTGCAAACTCTATCTGGATAATTAGGATCTTCAAATCCAGGGGGTTGACACACATATACTTCATCATCAATCATGCCATACAGAAAAGCACTTTTGACATCCATTTGATATACTGTGAAGCCTTTGAATGTAGCATATGCTAGAAATAATCTAATGGCTTCTATCCTGGCAACAGGAGCAAAGACATCATCATAATCAATTCCTTCTTCCTGTGTATAACCTTGTGCCACCAGTCTTGCCTTGTTTTTGATAACAATCCCTCTTTCATCCTTCTTGTTCTTGAAGATCCATTTGGTACCAATTGCCCTTTTTCCTTTTGGCAGATCTACTAGAGTCCACACATTCTGTATCTTAAACTGTAACAACTCCTCTTGCATTGCCTCAATCCAACTAGGGTGTTTGAGAGCTTCTACAACCTTTTTAGGTTCCACTTGAGAAATAAAACACACATATAGAGATGTATGTAATTCTTCTTCAGTAACAGCAGTTTGCTGTCTTGTTTGTACACCACTGTTAACATCTCCAATCACCTGTTCCAGAGGATGATTTTTGTTTACATGAAGATTAGATGTTGATGTCTCTGGAATGGTGGGCTCCAAGTTGGTAAAATTACCATCCTGTCCAGAACTTTCATTGGAAGGTGTTTCAATTTGCACTTCTGTCTCAATATGCTGAGATGACATTGGAAGATCAGAAGATAACACCTCTGGTGGATCTGGAGTCCAGATTGGAAAGATAATGTACTCCAATGTCTCTTTATTCTGTTCTGAAGCCATATCTGAGATATCCTCATAAACTCCATCTGCTTTGCTTGATGTGATACCTGAGCATGTACCTGTACTAGGATTGACAGTTGTATATCTAAAAGCATTGTTAAGAGCATCAATATCAAACAAAGACTTAGGACCTATTCCATCAGGATTAATGGTATTTTCATTAAAGGTGACATTCATAGATTCTTCTATGACTCTGGTCCTTTGATTGAACACCCTATATGCTTTACTCTGAACAGAATATCCTACAAATACACCATCATCTACTTTGCTTTCAAACTTTCCTAGATGATCTTTGGTATTCAAAATAGTACAAGGACATCCAAAGGATTTTAAGAAACTAACCAGTGGTTTGTTCTTAAACAACAGCTCATAAGGAGTTTTGAAGTAAGGCTTAACAACTGTTACCCTATTCTGAACATAACAAGCTGTGCTAACTGCTTCTGCCCAAAAGGACATAGGTAGTTTTGCATCAGCTAGCATAGTTCTAGCAGCCTCTATTAGTGTCCTATTCCTTCTTTCAGCAACTCCATTCTGTTGAGGAGTCCTAGGAGCACTAAATTCTCTCTTAATGCCTTTCTCATTACAGAATTTATCCATCTCATAATTTTTAAACTCTGTTCCATTATCACTCCTGATGATTTTAACCTTTTTATCTAATTGGTTCTCAATCTTAGTTATAAATGATCTAAGTATTTCACCTGTCTCATCTTTTGTTCTAAGAAAGAATACCCATGTAAATCTGGTATAATCATCAATTACAACAAGGCAATAAGATCTTTTTCCCATACTACTTATACTTGTTGGTCCAAATAAGTCCATATGCAATAAGTATAGAGGAGTACAGTTTGTATTCACAGCTTTGGACTTAAAAGAAGTTTTGTGTTGCTTCCCCTTTAGGCAAGAAACACAATGATCATCACATGAATAGACCTTCTCAGGTAAACCCCTAACAAGCTTGTTTTTGACAAGTTTATTAATGGTTTTATAATTCATGTGACACATCCTTCTATGCCACAAAGTAGACTCATTTAAATTTGCTTTAGAAATCAGGCAATTTAAATCAGGTTGAGGTGCCATGTTTGCTAAGTCACACTTATAGACATTATCTTGCCTAGGAATTCTCATTAAAATCATATCTTCTGGAATTTTGAACTCCTTAGACAGAATAAGACATTCAGTGTCAGTAAAATGAACAGGGTTCTTTTTATCTGTGATTTGACTCACACTTAGCAAATTGTACCTCAACTGTTCCACATAATAAACATTTTCAAAGCTTAACTTGGCACTTTGAACAACTCCTTTGCCTGTGATCCTACCTCCTTTTGGATTGCTTCCAAATGCTACATATCCACCATCAAATGATTTGAAATTCTGTAGCTTTTCCTTATCTCCAGTCATGTGCCTTGAGCAGCCACTGTCGATATGCCATAGACTTCTTGGCTTGCCCTGCACACAAACAAACACAGAGAAAATTAATTTCTCTTGGGAACCCAAACCAATTTGGCTTTGGGTTTCCCTGATGCATCAATGTAATCAACTTTCTTGAAGATTATTGATTTTGATGCATTGTTAGATTTTGAACATCTGGGAACATTAGATTGAAAAGGTGTCCAAATCCAACTAATTTTAGACTTAACAGTGGATTTTGGTCTAACAGTGTTAACTGAAGATCCAAAGTTATGTCTAACAGTGTTAAACTTGTTATAACTGTTATTATGTCTAACAGTGGTAAAATAATTAACACTGTTAGTATTCCTTACAGTGTTATTTACTTTACCAGTGGAAACTGTTGAATTAACAGTGTTAACAGTTTTAAAAGGTTTACCACTGTTTGCTTTAACTCCTGTTTCCACTGTTTTGGTCTTTAAACTGTTGGCTAAATCTTTAGCTTTTGTTCCTGCAGTGGAAACTTTTGCAGCAGCCATAGCTTGATTTGCCCTATAATTCATCTTTCTAGCAGCATGTATATGATTAACATTAGATTTAAAATTTTGTTTGTTAATCATATTAGCTGCTGTCCATGGCCTTTTCATATTCTTTTGATAAGTCTTTGGATTATGAAAACACTCATGTTGAAGATGATTATTTCTGCCACATATAAGGCATAACTTTTCTTTAATCACAGTAACATTATTTCCCAGTTTTTGAGTCACCATTTGATTCCAATTCCTTTGGTTACCTCTGGGAATATGTTTTTGAAAATTTTGGGTTTTAGAGAAGTTATCCTTACATTTGCACTTATCACATGTATTCACAGAAACAGAACTTTTCACATCATTCCTAACCTTCACTTGAACAATCCTAGGTGTGTTAGATATTGTTTTCTCATGTTTATCATGATGTTTTTCCTTCTGTTCAAACATTTTCTTACCCTCTTCTAGTTTATTAACTTTTAGTTCTTTAACTAGACCAGTAATACTATTTCTGCTTTCACATGATGATTTATCAGATTTATCTAACACATTAACATTACATTCAGATGTATCACAATCTTTATTATCTTCCTCAGTCCACTCATGTATTTCAACTTCATCAATGTTTACATCTTCTTTTAAACTGTTAACTGGATCTACCTTTTTAACATCATCATTTAATCCTTCTTTAAGTGAATTTAAATCAATTTCAGTTTTAGAAGGAAAATAGTTGTTGTTATAAGGAGGAGGTACATTATTGTATCCTAACCCAGTTTTGAGTTTATCATGAATCTGAGAATTGATGAGTTTATTTACACTTTTAGATGCATTTTCTAAGTTACTTACATTAAGTCTTATGCTATCTCTTTCACATGTAATCTCTGCAAGTTTCTTAGTTAATAATTCTACTTTATCTTTAAAAGTGTCTCTCTCCCACCTAGCATACTCAATATCATATTTAAACTGTGTTGCATTATCTTCAAATGCCTGAATCTGTTTTTCAAGATTTTCTATTACAGAAATTGTGTGTCTACTTTTGATTTCACACTGTTTTAGCTCATCACACACTTTCTGGTTATGATCTCTATAATGTTTCACAGTTTGTTTACACACAGCTGAGCACAATTTTATTTGTACCTCATAAGGAATTGCAGATTGCTTGTCAGATTCTGCAGTTGCCATGAAGCATTGATTCTTCACCTCATGCTCTTCCTGATCACTCCAATCCCATCCACATCCATCAACAGATACCAGTGCATTTGATGAAGTATCTTGAATTGGCACATTCTTAGTCTGACCAACATTTCCTCCACTTCTCTGAACAGTTCCTCTCTCATTCTGATCAATCTTAGGATTTCTGCACTCCCTAGCAAAATGTCCCATCTTGTGACAGTTGAAGCATTCAACTTTGCTTTTATCAAACCAACTTGAATCACTCCTTTTCTGTGCAAAGTTATTTCTACCAGTTCTTTGCATAAACCTTTTTGCTCTTTGAGTAATTAAAGCAATTTGTAGCTTGATATCCATTTCTTCTAGATCATCTCCTTCAAACTGATCTAGATCTTCATTAGTAAGTGATGAATTCACATTACTAGCAAAGAAAGATTCTAAGATTTGATCATTAGAATGAGTAGTACTAGATCCACTTCCTCTAGTACCATAAGATGACCCTTTCTGACTTGATTCAGCTTTTAGTCCAGAACCTGCCATTGACATAAAAGCTGTATTATTGTTGTTGCTCCCATAACCTACCTTCTTGATCTCTACCTCAGCTTCAAAATTCCTCAGATCATTGTAGATATCTTCTAATTCCTTTGCTTCCAGATCTGCACTCTGCCTTAAACCAACAGTATACATGGTCCATTCATCACCCAAGGACCTCAAAAACTTCCTGTTCAAATCATCTTTATCAATTTTTACTTGATGATTTTCCAGATCTCCCACAAGCTTTGAAAACCTATCAAAGGTTTGAGTCAGAGTTTCTGACTTTACAGAATTAAAGTTCTCATATTGCTGTTTCAACAGAGATCTTTTATTCTTTTTGGTGTTATCATTACCACCAAATCTCTTCTCTATTGCTTCCATTAAAACTTTAGCATCTTGACATGCTTCAAAACGCCTTTGATATTCATTTGGAATAGATAACAATAGAGTACTCAAAGCTTTGTACTCTATAGATCTGACTTTTCTTTCTGCCTCAGATGTTGGTGGAGATCTTGGCAGTGGAACACCATCACTGTTTAAGGTCACTGGAGGACCATTAACCACAACTTCCCACATCTGATAATCTGTGAGAAGCATATATTGTCTGATTCTATTTTTCCACAGATCAAACTCATCAGGTCTAAGCATTGGGATCTTTGTGACCTGGATACCTTCACTACCTTCTGCCATTATTAATATTAAATGATTATAAAAATGATCAATAAAACAGTAGAACTAAGATCTTCCTGGATTCAAAACTAAACCCGCTCTGATACCACTTGTTAAACCGAGATCTATCTAATAAACAGTTAGATAACTGCAGTTTTGAATGATTACTAAGAAGTTTGCGGAATAACACTTAGTAATACAACGAAGATCAATATGAATAACAATAACAGAATTATAAAAAGCTTCAATCTTATTAATGATATAAGACGAATACACTGATTTGTATTAGGGTTACAAAACCTTGAAGCTGCGCAAAAACTCATAACCTAATCTAGGTTAAGGATCTCTATTTATAACACATAGAGTCCTGCTAAAATGATCTCCTATAATTATGGAATTCAAATTTATCCCATAAATATCTCTAACAGACTTCTATATACTAACAGTGGGAATGACTTACTTTGTACCAACAGTGGTAGTAAGTTCCCTTTACAGACATGTATACTAACAGTGACACTGCTTAACTACACTAGCAGTGGCTAGATATTTACTTCTTCTGGCAGTGGCTAGCACTCCTTCTTCTGGCAGTGGCTAGCACTCCTTCTAGCAGTGGTACTGCTTCTTCAATAACAGTGGCTAGCAGTAAAACAGACAGTGGCTACCTTCGGTCGTTCCTCGACTTTCATACATTTGTACTCCACCTTGAAGTGTTTCCGGTACTATATCGAGTAACAGTCGAATAGGGGCTGTCATATTACTTTAATATTTAATTATAAATCATCTCATAATAAACTAACAACATCGCAAGTAAACACAACAAGTATACTACTCTCTGATAAACGCCAAAATGTACTATATTGTAGTACTAATTCACCCCGTGTTTGATAGATTTCTAATGCATTTTATGTGAATAAGATACTTATTTCGTTAGTATTTGTATTTTGGAGTTTAATCGGAGCTTGGATCGAAAAGATATAGGAAACGGGATAATATTGAAGAAAAGAAGCTAAGAATTGAAGCTAGGCAAAAGAGAGGATTGAATCGAATGGTGAAAAACTGAATTTGTGCTTCCAACCGGCGGTTGAATAACCCAACCGGCGGTTAGATTAAAGAAATGGGCTGCCAGTTTACGCGGGCTGGGCTATTGGTGAAATTTCATTCAACCGGCGGTTGGATTGAAACGACAGATTAGGTTAAAAACCTCATTTTCCTCATTTTAACAAAAACTTTTACCACAAACCCTAAGTCGACTAAAGTGAGTTCCAAAGGAATTTTGATGGCATTTTGGAGGAAGGAGAGGGTTTGGATTGATGTCAATTGATCCTAATATGCGTGGTTCACGATTCGGTTTGCATATCAATTTCCGATTATAATTCAAACATCGTCTATGTGTTTTGTTTGAATTCATGAATTGTTGAGTCATACCGCGAGGATCAATCATAACAAATCATGAATACTTAATGCATAATCTAGGGAAAAGCGCGTAATTGAAAATTGCAATTCTTGCGACGTCGGATCAATGTTTAATTTGGGACCATAGGTTGTAGATATTAGTTGGACCCGGACCATTGGCTAATTTACATTCAACTTGGACTCTTTGATTAGTATCTAAGTTGATATAAAAGAAATAACAATCAGACAATCAAAACACATGAACCGGATAATATGAATCTCAGTGGAAGAATCTAAGCAATTACATGTCTATCTCTGATTATTTATATGTTCCTTTTATCTTGTTTTATGTTGTTGGTTTGGTTAATTAGTTCATATTGAACGTTCGTACAGAACTAAAACGTAACCCCTATTTTACTGCTTTATTAATATTTTCAATTTAATTGAATAACATCGTTCATGTGTTCCTGTGTTCAACCTGGACTTACCATAGCTATACTATTCCGATCGGGTATTCTTGCCTGGTTGTGTGATAGTAGTGATTGGTATATCCTGTACTTTATAAATAATAAAACTAGACACTTTCACACGCATCAAGTTTTTGGCGCCGCTGCCGGGGAACACTTAACCGGTTGGACTATTGTTCTGCAAAGGGAACACTTAACCGGTTGGACTATTGTTTTTCCTCGGAGCGGTTGTTTATTCGATTAAGTTGGAAAATATATATATACAAAAAAAGAAGAAGGGTTTTTCATTAATCACGCACAATTTTATAGACTCAATTTGCTAAATAAATATTTTTGTCTTGTCTAGAAGTTGTGATGATTAATGATGTAATTTGGTTGTAAATAATTGTTACTTGTTAATTATATGTATATGCATATTATATAAGTTTAATATTTACTGGAGCAAGGTTTTTGAATTTGGTTTGCAAAAACGTTCGCCTGGCGGTTGAGTGCACTAGCTGTCGGTTGGAAGGATATTTTTGGGAAAATTTTTTGTTTTCTGCTCTATTTGTCATATGTACTATGTACTAATTATTATTGTTTATTTCATGTACCTTATGTAATGTAGGTTATTGTTTGTTAATTTGTTAGTTTTAAATTTAGTTATTTTATATTTTGTTTTCTTTTTCTTATTTTTTGTTTTCTTCTTAGTTTTTGTAGTTTTGAACTTTGTAGGTGTGTTCCCTGGAAACCCTAACGGGACTATAACTCATTCACTCGGGATACCGAGGGGTTTAAAGGCTTGTTGCATATGCTAAATGCAACCGTGATGCCTACGGAAGTGATGTCAAACCCCCAAATTCCACTGTTGCGGAAGCGACTTGGGTCGGGGCGTATCTAATCCGGTAATCATTACACATAATCACAAGCAAACGACCTCTACATGAGATGTTTGAAAATAGTAGTTACATAACCAAAATAAAGTGTTTACAATATTGCGAGTTCGCAAATGATTTCATTACATATTTAGTAGTACAAAAGCAAGCAATGAAAATCCATGTGTTGAAAGTATGCGACTCAAGCTAGGATCCTGAGGGCCAATCCTGCTGTCTTCTTGTACCTGAGAATGAACACAAATACCCTATAAAACTGGTGAGTTCATAGGTTTGTAAAACATTTGCAAAACCTGTGATATAGTAAATAAATTCTTGTTTAATAGGTTATACCAAAAGAGTTTTCTTCAAATCTTGTTTCACATTTCTATCTTATGTTGTCTTCTAGCTTTTCTAGTTTCTTGATTGTAGTATTCTTGTTTCTATTCTAGTTTATAGTTTCCTGGGTTCTTGTTACTAGATTCTTGTTTCTATGTTCTTGCGTTCTTGAGTTTCTTGCACATAGAGTTCTTGTTTCTTGCACATAAGGTTCTTGTTTCTTGCACATAGAGTTCTTGCACATAAGTTTCTTGCAGTTTCTTGATTCTTGAATTCTTGTTTCTAAGATTCTTGTATTCTAGCTATGGTGTTCTTGTAGGCTAAACCCCAAAGATTCTTGTTTTCTAAGGTAGAAATCTACAGATTTTTAGTGTTCTTGTAATCTTAATCTTGTAATGATCTAGGATTCTTGAGATTCTAGGAAAGTGTTCACAGTATTCCTAATACACATAGGAATTACACATAGAGAAAAGTTAGAGTAACACAATTCTTGTGCCATAACAATCAACCATCACAGAAAGTTATAGTAACACAAACATTGTTCACATAGAAGTCACACTTAAATAAAAAAAGAGATTCACACAAATACACCTAGGAGGTTCACATACTAGAGGTATAATGATAACAATGATGGTTTCAAAATAACAAGTGTTTATGAAAAACAGTGTGCATGCATTCTCACCGCAAAAACAGTAAAATAGTTAAAAGAGTGGGGCTATGAAACTCATATGTGGGAGCTAGCGATCATGTAGTATACTTATGATCCAACCGTAATTTCCTAGTGTGCGAAACATATGAGATTATATGTAAATAAATGGATATTTTAATAAACCATCCATACTAGTGTTTACTCGATTAGATTATGTCATGTGTGTTCAATTTGTGCTTTTTTTTGAAGTTTGTAAGTAATGTACGGCCCATTGGTGACGATATGAAATTATATTCCAAAAATACAATCATATTCGTTTCGTACAAATATAATTATATAGATATCTTTTGTTGTGTAAATATTTATCTGTAAGTATAACTTATGTGTTCATTGAATCGTACATCTGTAACAAATTCGAAATAAAATACGCGATCAGTTATTGTTTCTTAACTTTTAAGTTTCATCCAATCAGGTATGCAGCTCACCCAATCGGGTATGCAGCTCATCCAATCGGGTATATTCACCCAATCGGGTATGCAGCTCACCCAATCGGGTAAATTCACCCAATCGGGTACGAAAACTCACCCAATCAGGTGAGGGCCTTTCTCAGGGTTGTTCGTGTAATTAATCCACAAAACGTTTTTCTAACTAGATTTTGGACATAACCTAGTAGATAGAACACTTATACATGATGTTATAATTACTCGAAACACGTAATTAAAGTAAAAGGTGAAGTTTTCTTACGAAGGAAAATTTTTTGAAGAACCGTAAGTGATGGTGATGTGGATTGCAGAGATGATGAAGAAGATGATGATGATACACGATGGTTGCTTTTGCTGCTACTGATTTTGTTGTTGTTTTTGTTGTTGATCTTGTTTGTTGATATAGAGAGCCAAGCGAGAAAGATGAAAAGGATGAAGAAGAAAATGAAATGAGGGGTGTTTGGGGTCGGTTTATGCAAAGAAGGAGAAGCGGGCCATCTCCAATAATTGGAGGTGTTTGGACTGTCTTGCTTTATTTCGTGGTATTTTAACCCGTGTTTGTTTACCCGATCATAAAATAATTAAATATTTTTTAATTATAAATTTTATTTATATATTTTCGATATGTTTTCAAGTCGAAGTATTTCATAAAAATACCTTATTTGAGTTATAGGTTATAACTTTGTTTTGGGTGGTCTCAATCGAATAGAACACATTTTAAAGTGGAACAAAATATGTTTATGTTGGAGTTCAGTGATTACGCGCAGCGGAAAACACGGTTTATAAAACGAGATTTAAATTCCGAACTCTTTCATTTAATCGACATGCACAATAATAGCTACAATAGAGATAAGAACAAGAATCATACCCTTGAAGCATGATTCCGATTGATATGATCTTCAGCTCAATCAAGAACCTCTCTATCGGAGAGACACCTAAAGTTCCGATCTTGAATGTATGCTTTCGGTCACTGATTCCAGCTCCTTGAAGACCTCTTTATCTCTACCACGCCGCAACACCACACCTTTGTGTATTGCGTATCCGAAATCCTCAAAGTCTTGAGATTTCGGACTGATTTTTGTCGTTTTCTCTTGAGAGAAAAGAGAAAACCGTGGGTTAGAGAGGAAAAGAGAGAAGTGAAAAGTGATTAGTGTTAAAAATGAGGAGGTTGAGTCTTATAAAAGATTCAAGAAAACTCATCTTTCTTTACATGCATTCTTGAGAACATAAATGCATGGAATCTTTTATTATGTTTAATTAATTACTAGTTATTAGTATAACTAATTAATTAAACCAACTCAACTTAGCTAATTATTTAGACCATTAACAAATGTCTAGTTAGCTAATCTCATGTACGAAAGCATATTAAACGATTTTCAACCGGCCTTTGAGTGTGACCGAATAGGATAAATGGACTTTATATTATTATGTCATGGGCATATCTTTGAATCATATGTACCACCGTCAAAACCGAAGCCAACCCGAGAATATTGATTCCAACAGACTCCCACTTGCACATACATGAATAATATTTGTATGTCTAAAGAACATACTAAATGTAACCAGTGCAACGACATGTTACATTTCATATTAGTTGATTTACATCAATTCTCCTTTTGTTCTAGATATCATTATGAACGTGTGACATGGTTAAGTGTCAATCAACATCGTTCAAAATTATGTTTCTCGATCGAGATTTGTGGTGATCATTATAGACTGCAATTATACTGATTCATTGTTAGCATGGCCATGCATTTAACATCAACGCAAATCAACGAGGGGCCCAGTGATATCGCTTCAACTCGCTTAAAGAGGAAGGAACAAATTGTTTCAACTAGATAGACATCCATCACATCTCATGTTGTACCCAATCTACACCCTTATAACTGGCATTTACGCACAGCGTTAGATGCAGGTCAAAGTACAACACAATTTGTGTCAGGATTCTCATGTATCTCCACTCTAGGATAAAGATGCTGCCATCTTAGAATTACCTTTTGACTTAAAACCATGCAGTAATTCCTAAGTGTGGTCACCCCAGAACCTTGAATCAATTATCAAGTTCCTCATGAACGTAGTATCATATAAACCTATATAACTACACTTCATAGCAGCCTTAATTCAATTCTCTCTCCATTAGAGAATGACTGACTGTGGAAGTTTATAAATTAATATTCAATGGAGTGTAAAACATGTTAAATTTGAACAGGATAATATACAATGAAATGATTGCGTCATGCATATTATATAATCTCCATATACAAAATCATCAAATCAATGTAATAGATTATTATCCAATGTTCAAGGTGTCAGACTTAATATACCTTAAAATACAATCAAAGTAAGTCATCAATAACACGAACACTAATAGATCTACGTTGAGCATCATGCTTGGTCTGTGACAAAGGCTTGGTGAATGGATCAGCAAAGTTTTCACTCGTGTCTATTCTGCTTATGACAATGTCCCTTTCTCCGATAACTTGACGAACATAATGGTACTTTCTGAGTATGTGCCGTGTGCGCTTTTGAGACCTCGGTTCTTGAGCTAAGACAACCGTACTCTCATTGTCGCAGAAAATCTCAACGGGATCATTTGTAACACCCGCCAAATTAGGGCTCGTCATTAGGTCCTAATCATTTTGCAATACATGTAATTAGTACCGTGTTAGGCTAATTTGTGTATCAAGTAATATATATTGTTAAATATATACAATTACGCGATTTGGCTAAATCGTGTGCTTTCAATCAAATGTAATTCGGTTCAATTAATACAGACGTTGGTGAACAATTTTGTTAAATAATATAACCTTATTTAATAACACTATTTTATTCAAAATATCATTTTGATAATATTTCGTAATTAATTCGTATCGCACAAACAAACGTCTACGAGATTAAAATATTAAGCGCGCAAACAATCAAAACGAAGTTAAGTTATATTTTATAACTCAAGTACTAAGTATTTGGTAAAATACTTCAACAAAAATATCGAAAAATTATTCATATTTTAAAACGTATATTTAAGCGCGTAAAAATATTATTTGACCTATAAACGATCGGGAAATCGAACGCCGCACGGAGCGCAAACACGGGGAAACAAAATTGGTGAAGCCCACTCTTGTGGACCACACCCTTGGCCGGCCCCCCTTACACCCCTCCCCCCACCCTCATTCCACTTCATTCATTCCCAAACACACCCACCTCCTCTCTCTCTTTCTTTCTTTCTTTCATCACTACCACACCACACCACCATCTTAAATCGCAAAATAACAACATTAAACGACCTTAAATCACTTAGACCTTTTGAAGAAAAAGAATCACGGAGTCACGATCTACCTTCCTATCTTTTCGGATTCTCCTCGCGTAAACTTGTAAGATTCCTGACAAATCTCGAAAACTCTTAGATTACATTTATTTTTCATAAAAGTTGTGTATATAAGCTCATAATGTCCAAATAAGGTTTGGGTAAAAAATTTTCGGGCCAAACGGAAACCGAAAAACACGTTTTCGACTCAAAATCCGGCCAACGGACCTAAGTATCGCTTAGACTATGGCAGCGTAGCGTAACTTAATGTGTCACTTAAGTGACGCACAAAGTGTCGCTAAAAACCATAATTTTGCGTCACTTGCCTAAGTGCCGCTTAAAACCCCTTTTTCCCGACACTTGTCTAAGTATCGCAAATTCAATACCCGGCACTCCCATCTGACACTTCTAGCGTCACTTGCCTAAGTGACGCCTACAACCGAATTCTGATTTGAGCCGTCACTTGTCTAGTGACGCCTTACACCTTTATCCAACACTTGCGACCGACACTCGCTTAAGTGTCGCCCTTGATGGGTCACTTCCTCAAGTGACGCTACTGGTATTAAAATCACAGTTTTATGTGACACTTCCTGAGTGACGCATAAACCCTAAGTCTCGCTATAAGTATCGCATGAAACAGAACCCAGATTTTTACTAAATGTCGAGACCTAAAATTTTATCACTTGATTTCACCCAAATTGAAATTTTAGATACGTCTTTCATTAAAGCAATATGCTCGACCCCAGCCAGGGGCTCTGCCCCTTGGACCCCGCAAAGGGTTGCCACCCCTGGACCCCGCTAGCCAGGGGCGCTGCCTCCGGACCCCCGGCACCTAAAATTTATAAATACTTTTAAGTATAACACTCCAAAAATCATAACAATATTAATGAGATTATTATTACAACAAGTCACCAACGGGTCATACACGTTTTCAAAACTCAAACTTATCAATCAAATCAAATCATTGGACATTACTAGGTGGATGAACAACTAGCATAGGTTATCTTTTAAGATACCTACTTATTTTATTTAAACTTGCACGTTATAAATGCCCGGCAGGTTAAAGTCTTTGGACACCCCATTTTACTTCACCACACTTGCTTCATTGTAAAACTTCAGACTCATGTGAGTCTCATAGCCCCAACTTTTTACTGTTTTTACTCCTGGGGTGGGAATACATACTCTAACTATTTTACATGTGAACACGAGTACAAAACTCGGTATATTCTGCATGAGTTGTTTTCTAATCACTTTTAAGTCCTCTACGATCATAGTTCTGGTAATACTTTATGTAGCGTGAATGTTAGTGTATGGTACCATATATGACTGACCATCCTTGTCCGGGTCAACAAGCACTGACTGGTTAAATGGACGTATTAACTTTTGTTCATACGAGTGTAGATTAGACACTCGCCCGGAGGCACCCACGATCGGGCACTTTATTGTGATCCTGACACCCACGTTAAGCGCAGACTATGACCTCATGGCAGACATATACATCATTTGATTCATTTCAAACGGTTATCATTAAATCTTGTGGTTCACACTTACATATTTATTATGCAAACCTGTGAGCACACTAGCATTAGCTGACCTTTTTAGCATGTGTTCTCAGGTACCTAACTGCAGTAGGACCTGTTCACTCAGGATACCCATACCTCGAGTCAGTATACACATCCGGAGATTATTTTGCATTACTACATTTTGTAACTACGTTATGCCGATTAATCTCTAAACATTGTAATTATTGGGCTTTTGTAAACATTTATACATTGTAAAACTTTATATTATCAATGTATCTGTAAAACGATGCATATAGAGTCGTTCACTATATGCCTTGTGTGTTTTGATTATTGATTAGTAGCACCCCAAAGCTTGCTTCCGCTAAACAGTAAATTTGGGGGTGTTACATCATTTATAGTCTGAACTACACCTAGATCCCCGATGAACTTCTTTATCCACATGGCCTCTTTAGCAGCTTCACTGAGTGCTATGTACTCAGATTCTGTTGTCGAATCTGCAATGGTGCTTTGCTTGGAGCTTCTCAATGTAACTGCACCACCATTCAGTGTAAACACAAATCCTGATTGCGAGGAGCAATCATATCTATCTGATTGGAAGCTAGCATCGGAATTTCCTTTGATACTCTGTACATCTTCCCCATAATAGACCAAGAACATCTCTTTCGTCCTCCTAAGATACTTCATAATGTTCTTGACTTCTATCAAGTGAGCTTCCCCAGGTGTGGCCTGATAACGACTAGTCATGCTTAAAGCATATGATACGTCAGGCCTAGTGCATATCATGGCATACATGATCGATCCTATAGCTGAAGCATATGGGATACGAGTCATCATAGCTACTTCTTTATCAGAAGTAGTACATTGAGCTTTGCTCAGTGTCATGCCAGGGTTCATAGGAACATACCCCTTCTTGGACTCATGCATATTGAATTTCTTCAATATCTTATCTATGTATGCATTCTGACTTAGCCCAATTAGTCTCCTAGATCTATCATGATAGATTTTTATTCCCAAAATGTACGTTGCATCCCCCATATCTTTCATTGAGAAACATTTCCCCAGCCAAGCTTTGACAGCTTTCAATGTTGGGATATCATTTCCAATGAGTAATATGTCATCGACATATAATATAAAGGAAGACTACAATGCTCCCACTGGACCTGACATAGACACATGGTTCATCCTTGATCGCGCCCAAACGGTCGGTCGGTTTTTACACCGGTCGTTGGTCCAGCCGTCGAGGTGCGGATCAGGAAGTTTTAAATTTATAATAGTCGGGAGAGCCTAAACCTTCCGAATTACTTACTATTACTGGATACGAATACCCGATATTAGTACGTGGTAAGGATGATCCAGGGTCGTTCCTCTCGACGGTAGAGATGAAACAGAGCTAGTTCTGATAAACTAATATTTAAGCTAGGATTTAGATAAGTGGATAGGTGGTTGTTTTTGGATTTTTATCTATTAAACTATTAAAACTAATGAAACATAAAAGTAAAGGGGAGACTAGCATATATAACACCTAAATGATAACGAAGACATGGTTCACCATGATTTAGGGTAGTGTATGATTGGGACGATGTTTATTTGGGGACACTTTTAGTTAATAAATAGATGCATTATGGGTGTAAACACTAGGACCCTACTCTTTCTAGTTAAGTACCAGAACTAGTATGTCACGAGACCTAGGCTATCGTGATTCTGATCAGAACAGGCTGCTCAACCCCCCACACTGTCTTTATGGACAAGTGACCCTTGAAAGGTGCAGGAATAAGGTAACAGACTGCCACGCAGGTAATTCTGACCGTTCTTAACACCTAAATGTAAATGCCATTTCCTATACATGTTCAGATTATTAACTTGCTATTTTAAACTATCAGTTTTATAGAGTCTAGGGGTTTTAAGAATCCTGAACCACTGCTGGGCTTGACTTTCATCTCCATACTCATTCCTTACGTTTGATTAGTTCAACTACTTCTGTCATGATCTAGCCTCTCCTTTGCAATCAGTCATTCAGCCCTAGGAACACCAGCGGTGTACAATGCATACTCCTTCCACAGCGTACTAACCTAGGAACCGTTCACGATGTACTGCACTTAAACAATTCCACAGATTTATGTAACCAAGGATGTACTTGAGATGTACTATGATGTTTCCACAGCTTTTTATCCCTAGGTACAGATACGGTGTACAATATCGAAGTGTTTCCATAGCTTCAGTTACAGGGGTAGATAGACGGTGTACTGTAACATTTCCACAGCTATATTGGTTTCTAGGCCATATTCTAGGGTCTCTAGGTAATCCACAGTGTCGGCACAGACGGCTCTTTCCGGGGCATTTGCCCAGTACTATAGCCGGATTACAGTGACATACACGACTTCTTGACTATAACACAGATAACTTCCTACTGTACCTAGAGTGGATAACGTTCTAAGCCTAAAGTAGTAGTCACGCGAAGGACTGGAAAGGGTGATCCATAGCTAAGTCTAGATGCATGATAAGTTTAGATATGACAAATGTAACAATCCCCAATTATATAGATAACGAATTAATGTAACATCATTTATAACATCTCTAAATCATGGCAATCATACAAGCAACTACTCACAAAGCATAGCAGTAATTATTTGTAACATTAATAAACCACATACATCAAACAAGAACAATATGACAAATTTATATTAGAAAGGATAGATAATACCAATACGAAATGCGAACAGAATAACACTTGTATTTCTTCATAATATCCGAGCATTACATAAGCTAGCCTCTACGAACGTACTTACATAGCTATTCTAACAGCGGCGGATTCTCTCCCTAATCTTCTAACTAGTTTCTAGAGAGAGAAACTAGAGAGAGAGACTAGAGAGAGAACCTAGAGAGAGAAACTAAACTAACTAACTAACTAAAAGAAGGAAAACGTAAAGAAAATGTGAAGTGTAGAAGTGTTGAGGATTGTTGGTGTGTTTGAAATGATGAAATGAGGCTTGTATTTATAGAGATCGCACAGCCGTATCCGTAGACCGTATCCAAACCTTCAAACGCACAACCGTATCGCAAAGGCGAATAAAAATCAGATTTTTATCACCCAAACGCACAATACGGCTGAGCTGGACCGTATACGGCTGAACTGGACCGTATACGGCTGAGCATAGGGTGAATACAGCTGAACTGGGCTGTATACGGCTAAGCACAGGCCGTATACGGTCTGCACAGGCCGTATACGGTCTGTGACCAGCGGTATATGGTCTGGTTCAGCCGTATACGGTCTGGTTCAGCCGTATCCTGGCCCTTCGGTTCTTCGTTTCTTCGTTCGATCGTATCTTCTTCATCGTTTATCCGTTTTGAGCGTTCTTTATATCCACGCGTTCGTATTTTCCTAACGAAGAAAATGACTTAAGTTAGAGGTCATAATTCTTTATGTATCTCAGAAAGTGCTAAAATACGCGAACATAAGATTCAATGATCGTTTGTGCTCTGTTTTACTCATTTTTGGGTTGTTTTTGTCGATTCTTGAAACATCGTCTATATTTTAGCCCTTATGATGAAATGTGATGTTTAAGTTCATATTTTAAGTGTTTTCATTAATAATTGGGCCAAAATGGTGAGATAATGGCACACAAAAACATGACTTTTTGCGTGTCATCAAATATCCCACACTTAGACTTTGTTTGTCCTCAAGCAAAACTCAAAATTCTCACTTGCTTTGAGGAAAAACATTTTGAAAACACGAGTTTATTTTTGAGGTGAATCAGAATATATCAACAACAACCATCTTCATATACAAGCATCATATCCTGGAAATAAGAGAAAGTAAGGTATTCCTTTCATAGGCATAAAATGATTCTCTTAGGCATGCTTTCAATTCTCGCGATCTTGGAATGTACACGACTAGGCGATCTCACAAGGTGGTCACTCAATTCACTCAAAAGTGTTTCGGGTTACCTATCAATCTAATCAAACGAAATCGCTCATAAGCCAGTCATGCAACATCCATCGTCATAGGCTTGCTCGAGAATCATATCTCCACCACTTAGGTAAGGATGGCGCTAGTTATCCCAGGACATTCAGAATGGGTTGTAATGGTTGGTGAGGGTTTAGTGGTATGGATAAGTGGGAATTTTTGGTTTTAGAATGGGGTTTTGCTTATCTTAAGACCTCTAAACTCTTGGAGAACATTTATTAAAACAACCTTTTTAATGAAAACGGAAACGGATAACAGTGAGGGAAGAAGATAGCTATTTTGACTTCTATCTTTTTGAAAATACACCGGGGAATTTATCTTTATAAGAGCAGGATTTTTCGAGAGATTTGAAGCACTTAGCTTTTTTTTATATATATATATATATTTTTATTTTCAGGCTTTTCTAGGGATTCTTATTTTCTTCCTTTTTGCCCTTCTTGAGATCCTCTCTTTCTTTCATATTTTTCATCCTTTTGATGACTTTGCATTTACTTGGTGCCAATTTTTCACACCATAAACTTCTCAACTTTTGATTTTTATCAAGGAAACGCACACGAGAAATTTTGAGTAAACACCAGTATTTGTGATTTGGAGTGAAAGCAAAAAGGATATTAAAATAACATTTTCCACTAGTTTAGATTTTTAAGATAAGATTTTTGGTGGGTGTTGAATAAGTGGGTTGAAATTTTAAGGGTTTTGAAAGAAACGAATAGGCTAAGGCTCAACAGGGTTATCTTAGCCGATCATCAACACTAAAGATGAGTGTTGGAAGGGTTTTGGGCTTGAAAAGATATGATAAAAGGGGTTAAATCCTAAGGAATGTCAAGGTCATCTAACTGCACCTATACCGCGTACGGTACTCTACCAATGTGGTCTTGAAGTGCATACCAGGAGAAGTTCTAATTCCGGATGCATGCATCGGCACACTCAAATAAACGAATAGTGAAGCATTAAAGATGAATGATTATAATGGCTCAAGATACCTCACTGCAAGTTTTTGGGTTTGTTTGTGCCTAGCCATGCGATGCCCCTCTTAGATTATCATTTTAAGCCTAAGAAATTCCTATCTTATTTACTCTTATTTCCCAAAATACCTTACTCATATATGGAAATGCTCCTTCTTAAGACATTTTAACTCAAAAAAAAAATTAAATTTTTTAGCAAAAGTGAGTTTTTATGAAAATTAAGCCAACTGAATGAGTGGCATCTCCACTGTCGAAGTTAAGCTTATGATTTTGAGAAACATTTTATGAGTTTGCTTTTGAAAATAAGAATCTAACAAGCAAACCTAAGGTATTCTATACCGCTATCCCACACTTAGAGGAACATTGTCCCTAATGTTCTCTTGAGTTGGGATTTGAGAAAAATTCCACACTTAGAGTTTGAACATATCGGAAAATGTTACACATGTGTTTATTTGGGCTGGAATCCCACACTTAGTGATAAGTTTGGGATATGGTATAGACTACTTTAATGAGAATTTACAGCTAATAATCATATCAAAAACGAGGATGAGAACTAGAGAACTCCCCTATTGAAGTGAATGTGGAAGGTGAAGATTCTTGAAGATGCGCCGAAGAGGAGATCTTGCCAGGAATTCTTCTTTGGCGGCTCAATGAAGATCTTTTGGCGTGCAAATCTCACAAATAGCAGCTTTATTCTCCATCTTAACACTTTTTTCACTTTCATGTGAAGATATCTCGCAAGTGTGAACACATTGGACATACTTTTTACCGACTTCTCATAGCAGCTTTTTACCAAAAGAGTGACTTAATCCAAGACTGCCAAAGATGTTTGCTAATACAAAACGAGTTTAAGTCATGCGTTTTTAAACGAGTTCGAGCATAATGCGTGAAAGTAGCACGCAAGTACCTCAAATGCTCGAAACACATGACTTATCATTTTAAAATTGTTTCCTATTTTCTTAGATAAGTGATGTGGTAAAAGTTATCAGTGAAAATGAAGTGGTGTATATCCAAGTGTGAAAGATAGTCAGAGATAATTCACTTCTTGGAATTTAAAAACAAATACTACTAATACTAAAGGATATTCATTGCACGGGTTGCCTCCCGAGAAGCGCTGCTTTTATAGTCGAGAGCTTGACTTGGATAGATTGTAGAAAATAAAGCAAAGTGATGGCGTCCTCTGGATACTGGAAGAGTGAAGGCCTCTCCTTGATGAACTAGTCACAGAAAACTAGAAATCATATATGTGTCTGAAAGCACCATCTCTTCCCCTGCAAAGAAATGCTCCAAAGATTTCCAAATTTAATGAACTGTAAGCTTCCCTTGTTGCCTTTCCATCATTCTCAAAGATTCTTGTGACACCCATCATTTAAGATCAAATATTAATGTATTATTTACCACGGAAGCGTATACCTTATTATACATATTTCACTAAAACTTTAACAGAAATTTCTACAAACATTTATACAATCTGTTTACTACTAATTTCAAATACAGTTAACTTATTTTCAAACTGGGTGCTATAGATTACAAAACATTGTTTATGACGAACTTGATCAGAGTCGCAAATTTCAAACATTCCCAGCATCAAAACTATCATTCCTGACTACCCACAAAATAAACATAACCTGCAGGAAGTAAATTGAGGGATTAGCACGAAGCTAAGTGAATGGATAATCAACTACAATTCAATTTAGCTAGCAATTTGTTCACAACCAATAATGAAACAAATATCTTCAAGAGGAACGGTGGTTCCTAAGGACCCTGTGCCGGGTGGCCCTATCAGAACACTTAAATCAACTGTAGGCCAAAACAGTGATTAACCGCTAACTTATTACTAATCTTCATCAACACATGTACGCAACCCTGTGTTGACCAAAAATAGTAATTAAGTCCAACCAACAATCTAGTTGACCTCTGGATTCAACAATCCAGCACACAGGCTAATCAATCAACCAATCCAATGGCATATCATTTCAATTTAACATTCAATCAATAGTAATCCTATAATTACTGATTGAAAATCAAACTAACACAACCAAACCAAACTGTGAGTTTCAAATCCACTCACCGATACCTCCAGAGTCAATACACTCAGCTTCTAATCACTGAGTCTTTGGTTTATCTGAAACACCATATAACACACAAGTTAATAACTTGTCATCAACAATAATACTTATGTAAATGGTCACCTTACACAAGTAATTATATTTCAATTTATCTCATACATAAGTAACAACACGATATAATCATACACGTACACTTTAAGTTTACAAACTATCTTAATCATCAAAATTATACAGGAAAACGCGATCCGGGTCAGGGTTGGTGGGATCGCGTTCCTCCTTAAGAAAAGTTTCTGTTATCAAAATACACTGAGCAACGCAATCCGGAAACAAGAGCTGGATCGCGTTCGTCTTTGGAAAACTTTCTGTAACCGATTTGCACTTGGCAACGCAATCCAGGTGAAGGCTTGGGATCGCGTTCCCAAGAACAAAACTCGTCCATCTAAAATTATAACTAATGAACGCGATCCGGGCTAGGGTTTGGGATCGCGTTGAGCTGTTCTTCAGCTCAAGAACAGACCTGCAACTTTATGTACGAACCCTAACTCAATTTAACCATTCAACCATGATCAAACTCAATTCTAAGGTTATTAATAACTCAGATAACTTCCCATATCATTACTTATTGATGTTCCAAGCATCATTTGGCTACTAAAATCAATTACTAACTTAATTTCAATGTAACCAATTTCATGAAACTATAATTAACATACTTACCAATTAGAGAAACAAGATGATGATTATGGAGAAGAAACTAAGCTTGTACAATGATCACAGCTCCAAATTTATTAACTCTTGGACACAAATTCAGCAAGTATGTATGTATGTTCTTGGAGATTTTAGATTCAAAACTACAAGTGATATGAGGAAATTGGGGAAAATGACACAAAAGAGGAGGTCGGCCTCTTTTAACCCACCCACATTATTGGGTATTTTATATCCGTCCTAAATTTATTGTCTGGAACCTAGAATTCTTTCGCGAGAAATATTACTTTATAATACTGTCAATTATAATAATTTAAAACAAGTAATATTTTACAATTCACTATAAGTTCTGTAACTCATTTCTCTAAGTTTCACAATTAAATAACAATTTAAAATTAGAAAATTACCAGACCCGTCGAGAGGATGTTACAATTCTTCATTCATAGGCATAAATCCCTGCTTGTTAGGCATTTGTACAAGTAGAACAAGCAAACGTGATCTAACAAACAAGTGATTATCCTCCAAATCAGAGATTCACTGGTTTGTGAAAAGACTATCAAAGTGAGTACTTTGAAGATGAAACAAACCAGTATATGACTTAGAGTCTAATCTCACACTAAAAGTGTTAGTTGCCTAAAACTTCACCGTAGCAGATATGGAAATACTAGTGTTATTAGTTGAATTAGGTAGCCAAGAATAGAGATATCCAAAGCACACATTTTTAAACGAGTTCAAGCATAATACACATATTGACATACAAATCAGGATATCAGATTAAGAATTAGTATCTCATGTATGTTCACATAAATATATGTAAGTACCTCAAATGCTCGAAACATGCCAGTGGTTATGACTAATGCTCCTAACTCCTAGTAGGTTTCCATGAGAGTGAAAGGGATACTGATAACTTGAGATCTTAGATTGGATTTTGCAATAAAGCTCAAACAAGTGGGAGTAGGAAGTTTTAAGGTTTTGAAAAAAATTTCTTTGAAGTAATTTCGCAAACCATCCTTTTTGTTCATAAAAATAAAGAAAACTTGGAACAATATTTTTAGGGATCATTTTCTACTTATTTGGGTCAGCTTACGACTTATCCTACTATTAAAACTACGTTAGACACGGGTTGCCTCCCGAGAAGCGCTTGTTTTTGTTCGAGTCACTAGCTTGACTCTAGCACTACTTATCAGGCAATCCTAGCGGCTTCCTTGCATCCATCAGTAGACACAAGGGGTAATATTGGTACATACTTAAGAGTTTAAGGCAGGTTAAGGCTAGGGTATGTCCAATATAAGGAGATGGTTCGAAGTGAGGGAATGGTTCTATCAGAGGTATCACAAATCTCTCAAATTCTAACGCCTCCTTGGGTTGGATTGTCAGAATGGGTTGGTCGAAGGAATCCTCATCTCTCAATGGTTTATAAGACATTATATGGTGGAGAGATGGTTTGAAAGGAAGCCATGACGCAGAACCCATCTTGCTTCCTATGGTCTTTTGGTCAATGATAATGTTGTACTCTGGGCATGGAGGTGGGACAGTATCCGTTTTCGTCTCCAATCTCGTAGCAACATTTTCATCGACTACTTGGTCTAAGGCAATTGAAGGTTCAACTAGATCAAGGGATGATTCATCCTGAGAGATATGTGGGATATTATCAACCACAACTAGTTGCGGGATAGCATCAACTATGTTGGTTGGGATGAGATCACTTCTCAGGGTCGGCGCACATTCCTCTCGTCCTTCTGAAGCTGAGTCTTCTATGTAGATCTCCCATGCCGGGTTTTCCATTTCTATTTCCTCGTCTACCTCGTCATACTCGTCACCCCGGCCGGAAGTTTCAAGTTGCAATGGTTCGGAGAGCTCCTCTAGAATGAACTCTTTGTCGGTCTTGGACGTTGATAGGTTAAGAACGGGTGGAAGTGAGGGTTTAGAAGATTGTGTGGGTGTAGGATTTGAAGGAAGTTTGCAACCAGACTCATGAGAATGAAAGTCTATGTCGAATGAAATAGATGTGGTAGGTAAGTGCCTATCATCTTCCTGTAGCCAATTGTTGGTTATAACTTGATTCCTACCTTCATTACTACTCACTTGGACTCGTGTTTATATTGCAGACAGCTTATCAGTACATCTTCTAAGCATGTCTTCTTGTTCCTTAAGTAGTTGCTCAAGTGGGTTGTAGCAATGTGAGGAAGTATTTCTACTGAGATAAGCTATGGACATATCTCTCGAGTCAGAACTCTCATATGGTGATGTTACAGGGTAAGATGAGTGTGAGTAGACATTGGATGGTTCAGGATAGTAAAGCTGGTATTGATATGTTTGGTAAGCATAAGGGTCATAATGATATTGTAATTGGGGATCTAAGTACCCTATGTTATCCAAATAAATCATACTATTCCCTTGACATTCGTTATCTACATGGGCATTACTCCTACATCTATCCTGGATTGATTTATCAATACTTTCAATTTGATTTATTAGTTGTTGTTGAGTTGCCATTTGCCCAAGTTTTCAGAAAAAGACAGCACACGAAGAAGGTTTAAGAATTAAAGTTGGGTTGAGAAGGGAAATTAATCTAAATTACGCGAAGCTAAGGTAATCTAATCTAACTACGCTAATCTACAGCACAAATAACTATCGACAGGGATGGTGAATCCAAGTCAAAAGGATCGCTTAAAAACTAATTTATCTAAACAGGCTCCGAATCGTACTACCGTCCCCGGCAGCGGCGCCAAAAACTTGATCGCGCCCAAACGGTCGGTCGGTTTTTACACCGGTCGTTGGTCCAGCCGTCGAGGTGCGGATCAGGAAGTTTTAAATTTATAATAGTCGGGAGAGCCTAAACCTTCCGAATTACTTACTATTACTGGATACGAATACCCGATATTAGTACGTGGTAAGGATGATCTAGGGTCGTTCCTCTCGACGGTAGAATTGAAACAGAGCTAGTTCTGATAAACTAATATTTAAGCTAGGATTTAGATAAGTGGATAGGTGGTTGTTTTTGGGTTTTTATCTATTAAACTATTAAAACTAATGAAACATAAAAGTAAATGGGAGACTAGCATATATAACACCTAAATGATAACGAAGACGTGGTTCACCATGATTTAGGGTAGTGTATGATTGGGACGATGTTTATTTGGGGACACTTTTAGTTAATAAACAGATGCATTATGGGTGTAAACACTAGGACCCTACTCTTTCTAGTTAAGTACCAGAATTAGTATGTCACGAGACCTAGGCTATCGTGATTCTGATCAGAACAGGCTGCTCAACCCCCCACACTGTCTTTATGGACAAGTGACCCTTGAAGGGTGTAGGAATAAGGTAACAGATTGCCACGCAGGTAATTCTGACCGTTCTTAACACCTAAATGTAAATGCCATTTCCTAAACATGTTCAAATTATTAACTTGCTATTCTAAACTATCAGTTTTATAGAGTCTAGGGGTTTTAAGAATCCTGAACCACTGATGGGCTTGACTTTCATCTCCATACTCATTCCTTACGTTTGATTAGTTCAACTACTTCTGTCATGATCTAGCCTCTCCTTTGCAATCAGTCATTCAGCCCTAGGAACACCAGCGGTGTACAATGCATACTCCTTCCACAACGTACTAACATAGGAACCGTTCACGATGTACTGTACTTAAATAGTTCCACAGATTTATGTAACCAAGGATGTATTTGCGATGTACTATGATGTTTCCACAGCTTTTTATCCCTACGTACAGATACGGTGTACAATATCGAAGTGTTTCCATAGCTTCAGTTACAGGGGTAGATAGACGGTGTACTGTAACATTTCCACAGCTATATTGGTTCCTAGGCCATATTCTAGGGTCTCTAGGTAATCCACAGTGTCGGCACAGACGGCTCTTTCCGGGGCATTTGCCCAGTACTACAGCCGGATTACAGTGACATACACGGCTTCTTGACTATAACACAGATAACTTCCTACTGTACCTAGAGTGGATAACGTTCTAAGCCTAAAGTAGTAGTCACGCGAAGGACTGGAAAGGGTGATCCATAGCTAAGTCTAGATGCATGATAAGTTTAGATATGACAAATGTAACAATCCCCAATTATATAGATAACGAATTAATGTAACATCATCTATAACTATCTAAATCATGGCAATCATACAAGCAACTACTCACAAAGCATAGCAGTAATCATTTCTAACATTAACAAACCACATACATCAAACAAGAACAATATGACAAATTTATATTAGAAAGGATAGATAATACCGATACGAAATGCGAGCAGAATAACACTTGTATTTCTTCATAATATCTGAGAATTACATAAGCTAGCCTCTACGAACGTACTTACATAGCTATTCTAACAGCGGCGGATTCTCCCCCTAATCTTCTAACTAGTTTCTAGAGAGAGAAACTAGAGAGAGAGATTAGAGAGAGAACCTAGAGAGAGAAACTAAACTAACTAACTAACTAAAAGAACGAAAACGTAAAGAAAATGTGAAGTGTAGAAGTGTTGAGGATTGTTGGTGTGTTTGAAATGATGAAATGAGGCTTGTATTTATAGAGATCGCACAGCCGTATCCGTAGACCGTATCCAACCCTTCAAATGCACAACCGTATCGCAAAGGCGAATAAAAATCAGATTTTTATCACCCAAACGCACAATACGGCTGAGCTGGACCGTATACGGCTGAACTGGACCGTATACGGCTGAGCATAGGGTGAATACGGCTGAACTGGGCTGTATACGGCTGAGCACAGGCCGTATACGGTCTGTACAGGCCGTATACGGTCTGTGACCAGCCGTATATGGTCTGGTTCAGCCGTATACGGTCTGGTTCAGCCGTATCCTGGCCCTTCGGTTCTTCGTTTCTTCGTTCGATCGTATCTTCTTCATCGTTTATCCGTTTTGAGCGTTCTTTATATCCACGCGTTCGTATTTTCCTAACGAAGAAAATGACTTAAGTTAGAGGTCATAATTCTTTATGTATCTCAGAAAGTGCTAAAATACGCGAACAGAAGATTCAATGATCATTTGTGCTCTGTTTTACTCATTTTTAGGTTGTTTTTGTTGATTCTTAAAACATCGTCTATATTTTAGCCCTTATGATGAAATGTGATGTTTAAGTTCATATTTTAAGTGTTTTCATTAATAATTGGGCCAAGATGGTGAGATAATGGCACACAAAAACATGACTTTTTGCGTGTCATCAATCCTCGCTTCTAATGAAACTAAATTCTTTGATTTTCTCATTAAAACAAAGATTCCAACTACGAGAAGCTTGCTTAAGTCCATAAATGGATTTTTGAAGCTTGCACACATGATTAGGATACTTAGGATGTATAAAAGCCTCAAGTTGTGTCATAAACACATCTTTAGTTAGCTTACCATTTAAGAAAGCAGTCTTTACATCCATTTTCCATATCTCATAATCATAAAATGCAGCTATGGCAATAAGTATTCTAATAGATTTCAACATTGCTACTGGTGAAAAAGTTTCATCGTGTGTAACCCTTAGCCACCAGTCTAGCTTTGAATGTGTGTACATTTCCACCTATGTCGGTCTTCTTCTTGAAGACCCATTTACACCCAACGGTTTTTATCTCTGGTGTATGATCAACCAAGCTCCAGACTTGGTTATCTTTCATGGATTGGATCTCGCTGTCCATAGCCTCCTGCCATTTAGTAGAGTCAGGGCCTGCCATGGCTTCCTGATAAGATGTAGGTTCATCAGAATCTACTTGCGCCTCATCACATTCAAATATGTGTAAATCATATCTTTTGGGTCTATGTCGCTTTCTATCAGACATGCGTACAGGTGGTGGCTGTATGTCAGTTACTTCTTCATCAATAGGTTCATCGACCTTCTGAAGAGAATCAGTGCTATTATCAATTTCCATGTCGGTTGATTCTTGAATTTCTTCAAGGTCAACACGGCTCCCACGTATTCCTTTGGATATGGTGTTCTTTTCAAGAAATGTTCCCTTTCGAGACACAAAGACTTTGTTCTCAGTAGGGTTGTAGAACAAATATCCATAAGAATTAGCTGGGTATCCGACAAAGAAACACTTCTCTGATCTGAGTTCAAGCTTATCTTGAGTCTCTCGACGTACGTAAGCTTCGCAACCCCAAATTCTTAGATATGACAATGAAATTGTTTTACCATGCCATATTTCAAAGGGTGTTTTGGAAACTTTCTTGGTTGGGATGAGGTTAAGGATTCTTAAGGCAGTCTCTAAAGCATAGCCCCAAAAACTGATTGGAAGCGTTGTGTGACTCATCATGGATCGAACCATATCAAGTAATGTTCGATTTCTCCTTTCAGACACACCATTATGTTGGGATGAGGTTAAGGATTCTTGCGGCAGTTTCCAACAAATCCTTGCTACTTTCACAGTTGCCTGTGAAGGGTGCTTTTGTCATTTTGCCCAATAAGTAGGATTCGTAGTCATCACATGATTTAATATCAAATGATTCCAAAATACCGTCCAACTGGAGTTTTGCGATGCGTTTCTTGCTTATGTGACCCAAACGACAATGCCATATAATTTTATGGCAGTTTCTAATATGCCTCTACAAGGATTAGCCTTAAATTAAAATATTTCATCCTTGTAGACTAGTATTGATCCATTATCAAACTTATAATCAAAACCATCCTTAAATAAAGCATTAAACGACATAATGTTTCTTGCCATATCGGCACTGTAGCAAACATTTTTCAAAACAATACATAAACTAGAACCAAAATGAAGCTTGTAATCTCCAATCATTTCAACTAAGGCAACATTCTTGTTCCCCATGATTAGATCAAGCTCCCAGTCCGTAACTTTCTACTTCTTGTTAGTCCCTGCACATTTGTATAAATGTGAGTACCACAACCTGTGTCCAATACCCAGGAATTAGAAGTAGAAGTATTGTTTAGTTCAATCATGATCATACCCGAAGGATTGCCAACACCACTAGTCCATAGTGCGTTGAGCTCATTCAAGTATTTTGTACATACATGCCTCCAATGTCCTTTCTCCCCACAATGGAAACATGTGGCCTCCTTAGGATCTTTGGCTTGTGGGATCTTAGCAGAAGATGTGGAAGCAACACCCTTTGGCTTAGGTTTGGGATTGGAACTTAGAGTTCCAACCTTGTCCTTACCATTGGATTTGGTTCCTTTCTTCTTCTTCTTGATCCCTCCTTCCCATATGGGTAAAACATCAACAGCAGGTTTAGCTTTGGCCATGTTAGACTCATCGGTCTTCAGCATGCCATGGAGCTCCATGATGGTTTTCTCCATACTATTCATATTGTAGTTCAATACAAATGAGTCAAAAGAACTAGTCAGCGAGTTCAGGATGAAATCCGTGGCAAGCTCCTGACTTATGGGAAAACCAAGACGCTCTAGCTGGTCTATGTAACCTTTCATCTTGAGTACATGGACACTAACGCTGCTGCCTGCTGCCATTTTGCAACAGACGAGAGATTTGACAGTGTCTTTCAACTTGAGTACATGGACACTAACGTTGATGCCTGCTGTTCAGGATGAATTTTTACTAGAGCTTTGCTTGCACTTGAAACATATCTTTCAACTGTGTAAGCATGTCATATGACCCTAATGTTTCCAAACCCTTTTGGAGTTCTGGAGTCATGGTCGCCCACATTAAGCAGGCTACCTCATTAGATTCGTTATGACATTTTTCAAACTCATCCCGAACTACCTGAGAGCTCTCGCCTGTGGCTCAGGGGGTAGGGGTTCCTAAATTGCCCTGATCTTACCTTCCATCCTGAGAACAATTCTCAGGTTGCGAAGCCAATCAATAAAGTTCAAGCCATTAAGCTTCTCCTTCTCAAGAAGCCCTTTTAGGCAAAAAGTAGAAATAGATGAGGAAGCAGAAGAGTTTGTGTTTGTAGCAGACATCTGTCAATTTATAGATTGTATAAGTAAATCTGACATATTTGATCCTTGTTAAAATAATTACCCTTGTGAGTTTTAATATTTAAAACAGTTATAATTAACAAGGCTAAGATCCATATTTCATTTATATTAATGCCGGTATGCCGCGGATACATTAGTTATAAGCTATTTAGGTAGGTATACTATATTACCTATTTCATCCATTATGAAATTCTTAGAATCCTACGGGATTCAATGATAATCCATTATATCAATTGACATGTTTAATCCCTTCTATGCCAACCCTTTCTTCTGCCGGGTATGCCGCGGAAAACACAAGTCCATATTGTAAATTGTCCATGATAGATACACGTGGAATCCGGCCCAAGACTCTCGGGTATCTCGAACTTCACCTCACCCTTGCCAACACCCAATTGAAAACCGGCCCAAGACTCTCGGGTATCGCGAGTTTCAACAGTTAGAAGGTTCGAATGTGTGCACTACTCGTGGATGGCGTAAAGTTTACATTTAAAACGGGTTTTTGTTTTGTATTAGCAAAAATATTTTATACCATTTTAAAATCTTGCCAATTTTATGTCGCGTTTGTTAATCCATTATAACCAAACCGATATATGATTATTACATTTGTTTTAAAACAATTTTCTTGTTAGCACAACCAAGACAAATACTTAAAACAATAATAATCATCACATGCATTTATATCGGTAGTATGCCAATCCTATGCGTTTTTCCGGTAAGCCACCATACCGAAAAAACATGGTCAATCTAAGGACAAAACTAAGTAGTGGCAACGGCTCCCACTTAAACCATCATCCTTGAAGAAGACCCGCTTGCACCATTTTGAACATCATCTCCGTGATTCCAATCTTAGGCGTCTCTTTACATTTTAAAACAAAATATTCTACTTTCTATACTATTACAAATACATAGAAAGAAAATGATACATTTGTCATTTATACAAATACATGATTAAAATGAAAAAGATGACATGCAAGCTGTTTGATTAATTATTATTACATTCATCCCGAATAAATAATACACAACAAAACATCACACAAGGTCTATGGGCATAAACTACCGATATCCAATCAACCAAAAAACATACAAAATATCATCATACCAGTGCTTCAAAATCTCATGTACCATTCGACAAAGGGCTGAAATTTCGACTTGATTACTAGATATTAAAATCAGCCCTTTTAACACTTTATCATATTTACAAATGTAACTTTTAAAACTCAAAAGGGGCAGTTTTCATTCATGGTAAAACCGATTACAAAATCTGTCCAAATCAGTCCGAAATGTACATATGAACAAAAAACAATTTTCTGATTTTTAACAAGATTAAAGATCTATTATTTTTACTCACATGCAAAACCATTTTAAGACGGAAAATGTCAAGAACACATCAAATAATTTTGGACCAACAATCTGTCCAAAACAGTCTGAAATAAACAGCCATGGTACATGCATTTCGAAGCAATCAATTTGATAGATTTATGAGTTAAAGTTTGTACAAGGTGGCTCTGATACCAAAGTTGGAGTTCGGTGCGAACGCGCAGCAGAAAACACGGATTATAAAATGAGATTTAAATTCCGAACTCTTTCATTTAATCGACATGCACAAAACAATAGCTACAATAAAGATAAGAACAAGAATCATACCCTTGAAGCGTGATTCCGGTCGATATGATCTTCGGCTCAATCGAGAACATCTCTATCAGGGAGACACCCAAAGTTCCGATCTCGAATGTATGCTTTCGGTCACCGATTCCAGCTCCTTGAACACCTCTTTATCTTCACCACACCGCAACACCACACCTTTGTGTATTGCGTATCCGAAATCCTCAAAGTCTTTAGATTTCGGACTGATTTTTGCGATTTTCTCTTGAGAGAAAACCGTGGGTTAGAGAGGAAGAGATAGAAGTGATAAGTGATTAATGTTAAAAATGAGGAGGTTGAGTCTTATAAAAGATTCAAGAAAACTTATTTTTCTTTACATGCATTCTTGAGAACATAAATGCATGGAATCTTTTATTATGTTTAATTAATTACTAGTTATTAGTATAACTAATTAATTAAACCAACTCAACTTAGCTAATTATTTAGACCATTAACAAATCTCTAGTTAGCTAATCTCATGTACGAAAGCATATTAAACGATTTTCGACCGGCCTTTGCATGCGACCGAATAGGATAAATGGACTTTATATTATTATGTTATTGACATATCTTTGAATCATATGTAGCACGGTCAAACCCGAAGCCAACCCGAGAACATTGATTCCAACAGTTTAAATTTTAACCGAGTAAATAAATATTATTTTCATAATAATACTTTATTTAGAAGTGTTTTGCACCAACCTCCATTTTTGTATTTCTGCACGCTTTCAGATTCGTTTACACATGGTCATTAAATAATTGTTTTATGTTATATATATATATATATATATATATATATATAATACTTGAATACTTTGTTATTGACGCGTATATAATACGTATACGAAAGTTTTAATTGGGCGTGAAAATTGCCCTTTTTAACCAGGTGTCACATCCTCCCCTTGTTAGGAGAATTTTTTCCCGAAATTCAGTCAATGATAGAGAGGAGTGCGGGATTTTAAGGGAAATGTAAGTGAGTTTCTTAGGCATTTTGTCTATTGTTCTTGTCATGTTCTAAGTTCTTAGTTCTCGATCTAGGGTTTCTTGACCAATCCTTTCTTGATCTATGATTTCTTGATTTATGGATTCTTGATCGATGGTTTCTTGACTTATGGATTTTCTGATCTATGGTTTCTTGAATAAGTGGTCTTGGGATGGTGCCTTGTTTCTAGCAAAATTTTCTTGTAGTTAGGATCTCTCATCTGTTTGTTATCTAATTCTTATCTTGCTCCCCTTGTTATAATATAGATGAAAAGTGGAGGGTATTTACGAGTCGATGTGGACTTAAAACTAACAATGAATACAGATGAGAAGTGGAGGGTATTTACGACTAACGAGAGATATACTTCTTGTAAATA
Organism: Pseudognaphalium luteoalbum; assembly: GCA_963422505.1. NCBI lineage: Eukaryota > Viridiplantae > Streptophyta > Magnoliopsida > Asterales > Asteraceae > Pseudognaphalium > Pseudognaphalium luteoalbum. Next base: position 115,135,200 of record OY730192.1, on the reverse strand, counting down.
AATGAGTATTGGAAAAGTCATGTCGTAGTGAGATACATACCCTAATATTACTTGGCGCCTTTACGGGCATGGTTACTGCGGATGTTGTTCTAGTCTTATCGTTCTGGACAGTCCCTCATGAAATGTCCTGTGTATCCACACACAAAGCAAACTCTTGGTGCGTTGGATTTGTGGTTGTGGTTGGAAACATACAATCCTGGGCAGGTGTCCCCTTATCTTTTACTTTGCACAAAGTGCGCTGCAGGGCCCTACATGACGGTGGTTACAGTTGGGGCAATACTGAAGTTGGCCTTCATAATTGCTCCTGTCCTCAGACCTGGCGATGTAGGCCTGAGCGGTTTCCGGCCACTTTACTAGTTCTCTAGCCTGGTTTTGATAGTCGTCTCCATCCCACCTTTGTTTCTCGGTGCTAGTGCTCTTATCCTCCGTATCATTCAGTACAAATTTTCCCGAATTAGTTTTTGCTATCAGGGTTCCCATTCTAACAGCTTCATTAGTCAAGCTTTGAGCTAACTCGACAACACTCTTAAAGGTGGCGAGGCGAGAAGAGGTTACTAAACTCCTAATTTGATTTACCAATCCCCAGATGTACCTCTCAATGCGTTTGTACTCCGGCGTCACCATGTGTGTTACCAAGCGTGCTAGTTCTTGAAATCGGGTAGTGTAACCCGTGACATCAGCACCAATCATCGTAATATTCCACAGTTGAATTTCGATATTTTGTAACTCGCTGCGGGGATAGAACTCGTCCATGATCATAGCCTTCAGATCTTCCCATGAGAGCGAGTGGGCAGTTGTGCGTCCAAGTGCTTGAACCACAGCATTCCACCAGGTTAGTGCCTTGTCGACCAGTGTGCAAGTGGCGTACATCACCATGCAGTCATGACAATAGTTGCTAATGTCAAGCACAAACTCCATCTTCTTAATCCAATGATTGATACCTATGGCTCCTTCGGTGCCATTGAATGTGCTTGGTTGGCAAGCCAAAAAGTTTTTATATGAACACCCCAGTTGGGTGTTCTCTGGGTTTCCAGTAACATTGGTTGGTTCAGTATTTAGGGCACCTCTTCCACTATCATCGCGGTTGCGAGTTGCCTCGTACTGGGCAATAGCTTTAGCAATGCGTCATTTGATGAGTTGTTCGGTGGTTTTCTCAACAGGAGATGTGGTGGCTCGTCGACTGTTTCTGGTCTTTCGTTGCTTTGGTGGCATTATTGCAATCTGTGATGAATAAAATGCAGAAGTCAATGCATGAGTAAGGAAGGTGAAGAACGATGTTTCACATTTGAGAGATTCTATAGAGAAGGAAAGAACGAATTTTAGTCCTTAGAAATATGCCGACTTCGAACGTTAAACAAGACGGCGAGTAAATGACGATTGTTCGATAACCAATGCACTGACTATTATGTCGAAATTTCCTAACTCTGACGGGGTAAGTCTATCTCGAAGAAATGACCCTCTAAGCTAGGGTACATTCCAGTACTATTTTTCCAGACTTGATTAACTCACCACCGGCAAGTTATGTGATGTTTTTATTGTGATGGGAGAGTCGGCTATCACCATAGTGAGTGATCAACGTGTGAGGCCTATTCATATATATTCAATATATATAATAGCATAGTAAGTATGGTACGTAATAGTTTTTGGTCCCTTTTCTATTGTAATCTAAGTCTACTACCGTATCTCTGTTCACTATAACCATTTCGGATTTCTCATCAATTCTCCTTTAATTGTACATAGTTAATCAGGCTATGTTAAATTAAAGTCAAATGATGAAACTCCCGAACCAATCATAACAAACAAAGCATACAACTTAAGAGTTATAGTCTAGGGTTACTAATGCAATCCTAGCTCGCTATAACTATGGCTCTGATACCAATCTGTTACACCCCCAAATTCCACTGTTGCGGAAGCGACTCGGGTCGGGGCGTGACTAATCCAGTAATCATTGCACATAATCACAAGCAAACGACCTCTACATGAGACGTTTGAAAATAGTAGTTACATAACCAAAATAAAGTGTTTACAATATTGCGAGTTCGCAAATGATTTCATTACATATTTAGTAGTACAAAAGCAAGCAATGAAAATCCATGTGTTGAAAGTATGCCACTCAAGCTAGGATCCTGAGGGTCAATCCTACTGTCTTCTTGTACCTGAGAATGAACACTAATACAGTCAGCTATAAAACTGGTGAGTTCATAGGTTTGTAAAACGTTTGCAAAACCTGTGATATAGTAAATAAATTCTTGTTTAATAGTTTATAACAAAAGAGTTTTCTTGAAATCTTGTTTCGCATTTCTAGCTTATGTTGTCTTCTAGCTTTTCTAGTTTCATGATAGTAGTATTCTTGTTTCTATTCTAGTTTCTAGTTTCTTGAGTTCTAGTTTCTAGTTTCCTGGGTTCTTGTTTCTAGATTCTTGTTTCTATGTTCTTGCGTTCTTGAGTTTCTTGCACATAGAGTTCTTGTTTCTTGCACATAAGGTTCTTGTTTATTGCACATAGAGGTCTTGCACATAAGTTTCTTGGACATAAGTTTCTTGCATTTTCTTGATTCTTGAATTCTTGTTTATAAGATTCTTGTATTCTAGCTATGGTGTTCCTGTAGGCTAAACCCCAAAGATTCTTGTTTTCTAAGGTAGAAATCTACAGATTTTTAGTGTTCTTGTAATCTTAGTCTTGTAATGATCTAGGATTCTTGAGATTCTAGGAAAGTGTTCACAGGATTCCTAATATACATACGAATTACACATAGAGAAAAGTTAGAGTAACACAATCCTTGTGCCGTAAGAGTCAATCATCACCGAAAGTTAAAGTAATACAAACATTGTACACATAGAAGTCACATCTAAATACACAAAAGAGATTTACACAAATACACCTAGGAGGTTCACATACTATGGTGTTGGGTCGATTACAGATAATAGAGGTATCACTAAATAAAAACTTTAGCTTACAAGTAATATCCTGTTATAATGATAACAATGATGGTTTCAAATAAACAAGTGTTTATGAAAAATAATGTGCATGCATTCTCACCCCGAAAATAGTAAAATAGTTAAAAGAGTGGGGATATGAAACTCACATGTGGGAGCTAGCAATCATATAGTATACTTATGATCCAACCGTAATCTCCTTGGGTCCTAAATACACGAGATTATATGTAAATAAATGGATGTTTAAATAAACCATCCATACTAGTGTTTACTCGATTAGATTATGCCATGTGTGTTCAATTTTTTCTTTTGTTTGAAGTTTGTAAATCATGTACGGTCCATTGGTGACTATATGAAATTATATTCCAAAAATACAATCATATTTGTCTCGTACAAATATAATTATATAGATTTCGTTTGTTGTGTAAATATTTATCTGTAAGTATAACTTTTGTGTTCATTGAATCGTACCTCTGTAAAAAATTCGATCTAAAATACGCGATCAGTTATTGTTTTTTAACTTTAAGTTTCACCCAATCGGGTATGCAGCTCACCCAATCGGGTAAATTCAGCCAATCGAGTATGCAGCTCACCCAATCGGGTAAATTCACCCAATCGGGTATGAAAACTCACCCAATCGGGTGAGGGCCTTTCTCAGGGTTGTTCGTGCAATTAATCCACAAAATGTTTTTCTAAATTTCTTTTAGACATAACCACACAGATAGAACACTTATACATAATGTTATAATTACTTGAAACACATAATTAAAGTAAACGGTGAAGTTTTCTTACAAAGGAAAAAAAATTGAAGAACCGTAAGTGATGGTGATGAGGATTTCCGAGATGATGATGATACACGATGGTTGCTTCTGCTGCTACTCATTTTTTTGTTGTTTTTGTTGTTGATCTTGTTGGTTGATATAGAGAGCCGAGAGAGATAGATGAAAAGGATGAAAAGGAAAATGAAATAAGGGGTGTTTGTGGTCGGTTTATACCAAGAAGGAGAAGTAGACCATCTCCAATAATTGGAGGTGGTTGGACTGGCTTGCTTTATTTCATGGTATTTTGACCCGTGTTTGTGTACCCGATCATAAAATAATTTAATATTTTTTATTTATAAATTTCATTTATATATTTTCGATATGTTTTCGAGTCGAAGTTATTTATAAAAATACCTTATTTGAGTTATAGATTATAACTGTTTCGGGTGGTCTCAATCGAATTGAACACGTTTTAAAATGGAACAAAATATGTTTAAATTTTTTCCGAGTAAATAAATATTATTTTCAACAATAATACTTTATTTAGAAGTGTTTTGCACCAACATCCGTTTTTGTATTTCTGTACGCTTTCAGATTCGTTTATACGCGGTCATTAAATAATTGTTTTATGCTATATATATATATATATATATATATATATATATATAATTATATATATAATACTTGAATACTTTGGTAATGACGCGTATATAATACGTGTATGAAAGTTTTAATTGGGCGTGAAAATTGCCCTTTTTAACCGGGTGTCACAAGTGAGATGTTGTATATTTTCAGAATCAAATCAAAAATGCATTTTTTTTTCAAGATCAGGGGAGTTTTCTGGTCACTTCTTTTCTATTCCTTCTTTTACAATTCCTTGCTTTGCAATGACGACATTGCTTTATTGTAAGTGGGTGATGGGGAAAAGAAGTTTGTTTGTCCTTAGTTATAATTGATAAATATTGCTAGACTTTAGAGCTTTATTTTAAGGCATTTGTAGGGAACATAGCTAGAAGGCATTCTATGTTAGTCATTTTTCAGCTCAAATTTTTCTTTTAAAATTGTATTATTTTCAAGGCATTCTATAGTTCATCATGTGATGTTACGATAGGCAATCTATGTATGAGTTGTTGAGCTATTAAATAAAATTAATGTAAGAAGTATGCGTTATTCCGGGAGGAACTTTAGCAATTTAAGACTTTAGTCTTAATTCTTATATATGATAGTGTGCGATATGCTATAATTTTGGAAATCAATTAATATCATTTGGGGATATACTGGGTGTTGTTTCCTCTGTTATACGTAAGTATAGACCTGGTCTCCGCCAGTATATTCAACGAAAAATAGCAAAAGGAGTTTAAAAGAACTTCTGATTTTAAAAATGTAGTCAAATTATGTCGCTTTGTTGTACTAAGGTACAGACCTGCCACCAATGGTTTGACTAAAAGTTATTGTGCTAAACCAAAGTCAAGTTATATCACTTTGTTGTATTCAGGCACAGACCTGTCACCAATGTCTTGACTTGAAAAATGATTATTTTAATTGGATATCCATAATATGTATAATATTAGCACGTTATATGTATGAGAGTATTTTGCTATTGTGAATCAAGGGTAAAGCTGCTAAAACAATGATAAGTAAAGCTCAATTACCTAAGTATAGATTGTTTAGGTGGACAACAATATAGGTAATCATTGTGAGTTATTTTAGCTAAATCTTAAGTTGAATTATTTTTAAGCTAAAAATTTGAGTTGCGAAATGCTAGCTTGTATGTAAGTACCAACACGCCCGTGTTTGCCTACTATTTTGGAAATTTTTACATTTCGAAGTTTTAAATCGATAGTCTACTTGAGGATAAGTAGGATTCAAGTGGGGGATGTTTGATAAAAGCTAAAATGTACTATATTGTGGTACTAATTCACCCCATGTTTGATCGATTTCTAATGCACTTTATGTAAATAAGATACTTATTTTTTTCGTATTTGCATTTAGAAGTTTAATCGGAGCTAGGATCGAAAAGAAACAGGAAACGGGCTAATATTGAAAAGAGAAGCTAAGAATTGAAGCTAGGCAAATGAGAGGATTGAATCGAATGGTGAAAAACTGAATTTATGCTTCCAACCGGCGGTTGAATAATCCAACCGGTGGTTGGATTAAAGAATTGGGCTGCCAGTTTACGCGGGTCAGGCTATTGGTGAAATTTCATCCAACTGGAGGTTGGAAATTCCAACCGGCGGTTGGATTGAAACGGAAGATTAGGTTAAAAACTTCATTTGCCTCATTTTAACAAAAACTTTACCACAAACCCCAAGTCTACTAAAGTGAGTTCCAAAGGTATTTAGATGGCATTTTGGAGGCACGAGAGGGTTTGGATTGATGCCAATCGATCATAATACGTGTGGTTCACGATTTGGTTTGCATATCAATTTCCCATTTCAATTCGAACATCGTCTATGTGTTTTGTTTGAATTCATGAATCTGATTTTGTATGATTGAGTCATGGATTAGACTTATTGTTAATTGTTTAGTTTAATAACCTTGGATTATGATTATTTGATGGATATAATTATGTTTTGGATCAATTATCTGATTGAAAATTATTATGTTATCCGTAGAACCTTGGTTATTGGTGTTTGTTAATTGTTACTTAACGTGGTTAATAGTGTCATTGAGATTGAGTTCCTTAGATGTTATTGATTATTTATTATTATGAATCTAGATTTATAGTCATTGCTAAATATATTGAGTTGATAGGTTAAGAGAATAGTAACTAATCAATCTAAAATGAGCAAGCTAATAAGAGATTATTAGTAAGTATTGTTGAGTCATACCGTGAGAATCAATCATAACAAGTCATGAATATTTAATGCATAATCTAGGGAAAAGCACGTAATAGAAAATTGCAACTCTTGCGATGTCAGATCGATGTTTAATGTGGGACCTTAGGTTGTAGATATTAGTTGGACCCGGACTGTTGGATAATTTACATTCAACTTGGACTCGTTGATTAGTATCTAAGTTGATATAAAAGAAATCACAATCAGACAATCAAAACATATGAACCGGATAATATGAATCTGAGTTGAAGAATCTAAGCAATTACATGTCTATCTCCAATTATTTATCTGTTCCTCTTATCTTGTTTTATGTTGTTGGTTTGGTTAATTAGTTCATATTGAACGTTCGTACGGAACTAAAACGTAACCCCTATTTTATTGATTTATTAATAATTCCAATTTAATTGAATAACATCGTTCCTGTGTTCCCGTGTTCAACCTTGACATACCATAGCTATACTATTCCGATCGGGTATTCTTGCCTGGTTGTGTGACAGTAATGATTGGTATATCCTGTAGTTTATAAATAATAAAACTAGATGCTTTCACACACATCACTCTCTAATCATGGCAATAACTAAAACTAGCATAACTAATATAAAAGTAATTAATTAAGATAGATAAGGATAGAAAGAACTAGGATTAAATGCGAGAGAGAATAAACTTGAATTAATTGACACAATTCCGAGAGTACACCGAAGATTACAATGCATTCTGCACTTTCCTTCTATTCGTGTCACTTAGGGGAAGTGACGCATGGTAGGGCGTCACTAAGGTAAGTGACGGGAGTAAGTGTCGGTTAGGCGTCACTTAAAGGAGTGACGCATACTTGGGCGTCACTAAAGCAGTGTCGGGTTATTAGTGACGGTAAGGGTCCTAGGCGTCACTAAGCAAGTGACGGTTGAAGTGTCCGGAAAAAGGGGCTTTATGCGGCACTTAGGCAAAATTAGGGTTTCATGCGTCACTTAAGTGACGCATGAAGTGACGCAATACTGGTCGTCTTTGCGACACTTACGACTGTTTTACGGATTTTTGAGCCAAAATGAGTTTTCCGACCATATTTTGGCCTGATTCTTTTACCCAACCCTTATAAGGACATTCTAAGCTTATATAAACAACTACTTGCTAAAAATACTCGAAAATCTAAGGGTTTCGGGATTTGTTGGAAACTTACAATTTGTCAAAATGAAATTCCGAAAAGAGGGAAACGTAGATCGTTGCTTCGTGGTTATTTTTCTCCAAAGAGCTTCGAGATTTCGGCGACGTTTAGTGGTGTAATTTGGTGTTTTAAGGTGATGGTGGTGATGGTTATCTTGAAAGAGAAAAGAGAGAGAAAGGAGAGAGTGTTGGTGAAAATAAGAAGAAAATGAGGAGGGAGTGGGGTTTTGTTGAAAGCCTCACTTCCTCAGCTCCTGCAATCGTGCTCCGTGCGGTGTTCGTTTCCCCAATTGTTTAAACGTTAAATTAATATTAATTACTTTTAAATATACGTTTTAAATTACCAAATAAAATCCCGATAATTTGGTCGAAGTATTTTATTAAAATACTTAATAATTGAATTATTAAACTTAACGTTTTCTGGTTTTATTTTATCGTGCGATTTTACATTTTAATTATCTAAATTGTCATTTGTACTATACGAGTTTAACCTGAAATGTTATAAAATGATATTTTTAGATGTAATAGCATTATTAAATAATGTTATATTATTTAATAAAAGTTTTCACCAACGTCCGTATTAACTGAATCAAATTGCTTTTGATTTGAAACGCATACGATTTAGCCAAATCGCGTAATTGTAGTATTTCAACAATATACTATTTGATACAATAATTAGCCTAACACAGAACTAATTACATGTATTAACAGGGGATTAGGCACTAATTACTAGTCCTAATTTGGCGGGTGTTACAGTATATAACAAAACATGGCTCAAAAACCATTTTTCACAACTTGTAATTAACCAAAAAGTGAGAAATACTTTCTGTCTAGAAAGTTTGGTCCACTTCTACGAATTTTATAAAAATCAATTCTTCATGAAAATGGACGTTTCTATAGTCTAAAATCAAGTTCAAGATGTTATCTTTCAAACCTCATAAACCTCATATATTTTTGAGCTAGAATACTATTTTTAATAATTTATATAAAAACACATACACAATCTGCCCTGAAAAGTCAGAAATTTTGTTCATATAGTTCTGACCATATCTTGAGCTACACAACTCCAAATAACTTGAAACCACCGTCAAAATCTTATAAATTTTGTTATCTACAAAAGTTGTACTGATAGATTTTTCTTGGAAGTTTATTCGGCATGTACAATTCTATAAAAATTTGACTAACAAGTGCATTTTCTGGAAAATGATATAGTAGACTGATTTTAGTAACACTTTAAAAACTGACACTTGCGGGCTTGCTATAAATGGACAAACTAACTTTTTATGATCCATAAACACTTATAAGGTTTGGGTAAAAGTTTCGGGTCAAACCGAGAAGATTTGACCAAGTCAACAAAAATGGGACTCGGTTTCGAAAAACGGCAAACTTACTATATTTGGCAAAACTTGTAAGCAAATGGGTTGGGTTAATTTACTTAGTAACTTTGACCAAAAACGAGACTAAAAACACTCCTGACCAAAAAACCGACACTTAGAACACTTGGATTAAATTAGAAAACCAATCAGATCCTTAGTGTCGCATGACTTGCGACACTACCTAAGTGTCGCTATCAATGTCGCTACTTAACCGAAATTGATTTAAACCTGCGACACTGACCCTAGTGTCGCTACTAGTGTCGCTAAAGGCAGAAAACATGAAACTTGATTTTACTAAGAATTAAACTTGGATAACAACTTATAACCACACATGATACATACCATTACAATGTATACAATGAAACAAACTTGATAATAATGTCTTAAAGGATTATTATTACAAACTTTTACCAACGGGTCGTACACATTTTTAATCAACAACTTAACTGAACATACTAGTTGAGTGAAGTAGTTTTTAGGTGGACATCAACCCTCCACCTATATTATTGACTTAAGTGGACATTAACCCTCCACTTACATAGATGGTCTTTGAGACATCTACTGATATACAACCTTATACATTTAGGACGTTAGAAGGTTGCACACCGGCTTGCTTGCTTATTTGATATTTGCTTGCTACTTGCTAATCTAAGGTGAGTTTCATAGCCCCTTTTTACTGTTTTATATCCAGGGGTGAGAATACATACAGCTGCTTTTACACAACTGTTTTTATGAACACAAGTACAACAAACAACGCTATACTGTGACACCCTGCAATTTCGACATAATTAAAAACGCAATTAGCACGCACATCTAGGCTAATTCCCTACTAGAGTGAATTCACAACTACTTTTAGAGGTAAGTCTAGCAAAGCCCAACTAGTTAATACGCGTAGTATTACACGTTTCGTAATTATTATAATCGCGCGCAAAAACAATTGGAACAAACGCGACAAAAATATACGACTGTTGGTGAACAAAATTATTTGATAATATGAAATTATTAAATAACGTTATTTATTTATTAAATATTATGTTGATAATATTTACAATCTATTTTGTTGCAAATAACATTTATTTCGTACGACTGAAACAACTCGAAACCCATTTGTAAAACTAAAAATAAAACAAAGTTATAATTTTATTACTCAACTAAATTGTTTTAAACCAAAAGTATAATCGAAAACATATTTAAAAACCTATCGTTTAAAAACATTTTTACATTTAACGATCGAGTAAATGAACACGGGTAAAATACCACAAGATTGGGACAAAGTCCCCTCCCCATTTTGGACCACCAAAACCGGCCCCCACCCTCACCCCCACCTCACTTTCCTTTCATTTTTCATTTTTTCACTCTCTCTCTACCTCCATTTTCTCTCCATCTTCTCTCTAAAAACCACCAAAAATCACACAAAAACTACTACAAAAACGCAATAAATCACCGAGCTCATTTAGAGAAAAACGATCACAACGACGAAAGCTACACAACCATCTTCTCGGATTCGCATGCGACAACTTTGTAAGAACCCGACAATCCCGCAAACTCTTTGATTTTGCTATTTTCTTTAATATCTCATGTTTATAATGATTAATATACCATGTATTAGTGTTATATCAACTTATTATGTCCAAAAATGACTTAAAATGCGTTTTTAAAAGTTAAAAACACGATCAGCTCGTTCTGCGAGCTGAGATCTGTTCTTCCTGCGAACCGAGCTCGCGATGCGAACCAAACCGAGCTACGAACCGAGCTAGTGAGCTGCGAACAGAACTCGTTATGCGAACCGAACCGAGCTGCGAGCCGAACCGAGCTGCGAGCCAAACTGAGCTGCGAACTGAATCGAGCTGCGAACCGAACTAGTTGCGAATTGAACCCTTGCGAGCCGAGCTTGCGAGCCGAACGAGCAAGCCGAACTGAACTGGTCTGCGAACTGAGGTTCTGCCCTGCGAACTGAGTTTTGCACAACGATTCGACGTTCGCGTAACGACAACTACACTTCTTACAACGATGATTGACATACAAAAGTATATACTTTTGCTAAGCATAAAACGAAACGAATATAATAATGTTTTCAGAAATTATTATTACAAACCGCTACCAACGAGTCGTATACATTTCTAAAACTACAAACTCAAACGACAAACAAACACTTTGGACATAATATGGTTGAACGAACACTAGCATGGATGGTCAAACTAAGACATCCACATACTTATCAAATCTCATACGTTTAGGGCGTTAGGAGATTCTGGACTATACTTGGGCTTTAGGCTTTGCTAGCACTCGCACATTACTTAACTCAGCAGGTGAGTTCACAGCCCTACTTTTACTGTTTAACTGCTTTTGAACAGGGGTGGAAAACATAGTCAACTGCTTTATTAATTGCCATAACTGCTTTTACTACATGATTGTATACTTGTTTACTCGAACGATTAGAGTACTTTGAACTGTTGAACGATTGTGTGAAATAATGTTTATGAAATAACATTTTCATACCATAAACTAAAACAAAAGTGGTAAACTAGTTGATAAACTGCTTTGTTTGAACGGGAGAATGACCCGTGCGTATTTGGCCGGAGAACGACCGGTACTTTTTATGAAAACGCTGGAGAACGACCAGCAATGTATTTTAGTGCCAGAGAACGACTGGCCAAGTGGACGGGAGAACGACCCGTGCGTATTTGGATGGGAGAACGACCCATGCGTCTTTTGACCGGAGAACGACCGGTACTGTGTTTCGCTGGAGAACGACCAGCAGTATTTATTGCCAGAGAACGACTGGCCGATTTGGACGGGTGAACGACCCGTGCGTATTTAGAACGGAGAACGACCGGTACTATTTTGTAAACGCTGGAGAACGACCAGCAACGTAACGTAAATGGTATTTTGGGTAACATCCCACGTAAACGGTATTTTGGGTAACATTGAGAGTGCCCCTTACGTTGGATCTAGATGACAATTGACTACAATTGAAATGCGGAATCAATCAATTGCACGTATTGCTAACAAACACAAACTGAAACAAATGTATTTGAACAAAGTAAACGTCTATATCAGCTTGTATAACGAATTGGTAACGATTACAAAGTGATTTAGTCGACAAATGGTGCTAGGGTTTCGTCCAACCCTAGCCTGAAACCCGTAGGTTTGTATTTATACTAAAAGTCTGCCGACATGCGTCACTTGTGGAAGTTTCGCATGTGGCCGCCTTCATGCGTCACTTACCTAAGTGACGCTATGCGTCACTAAGGCAAGTGACGCCTAACCTAAAACGTAAGTGTCGCATATAACAAAAACTATATTTTCACTATACGACTAACGACACTTATTACAACTCGATAGACCAACTGACAGACAACCTAATATGCATCAACAAACTCCCCCGTGTCTTCAGCTTGGTCTTCAAAAATCTTCAAAATCTTCAAGTTTAGCGTTTAGCACCAACCTTCTGGGAATGTACCTCCAGCGTGTATTCCCACCATTAAACATATCTCGACCACCCTTGTGAACTTTGAAGCCTCTTCTAAATCAGCTTGATTGTACTGAAGTTTATTCTTGTAGAGAGCTTTCAAATCTTTCTTCGTTAAGTTGATTAGGCTGATCGGATCGAAAACACGAATTGACTTTCCCACAAATTACTTAATCGGCCATTCTCCCCAAACCTCTTGTGCTTGTATCACAGCTGTCTTTGTAGAATATTCGATTACAGCTTCTTAAGTTACAGAGTCAAACCACCAATACTTAAGATCGCGTAAGAAATCCAGTGGCAACTCTTGTAAGGTAACAGTATTTAGACTAGCAGCTGGTGGATAATGATATTTCACAATCGGTTGTTGAGTTCTCAAATCAATCTTCTTCTTGTATGAGTATCGAACTCCCAGCTCTGGTCTAATCCACAAATATTTCTTGCTATAAATCTCTTTTCTCAAAATTCTCTGAAAAAGAACTCCTCGAGTATCTTCAGAGTGATTAACGATGTTTAGCTGAGCAAGACGATTCAATTCAACCTTCGGCAAAGTGTTAATATGATTAAATCTCGGTTTGAAGTATTGCACGCCGTCACTTCTCTTTATCAGAATCAAAAAGTTATCAACATCGAACTTCCAACTTCTGATCAACCCAGTCAATTCACCTCTAACCAGATAAGTTTTACACGTTTTCAATTCAGGTGCAATTGACTTATAAACCACTTGCAGTTTTGAAATTCCAGAAGATGTAGATGCGGAAACTGATTCAGCAGTAGATTGTCCCATTGGAGGTTCTGCCTCATCCTCGGAAGAATCTGTTTCGATAACCGGAGCATCAAAATCAAATGCTTGAGCAGGTTGCCTTAACACTGGCTCCGGTTCACGTTCAATTGCCGGTTCTAGATTAGGATTATCCATGTATTCCTCATCCGACCCTGGAACCTCTGCATCCATCTCAATATCATCAGGATCAAAAGATCTATCAACTTCATCAAATCTATTAACCAAACTCTGCAGATATGTCAGATTGACATTTGAATAGTCAGTTGCAATCGGAGTCGGTTATCCCGGAACATCAACAAAATAATCTAAAGCGATATTTTCATTTAGTTCAGAAGATTGTACATTTTCTGGTTCAGGGGGAGGCGTTACATTTGTTTCCAAGGCACGCTGACCTTCCTCCCCCGAAACAATAGTAACAGACTCCAACTCTAACAACCTAGAATCTAACTCGGAGACCTGTAGCTTTAACTCATCCACCTGTGCAGCTTTAAGCTCTAACTCTTTGATTTGAGACGCCTGAGCTGCAATGATTGCGTTCTGATCATCAAATCTTTTCATCAAACTCTCCATCTGAGCAAGCAGCATCTGTATCGATGGCAAATCAGTCTGTGGTGGAAGTGGTGGTTGCTGAGAAGTATGCTGAGTTGGTTCCTCAATAACAATCGTAGTCCGCTGGCATCTTCGAAGAGGTAATTCTGCATAAGAAGGTGAAGACCCAGCAGGACGTTTGCCTGGATTCCTCGGGACGTGGACTATGCCAGCAGAAATCCGTCTCAAGATACGCTTAAAGCATCGAGGATCGGCTAGTTGAATACCATCAAAAGCGGATTGTGGGGGCACGTCACCCTCAGAATCGGGTGAAGTGGGCCCACCATCATCAGAATCATCATCAACCCGGTCAACATGCTCAATATCATCTAAATCCTGAGCGATTTCGGTGTCAACCAGGTCATCCTCATTAACCGGAGGAACGACATCATCCAGAAAGCCATCATCACGCGGCGCAACATAGTTTTCATTTACTATGTGCCCGAATAGTTCGCGATCGGCCAAAACCTGTTCGCCCTTTGGCGCGAGCTTGCAGTCGTTGAAGACTCGCAATAGCATGGGCGTCGGTACCAAAAGAGATCGCTGATCCGGTGCAATCTCGAGGTTCAGATCATTCAGTAAAAGCTGCACAAACCTTGGATACTGCAGCCATTTATCCTTACCTGCTCGTATGTTCTCCACCATGTTGCCAAAAACATAACCGCTGAAGTTATACGGTTTGTTGTAAATCAGGGCCAACATGAGAGAAAGTGTCAAGTGACTGGCAGCATCGTAACCCCCTTTCCGCGGAGATAAACACACGATAACAATGTGACATAAATACCGCCAGACCCGGCAGAGGTACTGTTTCCTGAAATCAGAAAGCTGATTTGCTGGATAGCCCATCCGCTAAAGCCCCCCATAGATAAACGTGGTTGGGAACATAGTGCGCATTGTGGCGTCATCGGGGAACTGAAGAACCCGTCGGATAGAGTTCTCAGTGATCTCGATCTCCTCCCCGAACATCATAGAGACAATTCTCGGGATGTCGCCCTGAGTCTGGATCACCGCATGATCATAAAACTCCTCAATTTGGTTCATATAAACCGGAGTTGATGCGGTAATAGCATAGTGAATTCTGGATCTGCGTAGAAAATCAATCATCGGCCTGAAAGGTGCTGAATTAGCATGTGTAGACTCCAGAAATGCCGTGATATTGTGTCGGGTGTTGGTACGGCGGTAATAGTTCTGTAGGTCGGCCATCTGTAAGCTAAAATACAAACCAAAAATAACCGAAATCGTTATAGAGTTAGCCCGAACACAGATAGGTTAAAAAACGAAATTTGACTTTAGGCGTCACTTATGGTAAGTGACGCATGGCCACTACCGACACTTAGGAAGTGTCGTATTATACACTACTCAAAATTAAAATTGAAGTATAGCGTCACTTATGGTAAGTGACGCTATCAAGCGTCACTGATGTAAGTGACGTTTGTATTTCGTGAGTCAATGTATACGACACTTAAGAAGTGACGGGTGAAGAACATGCGACATTTAACATAGTGACGGTATCCTAAGGGAGTCGCTTAAGAAGTGACGGTATAAGTGACGTATTGACATAGGCGTCACTTAGACAGTCACTTAAGGGAGTGACGCATTATGGGGCGTCACTAGGATGAGTGACGGACTTAACAAATAATTCAAGTATATGCGTCACTACAAGAGTCACTAAAGAAGTGACGTAAGAATAAGCGTCACTTATTAAGTGATGGTATGGGCTTTCAAAATTACCAAATAGCGTCACTTGAGGTAAGTGACGCACGAAGTGACACAACGATGAAGATCATCGTGTCACTGTTCATACCCAGATTTCAAAATTGGGGTTTTTGAAAATCGAAGTAAGGGGTTTGTGCGCATGATAAAGACAAGTATTACACACCCTTTATTACACAAAAACATTATCAAACAAGCACTAAATCAATCAATTTTCAATATTAAACCCAAACCGTAACCCTAATTCAAATTTACAGCATGAATAATGAACGATAAAGGTTAAGGTTAGTACCAAATAGATCGTGGGAATGAGGGGAACAAAGATAAAACACTGGAATGCATGGCAAAGCTCTAAAAATCACGAACAGATCAACAAAAATCACACAGTCGAAGTGACGCAGAGACAGTATGAGTGTCGGTATGTCAGAGCAAGTGACGGTATAAGTGTTTGAAAAGTGGTGAGGTTGAGTGTCGTGGGGAAGAGTATTTATACACAAACCCTAGTGTGCGTCACTCAACCCGGCACTTATAGCGTAGCTTACCCCGACACTTAAAGCGTCACTAAAGTAAGTGACGCAATATCGTATGCGTCACTGGCAGCGTCACTTATGAAAGTGACGCGCAGTTCACTTTTAGTGAAAAAGTTGCGATTTTATCGATTTTCACGTTGTGATTTCGGTACTCAAATTTGAAAATATAACTGTAACTTGGAGAAAATCTAAATTTAAACTAACTTAGATAAAACACATACATGAATGTAAATTTACAACTTAGAAAAGTAACATATTCTTTTTGGTGACGGAGTTGATATAGTCTGGTTAGGGATCATATCTGAATAACATGCATTTATTAGGAACAGTAAGTGTTATTTCGATCATCAGTATATTTGTCCTCTTAAAATTTACTTGACATACTAAAAACACTTTTTATGAAAATTATTTCAAAACGATTATTAGTATATTTGTCCACTTAAACATGATACACTTACATCTAGGAGATATTTTATTATTATTGGTATGTTCATTTCGCTGTGGTTCCCACCATAGATATACATCTTAACTTAAGACATAGACCATGTGTCCATTTATAGATAGAACATAAGAAAATCAATTTTAAGAATCATGTCAGCAGTGACAGGTCTGTACTTACGTACAACAGAGCGACATAACTTGATTCAGGTTTAAGCAAAACCAAACTTGGTCAAACCATTTTGGCGACCTTGTAAGGTATCTTAATTTTAAAGACTTTGCAAGTACTTTGACTTGTGTTTGCTTAATTTTTAAGTATATATTAACAGAAACCAGGTCTATACTTACGTATAACAGAGGAGACTGTCAATATATACCCCCAAATGATATCAAATAAACTTCTTTCAATGAACACATGTCTAGTATAAGTAAGAAATTAAGACTTTTGTCATACATCTAATGATGTTGTACCACTTGAAATAGACAATTAATGATTAAGCTTCTTAAGACTTCTCAAAGAGTTTTGCATAACATGCCTACTAATATATCGTATGATGAAGACAATGTTTATAAAAACTATTTTCAATACGTCAGATAAATCTACTGACACATCCAAGATAAACCTTAAATTTCCATTTTTATGCATGTCACCCGATGTACTATCATATCCCAAGTTGTTTACAGACACAACTTCAACGTCTATTTTAAAATGTAGCAACCTTGCATTTCTTTAATACTAGAAAGTATAAAGAGTGGCAGTTGCGTTTTTTTTTTTTTTTTTTTTTTTTTTTAATAAAACAATAGTTGAAAAACAGTCCAAGTCACAAATTACTTTTTTGTGTTAAAGAACCTTAGACCGATCATGTTGACTAATTCATCAAATCGGGCTCTAGAAAAAGCCTTAGTGAATAAGTCAGCATTTTGTTTTAGAGTATCTATATGGACAAGGTCGATAAGGTGTTTCTCATAGCAATCCCGTATAAAGTGAAACCTAATTTCTATGTGTTTGGTTTTAGAGTGTTGTACGGGATTGCGTGTGATTGATATGGCAGCAGTATTATCAATATGTATAGGAGTCATAGTTAAGAGTAACCCGTAGTCGCGCAGTTGGTGCTGAATCCAAAGAACTTGAGAACAGCAGCTTGCAGCAGCAATGTACTCGGCCTCCGCTGTTAAAGTAGAAACCGTAGTCTGCTTTTCGCATTGCCACGACACCAATCGGGATCCAAGGAACTGACATCCTCCTGTTGTTGACTTCTTATTGATGTTGCAGCCACCGTAATCTGAATCTGAATAGGCAGAGAGCGTAAAATTCTTCTCATTGGAGTACCATAGACCGAGAGTGGGTCTATATTTGAGATAGCCAAAAATCCGCTTCACCGCCTTCATATGTGAAACCTTTGGTCGTGCCTGATATCTTGAACAAAGTGAAACAGCAAAGACGATATCAGGCCTTGAGGCAGTGAGGTACATTAGAGAACCTATCATCGAACGATAATCTTTTTCTTTGCAGTCCTCATCATCATCAGCAGGTCCAAGATTATGGTTGAGTTCAATAGGAGTTCCATAAGGTTTACAAGTGAGCATATCATATCGTGTCAACATGTCAGTGACATATTTTGACTGATGAAATATACATTCCTTTGGATGACTGCTCAACTTGCACACCGAGAAAGAAAGTGAGATCTCCCATTGCACTCATCTCGAAAGCTGACTTCATGACCTCTTCAAATTCTTTACAGAGAGCCTCATTTAATGACCCAAAAAAAATATCATCGACGTACACCTGAACTAGTAGCAAATCATCCCCTTTCCCTTTTGTGAAGAGAGTACTGTCGATGTTGCCCCGAGTAAAACCATTGTCCACCAGATGAGTAGCAAGCCTCTCATACCATAGGCGAGGAGATTGATGAAGTCCATAGAATGCCTTATTTAGTTTGTAGACATAATTTGGATTCACCGAATCTTCAAAACCCGGAGGCTGTTGAACATATACTTCCGTATCAATTTGACCATAAAGGAATGCACTTTTGACGTCAAGTTGCTTGACATGAATCCCTTTGAATGATGCAAAGGCCAAAAAGATACGAACGGACTCCAATCTGGCGACAGGGGCAAAAACCTCATCATAATCTAGTCCTTCAACTTGAGTATACCCTTGAACAACTAGTCGAGCTTTGTTCCTTGTAACGACCCCTCGATCATCCTTCTTTACTCGATATACCCATCTAGTGCCTTTTGGATCAGCACCCTTGGGTAATGGTACTAGGGTCCACACTTGCAGCTTGTGAAATTGTTACAGTTCATCTTGCATGGCCTCGACCCAGGATGGATCTTGTAAGGCCTCCGAGACTTTCTTCGGTTCGGTTTGGGAAAGATGGCATGAATTGACGGTTGCCATAAATCCCAAAACCTGATCAGCTGAAGTATGCTTATCTTCAGCAGATTGCTTTGCCTGATTTCTCGTTTGAACAGTAGAATGAGGATCACCAATTATGTTTTCAACTGGGTGATTCCTATGTATCCGGGTGACTGGAATAGCATCTGGCACAAGATTTAATTCCAAGTTGTTCAAATCACCTTCAGTGGCAGAAGCATCTTCGTTCTCTTCATTAGTGAAGAAACGAGAATAATCCATGTCTTCTTCATCCTCTAAGAGAGGCATATCTTGATCATCTGGAAGATCCTCGGCATTGACAGTGTTTGAAGAAGAAGGGATGGCAGTAGTTGGTGGTGTGGGCATAGGTACAGATGCAGTAGAAGTAGTGGATGTAGGTGCAGGCATTTGTTTTGTTGGAGTAGGTGTGGGAGTGGATGTCGTATCGGGAATTGGATTGGATATAGTAGGAAGAGAATCGGATGTTTGTTGAAAAACATCGAGTCCATGAAGCATTGTAATTAATTCTTCTGTGTCGTCGTCCTTCGGAACATTGAAAGAACTGAAGAGTTTCCCATAATTGAAGAACCAATCCGGACCCGTTCCTTGAGGTGGTTCCGTATACCTTAAGCATTTGACCTCAAAGTGTTCCTCTATCTCGTTTGTTGATTTGTTGTATACTCGCTTGTTTGGAGAGTTGACCGAATATCCAAGAAAAATCCCTTCAACGGCTTTATCACCAAACTTAGAGACACATTCTTTGGTAATCATTATCAAACAAGGACACCCAAATGGTTCCAGAAACTGCAAATTCGGATTGCGGTTATTGAATAACTCATAACACGTTTTGTTCTTCTTCTTAACCGAGAGCACCCGATTCAAAACATAACAGGCAGTATTAACTGCCTCGGCCCAGAAGATAATAGGCAGCTTGGAATCTGCTAGCATAGTGCGAGCAGTTTCAATGATGGTCCTATTCTTTCGTTCTGCAACTCCATTCTGTTGAGGAGTTCTCGGAGCACTGAATTGATGATCAATACCCCTAGAAGCACAGAATAATTCGAGTTCTTGAATTCGGTTCCATTGTCGCTTCGCAGTCTCTTCACCTTTAAGTTCTACAAATTTGCCAACTTATCCAACAAGTAGACCAAAATTCCCGCAGTTTCATCCTTCGTTGCGAGAAAGTATACCCACGAAAACCGTGAGTAGTCATCCGTCACTACCAAACAGTAAGAGCGACCACCAATGCTCTTCGTAGAAACCGGACCAAAAAGGTCCATATGAAGTAGTTCCAACGGAGCATCAATGGAATTCACTACCTTAGACTTATGGGACTTCTTGTGGAGTTTGCCCTTGTGGCACGAAATGCAGTCATCCTTCAAAGCAAAGGACTATTTTGGAACTCCTCTCACTAAGTCATTATTAATCAGAAAATTCATTTTACGGAAATGAATATGTCTCATCCGTATGTGCCAAAGGAGTGATTCCTTTTCTGAAGCCTTGGAGAGTAGACAAGTAAATTCACTTGTAGTCTCCACTGTTCTCATATTCATCACATATGTGTCATTTCTTCTAGGGACTCGCATTAACACCCATTCCTCTGGAATGACATACCCCGGCTTCAAGATGACACACTCAGTCTTAGTGAATGAAGTGGTGTAATCCTTATCACACACTTGTGAAACACTCAGCAAGTTGTGATGCAGCTCAGCCACATAATTCACGTTTTCAAAGCTAACCTTTCCATTAGTTAGCGTCCCTCTACCCGAAATCGTTCCCCCTGTATCTCCAGCAAAAGCAACATGTCCTCCTGCGTATGGTTTAATATCCACTAGGAGAGACACATCACCCGTCATGTGTCGTGAGCAGCCACTGTTCATAAACCATTCACTATCTTTCACACGTTCAGACTGCTGCAACACATAAAAATGAGGAGATTAGTAAGAAACGGTGACCCAAGCCTTTACAGACTTAGGTCGACCATAGTCATCAACAATAAGCACATCAGATAAAACTTTATTTTTAAACAAATCAGATTTTGTATCTGATGTGTTATTATTGATGACATTTGAGTCCTCAGTAGACTCTTTATTTTCCAAACCTTTGATTGTTCATAATTTGGCTTGGAAGTAATGTCGGGCTTTGGTTTTGACAAAGAATTTTGCCCAACATTATTTAATTTCTCAGCAGGCTTAGGAGAGTTTGAGTGATGCCTAGGAGGTGATTTTGAAAAAGAATTTATGTACAATGATGTCCTAGGCATATCTCTCCCATAACGCTGATGAGAAAATTTGGGACAGTCACGGATCAAATGTCCTTGTCTCTTGCAGTAGAAACAAGAACGAGTCTCTATAAACTGTTGAGGTGGGGGATTTACTGCAGGAGGTGGTGAAGCATTTCTAGAACATGAACATTTCGTACACATTTTAGAGAATGCTTGTTTTGGTTTAGAGGTTGAGGCTGAAGTTTTATCAAAAGAAATCTTTTCATTTGTCACCTTTTGTTGTAAAACTTTTGCAGGTGACTGTTGAGTTTGAGGTTTCACATTTAAAACTTTATTTTCCTTTTTAGTTTGAACCTTTGTTACAGGTTCAACTTTTAAAATTTCTGTTTCAGGTTTAGCCTCAACCTTCTTAAACTCAGGATATTCCTGATCAGTAATATCCTCTATCTCAACAATCTCATCAGTATGAACTGGAGACTTACTTTCAGCCTTAACAAACTGAGGCAAAGGATACTCTGGCCTTTTGGTTTTCTCCTTTGTCAGTTTGTTTTGCTTGGCTTCTTTGGCCTTGATTCCATAGAGTTTTGTATAATCAACAGAGATCTCCTCAAGGCCTTCTTTAACAAGCGGAGGACAATATTCAGCATGAGAAGGTGGAGGTACTTGGTTATAACCAAGACCTTCCTTCTTTTTGCCACTTGTCCCTTGCTTACTAACGATCTCATTAAAGACTAGAGTTGCGGACGTCAAACCTAAGATTTTGCTTTTATGATTTTCAAACTCATTTTTCAAATCAGATAGTTCTTTAGTCAACAATTCAATTTCAGTAAGATAACTCTTAATTGCATCTTGTTGGCTAAAGACCTTTGCTTTAAAGGTTTTGGTATCTAATTTGTGAGCCTCAAGATGTTGTTCATAAAGTTTTTCATTATCTAGCAAAAACTTATTAGATTCAGTAAGTTTAAGTATCTTGTCCCGCAAATCTAAATTGTCTTTCTAATAGGCCTCAAGGGATTCAGTCAATTTAATACATGAAACACAATTAAAAGGCTCATTAGGTTCATTTGGTACCTCAGGAGTAATGTGAGCCATCAGGCATTGAAACTGAGCAGCCTGAACACTCCAGTCAGAAGCAGTTGGCTCAAAGACGATCAAAGCATTATCCACAGCCAACGATTTAGCTTCTTCTTTCTCATTTGCCTTGGGCGGATCCGGCTTAGTAAGACCCGACGATGGCATCTTGGGTTTCTCACATTCCCTTGCAAAGTGACCAAGGTTCTGACAGTTGTAGTATCGAACCTTGCTTTTATCGAACCCAAACCCAGTCTTCCCATTGCCTTCCAAGCTCTTCCGTCCCGTCCTCTGCAAGAACTTCTGAACCCTCCTTGAAATTATAGCTATGTTCCAGGTTAAATCCATTTGTTCCAAGTCATCATCATCCAGCTGACTATAATCTTCTTTAGTCATTCCAAAGTAGTATTTGGTTGAGTAACCAAATCTTTGTAAGAGCTGAGAAAAGCTGTATAAATCGCAGCTTGCTCTTGGATAGCTGGTGATGCTGAAACCTGCTGTTGTGTTCCTTGAGTTGTGCAGGTTGTACCGGAAATATATGTTGCATGTGAAGTCCCGGTTGAATAAGATGGAGAATTGGTATCCGAAATGAATGCCATTCCTCCATAACTCTTACCAGAGTTAACTTGGCTTCCATAAAGTGAGGGATTTTGTACAAATCCATTCGACTTGCACTCCTTCTTCTTCAACTCCATAGCATGAGCTTGAAGAATTCCTATAAGTTGATCCAAAGTCATCCCAGCCAATTCTTGATTTTCCTTCAAGAATTGGACTTTCACATCCCATGCACTTGGTAAAACATCTAATAATTTCTTATTTATCTCAAGTGCAATGAGATTATATCCACCTTCATTTAATTCACTCACCAATTGTGAGTACCGGGTAAACAGTCCAGAGGTTGTCTCATTGGGTAAGGAGTCAAACAAATCGTACTGCTTCTTAATCAGTTCCAACTTAGCCTCCTTGTACTTCTCATTTCCCCCGCATCTAGTCTCTATAGCCTTCCATAAGTCATAGGTTGTGTCATGAGTTTTAAACAGTCTCATGACATCCTTTGTCAAGCACATACAGATAGCTGAGTGTGCTTTTCTTTCTATTTGATAATCCTTCTTTTCTTGAGGTGTCATCGCATTAAAAGATATTGCTAGAGGAACACCACGATAGTTTCCTTCAGCCACTGGAGCCTCATATCTTTGTTTTAATGGGCCCCACAGTTCTGGACAATGAAAATCCACAAATTGTTCAAATCTATCCCTCCAGTATGCATAGTCCATGTCTGCAGTGAATAGTGGCGGTTTATTGTTGGAACCAATATCATTTCCCTGCTTTATCATCTCCTTAATACCTCTTATATCTTCCTTGTCAGCAGCCATTGAAGATATACCTGAAACTTTACTCAAAAACAAAAGCTTGAAAACTTGTTAGTACCGAAGGCATCACTTAGTAAGTGACGCACTCAAGTGTCGCAACGACTAGCGGCACTTGGTGAGTGACGCTATCGAGTGACGGATGAAGTGACTGATGACACTGTAAGTAAGTGTCGCTCAATCAGGCAAGTGACGCACTCAAGTGTCGTACTTGAGTGACGTACTAAAACAAATAGGCGTCACTAGTAAAAGTGACGCAATAAATCAAACAGGCGTCACTAACAGAAGTGACGCTTGATACTCAAGTGACGTGCAACAGTGACGCACGTAAGTGACGGTGGATTAGAATGAATGGCACTTAAGTTAAGTATCGTATAAACCTCAAATGACGCTTCAAGTGACGCGTTCAAGTGACGGTAAAACCCTAATTTGGGATTAGGTAGTGCCGCTGTAAGTGACGCGTCCAAGTGACGGATCGAGTGTCGCAAAACGGCTGCAAAATCCCAAAACCCTAAAAAACTCGAACTTTCGTAAACCTAACGAAAATTCCTTGAACCCTAATGGACGAAACCTGTAAATGATGAAGAATATCGACTGTATTTCACCTTAGCAACTCAAAATCCGTATGTAATCTCGATTCTTGATTCAAACAAAACCGAAATCAACCCAAAACACGTTCTAAACGTCAATGTTATCACCTAAAATCTCTGATACCAGTTGAGAGTGCCCCTTACGTTGGATCTAGATGACAATTGACTACAATTGAAATGCGGAATCAATCAATTGCACGTATTGCTAACAAACACAAACCGAAACAAATGTATTTGAACAAAGTAAACGTATATATCAGCTTGTATAACGAATTGGGAACGATTACAAAGTGATTTAGTCGACAAATGATGCTAGGGTTTCGTCCAACCCTAGCCTAAAACCCGTAGGTTTGTATTTATACTAAAAGTCTGCCGACATGCGTCACTTGTGGAAGTGTCGCATGTGGCCGCCTTCATGCGTCACTTAACTAAGTGACGCTATGCGTCACTAAGGCAAGTGACGCCTAACCTAAAACGTAAGTGTCGCATATAACAAAAACTATATTTTCACTATACGACTAACGACACTTATTATAACTCGATAGACCAACTGACAGACAATCTAATATGCATCAACAAACATCCCACGTAAACGGTATTTTGGGTAACATCCCACGTAAACGGTATTTTGGGTAACATCCCACGTAAACGATATTTTGGGTAACATCCCACGCAAACTGTATTTTGGATAACATTCCACAAAACAATTACTTGACTATTATGGCAATAACTATTTGTGAACGTATTGGTTTTAACAACTGTGCTTACAAACTCGATTCAACTATTGCAAACATAAAACCTGTGAATTCACTCAACCTCGTTGTTGACTTTTACTATGTTTTTCAGGGAATTAGCTGCATATAAGACGACCTGCTCACATGGAACATAGGCGACCCACGAAGGAATAGGATGCCAACTTTTGACAACTGGATTTCTTTTGTATAACTAAAGTGATTTTAGTGATATTTACGAAATCTACTTTTGTAAACTTAATACTTTTAACTTGTACGATTCGAGGAATCGTAAACTTTGTAACTAATAATTTGGCATCTTAATATATTTGTTCTGTTGTAATCATATGCTCTGATACGTATGCATGTACTGTATATTGTGGCACTCATCATACTTAACTAAACGCTTCCGCTAAATTAAATCAACGAATTTTGGGGGTGGTACATATACGGATTGCATGAGTTAACAAACTAATCCATTTAAAGTCCTCACACATCATAGCTTCGTTAATTTTGACTAAGCGCGAGTATTAGTAAATAGATCTTTTTGGGACTGACAATCGCCGTCCGGGTTAGTCGCGTTAACCTGTCAAACGGACGTATTAATATTTTTACACATGAGTGTATCGGATTAGACACTTGCAGGGGCACCAACGATCGAGAACTCGAAAGAGGCATGACACACATTGTTAAGCTTCGGACTATGAGCTCATGGCAATAGTATACATATTTGATTGATTTCAAAAATTATTATATCTTGTGTTTCATACCGATTTCTAAATAACAGTTTAACAAACCTATGAACTCACCAAATTTATGTTGACCCTTTTAGTATGTATTTCTCAGGTAACCAGCCGCAGTAGGATGCTTATGGAAGCATTTAGCTCGAGTCGCATATTTTGAAACAACCAAGGATTAGATTGCATTTACTATATTTTGTAATGATAGTTATGTAATTCTACATATCGGATGCGAACTCCATGGGATTTGTAAAACTTATGTATACATTATAATTATGGAAATGTAACTAATTTTAAAACGTCTCATTTAGAGGTCGTTCAATGTAATCTTTGTGTGATGATATTTGATTTGGTCGGCGCCCCCATGACACCTCATACTTCCTGTCGCACCCCCAATACACGTGGCAGCGGAAGTGAGAGGTGTCACGGGGGCGCCGACCAAATCAATAATCATAACACAAGGATTAAAGCAAACGACCTCTATATGAGACGTTTGAAAATATTACATTACCATAATTCAAATGTTTACACAATAAATCTGGAGTTCGCATAAACCGTTTAGAGATTTCTAATACATTACTGAATTTACAAAATACAGCTACATGCAATCTAATCTCTTGATGTTTTGAAAACAATGCAACTCGAGCTAAGCTTTCCAAAAGCTTCCTATTGCGGCGGGTTACCTGAGAAATACATACTAAAAGGTCAACATAAAGTTGGTGAGTTCATAGGTTTGTTAAGTAATCAGTTGCTAAAATGATCCACAAGATTTCACAAGTTTTGCATCATTCGTCAATGATAAGTAAGAGTATCGTTATCCAACGACAAGTAAAATTATTGCATACAGCAATATAAGTATACCATTTGCATGAGTCTCATAGTCGAGCTTAACGTTGTTTGCCTCCGGTAAGTGTACTAATCCGATACACTTCTAAATCACAAGTAATACTGCGCCCGTGGGTTGGCTAGCGCGACTAGCCCGGACGAGGTTTGTCAAACCCTGATGGTACCACCCAATAATACTCACGCACAAATTTTAATGACTATGATAAGTAGAGGACTTTAGTGGATTATTCAGGTCTCATGCAATCCGTACAAAAAGTTGTTTCCAGTACTTGTGATCATAAAGCAGTTTATAAAACAGTTGTATGTATTCTCACCCCAGTGAAAAACAGTAAAAAGGGGCTATGAAACTCACCAGAGTTGAGCAGGTAGCAAGCAATATCAAATATTAGCAAGTAGTGGGTGTTCTCGTTCCCGTGTGCAACCTCCTAACGCCCTAAACGTATGAGGTTGTATAAGTAGATGTCTCAAAAGACCATCTATAGCGATTGTATAAGTGGGGGTTAATGTCCACTTAAGCCAACCGGGTAGGTGGAGGTTTTATGTCCACCTAAAGCTAGTTCATCAACTAGTATGTCCAAATAAGTTGTTCAAGTTCGTTTATCGAAAAACGCGTACGACCCGTTGGTGAAAGATTGTAATAATAATTCGTTAAGACATTATCATTATGATGTTGTATCGTGTGCTTAAAAAGCATGTTTTATGTGTTACTGAGTTATATTGTATAAGTTTAAATGTTACATAAAGTTCAACACTTAGTGTGAAATCTAGTTTTAAAGTTTCTGTTTTAGGCGTCACTTTGGGCGTCACTTAGGTAAGTGTCGCTATAGGCGGCACTTGTTCAGGCGTCACTAGAGGCAAGTGACGCTAGGCGTCACTTGGGTAAGTGTCGCTATAGGCGGCACTTGGTCAGGCGTCACTAAAGGTAAGTGTCGCTATAGGCGGCACTTGCTCAGGCGTCACTAAAGGTAAGTGACGCTATAGGCGTCACTTGGGTAAGTGTCGCTGGTAGGGCGGCACTTACGCCTGATCTAAATTTTCGATTTTTAATCCAAGTGTTCTAAGTGTCGGTTTTTCATTCGGTAAACTTTCTAAATTTAGTTTTTGGTCCAAGTTACTAATTAAGTCACCCAAACCCATTTTTGTTACCACTTTCCAAATATAGTAAGTTTTTCGAAATCGAGCCACTTTTGTTGACTTGGTCAAACTTCTCGGTTTGACCCAAAAATTTCACCCAACCCAAATATCAGTTTATAGAGTCCAAATATATTGTCGGTTCATGTCGGAGTTCACCAATAGTCTTGGTTTTTATAAAAGTCCAAAAACAGTCCATATTTATGTTTTTCGGTTTTGTCGGTTCACTTCCTCTATTTTTCTTAACTAGTTATATTCCGAGTTAGAGTCCACAATTTTTACCAGTTTTTCTACCATGTGTCTAGAGGTTAACTTAATTTTTCCAGTAATTATAGTGTCCATCTTGATAGGTATAAAATTTATGGGTAGAACCATACTCAGTTTTCAAGCACATGCAGACCAGTCGCATAGATTCGTATTTATGTGAAAATCTGTAGATTTCTGGAAGGAGCCATAGAAGAACTTTTTGTATATCTTTTCAATACGCAACTTTTAAAAAAAATGCATCTTCTAATTCTTTGTAGAACTCAAGTTATGGTCGATTTACTAAACTGACTTTTCTGAGACAGATTATGTAAGTTTGAATATAATTTATAAAAACGATTTTTGTCAATGGGTTTGGACATAAACATGATAGATGAACTTTATAACATCTAAATCAGAAGCATTAAAGTAAAATAAGTGATGGATTTAGTGATTCTCACAAAGGATAATGAAGGAGAACAAGAGTGGATGATGATGGTGATGATGATTCCTTGAACTTCTCCTTCTTGAATCTTGATGAAGATGATGAATGATGATGGTGTAAGAGTGGTTATGGGAGGTGATTTGGGCTGAGATTTTCAGTCAATGGAAGTAGAGGGGATTAGAGAGAAAAGTAGAGAAAGAGTGTGAAATGGTAAAGTGTAAAGTGAAAGGAATGCATGGAATGTGAGTGGAGAAGGCTTGAGGTGGTGTAGTCCAAGAAACAAGAGGGGAGGGGAATGGGCAGCCATGGGGAGGAGAGGGGGCCGGCCAAAGGGGGCCCCACAAAGGGTATTTTGGTCATTTTCCATTACTAGCTTAATTTGTTGCGTTTTACGTTCGTTTACTCCTTCGGTTTGGTGTTAAATGTTTAATACGCGTTTTTAAGTAACGGTTTAAGTTTCAATATTTTTATTTGAAGTATTTAATCTAAATACTTGAAAAACATTTATAGAAATGATTCGTTAATTTAGTGATCTCGATTTGCACGTTCGTTGTACGGATTCTAAATCGCGTGACGTTTTATTTGAACGTTTTTCGTTATCGTTTAAAGATACGGTATATTAATTGATAACTTTTCACTAATTAATATATTTTAGATTCAAAAGTGTATTTTGAATTTCGTTCGATTGTCGGGCGCGTTCGGCACGTTTTCGTTGCGTTTGAGACGTTTTAATCGAAACGTCTAGGTTTTTCGGGTATTATTATATCAAATAATAATATATGATAAATAACTTCTAAAAATAGATTTAAGTTATTTATAAAAATGTTTTCACCAACGTCGTATTTATACTGTGTCGGACTCCGTCCGGTTGTTTTGCACAATTTCACCAAATTGCGTAAGCGTAATTACAACTAATTACGTAGCGTAATATAAATCAATTACGGAGGTGTATATTCACATAAAATATACAAATAGTTACAAGTAATTACAAGTATTTAGCCTAATACTGAACTAAACACACGTAATTAGGGTTTCTAGAGGGTTAATCAGTAACCCTAAATCGTCGGGTGTCACACTTCCGCTGCCACGTGTCTTGAGGGTGCGACCGATTTTCTATTCTGATTGCACCCTCCATAATCCGAATTAGTATAAGCTACTAAATCTAAGTCTCCATCAGTGAGCCACTATTTTACTACGTTACTTATTTACTACGTTACTGATACTTTGCTACTTTACAAACTTAATGACTCACTGTTTTACTACGATACTGATACTTTGCTACTTTACAAATGAAGTGAGCCACTGTTTTACTACGTTACTGATTTACTACTTTGCTACTGTACGAACTTACGAACTTGTTGTTCTACTACGATACTGAATTACTACTTACCGGTATATCAAATTGCATGAGTTTTCGTTTAATCCAATGAAGGCCTCTGAAATCATAGTAGTTAGTTATCGGATAAGCGCGAGTTTTAGTATATGGATCCATATGGGACTGACAATCCCCACCTGGGGTGGTAGCGCCACCACGAACCGTTACTCGTATAAACAGGTGTTTTCTACTCGTTACATATGAGTGATTTTGGGTTGCACTCACGAGGGGCAAAATTACGGTTAAGCTTCGACTATGATGGCTCATGGCAAGATACACCGACCTTACTTACCTAATTACCTTGGCGTAATTGATGCTTACTTACTAAATTACCATTGTGTAATTGATACTTGCTTACTAAATTACCGTTGTGTAATTGATACTTACTACCGAATTACCGTTGTGTAATTGATACTTACTTACCGAATCACCGTTGTGTAATTGATACTTGCTTACTAAATTACCGTTGTGTAATTGATACTTACTACCGAATTACCGTTGTGTAATTGATACTTACTTACCGAATCACCGTTGTGTAATTGATATTACTTACTTAATTACCGTGGTGTAACTGTTTCTACTTATTGAACTATACTGGATTTTCTATTACTATATACTACAAACCTGTGAGATTCACCAACCTTTTGGTTGACGCTTTTAGTGATGCATTCTCAGGTACGCGTCAACAGTAGGGATGCCCAGCAGGACTGCTTGATAGCTTGAGTCGCATGCATACATACTTGGAGATTTTATTGCATTACTTTTGTACTAACGGTTATGTTTTAAAATCTCTAGATACTATTAGTCGAACTCCAAGCTATGTTCACTTTTGAAACTTATGTAATGTACTGTACAGTAATGTATTTTCTAAAACGTCTCATTTAGAGTCGTTTGCTTAATCTTTGTGCTTGATATTTGATTAGTCACGCCCAAAAACAATCGCTTCCGCAAAGCATGAAATTGGGGGTGTGACAGATTGGTATCAGAGCCTAAGGTTATAGTGAACTAGGTTGCATTTAGTGGGCCTAGACTATGACCGTTAGGCAGTATTCCCTATTAGGTATAACTGGTTCAGGGATTACGTCATATGAGTTTAATTTAACATATCCTGATCAACTATGTACAATTAAATGAAGATGATGTAAGATCTGAAAGGGGTTATGTTGAACAGGAATGCACTAGTTGACTCTGACCACGAGAGAACCGAGACTTCTACTTGTTTTGTGTTAGACACAACTAGGTGGATAATATGTATATATGGTTTATACATATATGGTTAGGCCTATTAATATCTTCAGATACTAGGTAACACACTTACGGTTTGGATACGCCTTAAAACTCACCAACGGTAAGTTGATCGAGTCAGGAAAATAGTACCGGGATGTGCCCTGGCTTCGAGGGTTATCTCTTCGAAATACACTTACCCAGGTAGAGTTAAAAACATCGACACTTCATTCGGCATGAAATGGTTATCAGAGGACCCGTCATTCACTCACCCATCATGGTTAACATTCAGATCCAGTATCCCCCTAAGTACAAAAATCTTTTCCTGCCTTCCTATCACATTCCGCATAACCGCTGATATCTGTTCGGATGTAATATCCCCAACACTTTTTTAAACCTTAATCCTCGTAATCATTTGAACTTGCAAGTTAAATGATTACAACCACTATTATTCTACACTATTGATTGTCACTTGTGTTGTGATATATTACTGTTATATATACAACTACGATGATCTTATTCTTATACGAAACTCTGACATGTCCCTTATCTTCATTGAAGGAACATGCCTCCACGACGCCAAACGTACACCCAAGCTCAGGTTGATCAATTGGTTGCTGATGCACTAATTGCTGAGCGACGACGATCTGAAAGTGATGAAATACCACCAAGTACCACTGTGGTAAAACCTTGCACCTACAAAGACTTCCTTAGCTGCAAGCCTCTGAACTTCAATGGCACTGAAGGTGCAATTGGGTTGTTGCGCTGGCTGGAAAAGACAGAGTCAGTCTTTCGCATCTGCAACTGCTCTGACATGGTGGAACACTTATGCTGACTCTGTGGGTCAAGATATTGCTTTGGAAACTCCTTGGGATGAGCTGAAGAAAATGCTCAAGGATGAGTATTGTCCTAGGGATGAGATCCAACAACTCGAGGCTGAATTCCGGAATCTTACCACTCAAGGGAATGACATTGCTGGCTACACTTCTCGGTTCAATCAGTTAACACACCTGTGCCCATCTATGGTTGATACGGAATCCAAGCGTATTGAACGCTACCTCTGGGGACTTCCCCCACAAATCCAAGGGATGGTTACTTCATCCAACTCTCCTACATTTCATGGTACTGTGCGCATGGCACACAAATTGACGACACAGATTGTTCGCCAAGGAACTTCTGTTGTCAAAAGTACTGGAAATCACCCCGGTGATAACAAAAGGAAACCTGAGGGAAATCTCAACATCCAAACCCAACCTGCCAAAAAGCCTGTGACTGCCAAAGCCTATGATACTGACTCTGATGACAAGATAGGGTATAAAGGAAGCAAGCCCTATTGCTCTAAGTGCAGCCTTCATCATGATGGTTCGTGTCCTTGTCCCAAATGCAAGCGATTTGGGCATGTGGCCAAAGATTGCAAGGCAGTCGCAACTGGAGCCAACACCTCTGCTCCCAAAACCTGCTATGAATGCAATGGCACTGGGCACTTCAGGAGGGATTGCCCAAAGCTGGAGGACAAAAACGGAAACACCGCTAAGGGCAGGTTCTATGTGCTTAACACTGAAGGTAACCACCAGAACCTGAGACTTATTGACTTACTCAACACGGGTATGATTACTTACAGATGACCCGACTGCCTGTATACTATTTACCTCAGTAGATTTTACTTGCTGTTTGAATACTTCTATGTTTTCCCTAGATTCTAAGTGTACGAAAGGGTTAGGGAAAAATGACAATTTAGATTCTATAGTTTCTATATGAGACGAGGTTTAGCTTGCATATGTATAGGAATAGCATATCCTACACTGTTTTATACCGGAAGACATACCGGTTAATTTTTATACGAGGGGTAACATCCCACATAAAACTAATGTAGGCTAAACCATTTAGTTTCTATAGGAGACTGATAGAGTCTAGTTTACGTTACGATACTACTATCCGTTACAAACTGTGTGAACACGGTGGAAGTTACTACTATACTTTAAGCTACTAGTACACATTGTAGCTACCTTCTAGTGACGGGCCTTGTCATGCAGACATAATGGTCAACACATCCCGAAACTTCCTTTCGTGGCCGGTAGGGCATTAGTTCAACAAGGGGAGGAAGACAATGCTAGATAATTGTTGTGTTGCTTCCACACTTCCTTAGAATATGCACATACTATAACTTAAATACATCGATAAATTCTACGAACGAATTTCGGGACGAAATTCTCCTAACAAGGGGAGAATGTGACACCCGGTCAAAAATGACCCAAAATTTGGTTCAAATTTAAACTTTTAAGTCGCGTATTATATACGTGTTAATATTCAAGTACTCAAGTATTATATATATATAATTATATATATAATTCAAAATGATTATTTAATAATCGTGTATATATGAATCTGACAGAATACAGAAAACTATCCGTAAGATCAAAGTAGAACAAAAATATAATTTTATATTCCATTAAAAGTATTATGATAAAATACTTTGATTATAAATATATACGATTTAATACTTAGAAATTTATGGTTTAAAAACATTATACTACTGTTACAATCGGGTACAAAAACACGGGCTTTTTGTACCGTGAGCGGAGACAACAGTCCCCAAAAAGGGGATATGGTCCCCCTTTTCCTTCCCACACAAGCCGATCAAGACACCCCTCTTATTTCATTTTATATTCTTCTTCCTTATCTATCTTTTTCTCCACTTTTTTTTTCTTCAACAAAAATCATAACAATAATAATAACAAAAATAACATCAGCAGCAACAGCGGATCGAGCAACAGCATCACCACAGGATAATCATCATCTTTTCTTCTTCATTGTCATTGATCAATCATCATCATAATCTGTTTCTATCTCTCGACACACCACCGGACACCACCACCACCGCCGGCAGCCACTCCATCTCTGATTACCAAAACAACACAAGCAGCAGCAGGAGTGGAACAAAAGCAAACTCATCATCTTCGTTTATCCTCACCTTCTCGGCATCAACATCACCACCGAACCCATTGTTTTTACTTGTAAGGGTTTCACATTTTTCTTCAAGAATTCATGTTATTTAGCTTATAAATATTATGTATTATCCTTGTATAAACGGATTATAGCAAAATAATAAAGTTGGAACATATTATGGTTGTTACTGGGTCAGCGATTGGGAGGTAACAGAAGACACAAACCATACTTGGTTTATAACATATAAAACATAAATCTAGCAAAAGATTATTGAATATAGGTGTTAGCCCAGTGGTTGGGGGTGCGAGTTTGACAGTGAGAGGTCAGGTTCAAAACCTGTGACCCTCTTTTGATTTCATTTTTTTTTTTTGATAAACTGTTGATAACACATAAATATATAATATAAGCAAATGTGTAAACAAAAGTTGGAATAGCTCAGTGGTTAGAGTGTGTGGCTGTTAACCCAAAGGTCACAGGTTCAAACTCTCCCCATGACTTGTTTCAATTTCTTTTTTTTAAGTGACTTGTAAATATGTATTTATCTATATTATGGAATATTTAGATAATATTACCACAAAATGTGTAAACAAAATAAAGTAACTGAATTTCGGAAATGATAACTTTTATAACGGGCTCAAAGTGAATTATATATATGTATATATATAACTCGTACGTTTAATATATATTTATACTTTTTCAAAGTATACAACGAAACGGGCATAATAATAATACGTTTTTGAAAATTATTATTACAAGAATATCACCGATGAATCGTATATAATTCAACTCAAACGATCCATCAAAACAATTAAATCATGTGTACGACGATATTAATATATCTCTCGCATGTTTAGGACACTATGAGATTATCTTGGTATACGCGTGCACCTTAGGATTTGCTTGCTCTTGAGGTGAGTCTCGCAGCCCCTTTTTACCGTTTTACTGTTTTGGGGAAGATGCATTACTTGTTTTAATTACTTGTTTTACTTGAATACATGTATAAATGTATTGATTACTTACTTGTACTTACTGTGTTACAAACTTACCAACAAAAATACTTTACTGGCTTACAAACTTACTGATTACGACTTTACGACCTTTGGGGTTTATTACTTTACGGAGTTACTACTCCATGAACTTACTACTTTACCGATGAACTACTTTACTACTGTACAAACTTAATGACTCACTGTTTTACTACGATACTGATACTTTGCTACTTTACAAACAAAGCGAGCCACTGTTTTACTACGTTACTGATTTACTACTTTGCTACTGTACGAACTTACGAACTTGTTGTTCTACTACGATACTGAATTACTATTTACCGGTATATCAAATTGCATGAGTTTTCGTTTAATCCAATGAAGGCCTCTGAAATCATAGTAGTTAGTTATCGGATAAGCGCGAGTTTTAGTATATGGATCCATATGGGACTGACAATCCCCACCTGGGGTGGTAGCACCACCACGAACCGTTACTTGTATAAACAGGTGTTTTCTACTCGTTACATATGAGTGATTTTGGGTTGCACTCACGAGGGGCAAAATTACGGCTAAGCTTCGACTATGATGGCTCATGGCAAGATACACCAACCTTACTTACCTAATTACCTTGGCGTAATTGATGCTTACTTACTAAATTACCGTTGTGTAATTGATACTTGCTTACTAAATTACCGTTGTGTAATTGATACTTACTACCGAATTACCGTTGTGTAATTGATACTTACTTACCGAATCACCGTTGTGTAATTGATACTTGCATACTAAATTACCGTTGTGTAATTGATACTTACTACCGAATTACCGTTGTGTAATTGATACTTACTTACCGAATCACCGTTGTGTAATTGATATTACTTACTTAATTACCGTGGTGTAACTATTTCTACTTATTGAACTATACTGGATTTTCTATTACTATATACTACAAACCTGTGAGATTCACCAACCTTTTGGTTGACGCTTTTAGTGATGCATTCTCAGGTACGCGTCAACAGTAGGGATGCCCAGCAGGACTGCTTGATAGCTTGAGTCGCATGCATACATACTTGGAGATTTTATTGCATTACTTTTGTACTAACGGTTATGTTTTAAAATCTCTAGATACTATTAGTCGAACTCCAAGCTATGTTCACTTTTGAAACTTATGTAATGTACTGTACAGTAATGTATTTTCTAAAACGTCTCATTTAGAGTCGTTTGCTTAATCTTTGTGCTTGATATTTGATTAGTCATGCCCAAAAACAATCGCTTCCGCAAAGCATGAAATTGGGGGTGTGACACTTTCTCAAATTCTTGACATATCTTTTCATCAGAAGATCCAAAGATAATGTCATCAATATAAACTTGCACAAGGAGAAAGTCTTTCTTCTTCCACTTTACAAAAAGTGTGCTATCAATTGATCCTCTTGTAAATCCATTCTCAAGTAGATACGTTGATAGTGTTCCATACAACATTCGAGGTGCTTGATGTAATCCATATAGAGCCTTATTCAATCGATATACTCTATCTGGATAGGCAGGATCAGCAAACCCTGGCGGTTGTGAAACATACACCAATTCTT
Organism: Pseudognaphalium luteoalbum; assembly: GCA_963422505.1. Lineage (NCBI taxonomy): Eukaryota > Viridiplantae > Streptophyta > Magnoliopsida > Asterales > Asteraceae > Pseudognaphalium > Pseudognaphalium luteoalbum. Next base: position 115,098,731 of record OY730192.1, on the reverse strand, counting down.
CTACTTTGCCATACAAGAAGGCACTCTTAACATCCAACTGATAAACTTTTATCTCTTTGAATGAGGCAAATGCTAAGAATACCCTAATTGATTCAAGCCTAACAACTGGTGCAAACACTTCATTGTAATCCATACCTTCTTGTTGATTAAACCCTTGAACTACTAGACGAACTTTATTGCGAGTAATGACTCCCCGGTCATCTCTCTTACACTTAAATACCCATCTAGTTCCAATTGGATACTCTCCCTTTGGAAGGTCAACCAACTCCCATACTTGTAGTTTTGAGAACTGTGAAAGTTCTTCTTGCATAGCTTCGACCCACGAGCTTTCTTTTAGCGCCATTTGCACATTTTTAGGCTCAGTTTGTGAGATAAAGCATGAATATAGATATTGATTAGGAATCCCTGTCTCTTTCATAGCAGCATACAAGCTTTCCAATTCTTCAGATGTACTAGCTTTCGATTGAGTCCTAGTTTGAACAGGAGTATTAATATCACCGATGATGTTTTCAACGGGATGATTCTTACTCATTCTAGTAACTGGTATAGTATCAACTATTAACTCATCTCCTAAGTTAGTATCAATCTCTTCCAATGGAGGTATATCTTCTGACCCAGCTGAAGATATCCTTAAATGTCTCAAAGGAGTAAGAATATCATCAAACTTTGTTTGAAGATGATCTTCTGTATCTTCTATTTCTTGAGACTTATTCCTTGGAGTTTGTTGTGACCCACTAGAAGAAGCTTCACTTGAGTCAACAACTATTCTGATTCCAGATTTCGGAACACTCGATGTTGGATTAGTGGTATTATCCACGTCTCCAGACAATAAATGTTCAGGTATCTCTGAATCACCAACATAGTCACTAATTGTAACACCCGCCAAATTAGGACTAGTGATTAGTACCTAATCAGTTGTTAATACAGGTAATTAGTTTTGTGTTAGGCTAATTAATGTATCGGAATATATATTGATTAATATATACAAATATACGATTTGATTAAATCGTACGCTCTTTAAATCGAATGTAATTCGGTTCAATTAAATACGGACGTTGGTGAACAACTTTGTTAAATAATATAACATTATTTAATAACGCTATTATATTCAAAATATTATTATGATAATATTCTCTAATTATTTCGTATCGTGTAAATAAATGCCTACGCGACTTAAAACATTAAATGCGCAAACAATCGAAATAGAGCCAAGTTATATACGTTTTATAGCTCAAATATAAAGTATTTGGTGAAATACTTAAATAAGAATACTGAATAATTATTTATATTTGATCAATGCTTGTGGCATCAGCCAGAGAAGCAGCTGTATCATAATCACCTCCCAAAATAGCTTTCACTTGTTTTGGAATTTGATTATTGACACACTGATTTACGTTTAATGCAGATTTGCACCATGACTTTATAACTTCATTTAGTTGAGAGAATTTGGTTTCAAAATTTACTTTCTCTTGAATGCACATTTGATTTGCATGTATTTGTGCATCAAGTTCAAGTTTTAGGTCTTTCATTTTCAACAAATTTTCTTCTTGAAGTTTAAGTTTTGATGTTAAGTCATTGATCATGCATTCTTGCCTTTTCTGAATATCATGAGCATTTGATAAATCAATTATCAAAGTCTCAAAGATATTCTCCTTTTCAGTCACTGAAGCTGATTTAAAGCAATGTACCTTGTAGAGAGTCTCTGGATCCCAGCCGGATGCTGAACATTTCTTAGCTACTTCCTTGATGTCTTCATGGAAGTTAGCATCATCAGCCATCAGGCAGTAATCCCTATCTAAACAAATCATAGCTTCTTCTTCATCAGATGATGAGGTTGAGTCAGAGTCACTGAAGGATCCTTCTTCAGCGACAAACCCTTTTCCTTTCTTCTTGCCAGCTTTGGACAGAGCTTTCAGCTTCTTGTACTTTGACTTGTACTTGTTGTACTTGTCATTTCTGAAGCTAGGCCTATGCTCAGGGAGAGGATTGACAGCTTTGGATCTACAGTCAGCTGCAAAGTGACCAGGTTTGCCACATTTGAAGCAGTCACCTTTTGACTTTGAGATATCACTTGATGATGCACCAGCAAACTTGTTGAACCTTGTGTTCTTTCTTAAATTTGCAACCATCATGGCCATATCTGTTTCTAGCTTCTCTAGTCCTTCTTCATAGCTGACTTCAGACTGACTGTCAGCAGCACAACCTTCCTCATCTGCAATCAGTGACTTTGAACTCAACTTGGTGATCTTAACTTTCTGCTTTTGATCAATCTCTTCTAGCTCAGCTACAAGGGCATTAGAAATCTTTTGACTGCCTAGAGCAGCACGAATGTGCTCACTTTGATCAGCCTGTTTCTCAGATTGTTCCCAATTTAACAATATACCATAAACTTGAGTTAGATTGAGAGAAGTATAATCATTACGTTGTCGAGTACATGTTGCAATGGTTCCCCAAACTTTTCTAGGCAACAGTTCTAGAAATTTTTCGACAACAAATCTTTGGTCATTTCCTATATTAGCCTTTTCCATTTTATTTATTAAAGCTTGATATCTAGTATAGGTGGAGGCCAGTGACTCATTGGGTTCCATGGCAAACAGTTCATACTGACGAGTCAGATTTACTTCTCTACAGCGAATAATGTCGGGGGTTCCAATATATATATTTCTCAGAGTGTCCCACATGTGTTTCGCTGTACTGCACAATCTAATGGACTCAAATACTTCATCAGGAAGTGACATGCTTATGTATATTTTAGCTTGTTTATCCAGTCTGACCATGCGCTTGTCCTCATCTGTCCATTGTTCCTCCCTTTTTGGCATAACCATTTCTGGTAATGCAGGAGTGGTTGTAGTGGCTGCAACTGCAGGAATAATGACAGTGGGGGTGTGAGGACCGTCAGTTATTATAGAACAAAGACGATCATCAACAAGGTCTAAGAACATCATCATCCTGGACATCCAGGTTTCAATTCTTGATGGGTCAAAAGCTGGTGGTTTTGTAGTGGAGCCATTTCCCTTCTGGTACTCAGAATCAACACAAATGTATTTAACGGATTCCATTGCAGATCTGGTTAAATTATATTTTAAACCAACTCCGCTCTGATACCAATTGTGAGTCCCTAATCACTATTATGTTAGTGATTGTGAATCGTTAACAGTGAGTTAATTGTAGAAGGGGGGGTTGAATACAATTAAAAACTTTTCTTTGTTATAATGTTATCTTGTTTAGCAAGTTTTTAACCGTATTAAAGTAATAGCAAAATGAACACAAATATATATATATATATATATATATATATATATATAAGATAAGCAGTTCAGTTGCTGATGCAATTCTTAGCTGAAAAATAAATTCTTTTATTAATAAAATTTATCTGTTGTTGATTGCGGAATAGATTAGCCAAAGCTAATCCAAATCAAACAATACAGCTATTACAAATGAGATGAACAGTAGTGGACAAACACGCTAACTGCTCACTCGCTGAGGTAAACTAGTAGTGGACAAACACGCTACTAGTTTACTCGCTGGTGTTACTTGTATCTTAGACAAACTAGTCACTGACAAACAAGTGACAATACAAGTAATCGACACAAAATGAAGTACAACATACTACGCTATTTATAGACGCTGAAATCCTTAATTTCCGGATCTGAAGGACACGTGTCGCTGCTTGATTGGAGAGGTAGTTGAGATGTGATGTATCATGGCACGACATTCTGTCTTGGAAAATATCACCTTGTACCATAGACCAATCAAATGCTTCCACGTTACTCTTTTCAAGTTTCGAGGAACACGTGTTGCGCCGTAATAACGCCGAATATCAACTTCTTATTTAATGCGGCATTTAATGCTGCAGTCACTGATAGAAACACAATTCTCCTCATTCTCGATGCGAGCCAACATGCTCTAAAGAATGACTTGAACAGTTAATCTTCAGTGACTTCTTTTATTCAGCAGAAGAGAGAACTCAAGAAGACTTGGAGACTCTCGCTGATAGATGAGTACCAGCGACACACATAATTGAGTCTTTTATCTTGATAAGATCTTCATCTACTGGTTTAACATATGATCAGCGACATAGAGACCTTCAGCAACAGGAGCTTGACTTGAATCATTTTCTTCATGGAGCATTATTGAGAAGATCAGAGACTGTGAACAGATGGCATGATCAGTGACTTCACTTATCAGCGAATAATGACTTTAACAATCTCTTATATAATCTCCTCCTTAATCCTTGAGATCAGTGACCACTTGAGTTCAGCGATCAGTGACTTAACAAGCACTAACTGGGTAAACGGACGTACTAATATTTGCTCAGACGAGTGTTGATTAGGCACTCGTGGAGGCACCTCGCTCAGGCACTGATTGTGATCCTGACCCCTCGAGTTAAGCTCAGACTACGTGCTCATGGTTGTATACATTATCTTTAACTTTATTTGCTGGATGCAAATCAGTACTTAAATCTTGTGGTTCATACGATATTATTTGATACTCAAACCTGTGAGCTCACCAACGTTAGCTGACCCATTTTAGCATGTATCAAAGGTACTCAGCAGTAGATCTAGACTGCCCTCAGGATTACTATAGCTCGAGTCAGCATGCAGACAATAGAGATTTTCTTGCATTAATATATTTTGTACAAGTATTTATGTATTGAAATCTCTCATTAAATCGAACACGAGCTATGTACGGGTTCAACTGTTGTAAACATTTTAAATATTAGTATATTTTGTTAAAACGACGCATATAGAGTCGTTTGCTATATATCTGTGTACTTTGATTATTGATTAGTAACACCCAAATTATGCTTCCGCCAAACAGTAAATTTGGGGGTGTTACAAAACCACAACCACGTTGATACCATCAATAAGATAAGGGAGCTGATAAATCGAAGGATATTTTTACTAAATTCATGAAAATGTACAACTCTGAATGCATATTGTACAACTGATAATGCACACATTTCCATGAATTTAGTAAAAATATCTTTCGGTTTATCAACTCCGATAAGATAAAGAAGAGCTTCAATATAATGATTTTAAAATTCAATAGCCATTCCTTGGAATCAAAACCAAACATTAAATTTAAATGTATCATTATATGGTATCAATAATCCTCGATCTATAAAAATATAACGGCAAGCTATTTGAATCACATAAAAATTCAGAATAAGAAAAATATTTAGCATGCAAAAGAGAACATCGTAAGAATTTCCTTATTTATCTATATACATAATACAAACACTAATATTCTTGAAAAATGTACATATAGATGCTAAACGTAGATTGATGTAAACCTCAAGTCATCATTATTTTGGTGAATATATGATATTAAAGCAGATAATCAAAGATGGATTTTTGTGAGCCCGACCATTCAATATTGATAGAGCAATTTATATATCGTCGAGTCAAATACTTGATGGACGTAAATGTGATATATATAAATTATAAATTATTATTATATAAACGAATAGATGGCATTTGGATCAAGGTTTGCGATTCTGTATCGAGGAATCTTAGGATATCACGAATTAGTATTGTATTCAACAACCTAATAATATTTATGAAGAGACAAATAAATAAATAAATATAATACGTAAACTCGAAATTTCTTTCTAAACTAACTCTTTGAGTTGTCTTCAAATTATGTTCATCTATATATCTATATATCTATATATATATATATATATATATCTTATTATTAATATTATTAGTCGAATAATTAAATATTAATTGGAAATTTTAATAGATTGACACGTGTCACTTTTATCTATGTGGTAAATTCTGAAGTCATCTCTACTACTCGCTTAGTATATATATATATATATATATATATAATATAATTTATCATTTCATAAGCTTCCACAAGTAACTTTAATTTTCAGAGCATAATTTGTCAATAAACTACTTACATTTTAGTATTTTACCTACGAAACGATGTTTAAGCTTAAAGAAAAAATAAGGTGCTCACCGGATATAATTTATGCAGGAAACTGGAAACCCATTACTGTAGTCTGTAGAGCTAAATGTTCAAGTGAATCGGCTCCCTTCTTTGTTTCGACGAATACTAATGTAAGAGGTTGCTGCAAATATTTAATAACCCTATACATGCTGCTTGTTTTACTTTTTATCTATTTTTCATTTTTATCTTCATAAATAAATCAAATGCAAAAAGTCATATACCGCACATAAACCCTAATTCCAGTTGTGGCGTTACGACGCCATCTTGTATCTCTACATCCTAATCGCTTTATCCACAACTTCAAATCATCATCAATCACATTCAGGAGGTATATTCCGTTACTTCCAGCTAATGCTCTTGGTTTCATCAATTGATTGAATGCGTTAGTTCAATTTACAGATACCATATTAGTGTTATCATCCGTCTTATTATGTGTATCTTATGTATCTGATATAATATAATCGTTTAATTTATCATATCATATATACATGTATGTATGCAGAATTTTTTTTAGTTCAATTTACAGATACTCTATTAGGTCTTATTATGTGTATCATATGTTATGCAGTTTTTGTAGAATTAGTGACGAGATGGCAGAGACGGAGGGCGGGAGGAGTTTCAAGAGGAGGGATCAGCTTTTAGATATGGAACATCAAGTACGAACATGGTGGGATGAGGGCCGTGTTTTCGATGCAGAAGCTAGTGAACAGTTTCCTAAAGAAGGAGATAAGTTTTTCGGGACATTTCCATTTCCTTATATGAATGGGTATTTGCATTTAGGGCATGCATTTTCGCTTTCGAAGCTGGAGTTTGCTGCAGCTTACCACAGAATTAGGGGTGCCAATGTGCTTTTACCCTTTGGATTTCATTGTACAGGAATGCCAATTAAAGCGTCTGCTGATAAACTTAGAAGGGAGATTGAAAGATTTGGTAATCCGCCTGTTTTTCCTTCGGTAGAGACAGAGGAGATTGTTGTTAGTGAACCAGAAGTCAAGCCTAATGAAGGAAGTAATCCGGAGAAATTCAAGGGGAAGAAGTCAAAGGCAGCTTCAAAAATTGGTAGGGAGACGTATCAGTGGGAGATAATGCGCGGTTACGGGTTGTCAGATGCTGAGATTGCTGAGTTTCAGGATCCTGTTCAGTGGCTTCGGTTTTTTCCTCCATTGGCTGTTGAAGATTTGAAAGCTTTTGGGTTGGGTGCTGACTGGAGGAGGTCGTTTATTACGACGGATGTTAACCCGTATTTTGACAAGTTTGTTAGGTGGCAGATGAGGAAGTTGAAACAATTTGGGAAGATTGTTAAAGACTTAAGATATGCGATTTATTCGCCGTTGGATGGGCAGCCGTGTGCTGATCATGACCGGGCATCAGGGGAAGGTGTTATTCCTCAGGAGTATACTTTAATTAAAATGGAGGTGGTCCCACCGTTTCCTGCCAAGTTTGCACATTTAGAAGGAAAGAAGGTCTATCTCGCTGCAGCAACCCTTAGACCCGAGACAATGTATGGGCAGACCAATTGTTGGGTCTTGCCAGATGGGAAGTACGGTGGCTTTGAAATCAATGAAAACGAGGTTTTTATTTTGACTGAGCGTGCAGCACGCAATTTGGCTTATCAACGTCTATCTCTTGTTCATGAAAAGCCTACTTGTGTAGTGGAGTTGATTGGCCAAGATCTTATAGGGTTAGCGCTTCGATCACCACTATCATACAATGAAATCATATACTGTCTTCCAATGCTCTCGGTTCTGACTGATAAAGGTACTGGGATTGTTACCAGCGTCCCCAGTGATTCACCTGATGATTTCATGGCGTTGCAGGTAATATCTCTTGTATAACAGTTTAAGTAGCTGATATATGTTTTACTGTGTTATAATGTTGTTTGCTTCATACAGTTTTGTACAGTTCCCATTACTTCATTGGAAACGTATATATGTTGGAGCTGGAAACTAATGTATAGGTTTTGCTCTCTAGTAGTTTTTAGGGGGTGTTGGATTAGCTTATCACGGAGCTTATTGGCTTAGAGCTTATATAAACCTAATAAGCTCCAACAATGAAGCTTAGGGGGTGTTTGGCCTGGCTTTTGAATTTCAGCTTTTGCTTTTTAGCTTTCTAGCTTTTTAGCTTATGCTGTAAGCTAATGCAATTTTGAAGATAGTGTTTGGATTAGCTTATGTTGTATCTCACCTAAGAAGAGCTTTTATTAGTGTGAAAAGCTAAAAAGCCAAGATTTCCTGGCTTCTAAAAAATAGCTTTTTAAGAATCTGAAAAACTAAAAAGCAAAAGGTGTTTGGATGGAGCAAATTGACAAAAATGGCTTTTTAATGGTATCTAAACTCTAAAAAGCTAAAAAGCCTCATTCAAACGCTAGGCCAAACACTTAGATTTCTTCTAGCTTATCCTCCCACATTTTAGCTTATAAGCTCAACAAAATAAGCTTATCCAATCACAAAGTGGTGCTTATTAGCTTAAGCTTAATAAGATTAAGCTATAAGCTAACAAAAAAAGCTAATTCAAACACCCCCTTAGAACCCTAACATGTTTCTTATAGTTGGTGCAATTGATCTCATGAATAATCCATCAATTCACACGTTTACAAATTATCTGAAATTGTGGCTGGTTTTTTAGGAGTAATATATTTGCTAGTAAAAGCAAGGAAACATGTATTATCTTTTTTAAAGTGACCTCTGACTTCTTTTAGTTTGTCACTTGATCTTCTCATATTTGTGGGTTCCATGATCATCTTTTTCATGATGCTATGTGGCTCGACTAAATTCAAGTTTTTAAGAATGATCATTTACATTCTTTAATGCAACAGTCTGATGCTATTCGAACGTGTGAGTTAAAAAATGAGTAAGTGCAAAAGATCACCTGATATAAATCTTTCTTTATACTCACACCTGTTACAAATTCTTCATTTCCCTCTTTAGGAGTTAGGACTGTCATGTATATTCTGCCTAAAATTCTTCAGATCACTCTACCTCCCAAATAATATTTATCAGATCATAAGCAATCATTTTAGCAAATATAGAAACTTTGTATGAAGAATTGAAACTCATTGGAGAAACCAGGAACCAATTGGGGAAAATGAAGATGGAAAGCATATAAATTGTGATTAGATAGATTCCTTCCCATATATATAAGCAAATTTAGAAACTTTGTATGAAGAATTGAAACTCATTGGAGAAACCAGGAATTAGTTGGGGAAAATGAAGATCGAAAACATATGAATTGTGATAAGTAAGATTTGGTTGGATAGATTCCTTCCAATATATATAATTAAGTGGGATTAAAATGGTTGAGGCTTGTTCTGTGATTAAAATTTTCTGATCTTGATGGATCTATAGATCATGATATATAAACTTGTCCATTGAATAGTAATTTGATTTGGGTTTTGTTAATAAGTCTAACTCCTAACACATTCATATTGCAGGATTTGAAATCAAAAGCTCCTTTCAGGGCCAAGTTTAATGTAAAAGATGAATGGGTATTACCCTTTGAGGTCATCCCAATTATTAGCCATCCCGAATTTGGTGACAAGTCTGCTGAAAAAATATGCATCGACATGAAAATCAAGAGCCAAAACGAGAGAGAAAAGCTTGATGCGGCTAAAAAGGTTATCTACAAGGGTGGTTTCTATGAAGGAACAATGGTGGCTGGTGAATATGCTGGAATGCGTGTTCAAGATGCCAAGAACTTAATCAGAAACAAATTGTTAGAACTGGGTCAAGCTGTCGTCTATAGTGAACCTGAGAAGAAAGTCATGTCAAGATCAGGTGACGAGTGTGTGGTTGCCTTAACCGATCAATGGTATATTACATATGGTGAATCTAGCTGGCGAAAAGCTGCAGAAGAATGCTTAGCTAAAATGAATTTATACTCTGATGAGACCCGCCACGGGTTTGAGCATACACTTAGCTGGTTAAACCAATGGGCATGTTCTAGAAGCTTTGGTCTGGGGACCCATATTCCATGGGACGAGGAGTTCCTTGTAGAATCGTTGTCTGATTCAACGATCTACATGGCTTACTATACGGTCTGTCACCTGTTACAGAAGGGAGAACTATTTGGTGTGGACACCTCTGTCGTAAAACCCGACCAGCTGACAGATGACGTTTGGGACTACTTGTTCCTTTCTGGGCCAGAACCTAAATCTTCAGAAATTTCTATGTCACTTTTGAAAAAGATGAGGCAGGAATTTGAGTACTGGTACCCGGTTGATCTTCGTGTTTCTGGTAAGGACCTCATACAGAACCACCTTACATTCTGTATCTATAACCACACTGCGATATTTCCCGAAAAACATTGGCCTCGCGGTTTCAGATGCAATGGGCACATTATGTTGAATGCTGAAAAAATGTCTAAGTCAACTGGGAATTTCAGGACTTTAAAGCAAGCGATTGAGGAATTCTCAGCTGATGCCACTAGATTCTCTCTTGCTGATGCCGGTGATGGGATGGATGATGCCAATTTTGTGTTTGAAACGGCTAATACCGCGATTATGAGGCTCACCAAGGAGTGGGGGTGGATGGAGGAAGTTCTTGCTGCCGAGTCAACTTTAAGAGTGGGCCCGCCTTCTAATTATGCTGATCGTGTATTTGATAATGAGATGAACTTTGCTGTAAAAATCACAGAGAAAAATTACAGTGATTATATGTTTCGTGATGCTCTTAAAACAGGGTTCTTTGATCTTCAAACTGCTAGGGATGAATACAGGTTTTCGTGTGGCTCAAGTGGCATGAATCGTGATCTTGTGTTGCGGTTCATGGATGTTCAAACACGGCTGATTGCTCCTATTTGCCCGCATTATTCTGAATATGTATGGAGGAAACTTTTGAAGAAAGAAGGGTTTGTTATTAAAGCTGGATGGCCTGAAGCTGAAAACCCTGATCTTACCCTTCAAAAGGCCAACAGATACTTGCAGGACTCGATATATACTCTCAGGTTCAGCTCAAATGGCTTAAATTTGATGTATTGTAATAGAATTTAGCTAACTGTGGCAATTTACTTTTGAATTAATCGATTCTGGTTATACTTTTACTTTAAGGGCATATTATTCAAATTACAGAAAAAGGTTCAATAGGGCAAGGGTTAGATGATATGAAGGCGTTGAATATTACTTGAAGTACAACTAGATGCAAAATTTTCATAAAATCATTATGTTATAAAAATCTAATAATTGTTGAGAGAATGTAGTATCTTTAATTATATGTTACACTAATCATCAACTTTCTGTTTTCAAGTTTTGGAGAAGTGTTTTTGGTTGACCCAGCTTGTGCCTATAATGACCATTTTTGAGGTGTTACACTTTCACCCAAGGTGCTCATTATGCCACATGTTGTGAACTAGTAATTTTTGTCTTCTTTACGAATTGATTCTCCTGGTTCTCCGGTTGCTTCCTGTAAACCTTATAATCCGTAAATTGGCGAGTTAGTCAATACACATGAGTATCTGCTGGCCAACTTTTCAAGATTGGTTTTGACGAACCAAATAATCGTTTGTCTTTGTGGTAATTAACGTTGTTATTAATGGCATATGTGTAGCAGTATTTAACCTCTAAGTTCTGTTAAGGTGTTGATTGATGATTTATTTATTCAAATCGTCAAATGTTTGATTTGTCTAATAAAACTGTTTCAGGAAGCTTCTTGCGAAGCAGGCTTCTGGTGGCTCAAAAAAGGGTAACAATAAAATAGCAACCATTCAGAGCAAGCCAACAACTGGTCTCATATATGTGAATGAACAATATGATGGTTGGAAAAGAGAATGCTTGAACATTTTAAGAGACAAATTCGACAGTCAAACCCGGAAGTTTGCACCTGACCAGGAGATATTACAAGCCTTGCAGAAGAGTGAAGTAGGACAGAAAGAAAATTTCAAGCATACTCTGAAGCAATGCATGCCATTCTTGAGGTTCAAGAAGGATGAGGTCATGACTCTTGGTGTTCAAGCGTTGGATCTAAGGCTACCATTTGGTGAGATCGAGGTTCTTCAAGAGAATCTAGAGTTGATAAAGAGACAGATAGGCCTTGAACATGTAGAAATTTTGTCGGCTACTGATCCAGATGCTGCTGCTAAGGCCGGCCGCCATGCTTCTTTGTTAAAGCAAGCTCCACCATCACCGGGATCTCCTACAGCTATATTCTTAACGTGGAATGGTATGTAATGCTTGTTGCCTTTTTATCATGGCAAAATGGGTGGGGGGTGGGTCAAACGATTCTAGGTTAAAACTTGTCATATTGGTGCTGGTTGAAGTAGGCGGGTCAGGTTGGGTTGACCTTTTTCCCGCCAGTTTTTAAATTTCTGTATAATTGAAGCGTTAGTTATTTTGTTATAGCATAATCTAAGTATTTAAGTTACATTATCGGTGCATGCTTAGATCACACATCTATATTAATTACATTATCTTCGTCCAGTTGAGGTGAAATCTGTCAAAATCGTGTCCTATTGATAATATCATTGTGAGGATCTATGTACGTGTTAATAAATTTTTTGTCACTTCATCAGTTGTATTTGTTAGTTTTATTTTGAAAGCCAAAATTGGCCACTTTGATAGTATCGGCTCATGATGTCATAAAAGTGTTGATTACTTTTTTATTTACCCATTTACCACAGTAATTTTTTATTGCTACGATGTTTCTATGTTAGATATGGCTTGAAGAATCGATTTATAGAGGGAAGTACAGTATTGAAACCTACTGGCTGGCTGGCTGGCTGACGGACTCAGGTAATTGCCCACTTTCGTTTATTGATTTTTTATGTTCATATTTTTTCAAAGAACTTGCTTCAGTAGGTGTATTACTTGCACTACAAGTGTCAATCACATTTTGAGCTAAAGTTAGCAGTTCAATAAGCTGATCAGCCATTCTCTATGTGTGCAGGCAACTGCAAAGATACGATAATGGAGTATGACATGCATTTAGATGAAGAACCCTAATCTTTCCATATATCTGCATCACTTTTTTTTGGTTCTGTACAAACTTCTTGTGTTGTTAGGAAGAAATTACTCTCTTTTGCCAAGTTGTGGGATAGTGAATTGTTTATTGTTTTAGGAAAGCATCCAAAATACTGGAGAAATATGAAATGGAGGTGAACCTGGACCATGTTCTATTTTTGTTTATAGATTGGTTCATGTTATCATGACCCGTGTTGGGAATTATAGATTTGATGATACAAAAGAACCAAAAGATGAAACAAAAGGGACTAAAGATGAACTTCTTATATTTAGTTAGTTTCCTAATACAATTATGATTTCTTTGTAAACCTAGATATCTCTATTATATAAAGAGATATTACGCGTGGTTTTTAGTAGTGCACAGAAAAGATGTAGACATCTAGAGTTTTGTTTTAGCCTTAAGGTTAAGATATCTTTGATATCTTTAATCCTTGTTATAGGTAGATAACACGTTCTATACTGATCATATAGAATTGGGGCTTGGTTTGATTGTATTTAATAATATATGGTGAAATCTTGTTATGATAATATTGATTAATTCTTATTCCGCTGTATATTATTATCTTTGTTATTATTGATCCTAGATTAGATCTAAACAATCTGAGCTTAATCGATCACAAGTTTTATCAAGTGGTATCAGAGCCATGGTGGCTCATGATCTAGGATCTACAAGGTTTACAAGTCTTACAAAGAAGATTTTTGAAAATTAGGGTTTTCAATTTTTTGTTCGTCACTTTCTGCACAGCTATGGTAAAAAATCCGGATTTCATTCGTTAACCGTTCAATCGTCGTGAAATTTGAACTGTAGGTTCATAACAAATAGACGCAAAATCTGACTGGAGGAATATTCGATCTGAGCTTCTGATTGGGAGATACATAAAGTCGAAATCTGCTGCTGAAACCGTATGGTTTTTCTGAACAGCTGTAGTAAATCGATCACCGTGTCTTCATTATTCAACGAATATCCATGATTTTTGGATATGTTATTCAAGACATATGTTTCTACATCGTGTAAAAATTTCATTGTGATCGGATGTTTCTACATAGAGATATTAAAATTCGAATCTGCAATAGTAAGTTTATGGTTTCTTTTGTGCAACTGAAGTCAAATAATTACTGTAGATTCGTTAACCGTTGGATCGACTTGATTTTTGGATATGTGGTTAATGAAACATTGATGGACTTCGTGTTAAAATTTGAGCTTCATTGGATACGGCATCAAGGAGATACACAGTTACAAAGTTACCACTGCTCAAACCCAACCGCTGTTAGGTTTGTACCACTGTTAGTACAAGCTTACCGCTGTTAGTACAAGCTTCCCGCTGTTAGTACGAAGTAGCCACTGCTCGTCAAGCTTACCACTGCTAGAAGGTTTACCTGTGTTTGTACAAAGTAACCGCTGTTAGAAGATCTTTACCACTGTTTATATAACCTTACCGCTGTTAGTACAAAATTGGTATTGCTAGAAGATCTTACCACTGTTCGGTTATTGCCACTGTTAGTTAGTCGTTACCACTGCTAGTTAGTAGTTGCCACTGCTAGTTAGTAGATGCCACTGCTAGTTAGTAGTTGCAACTGCTAAAGTAATTTTACCACTGCTTGGTATCGATTACCACTGTTAGTCATTTTTCAAACACTAATGCAGAATTAGTGATACTCATCAGGGATGATACTATATGGTATTCGTTGCTATTATTGGATGGTTATCCGTACAGTTCTTATGGTTACCGTATAAGAAAAATTTGGATCTCTAATGGAATTGTTTTTTATAACAATTTATTCTTATAGATTCTATGGCTTGTTTTGAAGATTATTTGAAGATATGATTACGAAGAAGATTGATTATTGTTTATTTGATATTGGAGTTGAGTTTTACAGGTATGTATCTTATCATATCTCAAAGTGGGGTGTTACACTTTGAAGATAACTTGTTTGGTTTGTATGGTGACGATGAAGACTTGACAAATCTAGCAAAAGTGTGTGATTTACAAACTGATGGTGCTCAATGCTCACATTTGCTATCACTTGAAGGAGTTATGGTGTGCTCGGTGACTTATTATGAAAAATAAGGATTTTGTCAAAGAGATTGCGGTCTACTTATACATAGGATTATAAGTTTGAAGTCGTGGTTAGTACAAGATATAAGGTACAAGTTTGGAAGATTTAACTTCTTTATTAAGTTTGTTATACTTTATTTTCTTCATCGGTGATCATTATAAAGAGCCTACATAGTTCGAGATTCAAGAGATGGTTAACATATTGATTTGAGGGGAAGCTTATCGAAAAAGTGTTTAACCATCAGAAGATGTTCATGCATAATTATTTGAGGATAAAGATTTTATTACTACTGCTAGGTATATATTATTACAGCTAGTGTAAGTTTCTAATGATCAAATTCATTATTCTTATTATGCTTCATGGAGGGTAATTTGAGACATTAGAAGATTGGATTAGTAATGTAGTATATAGCATGTAGTTGTAAAGATTCAAGTTGCTCATCTTCACAAGATCCCTATTGGATTATGACAAAAAGGGGAAGAAAGGATTTGCAGCTTATTGTGCATGGCATGACATGTTTACAAGAAATCAAGAATTAAGGAGAAGTTTGTGCCATAAGGTGTTTATTTTGTCATCATCAAATAGGGGAAGATTGTTGGGAATTATAGATTTGATGATACAAAAGAACCAAAAGATGAAACAAAAGGGACTAAAGATGAACTTCTTATATTTAGTTAGTTTCCTAATACAATTATGATTTCTTTGTAAACCTAGATATCTCTATTATATAAAGAGATATTAGGCGTGGTTTTTAGTAGTGCACAGAAAAGATGTAGACGTCTAGAGTTTTGTTTTAGCCCTAAGGTTAAGATATCTTTGATATCTTTAATCCTTGTTATAGGTAGATAACACGTTCTATACTGATCATATAGAATTGGGGCTTGGTTTGATTGTATTTAATAATATATGGTGAAATCTTGTTATGTAACATTGATTCATTCTTATTCCGCTGCATATTATTATCTTTGTTATTATTGATCCTAGATTAGATCTAAACAATCTGAGCTTAATCGATCACAAGTTTTATCAACCCGGCAATTACTGTTTTTGTAAAGTTTGTTGAAAAATATTGTTGGGTCATTGACCTTGCCTTTATGATTTATGTATGACAAAACTGTTACGTAGACCTTGATAAATCCTTAGCGTCCCTTTTTACCTTTGTGATTTCGTTGCATGTGTTTAACAACGTCCCTTGTAACTTGTAAACTATTATCAGAGCATGTATTCACGCTGATCATCTTAGAAGAATACAAGTTATTAATAGCTACTGGAAAACTCACTAAAGCCTTTATCTGAAGTCGAAGACTGAAGATAAAGATACAATCCAACAACTGTTTTCAATGCAATGTACATAGGTCTAACGAATACCCGTGTACCCTAGAAGGTTCATTCAACAAGGTGGATAATGGCTGTATGACCTGCGTGTAATAATACAAGAAGTCAACCCCTACTACTTGCTGAAAAAGTACTCTACTTTTTCTGTAAACTTGTATTAATTAACTCAAAACACATTTCCAAAAATGAATTGCTAATATTTATTTAATCTTTTAAAAGATTTGATAAATCTATTAGCAAATATTCAATCGGTTCATAATATTATTCCCTGGATAATATTGAGGATTTTTGGCTATAAATACTCAACTTAACAACTGTATTGAACACACCTTAACAACATTAAATATAACATTTAATCTATAGCAGCCACTCCTGTTAGTCAGCGAGCTTACACTTTGATAGTGTTGGAGATCACTGATAGTCATTAGCGTCCCTTGCTGAATGACTTGTTATATTTAAATTTGTCGTCAAGTACTATTACTTAGATTAGTGTGTCTTTTTTCTTCTGCAACTAATTGTTGTAATGTATTTTTTGATTCAAATCAATATTATAACTATAAACTTGAAAAATTGTATTCAATCTCCCCCCCCCCCCCCCCCTCCTACAATTAATTGTGTTAGTAGTTGTTAACTTATTTACTTAAACGGGACTAACAACTGATATTAGAGCAGATTGAATAACTCAATATACAGATTGCAATGTGTAACACCTGGTTAAAAAGTCAAAATTTTCGCGCCGAATTTAAATTTCAAATAATTGTATTTTCAATGCAATCACAACAAAGTATTCGAAAACTTTATATATATATATATATATATATATATATATATATATATATGTATATGTATATATATATATATATGTAATACACAATAATTGTTTAATAATCACAATCGAAAGAACTCAGAAACCAAATTACATTTTTGTAATTCAAGTGAAATATTTTTATTTAAAATATTTACGAAATAGTATAAACAAAATTTATAGATTTAAAATATTAAATTTATATTTCAATCGGGTACAAAAACACGGGCTTTTAACGCAACAATTGGGGACAACCAACCCCCACTAAAGGTGAGGGCCGGCCTCCCCCCTTCACCATTTCTTTCTTCTCATTTCTTTCTCACCAAAACACACACATCTATATCCATCTATCTCTCTCTCGGTTTTTCTCTAAATCACCAACAACAACAACAAAAACCAACAATAACAACAACAAATCGGAGCAGCAGAAGCAACCCACCATCATCATCTTCATCTTCTTCATCAAGTTCATCACCATCCTCCTCCCTCGATCTCTCAAATCGTATGGAATTACCCACTTTTTCTTGTTAATTCTTGTTAAAATCACTTAATATGTATTAACATTATATCAACAAGATTTGGTCCAAAAATAGGTTAGATCTTGATTTTGGGAGGAAAATCATTCAACAGACGTAAGTGACGCACGACCAGCCAGTATAGCGTCACTTCCTTAAGTGTCGCATTAAGTGTCGCATAAAACCCTCTTTTTGCGTCACTGCCTAAGTGACGCAAATTCAACACCCGATGTCACACCCCCAAATTATGATGCGGAAGCGGGTCGGGTCGGGGCGCGACTAATCAAATATCAACAGCACATAAGATAAAGTGAACGACTCTATATGCGTCGTTTTAACAAAATACATTAATACGAATTAAAGTTCACATCAATTGTACCAAATACATTAGCTCGTGTTCTGATATGAGAGATTTAAATACATATTGTTTTAACAAAATAAGATAATGCAATAAATCTCTAGCGTTTGCATGCTGACTCGAGCTAAGCTAAATCCCGAGTGCAGTCCTACTACTGCTGGGTACCTGAGAATACACACTAAAAGGATCAGCTAAAAGCTGGTGAGCTCACAGGTTTAATGATAAAGTGTAATGTATGAACCGCAAGATTTAAGTATAATGATTTTCAATTAAGCAAATAAGTAAATGATAAAAGATGTATATAACTGCCATGAGCACATAGTCTGAGCTTAACTGAGGTGTCAGGATCACAATTAAGTGCCTGAGCGAGGGTGCCTCTATGCGTATGCCTAATCAACACACATATGAACAAATGATAATGCGTCCGTTTTGACCGATCAGTGCTTGCTGACCCGGACGGGGATTGTCAGTCCCATATGGTACCATACACTAACATTCACGCTACAAAGTATTACCAAACTATGCTAATGAGGACTTATGATGATTAGATGATTAACTCATGGAGAATATAGCGATATTTGATACTTGCGTTCACATGTAAAACAAAACGAGCATGTATTCTCACCGCTAGAGTAAAAACAGTAAAATAGGGGCTATGAGACTCACCTGAGTCTAATGAGATGCTATCAAGCACAAATGATGGTTTACAAGAGAAATGATGTCATCTCCAACGACTGAAACCTGCTGGGCGTCCTAAACGCGCAAGGTTTAAAGGATTAGATGTGTAAACCTGCTGGGCGTGTTAAACGCGCAAGGTTTTTGATATCGCGTAAAAAGTCACGTTTTTACTATCGATATCTCTCTCATTCTGGAACAATTCTTGGCACTTTAACTCAAAAACATTACAAATCTGTAATATTATGTCAAGATGGTAAAAACAAGGTGGCATGATGAAAATCAACCAAAACGGATAGAAAACGAAGATTCCACGCACGTTTAAAGATTCAAGACATCAAAATGAGATTTCAAGACAAAAGAGCCCATCACCAACATCTATCTGACCCAAGATGTTTGTTTTCAAATTACGAATCCAACAGAAGAAGAATCAACAAAAACGGACGAAGAATGAAGATTCTACGTACGCTGGAAGATCCAAACGATTCATACGACACATCTAAAGTTCAGAGATATATTTTTGGGATTTCTTTTCATCAAAAGCTTCGTTTTTGAATTACGAATCCAACGCAAAAAGAATCAACGCAAACGGACGCATAACGAAGAAAACACGCACGAATCGAGAAACTAGGCAACAGGCGACGAACCGGTGCGGGGTGGTGCCAGCCGCCGCCGGCAGCCACACCACCGCTACTGGCTGCCACTAGGCCGCCGATGGCCACCACTCCCCTGCACGGATCGCGCTTTTTTGTCCTTTCGTGTACCCGGTGCTAGACCTTTACATGATTTTCGTACCTGGTGCCACTACCTTTTTCACCTTTTGCTATCGTGAGCTTTGGGATGCTAACTTGAGCCAAGTTTCTCCTATAAATGGCAGCCCCTAGCTCTCATTTCAACACACTCTCATATTCACACTCATACTTATACTCTCATTCTTCCATTTTCACTTTCTCACTCTAAAAATCTCTTATATTTTAGTCTAGGGTTATTGTAATTAATCTACGGATTAACATAGAGGATAGAGCGAACGTTAGGAGTTAGGAGATTTATCTTTGTACGTTTGAACGAGTTGTCAATCATAATAATACGCTGCTGCGCATTTATTTTCGGGTGATATCAAAACCTTTATCATACTTACTTTGCTTCATACTTTAATTATGTATTATTGCCTTGTATGTGATTTGTCTATTGCCATGAATTGCGAGTAGTTTATTATTGTGATTGTTGATGATGTAGATAATTATAAGTAAGGATGACATTATATAATTAAGTGTACGACAATTGTAAACGTGTTGTAACGGCCCCTATTCGACAGTTTATTTGATATAGTACTGGAAACGTTTTACACGGAGTACAAATGTATGGAAGTCGATAAACGACCGAAGGTAGTTACATCACTGGAATCAGCTCTGGTTTAACAGTTGGAATTCCGAAAGGATAATACAACTTCGCAACTAACTGGTATATCCTACGAAAGTCAATGCACAATGAAATGATGTCCGAAAACGCGTTCAGATAAAATAGGAATTAATGACCTTTGTATCCTCAAGACTTTATGAACTTGAGTTTAATTTATGGAGTACCCTTTTTGGTTATCCACGTGACTGCAACCTAGTCATTAGGACCTGATCAACCTTAATTATGGTAAGTAGTTATCTGTGCCCATGACATGCAACAAGTAAGACACAGTGAACCCACTCGTTGTACATATTAGGTTTACATTTCTGCATCGCTTTACATTTAGTTAGTTTAGAGTGTCACATTCACCGTCAATTACTCCTGACCGCATGTCTGATGTAAGAAGCAGTCGAACTACCATGTAAAGTACACTGTCTGATTACTGAAAGGCATGGCCTGCATATGAAACACGTTTTTATAAACTGCGAATAATCCAGGGATGTATAACTGTTTGAAAAGGAGAACTCAAGTCATAAGTTGAAGTAACCAAGCCTTAATGCACAAAACAAGACTTAGGAATAAGAATAACATCCTAGTGACCTAGAATCCTTAAAACACTACGTCTTACATAATCAGCGGTCAAAACATACAAAATTATTAATTTACATGCTAATGAAATACTAAACTATTTTAGGGGTTAAGAAAGGTCGGACCTATGAGACGATACGCTACTGATTCATGCACCTCAACGTTAAGCCAAGATATGTTGTTTATCTTTCAACTAGATAAGTATTGGAAGTTTGCGTATTGCTCCGATCAGAATCACGATAACCTAGTTCTTAGTGACATGCCAATGGGAAATTTAGTTGGTAGGGTTCTAGAGTTTACACCTGATAGTTTAAATCATTACACTTAGCATTGTCCCTGTTTAATCTGTCATCCCGAAACATTAATTATCGAAATCTCAACAATCACATGTTTATCTTTATCTGCTTTCCTGCAATTTACTTTTCTGCATTTTAATTACCTGTCTTTAGTTAAAAAACCCCAAACCTACCTACTTTGTTCCATCCTAAATATCTCCTACCGAAAGCACCAGCTTAAATTGTTGGGACATGTATGTGTGACAACAGATCTAGCTTGTAATAGTACTAGTGATTATTGTAATCAAGTTTGTACAATTGATTTGGATTTGTAAATGATATTAGTTTGGTATTAATATTCGTTAAATATATTAGTATGATAAAGTGTTAGACGAATATCGAATACGATGTTACAAACTAAAGTCTGTGAGATAAGATCTCAAGTCGCAGAACTTAGTTATGCGAGATGAGATCTGGGCTCGCAGAGCTGCGAACCGAGTCGAGATGGGCTTGGTCGTGGGCTGCGAGTTGAACTCAACTCGCAGAACCCATCGACCTGCGAATCGAGTTTGACTAAAACCTATAAATACTCAATTAGGTTTAATCCGAAAGAGAATTTTGGCAATTCGTTTTTCCAGAGAACTAAAACGATTTTAAGCATTCATAAGGTTAGGTATTGATCGATTAACAATAATTAATCGATACAAAACCTTGTTGATAAACCAATTCGCTATTATCTTGCGAAACAAATTGTTCACATATTGTGAACCAAGTATTGAGGAATTCTGCACCTTAATACCTAAGATAACCTCGTTATCGATCCACGTACTAGGGACTTACAATTGGTGTCAGAGCTTTCGGGCTAAATACTTAGTTAGTTTGAGGTTATTTGGATAATAACGATAGATTTAGGGTTGTTGTTATGATTAATCTTCGTAAAAACGGTCAAAATCAGTCTCTGGAAGTTTTTGGTTTCGTAATCGACCGAAATCTTAGGGTTTAATCGATTAGAAAACTAAAATTTTCGTTCTAGGGTTTTTCAGCCGATTCTGCGAACTGAGTTCCCCTCTGCGAACTGAGTTCCCCCTGCGAACCGAGTTCCCTCTGCGAACCAAGTTCCCCTGCGAACTGAGTTCCCCTCTGCGAACCGAGTTCCCCTGCGAACTGAGTTCCCCTCTGCGAACCGAGTTCCTGTCCTGCGAGTTGAGTTTCTGCGAAGTGAACTTTCTGATTTTTCTGATTGTTAATTCCCGAAACTCTTAAAATGTCTGACATTAGCAAAATGATTGAGATGGAGCACGAGGTTGGAAAATCTAATACTCCAACTAAGTTGTTACGTGTTGAAGACTATTACAGTTGGAGAGATAGGTTTGAATCTTACTGTAGATTCCATAATCTCTCAATCTGGATGTGTATCAAAGGAGGATACACGGCACCAACCCAAACTGTTCAAAATGCTGTTGTTGTGGTATCCTATAATCTGATGAGTGAACAACAAAAGAAAGACTATGAGAATGAGAATAAAGCTCATTCTTGTATCAAGATGTGCTTATCTAAGGAAATTAATCATCAGTTAAAATCTTTTCATACTGCTAAAGCACTCTGGGAAGCGCTTGAGAAAAGATGTGAGGGAAGTCCACAAGTGCAAGCAAGCAAGAAGAAGCTTCTGAAAAAGCAGTTTACTTTGTTTAAAGCTTTTAAAGCAGAAACTCTTGATGCTTATGTTACTCGTTTCTACCATTTGTTATCTGAGATTGAAAACCATGAAATCACTATTGAGGAGGTAGAGAAAACCGACAAGTTTCTTGAGGGTTTACCTTCTAAATGGGAGATGTATGGTGTGATGATTACAGACAATGAAACCAGATATGCAACCATGACTCTTGAGCAGGTCATTGACAAGCTCAAAGGATATGATTTCACTAAAAAGTCGAAAGATACTGATTCTGATCATGTTCAGGATCCAGGACTGTATCATGGAAAAACTTCTATCTCGACTGCTTCATCCAGGTCGACCACTGCTTTGTTTGTTGGTAATGCTGATGGAAAGGGTGAAATGATAACTGATGAACTGTGTTTCATTACATCATCTGGAAATGAAGCTAAAGGGAAACCTTCTGAGAAGTCACCTCAAGAACATCAAAAGATGCCTATGAGTGTGAAATCTGCTGAGCAGCAACTGTCTGTTCTTGCTTCATTTGTAGCTTCATATGAGAATTATATTGATTGTAAGATTAATGATCCAATTCTTTTTGATGAAGACTATGATCAGATAGATCCTGATTATCTTGAAGAAATAGATCTCCAGGACCAACTTGCATTGTTGTCAAGGAGAGTTAAAAATTTCTTAAAGAAAAATGAAAGAAAGGTTGTTGGCAACAGATCAGGGTTTGATAAAACCAAGGTCAAGTGTTATAACTGTAAAAGTTACGGACACTTTGCTAGAGAATGCCAAAGACCTAAGGTAGAGACTGGTGAAGGGAAACAAGGCTCGGGAAATACTTTGCATTCCAAAGCCTTAGTAGTGAAACAGCTAGATGGGTCTTATGATTGGAAAACTCAGTCAGAGAAAGCTTTGATGGCTGAGATTGACGATCAAGAGATTGTAGCTGAGTCATTATCCTATATGCCCACTGATCCAGCTTTTGAAATAAAGGTGCCTGAGACTCCTGTTAAAGCTAATGTTGATGATCTGTTAGACTTGGGTTCAACTGAAGATTTGGATCCTGTAGATTTTGTAGCTAAGATGGCTGAACTGCAAACTGATAAAAAACGGGTATGCCTAGATCTTGTATCTCTTGTTGATCTTTGTCAGTTAGTTTCTAGTTTACAGTCCCAAGTTAGTGCTTATGCTGATTCCTATAAGACTTTGACTGAAACTAATAGTACCCTGTCATCTCAACTTAGCACACTTAGTAAATCCAGTGAGGCTGTAAGATCTGAACTTGACCTAGCTAAGTTAGATATATGTAGGTTAAGTGATGATAAACAAGCCTTAAAGGATAAGATTAAGGCAGATGCGGCTGACAAGACAGCTTTTAGAGATACAGTGAATGAGAAATTGATTATCATAGACGGTCTCTATATGAACATAAATGACTTGAATCTGTCCATTGCTAATAAGGATAAGGAGTTAGCTGATTGCAAAATAAAACTTGTAGCTCAGAATCGTAAGCTTGAGAGCTATAGAACATCTGAAATGGATAAAATGTTAGGTGCTCAGCGTAGTGTGAAGGATATGTCTGGTTTAGGTTATAATGATATGCCTCACCCATTCAATTCAAATTACACTAAAACTCCTGTAGATATTGAGATGGCAGATGTTAACCCTGAGACGAAAGAAACTAATAAACCGGAAAAGTTAGAGGCACAAAAGAGTGTTATTAAGAACCCTTCATCTGATGATAGTAAGAAAATTCCTCACACCAAAGTACATTTTGTACCGGGTGGAGTAATTAATGATACTAAGACTGATGAAGTGGTTAATAAAGAACATGTTATTGAACCTTTAGTGCCTAAAACTCCGGTAGTGGATGCAAAAGTTAGTAAGTCACGTAAACAGATGTCTTGCTTCAAGTGTCACCAAGAAGGACACGTAGCTTCTTGTTGCCCAAATAAGAAGCTGGAAGCATCACATAAGTTAGTGAATACTGAAAAGACACCGACTATTTCTAGTTCGATTGTAGATAGGTTAGGCTCCAAACCAGGATTAGGAAGCAAACCTGTAAACATTCTGAAAAGAGATAGTACTCATAGTGTCTCTCCACCTAAACCTAAAAGGGCTTATACTCTAAACGAAAATACTTTCAATAAGCCAAGAGATAAGACACCTTCGAGGTTTAGGACCCCAAGTAGAAACCATAGTCAATTTGAGAATGGTTCTACTTCGAGTGCACAGGGAACTAAATATGTGCCTAGGAGGTTTTCTACTCACTCTCCTCATAGGCCTAAGACTACAGATCATCAACAATCTCAAACTCCCGTGAAGGTTACCAAGACTCCTGATGGGAATAGTTATGGTTACTTTAAGGAGGTTCATGATTGTAGATGATCAGGGACAATCCAAGACCGTAATGGCTTGGGTCCCTCTTGATAACTAACTGTGTACAACTTGTTATGTGTAGGAGCAGACTGTGAAAAAGGACAGCTGGTGGTATGTAGACAGTGGATGCTCAAGACACATGACAGGTGAAAGAAGTCTACTGAAGGACTTCAGAGAAGGTTTCAAGCAAAAAGTAAATTTTGCAGGAGACAAAGGAGGAGTAATTACTGGGAACGGAAAAGTTTCAAATGGAACTTTGACTCTAGAGGATGTGAATTATGTTGAAGAACTAACTCATAACCTAGTGAGTGTTTCCCAATTCTGCGATAAAGGTCATCCAGTTCATTTTAATGAAAAGGAGGCTTTAGTCCTGAAGCCAGTCTTCACAATCCCTGAAGAATGGATATTGATGAGGGCACCAAGGAAGAAGGACATATATGCGATAAACATGGGTGTTCCTAATTCTTCAATGGTATCTACATGTTTATTATCCAAGGCTTCGGAAGCATACGCGCTACTATGGAATAGGAGAATGGCACACCTAAACTGGAAAAAAATGAACTACATAACCAAAAATGGTTTAGTTTTGGGTGTACCGCAAAAACGTTTCGAATCTGAGGATAAGTGTGTTCCTTGTATGAAAGGAAAGCAGCATAAGAAACCACACAGATCTAAGACTGAGAACTCAATCTCCTCTCCATTTGATTTGCTACATATGGATCTCTTCAGTCCAATAAGCAAAAGAAGCATACGTGGCAAATGGTACTGTCTAGTTGTCACAGATGACTACTCTAGATTCTCGTGGGTATTTTTCTTAGGATCTAAGGATGAAACTCTAGGTATTCTAATTGAGTTTTTAGATCAAATTGAGAATGTATACAAAATGAGAGTTAAGCGTATTCGTAGTGATAACGGAACAGAGTTCAAGAATTCGATGTTCGATATCTATTGCTTAAGCAAAGGGTTAATTCATCAATTCAGCACCATATGAACCTCAACAGAATGGTGTGGCTGAAAGGAAGAACAGAACGTTGATTGAAGCTGCTAGAACAATGCTTGCAGATTCAAAGCTTCCGGTCATCTTTTGGGCAGAAGCAGTGAATACAGCATGTCATGTTCTGAATAGAGTTCTTACGGTTAAAAAGCATAATAAGACTTGTTATGAGCTTTTGAACAATAAGAAACCAAACTTAAAAGGATTTGAACCCTTTGGAGTTGCTTGTACAATATTGAAAACCGGGAATCAAGCTAAATTTGGTGAGAAGGCTGACGAAGGATTTTTCTTGGTTTATATGCCTAATTCTCCAAATAAAAGGGTTTTCAAAAAGGTCACTAGTAGTCTGGAGATAGTTTATAACATTGAAGTTACAAGCTATACACCGGATGTGCACAAGGGATTAGATTGGCAATTTGACTATTCCGATCTCTTTCAGTCATTTAAAGTTCCCATAAGTAACTTTGTCAGTGATTCAGAGATTTCACAACATTTATTGACTGGAGACTTGGACAATGGTTCGTCTTCAACATCGAGTGTTCCGAATTCTGGAATCAGGACAACAGATGACTCAAATGAAGCTTCTTCAAGTGGGTCTCAACAATTTTCAAAGGATAAGTATCAAGAAACAGAAGATTCTGAAAAGGATCTTCAAATGACGTTTGATGATGTGCTTACTTCTTTGAACCATTTAAAGATCTCTTCAGCAAGTTCAGAAGAAATGCCTTCATTAGAAGAGATTGGTACTAACTTAGGAGATGAGTTAATAGTTGACCCTATACCGGTTACAAGAATGAGTAAGAATCATCCTGTTGAAAACATAATCGGTGATATTAATACTCCTGTTCAAACTAGGACTCAATCTAAAGCTAGTACTTCTGAAAATTTAAAAAGCTTGTATACTGCTATGAAAGAGATAGGGATTCCTAATCAATGTCTATATTCATGCTTTATCTCACAAGTTGAGCCTAAAAATGTGCAAATGGCTCTCAAAGAAAGCTCGTGGGTTGAAGCTATGCAAGAAGAACTGCAACAGTTCTCAAAATTACAAGTTTGGGAGTTGGTTGACCTTCCAAAGGGAGAATATCCAATTGGAACTAGATGGGTATTTAAGTGTAAGAGAGATGACCAGGGAGTCATTACTCGCAATAAAGCACATCTAGTGGTTCAAGGTTTTAATCAACAAGAAGGCATAGATTATAACGAAGTGTTTGCACCAGTTGCTAGGCTAGAAGCAATTAGAGTATTCTTAGCATTCACATCTTTCTATGATATAAAGGTTTATTAGTTGGATGTTAAGAGTGCCTTTTTGTATGGCAAAGTGGAAGAATTGGTGTATGTTGCTCAACCTCTAGGGTTTGCTGATCATGAGTATCCAGATAGAGTATATCGTTTGAATAAGGCTCTATATGGATTACATCAAGCACCGAGGATGTGGTATGCAACACTACCAACGTATCTACTTGATAATGGATTTAAAAGAGGAGAAATTGATAGTAAATTGTTTGTAAAATGGAACAATAAAGACTTTCTATTAGTACAAGTTTATGTTGATGACATTATCTTTGGATCTTCTGATGAAAAGATGTGTCAAGAATTTGAGAAAGTCATGAGAAAAAGATTTGAGATGTTTGCAATGGGAGAGTTGAAATTCTTCTTAGGGTTACAAGTTGACCAACAGAAGGATGGATTCTTTATTCATCAATCTAAATATGTTTATGAGTTATTAGAACGATTTAAGATGGATGACAGTAAAGTCTACAATACTCCGATTCCAGTTAATCACAAACTAGGTCCGGATACATCGAGTGATCAGGATGTGGATCCTACTCTATATAGGGCCATGATTGGATCACTAATGTATTTGACTGCCTCTTGACCTGACATTATGTTTGCTGTTTGTCTATGCGCAAGATATCAGGCCAATCCGAAAGAGTCACATATGCAGGCTGTTAAACGGATCTTTCGTTACCTCAATGGGAAACCGAAGCTGGGACTTTGGTATCCAATTGATGGAAACTTAGATCTAGTAGCATATACTGATTCGGATTATGGAGGATGCAATCAAAATAGGAAATCTACGACCGGAGGATGTCAATTCTTAGGAGGTAGATTAGTATCTTGGCAGTGCAAGAAGCAAAGCTCAGTAGCCATCTCTAGATGTGAAGCTGAGTATGTTGCAGCTGACAGCTGTTGTTCTCAAGTTCTTTGGATACAACAGCAACTGCGGGATTAAGGGTTAAATATAACCAATACTCCTATGATGATTGACAACGAATCTACTATGTCGATCACCAACAATCCTGTGAAGCACAGTAAAACTAAGCACATTGATATTCGACATCATTTTATTAGAGACTGTGCTGAAAAGAAAATGATAAGGTTAGTTAAGGTTCCGACTGCGGATAACTTAGCAGACCTCTACACAAAGGCATTCGACAGAGCAAGATTTGAGACATTGGTTCAACTGAATGGAATGAGAAATCCAGAGTGATTAGTCTTCCAAGGGTATTTTAGTAATAGTTAGTAGTTATGTTTAGTACTTATTAAAAAAAAAGGGGGGGGGGGGCGTATAGCATTCAATTGCTTGTTACCTGCGGGGAATCGCCTCCAATAAAAGAACAAAAGAAGTTCTTTTAGAAAAAGCTTTAAGTTTTTAGCTGTAAAAACTTGGAAAATGATAGTACAGTAGGAGAATAAGGCTAAGAATAATAACCTTAAGTATTAAGTATGATGTGTTAGTAGATTCTTATAAGTTGCACTAAAATAACGATTTTTAACTAGGATTACACTTATATTTATCTTATAATACACCTATATCCACTGATTATAACTTGTCCTTTTACTTAACAAGTGGTAAGAATAACTTAGGCCTAGTCAGCTTCATCATACGATTTATTGGTAGGCAGGTTATGCTAAGATTTCCGAGCAGTTAAGAAGTATAAATTTCATGTGTGATATCTTATGTTCTCTGTTATATAACGTATGACATATGTCTTAATTGTTGAATGATAGTACTGCCGTGCACTGTGGTCTAAAATAAAATTTTTTTTTGAAATGATACAAAGTATCATAATGTCAAAAGGTGAGTTATATGTTTCGAAAGAGCATCATTTAGTAACCTCTACCTTACATATGAAAGAAACAAAGTATCTCATGTCAAGTGTATGTTATATGCTTCTAAAGAACATCATTTAGTAATCTCTACCTTGCTAATACAAGATACAGTGTTATGTGTTGTACTTGAATTCTTCAGTATGTTGTATAGTAGAAAACACTAGATATTATGCACATTAACAATAAAAGTTTGGCTCAAAAATCTGTGTGTAATCTGTTTATGTGGATCATAATATCGGTAAGCGTCTTGAACTGTCTATGATATTTGAATATTCACTTTTGTGAATTATAAGAAATAATAAGTTATTTTTTGAAGTGTTATATCATGTGGATAAAGGTACATAAGATATAATTTTATAAATATAAGTTTATTACTGATTAAAGTTGTGATTTTATTGTGCTTAGATGAATTTCATGAGGTATGTATACTAACAATCGTCTTAGGCTTATTACAATCTATTAAGTACAGCTTATTCGTTCTAATATGATCCCTAAGCAGTTAAAATTTTAAGTGTTTACTATTAAGTTAAAACTCTTGTAATTATGTCTTAGAATTAATGAAAGTTTTATTTCGTATTCTTGTTTTATTTAGTGTTTACCCTTTGGAATTAAATTAAACTAGTTCTCTTATATCCGTGTTGAATAAATATCTCAACTTCAAGTGAAAAATGATTTATTTATTTTTGACTTGAATTTTGACTTAAGGCCATTTTAATAGTGGTATAAGTTGACTATGCAAAAACATTTATTGTTTTGGCTACATAATTACGAAGATAATTATTTAATTAAGTTATAATTTAAACTTTTTATTTAATTTGTGTTTTAAACTAACATTGCCAGTTTGACCAGTCAAAACTTGGCGAGTCGAGTTGAAATATGCGAATCGAGTAAATAGTATAAAAGAAAGAAGTCGCACGAACCGAACCACACTTTCCTATTCACTCTGCGAACCGAATCCACACACCTCTGCGACTCGAATTTTGGCGAAACAAACCAAATTCATTTTTTTGGTTGATTTTCTGTTTTACGTACAAGGAAGGAGTTTTTCAATCCGTGAACCTTTTACAACTTTTCATTATGCATCTATTGAAGTTAGCTTCATGGCTTTTCACCGTGTATTTTGTGAGAAATCGATCGGTTTATGTTTTTGAATGTTTCGGTTTAGTTTATCACGGATTTTGACCAATTAGTGATTTAGAAAATCTAAAACATGCTTACAATGCTTAATCGATGGTTAATGAACATGTTATAATCGATTAATTTCTTCGAAACATATTAGATTGAAAATTTGATATTTGAATTCGTTGAGCAGATGAATTTGCGAACCGAGATCTATCTCGCTTCGGAGCCCGCTCCAACGAATTGAGATGATGAGTTGAACGAAGCGAGACGACTTCAATTCGTTTGACTTCTGTTGACCGAAGCGAGACGACTTCAACTCGTTTGACTTCTGTTAACCGAAGCGAGACGAGTTCAACTCGTTTGACTTGATTTGACCGAAGCGAGACGAGTTCAACTCGTTTGACTTGAGTTGACCGAAGCGAGACGAGTTCCACTTGTTTGACTTGGGTTGACCGACACGACTCGAATTCAACTCGCAGGGTTTCTGCGAAGCGAGTTGAATAATTTAATTAATTTTATTTTTTAAAATTGACTTAATTTGACTTTGAGAACTGAATTAACCTTGTTGACTTCAGTTGACTATGTAAAATTAAGTAAATTTTATAATTTTTCAATTATAACTTGTTATCGATTTGAGAATCGTTTGGTTACAAATAATTAACAAGTTACTTGTTTATATACATATAGACTTAAGAACTTTTGTTTATAAGTTAAAATATGTGTAATATCTTAACAATTTAAGTTATTTCATATCGAAAGTCTTCCGACTCATAGCGTAGTCGTGCACCGTGTCCCGATATTTATCGGTGGTATGATAACTCGAATTGTTTGTTAACGGGCTTTATATATAATTTATAGAATATAACTGAACAAGTTAATTTAATTAAGTTTCAGTGAATTATGTTATTAGTTGATAGTATACTTAGACGTTTGATGATCTTTTTGATCATAATACGTTAAAGTGTAAATTATCTAATGCTCGTTAACTTAACATTTTTGCTATTTGTGTAATTTTGAATTACAGATATGGCTAACAGATCTTTTGAGAAGGGTCACAACATCTTGGTGAATTTAGATGTCAACGAGCGTGGTGCTGAGTGCTTTGAGCAGATTTTGACATATTTAGCACGTTCGAGAATTCGATTTGCTATCACTGAGTCACCTCCACTGAACAAAGACCTTCTTACGCAGTTTTGGACGAATATTTTATATGATGGTGCTGCTAATCCGCCTACAATACGTACGATGGTAAATCAGCATCCGATTTCTTTTACTGCTGATGATTTACGACAGCTACTGCAGCTAGGAACTTCTGACCAAGAAGCTGATCCAGTTGCTTATTCAGCTGATTTTATAGAAGGAGCTCTAGGTCGTATAGGTTATTCAGGACCTAGGAGAGGACGCCAGTTTGTCAAGGCATTTGTACTAGGACAGTGGAGATTTCTTTTTACTGTTATAGTATCTATTTTTGGAAATAAGAAGTCAGGATTAGATGAGCTTAGTCCTGAGTTGATGTCAGCTGTATTGTCACTGGTTTATAATAAACCATACAGTTTTTCTTCGTATATCTTTCAGTCCTTCAGAGGACAGATCACCGGAGCTGCTAGGTAGTTGTTTATTCTTTATCCTAGATTCTGCATGCTCCTGATTCGAGCTCAAGTTCCACACTTGCCAGCTTATGCAGCTGATTTTCAAGTTGAGACCATCGGACTGCGTGGTTACAACGCTTGCTTTTTGCTATCCAAGCGTAAAGATGAGATTAAGCTTGAGGCTGCTGATCTTTTTGGGCATCTTCTTGATGCTGATTATGTTGCTCCACCAAACAATGGTTGGATGGATGCCGGAGCTCACGGTCAAGCTCAAGCTCAACAACAACAACAAGCTTCACCTCAACCTCAACCAGCAGCAGAGTCACAGGAACTCATTGAGGATGTTTTACATCAGGCTGAACATCAAGGCCAACAAGTTGTGCCTGAGCTAGATGCTGAGGTTCTACATGAGGTTTTGATACAGATTGATGATGATACAGATCCCTTGCTACGGGATATTGATAGTTATATTGCACAATCTGAGGTAATATAGTAATATTGGTACTTTGCTGATATATTATTATTACTTTATTATATAATGCATATGTTATAGATATTTTGTTAATTAGATATTATTTCTGATTATAAAATATAAATATCATTATCATCAGGGAGCTGAGACTGCAGACCCAGAGGTCACTCGACCTGAGGGTGAGCAGGGACAGCTTGATAGATCTGAGGGTTTACCTTCTCAGGTATTTATCAGATTAATTATAAATATATAGAACTTGTATGATAGAGCTTTTAGCTAATCATAAATTTTCCTTTCACTTGGGCCATCGGTTTGAGGAAGATTTAAGTATAATGATTTGCAATTAAGCAAATAAGTAAATGATAAAAGATGTATATAACTGTCATGAGCACATAGTCTGAGCTTAACTGAGGTGTCAGGATCACAATTAAGTTCCTGAGCGAGGGTGCCTCGATGCGTATGCCTAATCAACACACGTATGAACAAATGATAATGCGTCCGTTTTGACCAGTCAGTGCTTGCTGACCCGGACGGGGATTGTCAGTCCCATATGGTACCATACACTAACATTCACGCTACAAAGTATTACCAAACTTTGCTAATGAGGACTTATGATGATTAGATGATTAACTCATGCAAAATATAGCGATATTTGATACTTTCGTTCACATGTAAAACAAAATGAGCATGTATTCTCACCCCTAGAGTAAAAACAGTAAAATAGGGGCTATGAGACTCACCTGAGTCTAATGAGATGCTATCAAGCACAAATGATGGTTTACAAGAGAAATGATGTCGTCTGCAACGATTGAAACCTGCTGGGCGTCCTAAACGCGCAAGGTTTAAAGGATTAGATGTGGAAACCTGCTGGGCGTGTTAAACGCGCAAGGTTTTAAATGATTAGAGGTCTCAACAGACCATCTATGCTAGTTTTCCATCAACTAGTTATGTTCAATGTTTGATTGATTTGAATGAGTTTTGAAAACATGTACGACCCATTGGTGATGGTTTGTAATGTACGAATGTAAGTTTTGTATAAGGTTTGATTATTATAAGTGTTGAATACTTAGTGTAGTAAGTATTTTTTAAGCTTCTTTTATTGTATTTGAAAGTACATGTATACATTTATATCCGAACGTTGTGGTCAAATATTTTATTTTCTGGAAGTCAACTTGGTCAAACTGGTCAAACTAGTCAAGCGGTTAAATTAGTCAATTGGTCAAGCTGGTTAAATCTGGTCAACTTGTCAAACTGGTCAAATTGGTCAACTGGTCAAATCTGGTCAAACTGGTCAAATTGATCAACTGGTCAAACTGGTCAAACTAGATCAGTTTGACCCGAAACTTTTACACAACCTTTATTATGTTATAATACTTATAGAAAACGAGTTTCGTGACCATTGGTGACTCACAAGTGTCGTTTTTATATTTATTTCCAAAACAGTCCCTAAATGTGTTTTTCGATTTTGTCGGTTCACTTCACCTATTTTTCTTAACTAGTTATGATCCGAATTAGAGTCCACAATTTTTATCAATCGTTCTACTATGTGTCTAGTTGTTAACTTAATTTTTCCAGTAATTATAGAGTCTTCTAGATAGGTATAAAATTCCGCATAAGAACCGAACTTTTTTTTCGACCATCATCAGACCAAACTCAAAGATTCGTTTATAACTACAAATCCGTAAACTTATGGAAGGAGCCAAAGAAGAACTTTTAGTAGAGCTTTTCAATACGCAACTTTTAAATTTTTTTTCGTTGTCTAATTCTTAGTAGAACTCAAGTTATGAACGTTTTTGTAAACTGACTTTTTTAGGACAGAATCTGTTACTTTTAGATGTTTAACAAAAACGAGTTTTTGCTTTAGATTTGGACATAATCTAGTTACTAGACCTAGTAGATGTATAAATTAACAACATGCAAGTGAGTTTTTAGAGAGAGAAATGGTTTCCTTACAAAAAGTTAAAGAATGAGAAAGATGATGATGAATCTTTTGAGTTTTTGCTCCTTCTTGTTCTTGATCTTCAAAGTGTGATGAATGATGATGAATGATGGTGATTATTTGGTATTATTGGAGCTGAAATGAGGCTAATGATGATGATGAAAAACATTGGAGAGGGGTAGAGAAAAGGGAGATTCTTGTTTGGTGTGTGAAAATGGAAAATGATGTGAAATGAGGAGTAAGAGTGTGGATTTGGTCCCACACAAGATTTGGTCACTTTTTGTTTCCCCAAAATTACGCTATGCGCGGTGCTCGTTTACCCGTTCGTTTTGACGTTTTTAGACGTTTAACGTTTTATACACGCGTTTTAAATGACGATTAAATTTTGATATTTTTCCCTTGAAGTATTTAATCTATATACTTGAAAACATTTATAAAAATGTTCCGTTAATTTATCGATCTCGATTTGCGCGTTCATTTTACGGAGGTTTAATCGCGTAACGTTTAAACCAGACGTTTTTGTTATCATTTTTAACTACGATATTTTCAATGAAGGTCTTACTTGAAATGATATATTTTAAAGTTATAAAATATATTTTGGTTCGCATTTGATTGTCGGGCGCGTTCCGCGCATTTTTGTAATGTACGGGTTACTTAATACGATACGATTGACCTGTTAAATATTATCAACATAATATTTATGAGTTTATGAGTTTATTAAATAATTTCATATTATTTAATATTTTGTTCACCAACGTCCGTATTTATGATGTCGGAATTCATCCGAATATGTAAATGTACAATTTAAATAAATCGCATATGTGTGTGTGTGTATATATAATAAATATATCAATACACATAATGATACACATAATTAATCCTAATTACATGTATTAGTACTATGATTAGGCACTAATTACTAGCCCTAATTGGTCGGGTGTCACATTCTCCCTTTGTTAAGAAAATTTCATCTCGAAATTTACCTCTGAGTTGTCGTATGAGGAGAGTCTGTGAAAAGTTGTGGGTATTTGAGTCGCATTTGGTCTTCCCGTTCCCAGGTGAATTCCGGACCACGCCGCGAATTCCACCGAACTCTGACTATAGGGATACGACTTTGCTTAAGCTGTTTGACCTCACGGTCCATGATCTCTACCGGTGTCTCGACAAAATGAAGTTTGTCATCGATTTGAATTTCCTCGAGTGGAATAATGAGTGTCTCATCAGATAGGCATTTCTTAAGGTTAGAAATGTGAAATGTGGGATCCACGCTAGTGAGCTCAGGAGGTAGCTGCAATCGATATGCTACTGGACCAATCCTCTCGAGGATTTCAAAAGGTCCGATGTATCTAGGGTTTAACTTTCCGCGTTTACCAAATCGGATAACACCTCTCCAAGGT
Source organism: Pseudognaphalium luteoalbum (assembly GCA_963422505.1). Taxonomy (NCBI): domain Eukaryota; kingdom Viridiplantae; phylum Streptophyta; class Magnoliopsida; order Asterales; family Asteraceae; genus Pseudognaphalium; species Pseudognaphalium luteoalbum. The sequence continues at coordinate 115,063,142 of OY730192.1, read as the reverse complement.
GATACTCTGAGCAATACTCGATCCCCAACTTGGAACTCGAGATGCTTGTTTCTCACGTCAGCATAACTCTTCTGACGATCACGTGCGGCTTTCAACCGTTGTTGGATACCAAAAATCTTCTCGGTGGTTTCATGAATGATGTCAGGACCAGTCAGTTGGCTGTCTCCAACTTCGGTCCAACAGATAGGCGACCGACACTTACGACCGTATAGTGCCTCGAATGGTGCAGCTCCAATACTGGTGTGGTAGCTGTTGTTGTACGAGAATTCACACAATGGCAAATGATGTTCCCAATTTGCACCGAAGTCAACTACGCAGGCGCGTAGCATATCTTCTAGTGTTTGAATTTTCCTTTCACTTGGGCCATCGGTTTGAGGATGATACGCAGTACTCAAATCCAGACGAGTACCTAACGATTTCTGTAATGATCTCCAAAACTGAGAAGTGAAACGACTATCTCTGTCAGAGATAATCGAGATAGGAATGCCGTGTCGGGATACGATCTCCTTCAGATAGATTCGTGTGAGGCATTCCATTTTATCAGTTTCTTTGATAGCGAGGAATTGTGTAGATTTGGTGAGTTGATCTACGATCACCCAAATGGTATCGCAGCCGCTTGATGTTCTTGGGAGTTTAGTGTTGAAATCCATAGCGATTTGCTCCCATTTCTACTGAGGGATGTCCGGTTGTTGTAACAGGCCGGATGGTTTCTGATATTCGGCTTTGACTTTAACGCAGGTGAGGCACTTGCTGACGTACGTGGCAATTTCAGCCTTCATGTTTGGCCACCAATATAATCCCTTGATGCCATGATACATCTTGTCGGATCCAGGATGTATAGAGTATTTGGACTTGTGAGCTTCATCCATCACCAAGTCTCGAAGGTTTCCAAAGCTAGGTAACCAGATTCGGTTTGCGAAGTATTTGACTCCGTTGGGTTTGGTTTCGAATTGATTCTCCATATTTCGCAAGGCCTCATCTTTGATGTTTTCCGGTTTCAATGCTTCGAGTTGAGCATCAAGGATTTGAATGATGAAATCATTATGAATGGTAATACTAAGGGATCGGACTCGGAGTGGTTTGGCGCGTTCCTTTCGACTTAGGGCATCGGCAACAACATTTGCTTTGCCTGGATGGTACTTGATCTCGCAGTCATAATCGGTGAGCAACTCGACCCAGTGACGTTGCCTCATATTGAGATCCTTCTGATCGAATATGTGCTGGAGGCTTTTATGATCGGTGAAGATGGTACATTTTGTGCCATAAAGATAGTGTCTCCAGATTTTGAGTGCAAACACTACGGCTCCTAGTTCGAGATCATGAGTGGTGTAGTTCTTCTCGTGAACTTTGAGTAGTCGGGAGGCATAGGCAATAACCTTGTCCCGTTGCATCAATACGCAACCAAGACCTTGGTGGGAGGCATCGTAGTATACCACGAAGTCATCATTGCCTTTGGGTAACGATAGAATGGGTGCACTGCAAAGCTTTTGCTTCAATAGCTAAAATGCTGACTCCTGTTTATCAGTCTAATCGAACTTCTTTTCTTTCTGAGTCAGTGTCGTGAGAGGTTGAGCTATTTTCGAGAAGTTTTCTATGTATCACCGATAGTAACCAGCCAGTCCTAAGAATTGGCGTACTTCGGTCGGCGTTGTCGGTGCTTGCCAGCACTTGATAGCCTCGATTTTCGATGGATCAACGTGAATTCCTTGACTATCAATTACATGACCAAGGAACTGAACAGTTTGCATCCAGAACTCACATTTGGAGAACTTAGCATATAACTCTTCGTGTCTAAGAAGTTCTAGAATGGTTTTGAGATGTTGCGCGTGTTCCTGTTCATTGCGCGAGTAAAAAAGGATGTCATCTATAAAGACAATGACGAACTTTTCGAGATATGGTTTGCACACTCTGTTCATAAGATCCATGAATACAGCCGGTGTGTTTGTTAATCCGAATGGCATCACTTGGAACTCATAATGCCCATAGCGAGTTCGGAAGGCGGTCTTCGGAATGTCGATGTCACGAACTCGTAACTGATGATAACATGACCGTAGATCTATCTTCAAATAGAAACTTGACCCCTGAAGTTGGTCGAATAGGTCATCAATGCGAGGAAGTGGGTAACGGTTCTTGACGGTTAATTTGTTCAACTCTCTGTAGTCGATACACATTCTGAATGAACCGTCCTTCTTTTTCACAAACAATACCGGAGCTCCCCATGGTGAAGAACTCGGTCTAATGAAACCCTTATCTAGGAGTTCCTGCAACTGAGTAGACAACTCCTAAAGTTCTGAAGGGGCTAAACGATACGGGGCTCGTGCAACGGGTGCTGCCCCGGGTACTAGATCGATTGAAAACTCAATTTGTCTCGGTGGTGAAAGGCCATGCAAGTCTTCAGGAAAGACTTCTGGAAAATCTCTAACGATGGGCACATCCTCAAGTCGCTTCTCTTCCAACTTTTTCTCCATAACGTGCGCGAGGATTGCCTGATAGCCTTTTCTAAGATATTTGCGGGTTTTCATGCATGATTGATATTCAATCTCGTCCCACCGGTCTCCCCTTGTATGATTAAAGTACCACCGGTGACGAGAGGAATACGAATGATTTTGTCATAACAGACAATTTCAGCTCGGTGCTTGGATAGCCAATCCTTGCTAACAATGACGTCGAAACTTCCAATCTCGACAGGTATGAGATCAATGGCAAACAATTCGTTGGCGAGGTTTAAAGTGCAATTAGGAATTACACTATCGGTTTCTATGAGTTTGCCGTTAGCTAGTTCTACAATATACTTAGCATCTAAGGCAACAGGGGTGATGTCAAGCAATGGACTAAACTCATCAGATATAAAGCTCCTATCAGCACCAGTATCAAATAGAACAGTGGCAGTAAGATTGTTGAGAAGGAATGTACCCGAGGCCACATTCGGGTCCTGACGGGCCTCTCCTGTGTTCAGAACGAAAGCTCTTCCCTTCACAGTATTGTTACCCTTGTTCTTCGGCTTTGGGCACTCATTCCTAAAGTGCCCGGTATCTCCACAATCATAGAAGGATTTTGGTTGGCTGGTGGTGGGGTTGGTGTTGGCATTGGTAGACCTGCAGTCTTTGGCCAAATACCCATACCTTTGACATTTTCCACATGGAGTACCACAAGGACCATCATGATGTCGGCGGCATTTTGAACAGAAGGGTTTATTCCCAGTGTAACCCTTGTTGGTACCAGAACCAGAGTTGGAGACCTTATCAGTATCAGTTCTCTTGGACGATGGTTGGTTTTGAGTGGGGTTTCCAGACCACTTTCTTTTGTTGTTGTTGTTACCAGAAGATGGAGCAGATGTCTCACGGCTGACGGCCATTGCCGTGAGTTCGTGTGCGAGGCGGATAACACTTTGGATGGTCGTCGGTTTGGACGAAGCGATGTTTCCCTGGATACCTTCCAGGAGACCACGAATGTACCTCTTGATGCGCTTTTGCTCTGAGTCTATCATAGATGGGCAGAGGAGAGCGAGTTGTTGGAACTTGGTGGTGTAACCAGCGATGTCAGTGCCCTGGACTCTTAGACTCCAGAATTCTTCCTTCAATCTCTGAAGTTCTTCGCTGGGGCAATACTCTTCTTTTAGCATCTTCTTCAGATCTCCCCAAGGGAGTTGATTAGCCAATTCGATTCCCACAATATTAGTATGAGTATTCCACCAGGTGAGGACACCTTCTTGAAAGGTGTAAGCAGCAAACTTGACCTTGCTGTCTTCAGTGCAGTTGCAGAGACTGAAGACAGATTCCATTCTTTCTATCCATCGGATCAGGCTAATGGCACCTTCCGTTCCCTTGAAGTACAATGGTTTGCAACTGAGAAAATCCTTGTAGGAACATGGTTTGATAACAGGAGGAGTGGTATTGACTGTCTCATCACTCCTTCGAGAGTCTCGAGCAGCCAAGGCTTCAGCTACAGCTCGGGAAACAGCTGCATTGAGTTCAGCTTCACTGTAACCCTTCCTCTTTGGTGGTATGATTCTTCAAGAAAGAAACAAGAAAAGGATAAATGAGTTGTTTGTACAAAACCACAATATATCACAATTGCACAAGTGATAATCATAATTCAACAGATAATGGAGTTGAAAACAAGATGCGAGTTTGCGAGAGAGCGGGGTAAGGTTTTGCTTATGAAAACCTATAAGTCCTTCTAACAATAGGTTCCACTTGTGATTCCGAAGAAATAAAATAATGGAAGGAATACAAAATGATATATTCCTTTATAGCACGTGACGGTACGGCGAAATGTGTTGTAAGATGTTACGCGAGTATAATTAAATAGACAGTAGTAGCTATACTCGTCTTCTTCGATGGTGTGAGCGTTAATGAGTGATTATCATGTGAGGTCTATATATATATTCGATATATATAATAACGTAGAGAGTCGTACGTGGGTAAGGCCTATTCATATATACCTAGAATACATATAATAGCCTAGAGAGTAGTACGTACATGAGGCCTATCTATGTATATACACCTATATCACATAATAGCCTACTGTGTGTCTAACACAAACCAAGTATAAGTCCCGGTTTCTCTCGTGGTCAGAGTCAACTAGCACATTCCTGTTCAACATAACCCCTTTCAGATTTCACATCATATTTATTTAATTGTACATAGATAGCTACGCTATGTTAAATTAAACTCGTATGATGTAACTCCTGAACCAGTTATATCTAATGAGGAATACTGCCTAACGGTCATAGTCTAGGCCCACTAAATGCAACCTAGTTCACTATAACCTTAGGCTCTGATACCAATCTGTCACACCCCCAAATTATGATACGGAAGCGGGTCGGGGCGCGACTAATCAAATATCAACAACACATAAGATAAAGTGAACGACTCTATATGCATCGTTTTAACAAAATACATTAATACGAATTAAAGTTCACATCAATTGTTCCAAATACGTTAGCTCGTGTTCTGATATGAGAGATTTAAATACATATTGTTTTAACAAAATAAGATAATGCAATAAATCTCTAGCGTTTGCATGCTGACTCGAGCTAAGCTAAATCCTGAGTGCAGTCCTACTACTGCTGGGTACCTGAGAATACACACTAAAAGGATCAGCTAAAAGCTGGTGAGCTCACATGTTTATTGATAAAGTGTAATGTATGAACCACAAGATTTAAGTATAATGATTTGCAATTAAGCAAATAAGTAAATGATAAAAGATGTATATAACTGTCATGAGCACATAGCTTAACTGAGGTGTCAGGATCACAATTAAGTTCCTGAGCGAGGGTGCCTCGATGCGTATGCCTAATCAACACACGTATGAACAAATGATAATGCGTCCGTTTTGACCAGTCAGTGCTTGCTGACCCGGACGGGGATTGTCAGTCCCATATGGTACCATACACTAACATTCACGCTACAAAGTGTTACCAAACTTTGCTAATGAGGACTTATGATGATTAGATGATTAACTCATGCAAAATATAGCGATATTTGATACTTGCGTTCACATGTAAAACAAAATGAGCATGTATTCTCACCCCTAGAGTAAAAACAGTAAAATAGGGGCTATGAGACTCACCTGAGTCTAATGAGATGCTATCAAGCACAAATGATGGTTTACAAGAGAAATGATGTCGTCTCCAACGACTGAAACCTGCTGGGCGTCCTAAACGCGCAAGGTTTAAAGGATTAGATGTGGAAACCTGCTGGGCGTGTTAAACGCGCAAGGTTTTAAATGATTAGAGGTCTCAACAGACCATCTATGCTAGTTTTCCATCAACTAGTTATGTTCAATGTTTGATTGATTTGAATGAGTTTTGAAAACATGTACGGCCCATTGGTGATGGTTTGTAATGTACGAATGTAAGTTTTGTATAAGGTTTGATTATTATAAGTGTTGAATACTTAGTGTAGTAAGTATTTTTTAAGCTTCTTTTATTGTATTTGAAAGTATATGTATACATTTATATCCGAACGTTGTGGTCAAATATTTTATTTTCTGGAAGTCAACTTGGTCAAACTGGTCAAACTAGTCAAGCGGTTAAATTAGTCAACTGGTCAAGCTGGTTAAATCTGGTCAACTGGTCAAACTGGTCAAATTGGTCAACTGGTCAAATCTGGTCAAACTGGTCAAATTGATCAACTGGTCAAACTGGTCAAACTAGATCAGTTTGACCCGAAACTTTTACACAACCTTTATTATGTTATAATACTTATAGAAAACGAGTTTCGTGACCATTGGTGACTCACAAGTGTCGTTTTTATATTTATTTCCAAAACAGTCCCTAAATGTGTTTTTCGATTTTGTCGGTTCACTTCACCTATTTTTCTTAACTAGTTATGATCCGAATTAGAGTCCACAATTTTTATCAGTCGTTCTACTATGTGTCTAGTTGTTAACTTAATTTTTCCAGTAATTATAGAGTCTTCTAGATAGGTATAAAATTCCGCATAAGAACCGAACTTTTTTTTCGACCATCATCAGACCAAACTCAAAGATTCGTTTATAACTACAAATCCGTAAACTTATGGAAGGAGCCAAAGAAGAACTTTTAGTAGAGCTTTTCAATACGCAACTTTTAAAAATTTTTTCGTTGTCTAATTCTTAGTAGAACTCAAGTTATGAACGTTTTTGTAAACTGACTTTTTTAGGACAGAATCTGTTACTTTTAGATGTTTAACAAAAACGAGTTTTTGCTTTAGATTTGGACATAATCTAGTTACTAGACCTAGTAGATGTATAAATTAACAACATGCAAGTGAGTTTTTAGAGAGAGAAATGGTTTCCTTACAAAAAGTTAAAGAATGAGAAAGATGATGATGAATCTTTTGAGTTTTTGCTCCTTCTTGTTCTTGATCTTCAAAGTGTGATGAATGATGATGAATGATGGTGATTATTTGGTATTATTGGAGCTGAAATGAGGCTAATGATGATGATGAAAAACATTGGAGAGGGGTAGAGAAAAGGGAGATTCTTGTTTGGTGTGTGAAAATGGAAAATGATGTGAAATGAGGAGTAAGAGTGTGGATTTGGTCCCACACAAGATTTGGTCACTTTTTGTTTCCCCAAAATTACGCTATGCGCGGTGCTCGTTTACCCGTTCGTTTTGACGTTTTTAGACGTTTAACGTTTTATACACGCGTTTTAAATGACGATTAAATTTTGATATTTTTCCCTTGAAGTATTTAATCTATATACTTGAAAACATTTATAAAAATGTTCCGTTAATTTATCGATCTCGATTTGCGCGTTCATTTTACGGAGGTTTAATCGCGTAACGTTTAAACCAGACGTTTTTGTTATCATTTTTAACTACGATATTTTCAATGAAGGTCTTACTTGAAATGATATATTTTAAAGTTATAAAATATATTTTGGTTCGCATTTGATTTTCAGGCGCGTTCCGCGCATTTTTGTAATGTACGGGTTACTTAATACGATACGATTGATCTGTTAAATATTATCAACATAATATTTATGAGTTTATTAAATAATTTCATATTATTTAATATTTTGTTCACCAACGTCCGTATTTATGATGTCGGAATTCATCCGAATATTTAGATGTACAATTTAAATAAATCGCATACGTGTGTGTGTATATATAATAAATATATCAATACACATAATGATACACGTAATTAATCCTAATTACATGTATTAGTACTATGATTAAGCACTAATTACTAGCCTTAATTGGTCGGGTGTCACACCCGACACTTGAACCGACACTTACACCCGACACTTGCTTAAGTGTCGCCTCTTATGCGTCACTTCCCCAAGTGACGCTAACACTTCAGAATTTCCCATTTTATGCGGCACTTCTTGAGTTTCGTATAAACCCCTAAGTGACGCTATAAGCGTCGCTAAAAACTCAGAAAATACACATTTTTCACTAAGTGTTGAGAATCAAATTTTACCAGCTAATTTTACTCCGAAATGGAATTTCAGAGCGTTTTTCACTACAGCTCGACCCCAGCCAGGGGCTCTGCCCCTTGGACCCCTCCAGGGGTTGCCACCCCTTGGACCCCGCTACCAGGGGCGCTGCCCCCGGACCCCCGTACACGGTTTCCAACCCTGAACGACAAATGAATACTTACACAACTCACTTAGACAAAGTGATTTGTCTCGTACTCATATAACTTCACATGTTTAGGACACTAGGAGGTTACCCATCAGACGACGCACGTATCGTAGGATCGCTAACTCCTCAGGTGAGTTCATAGCCCCACTCTTTCAACTGTTTTACTGTTTTCAGGGTGAGACATATGCACAACTACTGTTTGAAGTATAATGATAAACTTTTATCATTCACACTTATCTACTTTACTGTATGTAATACGAAATGTGTAATGCTTAGGATTACAACCATCATATTGTCGTAGAACAATAACAATACTTAACCTAGGTATGTTACAATTGTACTTCACTAGATCTTAAATAATGACTGCCATTTTATAACCTAATTAGGTTATCACTACACTTCGACCGTATTGTTGCGGGACAACCTTATCGAATAAACTAGAACTGATTAGTTCTACCTACACTGGATGACAGCTAAACTTTTACAGGATTAGTCTTCCTTTTAGGAACTAAGACTGCCAATACACTCTATGAGTATTAGAATGGAAATTGTACTTAAGTGAACATTTTCACAAGACCTCAATATACTTGCTAGGCTGAGGCTAGGAGTATACGTTAGTAACATACATTAGTATAGACTTTTTATACTAAAATAAAACAACTAGGTGATGAGTTATTCATACCTAGGCTTACCTTATCTCTAAGTATTGGGTATACATATTTAGATACAATAAATTACTTTCATGCGATGTTTGAAACTCTGTTACTTGTGTTTGTGAATTGATCTATATATATATATATATATATATATATATATATATACACACACACACATACTCGTACCCTATCTCGAGCACTTGGTGCTACCTACAATCTACATATGTATATTGGTATACATACACTTATACAACATAATTACTATACTCGGTCATGTCATAGTACTATCGGCTCTCAATTATACTAGTCGGGCATGTCGTGGTACTGCCTGCTTTCGATTTTATACATTGCTTGCGAAGCAACTGGTCGATGCCGAGGAGGCACAAAACGATGCCACGGTAAAGTGGTCACTAAACGATGCCACGGTAAAGTGGGCACAATTACGATATCGCGGTAAAGCGATACAATCGATGGATCAGCGAGCTTACACTCAAGATTCACACTCATCGACGAGTTTACACTTGAGATTCGCATTAGTTAACGGATCAGTGAGCTTTCACACGAGGTCGTTAACTCTGTATTTTATTTAAATACTCAATCATAGTTCTGCGGGACTACAATTTAATGTTGCTGGAGGCAACACAGTATGCCAGGGGGCACACTAACACCTTACTACTGAATAAGTAATATTAATACTTGTTACCATACGACATGGTCATACACATACTCAAATTGTACTTAGGCATGGATTGCCACACCCTCGATATGACTATGTCATACACACACTTGTTAGCATCTAGGCATGGATTACATGACATCATCATACACATACCATTACCTGATAGGTATCAAGGCATGGATTGCCATTTTCATCGATGTACTTATGTACACTACTAAATAGCTTAGGTATGAGATACCTCAATAGGTGTATTACACACGGATTTTACAATACTATAACAATACAAATAAAAATCATAGATTTTGAATCAAATCTTCAAAACATATAATATTTATACTTTATGTTTTCAACTAACAATCCTATGAACTCGCTAGCTTTATAGCTGACTCGTTTTAGCATGTGTTCTCAGGTGCCCAACAGGATTAAGATTGCTACAAGATTATGCTAGCTCGAGTCGCATATTTTCACACAACTGGATTTCTATACATAACTTTTGTATTACAAATTATGCAATGAAATTACTTTGTGAACTCGCAACTTGTATACACTTTTATTTTGGAAATGTATAACTATTTTCAAACGTCTCATTTAGAGTCGTTCATTATGTACCTTTGTGCTTGTGATATTTGATTTGGTAACACCCGACCCGACCGCTTCCGCAATCCAAAATTTGAGGGTGTTACACAATGACTACTAACCCTTCTCAAAAGAGTTCATATGCATACATGGATAATGGATCTAAAGGGGAACCACCCAGATTTGATTCTGGGCAGTTTACTCTATGAAAAGGTCGTATGCTACTCTTTCTCAGGGCCCAAAATAACTTGTTAATTAACATTTTAAATGAAGGTCCTTATATTCCTCGCATAATCATTGAAATAAATCCTACTGCTAGCGGTAGTGATCATGAGGAAGATACTCCTAGGAGTATCATGAAACCTAAGAAGGACTGAGGAAGATAAAAAGTTAGTTGATCTTGATGCCCAACTTCAATCCTTCATTATCATGTCTTTACCTAATGATGTTTATCACTCAATCATCAATTGTATAAGTGGAAAAGTAATGTGGGATGCTTTGTGAACTCTGTATGAACGTTTTTGATGTAGAGAATGCCTTCGGCCTCCAGTTCCTCTGGCTTAGCCGCCGGTTCTTCGGTCAACATGTGAAGTCGAATGTTTAAGCGATTCGAGATGATTGAAGGGTCAAAAATGATAATTTATAATTGTCATATTCTATCATTTTATATTTAGTGTATATTTTATTATAATTAGGATTTATCTTTTATGTATTGGAAAATATTTATCTTCTTCTCCAAGTTTAGGACTACTATATAACGATTAGAGTATTAGGGTTTTAGGGAGATTATGATGAACTGAGAAAAGAAGAGTATTACTTTTGAAGTCGCGATTTTGGCACCCTTTTAGGGTCTATTATATTTTCGACCTTATTTATTGTGTGATTTCTTCGATTCACAAACACCTCGTCATCATTTGGTATCAGAGCATAGGTTCGGGAGAAGAAATCGCACAACCATAATCGAAGAAAATGAAAAATTCCGTCCAAATTCATCATACTCTGCGCAGCTGCGATAGAATCGACGCCACAGATTCGTTAACCGTTGGATCGTTGTGATTTTTGGATATGTGGTTTAGAATACCTAGACGCACAATCTGACCGTTGAGATTTTCGATTTGATTTTTCTATTACGAAATACGTATTTCCGAAGTTGCTGCAGTTTTTTAGACTGAATATGTTTTGATTTTGGTAATCGTAGATTCGCCGGAAGTGGCAACGATATAACCAACCATCGATATGTGTGTTACAGGTTGAAGAACCTCATAAATAATCGGAGGAACTTCAGACGGATTCCAACAATGAGTCAACCGTAGAGTCGTCGAACGAGGTAACGGAGACGTGAGTGAGGAAGTAGTCCCTAAAATTTTTTATTGGATTGTTAAACAAGATGGATCGTGATTTTCTGTAGAAGCTGTGTTAAGGAAACGGAGGGGGGGGGGTTAAAAAGTTTCAGAGTTCGAGACTTGGAAAGACAAATTTCGAGGACGATTCTTTTCCAAGAGGGGGAGAATGATGCAATGCCTTCGGCCACCAGCTCCTCTGGCTTAACTGCAGGTTCTTCGGTCAACATGTAAAGTCAAATGTTTAAGCGATTCGAGATAATTGAAGTGTCAAAAATGACAATTTATATGTGTCAATTCTTCATTTTATATTTAGTATTTATTTTATTTTAATTAGGATTTATCTTTTATGTATTGGAAAAGGTTTATCTTCTCCTTCAAGTTTTGGACTACTACATAAGGATTAGAATATTAGGGTTTTAGGCAAATTATAATGAATTGAGAAAAGAAGAGTGTTACTCTTGAAGTCCCGATTTGGGCACCCTTTTAGGGTTTATTGAATTTCCAATCTTGTTTATTGTGTGATTTCTTTGATTCACAAACACCCCGTCATCATTTACTGATGCGGGGGAAAGGATAAGGTCATTAGGCCCAGACTATGGAGTCACTCTAACAGGACGAGGTGAGAATGGGCTGGATTAAATAAGGGAATACGTTCCCTTAGTGTGCAAGCTGCTGGAACAATTATTATTTATTTCATGTTTATCTATTTTTAGGCTTTATCTTTTGTTTTATGTTTCCTAGTTTATCTAGGATTGTTTTTCCTTTAGATACCTGAGGGTTTTCCATTGTAAGACAGTTTTGATTTTTGACCCACAAGGGTACCGGCCCATGTGCCACCTCCCTTGCTCCCCTCTCCTTGATCATGCAAAGTCATGATTAAAATCCTTTTATACTTCCACTAAACCTTCATGCAATATCTTATTTCTTTTCATTTTACACTCAAGCATTCCTTACATTCCAAACTCATTTCTCTCTCTCAAAATCCAGATTATTACATCACCAGAAAACCTCCTTCCTCCACCATAATCCACCATATAACCACCACTAAGTTCTTCATCTTTCGCAAAAGGAATTCAAGCTCAAGACATCATTTTCTTCATCATCTTCAACTCCCTCACTACTCCTTTGTAAGAATCACATAAACCCTTGATTAATATACTTGCATGATGTTTATTTATATGTCTAGTTGTTCATCTAACACTATAATGTCCAAATATCATGTTAAAACATGTTTTTATAACACATATATAAAATGACAGAATCTATCTTCAAAAACTCAGTCCACTAAAACGACCATATCTCAAGTTTTACTAAGAGTTAGAAAAAGATTTTTTTTTTAAAAGTTACGTATTGAAAAGAGATACAACTTTCATGTTTTACACGTGTTCAAGATCTGTACGTATTTTTGTGTATAAACTAATCTTTGGGACTGACCTGAAAATGTTCGATAAATATGTTCGGTTGTTACGCAGAATTACCTATGTAAATGGATATTATAAATATCAGAAGAGTTATGTTTGATACTAGATTAGTTGGAGATAAGTTGGTAAGAATTGTGGACATTAAATTGGACCAGAAAGTGTAGAAATGTGTGGCGAAATAAACTGACAAAAACCGAAAATATGAAATCTTGAAGTTTTAAGTTGCGATTTAAAAACTGAAACCTTGAAATAACTCCGACATGAACTGACAAATTATTTGGACTCTATTAACTGAAATATGGGTTGGGTAAAAGTTTCAGGTCAAACCGAGTAGGTTTGACCAAGTCAACGGAAACGGAACTCGGTTTCTAAAAACGACAAACTTACTATTTTTGGCAAAATGGTAAACAAAATGGGACGGGATGACTTATTTAGTGACTTTGAACAAAAATGAGACTTAAGAACTTTCCCGAATAAGTGACCGACACTTAGAACACTTGGATCAAAAATCAAAATCTGATCAGAACCTTAGTGTCGCACGACTTTGCGACACTAACCCTAATGTCGCATAAAATGCAATACTCGTCTCAATGTCGCACTTATCAGTTACCCTGACCCATCAGTGACTCCAACTTTGCGACACTAACCTCAACGTTGCTATACTCTGCGACACTAATCCTTAGTTTCTATGACACCCGACAATTTAGGGTTACTGGTTAACCTGCTAGAAACCCTAATTACGTGTGTTTAGTTTAGTATTAGGCTAAATACTTGTAATTACTTGTAACTATTTGCATATTTATGTGAATATACACTCCCGTTATTGATTTATATTACGCTACGTAATTAGTTGTAATTACGCTTACGCAATTTGGTGAAATTTTGCGAAATAACCGGACGGAGTCCGACAAAGTATAAATACGGACGTTGGTGAACAAAACTATTAAATAATATGAAATTACTTAATAAACTCAAAAACTTACAAATATTATGGTGCTAATATTTAGCAACTTTTTAATATCGTATAAAGTAACACAAACACAACGAAAACGCGCGAAACACGCCCGACAACTGAACGAAAGTCAAAATATATTTTTAGAATTTAAAATATTCTATTTTGCATGAGATTATTAAAAAAAGATCGTAGAATAATTCGTCAATTAAAACGTCTATTTAAAACATCACGCGATTTAGAATCCGTAAAACGCTCACGCAAATCGAGGCCGACAACCTAACGGAACGTTTTTATAAATGTTTTTCAAGTATTTAGAATAAATACTTCAAGTGAGAATATTGAAATTTAAATCGTTACTTAAATACGCATATTAAACGTTTAATGTATATATAAACACCAAACCAACCGAGTAAACGAATGTAAAACGCAACAAATTAAATTGGGAACAAGAAAATGACCAAAATACCCTTGAGTGGGCCCCTAGGCCGGCCCCCATGCCCCCATGTGCCACCTCCACTCCCACCACTAAAATCCCATGCAAGATAATGATGATGATGCTCTTACATGACCACCCACACTTAATGCACTCTTTTCATTCTAACACTCATCCTCCTTTTGTTTTATCTCTAAGTTACTGAATTATTTTCATTCCTAAATCACCACCATACACCACCTACGACCACCACATCCACCACCATAATCCACCATCAACCACCAATTAATTACTTAACTTTTTATAATAATAAGGAGCTCAAGAACACAAGCATCATCATCTCATCTCATCTCCATCAAAATCTTTGTAAGGAGACTCATCTCTACTCTCCTCTATGTTATTTACATGTTATATAGTTTATCTAACACTAATATGTTCAAGTATCATACTAAAGATCGTTTTTAAGGCTAATACATATACATGCAAAAAGCTATCCATAAAAGTCAGTTTAGTAGAAAAATCATATAAAATCGTATACTAAGAGTTAGACAACGAATGTTTTTTTGAAATCTTCATATTGAAAAAAACTACAACTTTCAAGTTTTGCACTTTTACCATATATGTACGTATTTTTATGAATAATCCCGTCTTTGAGTCTGGTCTGCACATATTCGAAAACCGAGTTCGGTTCCTTAGCAAAATTAATTACCTATGTAAATGGACACTATAGTTGCTATAAAAGTTATATGTTAGACTAGATACATAGGTGATCAGTTGGTAAAAATTGTGGACTCAAATTTAGACCAGAAGTTAGTAAGATCTATGGCGAAACAAATCGACAAAAACCGAAAACATAACTTAGGGGCTGTTTTGGAACTTTTGTAAAACCGACACTTTTGGTGAACTCCGACATGAACCGACAAATTCTATGAACTCTATAAACTGATATATGGGTTGGGTAAAAGTTTCGGGTCAAACCGAGTAGGTTGGACCAAGTCAACAAAAGCGGCTCGATTTCTAAAAACTTACTATATTTGGAAAATGGTAACAAAAATGGGTTTGAGTGACTTGGTTAGTAACTTGGACCAACAACTAAACTTAAAAAGTTTCCCGAATGAAAAACTGACACTTCGAACATTTGGATGAAAAATTTAAAAGCTGACCAGACCCTTAGTGTCGCATGACCTACGACACTACCTAAGTGTCGCTAACTATGTCGCTACTTAATTGAAATTGATTTGAACCTGCGACACAAAGCTCAGTATCGCTATCTTGTGACACTCACCTGCGACACTAAAACCAATGTCGCATACACTGCGACACTTATCCTAATGTCGCTAAACCTGCGACACTGACCATAGTGTCGCTAAAGACAGAAAACATGAAACTTGTTTTTCACTAAGTATTGAACTTGGGTAATAACTTATAACCACACATGATACATATTATAAAAATGTATACAATGACACAAACTCAATAATAATGTCTTGAAGAATTATTATTATTACAAACTTTCACCAACGGGCCGTACACGTTTTCAATAAACGAACTCGAACAACTTATTTGGACATACTAGTTGATGAACCAGCTTTAGGTGGACATAAACCCCCCACCTACCCGATTGGCTTAAGTGGACATTAACCCCCACTTATACAATCGCTATAGATGGTCTTTTAAGACATCTACTTATACAACCTCATACGTTTAGGGCGTTAGGAGGTTGCACACGAGACGAGAACACCCACTACTTGCTAATATTTGATATTGCTTGCTACCTGCTTAACTCTTGTGAGTTTCATAGCCCCTTTTTACTGTTTTTCACTAGGGTGAGAATACATATAACTGTTTTATATAAACTGCTTTATGATCACAAGTACTGGCAACAATTTTTCGTACGGATTGCATGAGACCTTATGATAATCCACTAAAGTCCTCTACCCATCATAGTTCGTTAATTTATGCGTGAATATTATTGGATAGTACTATCAGGGTTTGACAAACCTCATCCGGGCTAGTCGCGCTAGCCAACCGAGATAGATGTATGCATAAAAGTGGTAATATATACATCAATGCAAAGACCAATAATGTAGAGTAATAGAGAGAAATTGTCAATTGATATTACGGAGTTATATGATTACAGACAATTTCGAGTCACGAGTTTCAAAAGTTACAGACTTAAGTAGTTTGCAAAAGATGCCGGAAATTGTTACATCCGGTCGAAGTACATAGATCCTATGGAAATACAATAGATTACTAAATAGTTACCACACTAATCTCGGTGTAGATTGAGCTGTGGAAGTGATCGCCTCCCAACGGTCGGTCAAGGAATTGCTTCCTTGTCGTTGCTGACTGTCCAGTCGGGTTGCAGATCAGAGGGTTTTAAAATTTATATTTTGCTGGGAAGCCTAAGTTACACCACTACTTGTATAAGCGGTAAGTATGACTCAGGTGTCGTTCTTAAACCACAACGGGCATGGGATCTTAGGAGGATTAATTATCTTTGGTAATTTAGCTGAGATTTAAAACTTTTTTGAGGGGTTTTGTTTTCTATTCAACTTTAAACTAAAGACAGAAAAGTAAATGAGGAGTGTAGTCGCTGAGAGATCTATCGATTACGTGAGTGTTTGCTATGATGTCAGTATATGCTATTTAGGGGTAGTTATGAGGGTTGAGGCTCTAATTATAATGAATCCTAGCAGTTCTAATTTGGGGTCTTTGAACGATGTTCAACATAGTACTGTACCTACATCCTTTTCGTGGCTTCCACGCATTTGTACTTCACCAGAGGTGGTTCCAGTGCTATACCAAGTACTGAGCCGTTTTACGGTATTTCCGATGCCTCGCCCAGAGATCCCGTATCATTACTGTATATGTCCTAATGGGCCATAACTTCTATCCTATTACTTATCTAACGTAGAGTTGTCCACAATCAAATAAATAACATGTCACATGGATAACAAATATGGAGGGTAAGCTACAACAGAAGTTCTCCCAAATGTAGTATCAATTTAACCGACAACTAACCTCGAATCCTATTCCCCAGTCTCAGTCATCTGAGACGTCCGTATAGTGGCACGAATTGTTGAATAAACAATAAAGTGAACATGAGTGACCCCGCATAATAAGTTGGGAAAGTCTGTCTAACGATCGGTTAAATTGTTCGACATTATTTCATACAGATCATTGTAATTATTCTAGCATGTTAAACTGTTGTATGTAATTACTCTATGTTTGAAAACCTAATCATAAACCCAACAACCGCAGTAGACAAAGTTATGCTAGGGTAATTATTCTATGTTCAATCTGGAGAACAGCGGCCATGCCGAGTTCATCGAATCATTCGGACACAGAATAGTTAAGGGACCTATTTCTACAATTGGCCGGATTATATCAATAGGTTTCAAACCACATCATAAGTTGGATAAATAACACATTAGAGAATTTATTCATAAATTCAAACATATCCTAATTTTATACCAGTAGAGTAACAGCATTGTTTAAAGCATAACTACCCTAGCATAACTTTTATCATAGCAAACATAGATTTGTCTAGCCTAACATAGGAATTATCATAGCGTGCATTCTTAAATAATCATGACAATAGCACAACATATTTAAAAATAAGAAGAAAGGATAATATAATAGAACCTGTTAGGCGTTACAACAAATCTACACAATCGTAGTCTCGGAGCGACTCCGTACAAATCTCGTAAGCTTGCTACTCTACTCCTACTAGCTAACTAACTACTAATCTTATTCTAGAGAGAGAAAGTGTATGTGAGAGAGAAAGAAAATGAGAATGGAATAAGATATGGAAAATGAGGAGGTTATGCCTCTATTTATAGGTTTCAAGAACTAAATTTACATACAGCATCCCTCACCCGTATTTTACACTGAAATACACCCTCAAGCTATGAAATTCGACACCGATAGGGGCGTATTCGACACCAAATAGGGCGTATTCGGTAGCAAATAGGGCGTATCCAACACCAAAGAGGGGGTATACCACCCTAAAAGGGGGGTATACCACCCCTTAGAGGGGGTATACAACCCTAAAGGGGGCGTACGTATACAGACCTCTAGGGGTGGTATACGGCCCCTAAGGGGGTGGTGTACCCTGGGTCTTGTTCTTGTGTGCTGGATCGTAAGTCTTGTGCAATGGTCATAGTTCTTGTGATCTTCGGTTGGCTCTAACTTCTTCTTTACTTGTCAGATTCGAACGATTCTTGCGCCCACGGTTTTGTATTTTCCTAAAGATCAATATGACACAAATTAGGCCAGTTTAGCTTAATTATACGCCATAATCGCAAGTGGATCGTTTTAGCTCTGATTTGTTCGTTATTTGAGCATTTTAAGTGATTTTTCGAAAGGAAGTCTAAGTTTTGGTTCATTTTACATTTTTAGTGTAAAACATTAATTATTTGATATTTATTAAAAGATTTGAACCAAAATGGGCTTGAAAAGGTGCACAAAAACGTGACTTTTTGCGTCAAATCAAGTATCCCAGACTTAGACTTTTGCTTGTCCTCAAGCAAACTCCAAACCGTCATTTGCCAAAAACTTTAATTTTTGAGAAAAAAATCATTTTATAAGTGAGTCTTTAAGAAAAGAAAAAGGCACGGATTTGAAACAAATATTGTTCCGGCACAGAAAAGAGAGATGTTCCCATGTCGTGTCTAAAGATTTTATAAAATGATTATCTTAGGCATGCTTTCAATTCTCGCGATCTTGGAATATACATGACTTGGCGATCTCACCAGGTGGTCACTCAATTCACTTAAAGTGTATCGGGTTTCCTATCAATCTAAACAAACGAAATTGCTCATATACCAGTCATGCATCATTCATCGTCATATGCTTGATCAAGAATCAAATCTCCACCACTTAGACAGGGACGACACTAATTATCACCAGACATTTGAGAGGGTTGTGAAGTGAGGGTTGAAAGGGTATGGACAGTTGATTTTTTTGTAGGTTTTAAAGGGTTTTGTTTATCTTAGGATCTTTAAACTTTTTGATTTTTTTTATTTAGATACACTTTTTAATGAAAACGGAAACGGATAATCAATAAGGGAAAAAGATAGCTATGTGGACTTCTATCCTCAAGAACGCAATAAAGATTTATATTTTTAGGAATCGGAGTTTTTGAGAGATTTGAAGCACTTAGCTTTATACACATTTTTTTTTTGGCTTAGAACTTCTTTGCCAAGGAATTTCTAAGAGATTTTTATATTTTTTCCACCCATTTTGAGATCCTTTCATTTTTCAATCCTTTTGACAATTTTGAATTTACTTGGTGCCAATTTTTCGCACCATACGACTCTCGATTTTTGAATATTGATTATGGAACGCACGCGAGAAGCTTTAAGTAAACACGAAATTTGTGAAATTTGAGAGAAAGCAAAAAGAATATCTAAATAGCATTTTTCAATAAATTTAAAATTTCTAAGATAAGGTTTTGGTAGGTATGGAAGTGAGTGGGTTTAAAAATTTAGGCTTATAAGAAACGAAAAGGTTAAGGCTCAACAGGGTTTTCTAGGCGGATCATCGATACTAAAAGTGAGTATCGAAAGGGTTAGGCTTGAAGAGATATGACAAAAATGGGTTTTTATCCTAAGTAAATGTCTAGGTCATTGCACCTATGCCACGTATACTAGGAGAAAGTTCTAATTCCGAATGCATGCACCGGTCACACACAACAAATGAAAGTGAAGCATTAAAAATGAATGCTTATATTAGGCTCAAGTTACCTCACTACAAATAGGTTGTAGTGACCTAATATAGGTTGTATGTGCCCAGCCACGCGATACCCCTCTTAGACTTTCATTTTAGAATTACTTAGAGTCTGACATGTTCCGATCTCTTTTTATCGACTTTTGAATACTTGTAAAAAAAATCTGTACTTCTTTCTTGACTTATTAACTCAAAAACCTTTGAAAAGGTCAGTCTGCTGAATGAGTAGTTTGACTACTATTGAAGCAAGACTGTTTCTATAGCGAAAAATTTTAAATTTTTTTTGACAAAGTAAGGGTCTATTTATTCACTGAGGACTATTTTCGAAAATTTTTGATCTAAACAAGTGAGCGAAGAATATACTGCTATCCCACACTTAAAAATAAACATTGTCCTCAATGTTTCTACACTAAGTAGGGAGAATCCCACACTTAGGGTTTTGCATTAAGTCAATTATAAATTTCAAGTTTTCTAATTATGGGGGGTTAATCCCACACTTAGAGTTTTAAGTGGGCGTGAGCATAAATTATCATAATAAAGATCATAAGAACTAGACAGGTACTTCCCTACGATTGATGGGTACTGGTTGTAGGACCAGATTCGTGAAGGAGTGGTGTGGGTGATTTGCTGGAGTTTGGTTGGACCAGACTTCTTTTAAGATCATCGATTCCTATGAATACTGAGTTCTGCAAATAGCCATAAATAGAGTCATAATCACCAAGTCTCACAAAATAGTAGTATGATAGACATAATTAAAGTAGATAAGCTATAATAAAGTAAAGATAAACTAATCATCTAGAATATCATCCATATCAGGATCGAACTCAGCAACATCAACATGGTAAAGGGCAGCAAGGGCAGCATCCTGGAGGACAGAAGAAGGTGATGGTACATCAAGTCTGCTAGCAGCTGCGAGCATCTCAGCATGATCAACGTGTGAACTCGAAGGACCCGGATCCTGTGCTGGAGCATCAGTAGTGCTAGGTGCAGGTGGGAAGAATGACCATGGTGGACGAGAAGCTCTCGGACCAGACCCTAGCCTGTAAGGGATTTCTGAAAGTCTCGGTAGACCGACTGCCTCATGGATCTCAGCCATTGAATCATGATGAATGGACAATGTCTGAAAGAGCGCCCAAGCAGCTGTTGGGTCAACAGTAATGATCCCATAATCCAAGGTTGGGATCGTCCCAGATGCTGGGGCAGACTATGATGCAGCAGGACTCAAATGCTCCCCTGAAGTAGTCAGCACATCAATCATACTCTCATCCTGAATAGCAGTCTTCTTCTTTTTCTTGCCTCTGCGGGTTTTCTTTCGCTTGTTGCTCTCCTTACTGGTTTCTGCTGGATTCATTTGAAAAACATAAACAAAACAGGTAACATTCAAGTTTATAAGAATATACAAATGCGAAAAGGACTGATGATTGTATAAGATTTTAATTTGTAAGTGTCATCAGGACTTCTGCATTTGCATATTAATAATAAAAACTTATCTCAGATTCGTAAATTTTAAAGGTTGTCAGATAAGTAGCTATCCTGCATTATTTAGTTAGGAATGATAATACTAGATAAGATAAAAGAAATCAAAAATAAAAGAAAAAATTATTCTAAGATAAGCTTGGGGTGCCTCCCAAGAGCGCTTGTTTAAGAGAGAGTCACTAGCTTGACTCTTGATACCTGGGAATGATTCAAGGTGGCTCAAAAATGTAGACTTCCTCATTAATGGGAAAGTCCTCAATGTAATGTTTCAAGCATTGACCATTAACTTTAAAGTTACCTTCCGGGGCTTCGAGTTCAACTGCTCCGAAGGAAAATACCTTTGAGACTATAAATGGTCCGCTCCACTTGACTTTGAATTTTCCAGAGAACTTCCTGAAGCATGAGTTAAAGAGAAGTACTTTATCCACTGGTTTAAACTTTGTTAGCTTGAGTCTTGCATCATGGAACATCTTGGTTCTTTCTTTGTATTTCAGGGAGCTATCGTACGCCTTATCTCTTAACTCAGCTAGTTCATTAAGCTGCATTCTCCTATGGGATCTTATGGTGGGAATGTCTAAATTACATTTCTTCAGCGCCCAGTATGCCTTATATTCCAGCTCTATCGGTAGATTGACATGCCTTACCATAAACCACACGATATGGTGTGGTTCCTAACGGTGTTTTATATGCTGTTCTGAATGCCCACAACGTATCATCTAATTTATCGGACCATTTTTTTCCATGACTGAGCACCGTTCGTTCTAAGATTCGTTTCAAAGCCCTATTTGTCACTTCAGCTTGCACATCGATTTGTGGGTGATAAGCTGTTGAAGTTTTGTGAGTGACGCCGTACTGTTGCAATGTTTTCATTAGGTGAATATTGCAGAAATGTGTGTCGTGATCACTGATTATGGCTCTTGGAGTTCCAAATCGACAAAATAGTTGTTTCAGAAACTTAGTGACGAACTTAGCGTCGTTTGTTGGGAGAGCTTGTGTTTCGGCCCACCTAGAAACGTAATCAATAACAACCAGAATGTATTCTTTACCGTTAGATTTAGGGAAGGGTCCCATAAAATCTAATCCCCAAATGTCGAAGACTTCACAAGCTTGGATGTTGGTAAGTGGCATTTCATTGCGTGCGGACACATTACCAAATCGTTGGCAAGCATCGCAGCGTCTCACCAAGTTGTAAGAATCTTGAAAAATGGTTGGCCAATAAAAGTCAGCATCGTACACTTTCCGTGCGGTCTTGTTAGCTCCATAGTGGCCTCCAGTTGGTCCATTGTAACACCCCCAAATTTGCTGTTGCGCGGAAGCAAGCTTTGGGTTTTACTAATCAATAATCACAGCACAAAAGTAAAGCAAATGACATCTATATGCAACGTCGTACAATAGTACAAAAGTATTACATTGATTGTAGTCAGAATGTAATAAGCTCTGATTCAGAAAGTATGTTTTCCTAGAGATTCTATTACATAATTATTATAACAAAAATAATGCGACAGAATCTCCAAAGTAGTATGCATGTGACTCGAGCTATCAGTCCCCTCAGGGTGTGCAGTCCTACTGCTGTAATGTACCTGAGATACAAAGCTAAAACGGATCAACCAAAACGGTTGGTGAATCTCACAGGTTTAGTAGTAAATAACAATCGTGAACCACAAAATGTACCAGTGTTACCCAACCAGTAACGTAAGTAAACAATAAAAAGTAGATCACAGATCGTAAGATCTCCAGATCAGTACACAGTGCCATGAGCTCACAAGTTGAAGCTTAACTGTTTGGTGTGAATTAGTACAATCAAGTACCACATCACGTACCCCCGTGATTGCTATCCAGACACTCATATGTAATCAATTCTTAATATGCCTGTTTCTACGGTGTAATCCATGGTGGCACTACCACCCCAGGCAGGGATTGTCAGTCCCAAATGGATCCATCTATTAGTAATCGCGCTTAAGTCCATAACTAACAACTTATGATAGGAGGATTTCAGTGGATAAAAGTAACTCATGCAAAGTTTGTGTAAAAGCAGTAGTAAAATCAGTACAATATATTGCGTTCACATGTAAAATGGTAGCTAAGTATCTCACCCCAGTAGTTTAGAAAAAAAAAAGTTAAAAATGGGGCTGTAAGACTCACCTGAGTCAAGCAAGTATGATACTTTTGTGTAAGCGAATAAGTATCCTGGATGTAAGTCCGTAGTGTCGGATGTAATTCCGTAAGTTGGTTCTTCGAACCCTGCAACCTTCTGGCATCCAGAACGCACAAGGTTGTAAGCAAGTAAGTAAGTTGGTGTCTCAAAGGATCACCCATGCTAGTTGTCCACTCAACTAGGAAATATCCAAGTATTTGTTTGTACGTTTGTAATCGTTTTTGTAAATAAGTGTGCCCTGTTGGTGACGAAGGTGTAATAATAATTCAAATATTATTATTATGTAAATCATAGTGTTGTATACTTTGTAAAGTATATACATAAGTTGATCATTTGTAATGTGACGTGTAACCGTTGTTCGGATGTAAGTCCGTTCGAGTGTAAGCTCGTGCGAGTGTAAGCTCATAGTAGTGTGGGTGTAATCCCATTCTAAGGGTGAGTGTAATCTCATATCTTCATACTTATATGTATAAGTAATAAATGGGTGCGAGTGTAATCTCGTATAAGTTATGAGTGTAATCTCATAGTGTTTTCAAGTGTCGTTTCATAAGTGACGTAGTTCATATATACATTAAGATGTATAGGTATTGTACGAGTACCATTGTATAAGGTTTGGTTATTGTATGCATTCAATACTTAGTGTAGTAAGTATTTCCAAGTTTCTGTTTTATGCGTCACTCCATGCGACACTTAATAGTTTAGGCGACACTTAAGTAGTGTCGCATGATTTCACAAGTGTCGTATTAATAGCGTCACTTGTGTTGGGGTAGCGACACTGAGGTCAGTGTTGGTATGAGTGTCGGTGTAAGTGATGGTATAAGTTGTACTTTGATTACAGGGGGACACTTGTCAAGTGTCGGTTAAGATGCGTCACTATGGGTAGGGCATCACTCGGTTAGTGCCGCTATGGACGACACTCTATTAGATTGGGCGTCACTAGGCTAGTGTCGGGTAAGGTGCGTCACTAAAGGGGTGGCGTGTAACACCCCCAAAATTACTGTTTAGCGGAAGCATGCTTTGGGGTGCTACTAATCAAATATCACAACACAAAAGTAAAGCAAACGACATCTATATGCAACGTTTGTAAAATAGTTACATTTCCATACATAAAATGTTTGAAACATAGAGTTTCGGGTTACAAAATGAAGTTCCCTAGGGTCCGCGCGTAAAGCGGGAGATTCTATTACATAATCATAATAAATACAATAGATAATGCTAAGAATCTCCGTTAAATGCAGTTGTAGAAATCATGTGACTCTAGCTAGTATCCTGAGGAAATCTTACTCCGTCTGTGTACCTGAGATACAGAGCTAAAAAGGTCAACACGAATGTTGGTGAATCTCATAGGTTTGTAAATAATATAAGCATTTGAACACAAGCTTTCATCAGTAATGCCCGCAGGCGTAAATCAGGTATTTGCAATCCAGCAAATGTAAAGTAAGTAAGTTATACCGTTGCCATGAGGCTCATAATCGAAGCTTAACCCGTAAGTAATAAGTTGCTCCCGTGACAGGCTCATAACTGAGCAAGCATAAGTAACGAATAATAGTCGCCCGTTTATACAGAACGGTTCGTGGTAGCGCTACTACCCCGGGCGGGGAGGGTCATTTCCCTAATGGATCCATTAACTAGTGTTCGCGATTAAGTCCATAACTAACGATATATGATGGAGAGACTTCAGTAAAAGTAAGTAACTCATGCAATCACGTATAGTAAAATTGAGTTGTTCGTACTTGTGTTCAAGAAAGTAAGCAATGTATCTCACCCCATATGTATAAAACAGTAAAAGTGGGGCTGTAAGACTCACCTGAGCCTGAAGAGTTTATCTAAATAAACTGGAATGGATTTTCCAAGAATTGAAGTCCAATGACTTGTAACCTGAGGGTGTCCATGACACACGATGGTTATAACATGGTTGGGTATCTCAAAGATCACCCTTGTAGTTGTTTGTTCAACTAGTAAATGTCCAAGTGTTTGTTTAGTAATCCGTTGGTAATTTGAAAACAAATAAGGGCCGTTAGTGACGGTTTGTAATAATAATCCAAAGTGTTATTATTATATATATCGTTGTATCAGGTTTCATTATTTGTAAGTGTTCGACACTTAGTGTGAAAAGTATTTACAAGTTCCTGGATGACGGGGGTCTGGGGGCAGCGCCCCTAGTAGTGGGGTCCAAGGGGCGGCAGCCCCTGGCGGGGTCCAAGGGGCAAAGCCCCTGGCTGGGGTCGACATAGCGTGCGACATAAGGCTTGTGTCGCTAGGTGCGACATAGTCTGTTGTGTCGCAGATCACCTCTGCGACGTAAGGGCTTGTGTCGCTAAGTGCGACATCCGCAATTTATGCGACATAAAATGTTGTGTCGCTATATGCGACGGAATTAGGTTTTTGCGACATAGTCACTTGTGTCGCTATATGCGACATAAGTGAGGGTTTAGCGACATAAGGGCTTGTGTTTCTATCTTGCGACACAATTCAATTTATGCGACACAAAGACTTGTGTCGCAGGTGGCCTGGAGCCTCTGCGACACAACGAGCTGTTGGCCGGAAAATGAGCCGAAAAGGTGTTTTCCGGCCTCCATTCGACCAACCCATATTTGGACATTTTAAGCTTAAAGAAACAACTAGAACTTAAAAACACTTGAAATCGAAAGGTTTCGAGTTTTGTCGGAAACTTACAAAGTGATGAATCGAAATTCCGGAAAGGTAGGAGTGTAGATCGTTGCGTGGTGATCGTTTTTCTCTAAATGAGTGTGACGATTTATGATGGTTTGTTGATGTTATTTGGCGGTTTTAGATGATGGTGGTGGTGGTGAAAGTTGAGAGGAAAAGGAAGAAGAAAGAAGAGAAGGAGAGAGAGTGAGAATGAAAAAGTGAGGGTGAGGGAGGTGGTGACCCTCACCTTGGCTGATTTTCGGTGGGGGCCCACCGGGTGTGGGACTCCACTTTACTCCCGTGCAATCGCGCTCCGTGCGGTGTTCGTTTCCTCGTTCGTTTAAACGTTAAATAACTGTCTTATACGTTTAATTATATGTTTTAAAATACAAAAATTTCTTTAATATTTTTGTTGAAGTATTTTACCAATTACTTAATAATTTAAATGGTTTCGTTTGTTTGTATGTTAAATGTGTAAATCGCGTAGACGTTTGTTATATGACCCAAAATGTAATTGAAATATTATTAAAATAATATTTGTGACATAAAAGTGTCCTTAATTAATATTACATTATTTGATATAAATGTTCACCAACGCCCGTATGATTTGAATCGAATTACATTCGATTTGAAATTCGTACGATTTAAACCAAATCGCATATTAGTATATATTCAACAATATATATTTTGATACATTAATTAGCCTAGTACTACACTAATTACATGTATTAACAGTTAAGTAGGAACTAATTACTAGTCCTAGCTTGGCAGGTGTCACATGGCGTCACTTTGGCAAGTGACGCTAAAATGCGTTTTAACGATTTCATGCGTCACTCTGTTTAGTGTCACATACTGTTTTTGGGCTGCATGCGACACTTCCTTCTGGTTAGTTTTGGTGTTTGTCGAAAACGTGCTTAACGGTCTCCGTTCGACCCAAAGCTTTTACAAAAGATTTATTTGGATTATAAGGTTTGTAAAATTTGTCGGTTCGTGTCGGGGTTAGCCCGAAGTGTCGGTTTTTAAATAATTTCCAAAACAGCCCCTACGATATATTTTCCAGATTTTTAACCCGAATCAACCACCGATCTCACCCATTTCTAGTCCGAACCAAGCCTAACCATAAATCACACATATTCTCCTAGGTGCCTTGTTGATTTCTGCACTTTATAATACTTTTATAAGTTCATTTACTATTTTAAGAAAAAATACTTATGAAGGGTGGTCAGATTTGGTCCAAAACAGACATTCGTTAAAAGATCGAGTTATACACGAAAATAAGGACATTTCTGGAAATGGTCAAAGCAGAACTTTTTGTAGATATCTTCCGTACACAAATTTTGGTAGGTGTTTCGTTGTCTAACTCTTTATAGAACTAAGGATATTAATGTTTTAGTGAGACGGTCTTTCTGGCCAGAAAGTAGTATACATATATGTGTTTCAAAAACAAGTTTTGGCAAATGGTTTGGACATTTCTTTGTTAAGTAAGCAACATAACATGTTAATATACATTATGTACGTAAAGTACAAGAGTTTTGAAGTCTCACAATGGTGTATGAAGAAACGAAGACGGTAGAAGTGATGTACACGCGTAGGTGATCGTTTTGGTGTCTTCGGCTTCGTTTTTCCTTCAAGAGTGAGGTGGTGGCCAATGGTGGATGATGGTGGTGGCTGGATTTTCGTAGGAAAGGGGAAGGGAAGAGAGGGAGAGGAAAGGGAGGAAATGAGGTTGAGTATAGATGGGGAATGAGGGAATGGTGGTGGTGTTGAGTGTGTAAGAAAAATGTGAAGGTATGGGGTGGGTTTAGGGGTAGAATATCTGCAGATTTTCATGGGCCCCACCCCCTAGTAGTTGTTTAAATCATTTCCCAAAGTTGCGTTATGCTCGGTGCTCGTTTACCCGTTCGTTTCGCGATTCGTTTAAACATTTAACGTTTAATTTAATATGTTTCGTTAACGATTTAAAACACGATATTTTAAATAAAAGTTTTACTCAAATAATATATTCTAAGTTATAAAAATACATTTCGGTCGCCGGTCGGTATTTGGTTTTGGTTTAGACGTTCATTTAAATTGTGTAACTTTTTTAAACGCTTTAACTGTATGCGTGCAATCGCGATATTTTTACTTGAAGTATTTTATCAAAATACTTAGTTTTGAGTTATAAAAATATAACTTGAGATTATTTTGCGTGTCGGGCATGTTTCACGCGTTTTTGTCGCGTACTGAGTGTTTTATACGATATTTAATACATGTAATATATTCTCACAATATATTAAGGTAAATAATGTTTGTTTGGATAATTCCACATTATTTTAACAGTTTGTCACCAACGTCCATATTTTCATTGTCGGATATCCATCCGGTTCATGAGTGTATGATTTAAAAAAATCGTATAAAAGTGTATGTAAGTACACATAGTGTTACATATATTTAGATTAGTGTTATACTAAATACACGTAATTATAAGTAGTTTAGGCACTAATTACAGTCCTAAATTAGCGGGTGTCACATTCTCCCCTTGTTAGGAGAATTTCGTCCCGAAATTAGCTCGTAGTCGCGGTGTGAGTAGGGTCTGTAAACAAGTGTGGATATTTCTATCGCATTTGGTCTTCCCATTCCCAAGTGAATTCAGGACCACGCCTCGAATTCCACTGGACTTTAACAATGGGAATGCGACTCTGTTTTAAGCGTTTGACCTCACGGTCCATAATTTCCACGGGTTCCTTGACAAAGTGTAGTTTGTCGTCAATGTGTATCTCATCAAGAGGTATAATCAGTGTCTCATCCGACAGACAATTTTTGAGATTCGAAATGTGGAAAGTAGGGTGCACGCTACTGAGTTCGGAAGGTAGCTGCAGTCTGTATGCCACTGGACCAATCCTTTTAAGGATTTCAAACGGTCCAATGTATCTGGGATTCAGTTTCCCACGTTTACCAAAACGGATGACGCCTTTCTAAGGTGATACTTTCAGGAGTACTCGATCCCCAACCTGGAATTCGAGGTGTTTGCGTCTCACGTCAGCATAACTTTTCTGACCATCACGCGTAGCTTTCAGTCGGTTTTGTATGCTGACGATCTTTTCACTGGTTTCGTGAATGATTTCTGGACCAGTGAGTTGTGTATCCCCCACCTCGGTCCAATAAACGGGTGATCGGCACTTATGACCGTAAAGTGCCTCAAAGGGTGCAGCCTTAATGCTGGTGTGATAGCTGTTGTTGTATGAAAATTCACACAACGGTAAGTGATTTGAGTGCTTCGAGTTGAGCGGTAAGAATTTGGATTATGAGATCGTTGTGTATAGTCATACTAAGTGCTCGAACACGGAGGGGTTTCACTCATTCCTTACAACTTAGGGCATCGGCCACAATGTTGGCTTTGCCCGGATGGTAACGGATTTCGCAGTCGTAATCGGTAAGTAATTCGACCCAACGATGTTGTCTCATGTTTAGGTCTTTTTGGTCGAAGATGTGTTGGAGACTCTTGTGATCAGTGAAGATTGTACACTTGGTACCGTATAAGTAGTGTCTCCAGATCTTTAAAGCGAATACAACTGCCCCCAATTCTAGGTCATGAGTTGTGTAACTCTTTTCGTGGACCTTGAGTTGTCGAGAGGCGTATGCAATGACCTTTTCTCGTTGCATCAGCACGTAACCGAGACCTTGGTGTGAAGCGTCACAGTATACCACGAAGTCATCGTTGCCTTCAGGTAAGGATAAGATAGGTGCACTGCAGAGTTTTTGTTTGAGTAGCTGGAAAGCTGACTCTTGTTTGTCAGTCCAATCGAACTTCTCTTCTTTTTGAGTCAGTGCAGTGAGAGGTTGTGCTATTTTTGAAAAATTCTCAATGAATCGCTTATAGTATCCGGCGAGTCCTAAGAATTGGCGTAGTTCAGTGGGTGTAGTAGGTGCTTGCCAGCATTTGATGGCTTCAATTTTGGAAGGATCAACATGAATTCCTTGACTGTCAATCACGTGTCCAAGGAATTGTATAGTTTGCATCCAGAACTCACACTTGGAGAATTTGGCATATAACTCCTCGTGCTTGAGTAGTTCTAGAACGGTTTTCAGTTGTTGCGCGTGTTCTTGGTCATTGCGCGAGTAAATCAGAATATCATCATCGAAAACGATGACAAACTTGTCGAGGTAAGGCTTACACACCCGATTCATAAGGTCCATGAATACTGCTGGTGCGTTGGTCAAGCCGAATGGCATCACTTGGAATTCGTAATGCCCGTAGCAAGTTCGAAAAGCTGTTTTAGGGATATCTTCCTCACAAACTCGGAGTTGGTGATAACCTGACCTTAGATCGATCTTTGAATAAAAACTCAACCCCTGAAGTTGGTCAAACAGGTCATCAATACGAGGTAGTGGGTAACGGTTCTTGACGGTTAATTTGTTGAGCTCACGGTAGTCGATGCACATGCGGAAAGAACCGTCTTTCTTTTTCACAAACAGGACCGGGGCTCCCCAAGGCGAGGAACTCGGTCGAATAAATACCTTATCCAGGAGTTCTTGCAGTTGAGTAGACAACTCCTGGAGTTCGGATGGGGCTAAACGGTACGGTGCTCGTGCCACGGGTGCTGTGTCGAGCACAAGGTCAATAGAGAATTCGACTTGTCTAGGTGGCGGAAGGCCAGGCAAGTCTTCAGGAAAGACTTCTGGGAAGTCTCGAACAATAGGCACATCCTCAAGTCGCTTCTCCTCAAACTGTTTCTCCGTAACATGGGCGAGGATTGCCTGGTACCCTTTTCTCAGGTATTTCTGGGTTTTCATACACAAAATGATATTCAGTCTCGTCCTACCGGTCTCCCCTTGTATGACTAGAGTTCCACCGGTGGCGAGAGGGATACGAATGATTTTCTCAAAACAGATGATTTCAGCACGGTGTTTGGATAGCCAATCCATACCGACAATGATGTCAAAGCTGCCGATCTTAACAGGCATAAGGTCAATAGAGAACAGCTCATCAACTAAGTTTAAGGTGCAGTTAGGTATTACACTGTTAGCCTCAATAAGTTTGCCATTTGCCAACTCTACTATGTACTTAGAATCTAAGGCAACATGTGTGGTGTCAAGTAGTGAACAAAACTCGTCAGAAATGAAACTCCTATCAGCACCAGTATCAAATAACACAGAAGCAGTCAAATTGTTGAGAAGGAATGTACCCGTAACCACATTTGGGTCTTGGCGGGCATCCCCAGCATTAAGTACAAAAGCTCTGCCCCGAGCGTTGTTGTTGTCCTTTTTTTGTTCTTCAATTTGGGGCAGTCGCTTTTGAAATGTCCAGCAACTCCACATTCATAACAGGTTCTGGGAGTGTTGGGTTTGGTGTTGTTATTAGCAGTGTTGGTCCTGCAGTCTTTAGCAAAGTGCCCGAATCGCTTGTACTTGCTACAAGGGCAAGAACCATTATGATGAAGTTGGCACCTAGAACAACAGGGTTTGTCCCCTTGGTATTCCTTCTTGTTATCTGAACTAGAGGTGTAGGCGTTGATGGTTTCAGGTTTCCTAGATGCTTTGGTTTTGATTCTGGTTGCCAGAGTTACCAGTCCACTTCCTCTTGTTGTTGTTTCCGGTGGTTGGGATGGGTGCTTCACGGCTAACAACCATGGCCATAAGTTCATGCGCCATACAAATGGCACTCTGAATGTCAGCTGGTTTGGATGAGGCCACGTTCCCCTGGATACTCTCCGGGAGTCCGCGAATGTACCTCTGAATACTCTTGCGCTCAGGATCAACCATAGATGGACAGAGGAGAGCAAGCTGTTGGAACCTAGTGGTATAACCAATGATATCGGTTCCCTGAACTGTCAAATGCCAGAACTCCTCTTCTAGACGCTGGAGTTCCTCATTTGGACAGTACTCATCAGTAAGCTTTTTCTTCAGATCCTCCCAGGGAATTTGGTATGCAATGTCAGTGCCCACTGCTTGAGCGTAGGCATTCCACCAAGTCAAAGCACCTTCAAGGAAAATGCAGGTGGCATACTTAACCTTGCAGTCCACGGGACAGTTGCAGATCCGGAAAACTGATTCCATTTTCTCGGCCCATCTAATCAATCCTATGGCCCCTTCAGTACCTTTAAAATTTAAGGGTTTACAATTTAGGAAATGTTTGTAGGAGCAGGGCCGTATTGGAGGGCCATTTACAGCGGAGTCCTCACTGCCCGAGTGCGGCCGAGCAGCTATGGCCTGCGCCACTGTTTGAGCAATCAGTTGGGCAAATTCGACATCATCGTACGTATGTCGTCGAGGAGGCATAATGCTGTATATCAAAGGGAAGAGGTCGGTAAGATGTTTGCACAAGGTTATGATATATCACATGCGTAAGTATATATAAGGTGGTAATATACAATAGCACGAAGCGATAATCATAATTCATTAGATAGTAAGATTAGATTCTGTACAATACATGAGTTCCAAAAGATTACAGAATCTAGAGTCTACAAAAGATGTCGGGAATATTACATCCGGTCAGCTTACAAGTGTTTACATAGCTAGCAAATAGGTTACATGATAACCAATGCACTAATCTTGATGTAGGTTGAGTTGTGACAATAGAGAAGTGAGATGGTTAACAGATTCTGCAAGCCTGCTAACCATTCTAAGAGCATCCTCGGTTTCCCGTAGATGCGTCTCGTATTCTTGCAGCCTTGATTGCAGAACAGAGATTTCATTTTGGTTACTGATCACTTGGTTGTGAATAGTTCCCATGGTTTCGATAGTTTCTCCCAGATGGTCGCGAAGTGTGTCCATGTTATCCACAGTGTTCTCGTGATCTTTGGAGACTTTGTTGATACGTTCAAGGGCTGTGAGTCTCCAGTTCTCACGAGTCTCCTGCAGCTCTATGTCCATTTTGCGAAATCGTCGCTCATGGTGGTTTAGCCTAGCAGCTAAAGCTGGTACGGAATAGGGGTTAGTTCGAGGTGACATAGTGGTCCTCCTAGAAATCCGTGGGTTTTGTGATCCATACGGATGAGAGCGTGACGAATTTGGTGGTGTGTTTGCCATTCTGAGATAAAGCGTTAGAAAGAATGAGGCCTATATTCATATAATACATATATAATATAGCCTAAGATATGAGCGAGAGTGAGGCCTATCTATGTATATATGTATATATATATCACATAATAGCCTAAAGTGTCTAATCATAGACATGTTTGAGTCCCGGTTTCTCTCGTGGTCAGAGTCAACTAGTGTATCCTGTTCAGTCATGACTCCTTCCAGATCTCACAGCATATTCGTTTAATTGTACATAGTTGATCAGGCTATGTTAAATTAAACCAATACAACATAGTCACTGAACCTAATCATACTTAATAAGGAATACTGCCTAACGATCATAGTCTAGGCCCACTAAATGCAACCTAGTTCGCTATAACCTTAGGCTCTGATACCAATCTGTAACACCCCCAAATTTACTGTTGCGCGGAAGCAAGCTTTGGTTGTTACTAATCAATAATCACAACACAAAATTAAAGCAAACGACATCTATATGCAACGTCGTACAATAGTACAAAAGTATTACATTAAAGTAGTATGCATGTGACTCGAGCTATCAGTCCCCTCAGGGTGTGCAGTCCTACTGCTGTAATGTATCTGAGATACAAAGCTAAAACGGATCAACCAAAATGGTTGGTGAATCTCACAGGTTTAGTAGTAAATAACAATCGTGAATCACAAAATGTACCAGTGTTACCCAACCAGTAACGTAAGTAAACAATAAACAGTAGATCACAGATTGTAAGATCTCCAGATCAGTACACAGTGCCATGAGCTCACAAGTTGAAGCTTAACTGTTTGGTGTGAATTAGTACAATCAAGTACCACATCACGTACCCCCGTGAGTGCTATCCAGAAACTCATATGTAAGCAATTCCTAATATGCCTGTTTCTACGGTGTAATCCGTGGTGGCCCTACCACCCCAGGCAGGGATTGTCAGTCCCAAATGGATCCATCTATTAGTAATTGCGCTTAAGTCCATAACTAACAACTTATGATAGGAGGATTTCAGTGGATAAAAGTAACTCATGCAAAGTTTGTGTAAAAGCAGTAGTAAAATCAGTACAATACATTGCGTTCACATGTAAAACGGTAGCTAAGTATCTCACCCTAGTAGTTTAGAAAAAAAAAACAGTAAAAAATGGGGTTGTAAGACTCACCTGAGTCAAGCAAGTATGATACTTTCGTGTAAGCGAATAAGTATCCCGGATGTAAGTCCATAGTGTCGGATGTAATTCCGTAAGTTGGTTCTCCGAACCCTGGAACCTTCTGGCGTCCGAAACGCACAAGGTTGTAAGCAAGTTGGTGTCTCTAAGGATTACCCATGCTAGTTGTCCACTCAACTAGGAAATGTCCAAGTATTTTTTTGTATGTGTGTAATCGTTTTTGTAAATAAGTGTGGCCCGTTGGTGACGAAGGTGTAATAATAATTCAAATATCATTATTATGTAAATCATAGTGTTGTATACTTTGTAAAGTATATACATAAGTTGAGCATTTGTAATGTGACGTGTAACCAGTGTTCGGATGTAAGTCCCTTTGAGTGTAAGCTCGTGCGAGTGTAAGCTCGTAGTAGTGTGGGTGTAATCCCATTCTAAGGGTGAGTGTAATCTCATATCTTCATACTTATATGTATAAGTAATAAATGGGTGCGAGTGTAATCTCGTATAAGTTATGAGTGTAATCTCATAGTGTTTTCAAGTGTCGTTTCATAAGTGAAGTAGTTCATGTATACATTACGATGTATAGGTATTGTATAAGTACCATTGTATAAGGTTTGGTTATTGTATGCATTCAATACTTAGTGTAGTAAGTATTTCCAAGTTTCTGTTTTATGCGTCACTCCATGCGACACTTAATAGTTTAGGCGACACTTAAGTAGTGTCGCATGATTTCACAAGTGTCGTATTAATAGCGTCACTTGTGTTGGGGTAGCGACACTGAGGTCAGTGTCGGAATGAGTGTCGGTGTAAGTGACGGTATAAGTTGTACTTTGATTACAGGGCGACACTTGTCAAGTGTCGGTTAAGATGCGTCACTATGGGTAAGGCGTCACTCGGTTAGTGCCGCTATGGACAACACTCAGTTAGATTGGCGTCACTAGGCTAGTGTCGGGTAAGGTGCATCACTAAAAGGGTGGCGTCACTTCGGCAAGTGACGCTAAAATGCATTTTAACGATTTCATGCGTCACTCGGGTAAGTGTCGCATACTGTTTTTGGGCTGCATGCGACACTTCCTTCTGGTTAGTTTTGTTGTTTTTCGAAAATGTGCTTAACGGTCTCCGTTCGACCCGAAGCTTTTACAAAAGCTTTATTTTGGTTTATAAGGTTTGTAAAATTTGTCGGTTCGTGTCGGGGTTAGCCCGAAGTGTCGGTTTTTAAATAATTTCCAAAACAGCCCCAACGATATATTTTCCAAATTTTTAACCCGAATCAACCCCCGATCTCACCCATTTCTAGTCCGAACCAAGCCTAACCAAAAATCACACATATTCTCCTAGGTGCCTTGTTGATTTCTACACTTTATAATACTTTTATAAGTTCATTTACTATTTTAAGCAAAAATACTTATGAAGGGTGGTCAGATTTGGTCCAAAACAGACATTCGTTAAAAGATCGAGTTATACACGAAAATAAGGACATTTATGGAAATGGTCAAAGAAGAACTTTTTGTAGATATCTTCCGTACACAAATTTTGGTAGGTGTTTCGTTGTCTAACTCTTTATAGAACTAAGGATATTAATGTTTTAGTGAGACGGTCTTTCTGGCCAGAAAGTAGTATACATATATGTATTTCAAAAACGAGTTTTGGCAAATGGTTTAGACATGTCTTTGTTAAGTAAGCAACATAACATGTTAATATACATTATGTAAGTAAAGTACAAGAGTTTTGAAGTGATGTACACGCGTAGGTGATCGTTTTGGTTTCTTCGGCTTCGTTTTTCCTTCAAGAGTAAGGTGGTGGCCAATGGTGGATGATGGTGGTGGCTGGATTTTCGTGGGAAAGGGGAAGGGAAGAGAGGGAGAGGAATGGGAGGAAATGAGGTTGAGTATAGATGGGGAATGAGGGAATGGTGGTGGTGTTGAGTGTGTAAGAAAAATGTGAAGGTATGGGGTGGGTTTAGGGGTAGAAAATCTACAGATTTTCGTGGGCCCCACCCCTAGTAGTTGTTTAAATCATTTCCCAAAGTTACGTTATGCTCGGTGCTCGTTTACCCATTCGTTTCGTGATTCGTTTAAGCGTTTAACGTTTAATTTAATATTTTTCATTAACGATTTAAAACACGATATTTTAAATAAAAGTTTTACTTAAATAATATATTCTAAGTTATAAAAATACATTTCGGTCGCCGGTCAGTATTTGGTTGCGGTTTAGACGTTCATTTAAATTGTGTAACATTTTTAAACCTTTTAACTGTACGCGTGCAATCGCGATATTTTTACTTGAAGTATTTTATCAAAATACTTAGTTTTGAGTTATAAAAATATAACTTGAGATTATTTTGCGTGTCGGGCGCGTTTCACGCGTTTTTGTCGCGTACTGAGTGTTTTATACGACATTTAATACATGTAATATATTCTCACAATATATTAAGGTAAATAATGTTTGTTTCGATAATTCCACATTATTTTAACAGTTTTTCAACAACGTCCATATTTTCATTGTCGGATATCCATCTGGTTCATGAGTGTATGATTTAAACAAATCGTATAAACGTGTATGTAAGTACACATAGTGTTACATATATTTAGATTAATGTAATACTAAATACACGTAATTACAAGTAGTTTAGGCACTAATTACAGTTCTAAATTAGCGGGTGTCACATTGTCCATGGTGGCTCTGGTAGAGGATATGTTCGGCTTCTTTCCCGTCGACGCATCTTCTGATGATGTGATCGAGACAGACTTTAAAGAGGAAAGGATCGTCCCAAAAATAATTCTTTGAGTCGCGGAAGAACTTTCGTCTTCGAGAAGTTGACATTCCTTTCTGGACAATTCCTCCTACCAGGAAGTTGGCAATATCAGCATACCAGGGATCGTATGATGATTGAGGTCCCTGGGGGTGCTTTCCGATGTTCATGAGTTATTCATCTGGAAACTGGTCTTGAATATCTCTTTCTTTAAGTTTCTCTAATGCTGGATTTTCTAATCGGCTGAGGTGATCTGCTGAAACGTTTTCTGCTCCCTTTTTATCTCTGATTTCTATGTCGAATTCTTGTAGAAGCAGAATCCAGCACATCAGTCTTGGCTTAGCGTCTTGCTTTTTGAAGAGATATTTAAGAGCTGAATGATTTGAATAGACTTATAGTTTTGGAACAACCTGCATAGGGCTGACCCATAGAGAATCAAAAATAGGGTATATCATCCTTTTTGACCACGTCTTGAATCTTCGGGTTGACTCTCCTCTGTCTCTGAACTGATGGCTTAAAGTCATTTTCCATTAAAATCTTGTGTGTGCAGTAGTTTGGACTGATCCCTTGTATGTCAGAGATTTTCCAACAATTGCCTTTTTATGTAACTTAAGCACTTGGATGAGCTTGGCTTTTTCCTCAGGCTTCAGATCTTTAGATATG
The DNA here is from genome assembly GCA_963422505.1 of Pseudognaphalium luteoalbum. Taxonomy (NCBI): domain Eukaryota; kingdom Viridiplantae; phylum Streptophyta; class Magnoliopsida; order Asterales; family Asteraceae; genus Pseudognaphalium; species Pseudognaphalium luteoalbum. The sequence goes on along the minus strand of OY730192.1, from coordinate 115,025,405 downwards.
ATAACTGGTAAGTGTGAAGTTCCTTTGAGAAAAGCATATTCTAGATGAGAGGCAAGTTCCTTCAGTTCCAATTATGGCGGTTCTTCAGTGGAAGGCTTCATTCTTGCAATTTCATCTCTCTTGAGTTCATCAAAGTCTGTTTGGAAGTCTGATTCTTCAAGAGGTGAATCTAATGTGTTGGCTGAAACTATTTCAACCCATTATGTTTTATCAGGGAATGCATCCTTCCTCAACTCGTATTTGACAGTTGATGACGTGGAAGTTGCATTTTCTCCAGTGATGATGATATCATTGTCTTCAGTGAGTGCAAACTTCTGAGATTGAGTTGATGAAGAAGTGCTTATGGTGATTTCTGGATTTGATCTTTGTGGTTCAGGTGATGAAAACATTGATTCCATTTCCTTGAGCTTCCCTTGAACTTCTTCCCTTGAGAAAGATGAATCATGTACTTCAGGAGTCGGGTTCCTTCTTAGAAGAGTGACTAGTGTGCCTTGCCCAAGCGGAGCAGTCATAATAGTTTTGAACTGCGGGCTGGAATTCTTTAAAGGACATAGAACTTCTCTTGATGCGGTGGAAGATTCTGAGAGAGCAGAGCATAATCCCGTGCCTTCTTCACACAGTTTCCTTGTTGTGATGATGGTGTTGGGGTTGATGCAGCTTACCGTGAGAATTTCCTCCAAATGTTCTTCAATTATTTCCTGCAAAGAATCTACAAGACCAAGATCTTCTCCCATAGGATGTTTCATTAGTTTATCAACATTGAAGGTGACTTCCTCAGTTCCAGCTCGAAGTTTTAAAGATTTTTCATTAACATCAATGACGGCCTTGGCAGTGTTTAGGAAAGGTCTGCCAAGGATGAGTGGAACATGGGCGTCTTCTTCAATATCCATAACAACAAAATCAATAGGAAAGACGAATTTATCAACACGGACCATAATATCTTCAGCAATTCCTCGAGGGAGTTTAACTGATCTATCGGCTAACTGGATGGTCATTCGAGTTGGTAATAGGTCGCTTAATCCTAATTTCCTAAAAAGAGAGTATGGCATAAGGTTTACACTAGCTCCTAAGTCCGCTAAGGCGTTACTTATTTGAACATCTTGAAGATAACAAGGAATAGTGAAACGGCCAGTGTCTCCTAGCTTTGGGGGTAGTCCTGGTTGCATAATTAATGAACATTCTGCATCTAAGGGTAAGTTAACTATTTGTCTAAGTTTTTCTTTATTGGATAAGAGTTCCTTAAAGAATTTGGCACAACTAGGCATTTCAACTAAAGCATCTAAGAGTCTAACATTTAAGTGTAAGCTTTTGAACATTTCTAGATATTTTCCAAATTGAGCTTCTTGTTTCTCTTTCTTAAGCCTACCAGGGAAAGGTATTCGCGTGGGTCTAATATCTTCTAGGGCTTTAGAAGGTTCTGGTTCAGGAGAAGTGACGGGGGTGTCAACTTGAACTGAATCAGTAGGCAGAGAAGTAGAAGGTTCAGCTGTGGGAATATCTATGGATTTCTCATTTTTAGTCTCTTTTCCTCCTCTAGTGACCACAAGGATGTCATCATGCTCATAGGATGAGTGAAGACAGAGTTGTAGATCGCTTCTTCCCTTTGCTTCTCCTCAACTTTTAAAAACAACTTTTTAACATTATGCTCCATGTTTTTAATTAAATCGTTTGAAATTCTAGTCAAATAATCAATTTGGTTTTGAAAATCAACAATTTTTCTATTGACATTATTTTGTTCAACAATGAAGTTTCTGAAATTTTCGTTGTTTAGACAAGAAGTCAATGGGGATGGAGTAGAGAGAATTAAAGATTGAGAAGTGGGTTGTGTGGTAAACCGCTGAATGAAAGGTTTTGAATGAGGAGAGTGATTAGGGTTTCCACTGGTTGTAAGAATTTATTTGTTGGCCCTTTGTCTTGAGAAGAACTTTTGAGGTATCTTCTTTAGCTTAGGGGTTGAAGATTCTTGCAAATCCTTGACAATTTGAGTGATAGAATCGAGTTGAGATCTTAATTTGTCTAAGGTTTGGTTAGAAGTACTCCTTCCTTCTGAAGTAGATTCATCTGACCCCAAGTTATGTTGATGTGTCGCAATCATCTCGATCAATTTCAAAGCTTCGTCAGAGGTATGTAGCATAAAATTTTCGGATGAAGTAGCGTCGAGGGTTTGTTTGTGTTGAGGATTCAAACTGTTGTAGAATGTACAGAACAAATTTGTTTCATCCAACTGATGGTTCTGACATCTTTCAATTAACTTCTTGTATCATCCCCAAGCAGTGCTTAATGATTCATTAACTTTTTGATGGAAGTTAGTGATATCGTTTTTAAGCTTGGCTTGCAGGGAAGGAGGGAAGTACTTAGCTAGAAACTTAGTAGCCATCTCCTCCCATGTATGAATCGAATTGGGTTCGAATTCATAAAACCATGTTAAAGCTCGAGAGGATAAAGAATATGGAAACAAATGGAGGCGTAGAAGGTCTCTATTGGTTCCTATTTGTGTGAAAGAGTCAGAAAGATTGATGAATTTGTTGAGATGGGCGTTTGGATTTTCAATCGAAAGACCATGAAACTGACACCCAGATTTTAGCATTTTAATGTAGTGAGGCTTAATTTCAAGGGTTTCGTCAGTTGGTGCTACGATCGGTCCTCCTCGTCCCTCTAGCAATGACTTAATTGATGAGGCGAGAGTGATACGGTTCGACATAGCTTGTTGGTAGAAAGTAGGGTTTTGGTAAGGAAGGGTTTAAACTAATCTAAAGACGGAAAAAGATAAAATTAACCTAAGGATAGAAAAGGAACTTTTTAATGATATTGATCTTCCGAAAGGATCGCTAAATAACTAAGATAACTAAATTCCTAAAATCGATCGTTGTAGTCCCCGGCAGCAGCGCCAAAAACCTGATCGCCTCCCAACGGTCGGTCAAGGAATTGCTTCTTTGTCATTGCTGACTGTCCAGTCGGGTTGCAGATCAGAGGGTTTTAAAAATTTATATTTTGCTGGGAAGCCTAAGTTACACCACTACTTGTATAAGAGGTAGGTATGACTCAGGTGTCGTTCTTAAACCACAACGGGCATGGGATCTTAGGAGGATTAATTATCTTTGGTAATTTAGCTGAGATTTAAAACTTTTTTGAGGGGTTTTGTTTTCTATTCAACTTTAAACTAAAGACAGAAAAGTAAATGAGGAGTGTAGTCGCTGAGAGATCTATCGATTACGTGAGTGTTTGCTATGATGTCAGTATATGCTATTTAGGGGTAGTTATGAGGGTTGAGGCTCTAATTATAATGAATCCTAGCAGTGCTGATTTGGGGTCTCTGAACGATGTTCAACATAGTACTGTACCTACGGCCTTTTCGTGGCTTCCACGCATTTTTACTTCACCAGAGGTGGTTCCAGCGCTATACCAAGTACTGAGCCATTTTACGGTATTTCCGATGCCTCACCCAGAGATCCCGTATCATTACTGTATATGTCCTAATGAGCCATAACTTCTATCCCATTACTTATCTAACGTTGAGTTGTCCACAATCAAATAAATAACATGTCACATAGATAATAGATATGGAGTGTAAGCTACACCGGAAGTTCTCCCAAATGTAGTACCAATTTAACCGACAACTAACCTCGAATCCTATTCCCCAGTCTCGGTCGTCTGAGACGTCCGTTTCATGGCACGAATTGTTGAATAAACAATAAAGTGAACATGAGTGACCCCGCGGAAAAAGTTAGGAAAGTCTGTCTAATGATCGGTTAAATTGTTCGACATTATTTCATACAGATCATTGTAATTATTCTAGAATGTTAAACTGTTGTATGTAATTATTCTATGTTTGAAAACCTAATCATAAACCCAACAACCGCAGTAGATAAACAGATACTAGCATGTAAACCCTAGAGCAACAATCAAACAAGAACATGCAGTAGTGTAACATGGATAAATATCAGTTTGTTTCAGGCAGAGTTTCAGGATAAATGTTTAAGTCTCCTATGCTCCGAAAGTTCTCTCAAAAACATCCAATATATCGGATTAATTCTAATTTATCTCTAATCCTATGCTCCGTGTTTCCTATGATTTATTTCAATTTGGAAAACAGCGGCCATGCCGAGTTCATCGAATCATTCAGACACAGAATAGTTGAGGGACCTATTTCTACAATTGGCCGGATTATATCAATAGGTTTCAAACCACATCATAAGTTGGATAAATAACACATTAGAAAATTAATTCATAAATTCAAACATATCCTAATTTCATACCAGCAGAGTAACAACATTGTTTAAAGCATAACTACCCTAGCATAACTTTTATCATAGCAAACATAGATTTGTCTAGCCTAACATAGCAATTATCATAGCGTGCATTCTTAAATAATCATAACAATTAGCACAACATATTTAAAAATAAGAAGAAAGGATAATATAATAGAACCTGTTAGGCGTTACAACAAATCTACGCAATCGTAGTCTCGGAGCGACTCCGTACGAATCTCGTAAGCTTGCTACTCTACTCCTACTAGCTAACTAACTACTAATATTATTCTAGAGAGAGAGTGTATGTGAGAGAGAAAGAAAATGAGAATGGAATAAGATATGGAAAATGAGGAGGTTAAGCCTCTATTTATAGGCTTCAAGAACTAAATTTACACACAACACCCCTCACCCGTATTTTACACTGAAATACACCCTCGAGCTATGAAATTCGACACCAATAGGGGCGTATTCGACACCAAATAGGGCGTATTCGGTCGCAAATAAGGCGTATTCGGTAGCAAACATGGTGTATCCAACACCAAAGAGGGGGTATAGCACCCTAAAAGGGGGTATACCACCCCTTAGAGGGGGTATACGGCCCTAAAGGGGGCGTATACGGCCCTCTAGGGGTGGTATACGGCCCCTAAGGGGGTGGTGTACCCTGGGTCTAGTTCTTGTGTGCTGGATAGTAAGTCTTGTGCACTGGTCGTAGTTCTTGTGATCTTTGATTGGCTCTAACTTCTTCGTTACTTGTCAGATTCGAATGATTCTTGCGCCTACGGTTTTGTATTTTCCTGAAGATCAATATGACACAAATTAGGCCAGTTTAGCTTAATTATACGACAGAATCCCAAGTGGATCATTTTAGCTCTGATTTGTTCGTTATTTGAGCATTTTAAGTGATTTTTCGAAAGGAAGTCTAAGTTTTGGTTCATTTTACATTTTTAGTGTAAAACATTAATTATTTGATGTTTATTAAAAGATTGAACCAAAATGGGCTTAAAAAGGTGCACAAAAACGTGACTTTTTGCGTCAAATCAGGAAGCAGTGAGGTGAGATGGTCCACAGACTCTGCAAGTCTGCTAACCATTCTGAGAGCATCCTCGGTTTCCCGCAGGCGCGTCTCAAATTCTTGCAACCTCGATTTTAAAACGGAGATCTCATTTCGGTTACTGATTACTTGGTTATGAACGATCTCCATGGTTTGTGTGGTATCCTCCATTTGGTCGTGAGTTCGGGTCAAGGTTTCAGAGATGTCCGCTTGACCTATGTATAACTGGGCGATACCATCTTGAGTTTGATCCATCCAGTTAGAGCGAATATTACGTTGTTCGATTTCCATGTTGCGTAGCCTGCTTTCGTGGTGGTGCACTCGAGCAGCTAACACCGGAACAATGAAGTGAGTAGGTTCTTGGGTATAGGGAGAGACTTCCATGCTGGAAACCCCTCCATTAGTTGTGGGGAGTTGGATACCTTCGTCGTCCCTCCAAGTGTCGAGTCGGTCTGATAACCATCACCATTGGCTCATTGTTGTTTGCCTTTGAGGCTGGTTATTAAGTTGGTGTTGAGTGGGATATGGGCTAGCTCGAGGAAACCCAATGTTCCTCCTAGCTACCCTCGAGTTTCGAGATCCATACGGATGAGAGTGAGACGAATTGGGAGGGTGTGTTTGCCATTTCTGAGACAAAGCGTAGAAAGAATGAGGCCTATATTCGTATATATAATATAGCCTAAGATTCGTAGAGAGGTCTATCTATGTATATATACATATATCACATAATAGCCTATTGAGTGTCTAGCACAGACATGTTTGAGTCACGGTTCTCTCGAGGTCAAAGTCAACTAGTGTATCCAGTTCAGTCATGACTCCTTTCACACATCATACTCTTTTAATTATACATAGTTGATCAGGCTATATTAAATTAAACCAATACAATGTAGTCACTGAACATAATCATACTTAATGAGGAATACTGCCTAACGGTCATAGTCTAGGCCCACTAAATGCAACCTAGTTCACTATAACCTTAGGCTCTGATACCAATCTGTCGCACCCCCAAATTCGGGTTGTAGAAGCGAATCGGATCAGGGTGTGACTAATCAATAAACACAACACAAAGATATATAGTAAACGACTCTATATGCGTCGTTTTAACAAAATATATTGATATAAGAAATGTTTACAACATTTGAAGTTATACATAACTCGTGTTCTGAAAATGACAGATTCCAATTGTAACACCCCCAAATTTAATGTGTTGCGGAAGCATAATTTGGGTGTTACCAATCAATAATCAAAGCACACAGATATATAGCAAACGAATTTATATGCGTCGTTTTAACAAAATATATTAATATTGAAATGTTTACAGCAGTTTGAACCCGTACATAGCTCGTATTCGTAATATGAGAGATTTAAGAACATAATCATTTATACAAAATCTAATAATGCAATGAAATCTCTGAGGTTTGCATGGAGACTCGAGCTAATATGCATCCTGATGGGCATCCAAATCTACTACTGAGTACCTGTGATACATGCTAAAATGGGTCAGCTAACGCTGGTGAGCTCACAGGTTTGAGTATCAAATAATAGTGTATGAACCGCAAGATTTAAATATTGATTTGCATCCAACAAATGATAGTGATAGTGTATACAACCATGAGCGCATAGTCTGAGCTTAACTCGAGGGTTGGGTCCCATATAGAGAATTCTGAGCAAGGTGCCTCCACGAGTGCCTAATCTACACTCGTCTTCCCAAATATTAGTATGTCCGTTTACCCAGTTAGTGCTTTCTAACCCGGACGAGGAGGGTCAATCCTATATGGTACCATATACTAATATTCACGCTACTTACGTATTACCAGACTATACTGACGGAGGACTTTGGTTTGATTAGTTGAAAACAACTCATGTAGTATATTGAAATATGTACTTGCGTTCACGTGTTAAAATAGAGCAATGTATCACACCCCTAAGTAAAATAGTAAAAGAGGGGCCATGAGACTCACCTGAGCCTGAAGAGTTTATCTTAATAAACTGAGATTGATTAGCCAAGGATTGAAGTCCAAAGACTTGTAACCTGAGGGTGTCCACAACACGTGATGGTTATAAACATGAGAATGTATCTAATAAGACTACCTTGTAGTTGTTTATCTAACTAGAATGTCCAAATGATTACAATTTGGTTGATTGTCTAAGTGTTTGAAAATGTGTACGGTCTGTTGGTGATTGTTTGTAATAATAATCTTGATGTTATCATATTGATTTCGATGAGTTATACTTGTAAAACATGTCTTACAATGGTTTATGAGTCATATTGTATAGGTATTTGAGGTTGTATAAGTTCGACGCTTAGTGTAAAAATAGTTTGAAACCTTCTGTTTTATGCGTCACTTATTGCGTCACTTGGGGGCTTAGGCGTCACTTAGGAAGTGACGCATGAAATAGTAAAATCTGAGTGAGGGCGTCACTTAGGGAAGTGACGCATACTGAGGCGTCACTAAGGTAGTGTCGGGTGCTAGTGTCGGATAAGGGTTCTAGGCGTCACTAGACAAGTGACGGAGGTAAGTGTCAGGAAAAAGGGGTTTTATGCGGCACTTATTTAAGTGACGCAACATTAGGGTTTTATGCGTCACTTGGTGCGGCACTTAAGTGTCGCAAGAAGTGACGCCATACTGGACGGCCTAGGCGACACTTAGGTCCGATCGACGGATTTTGAGCCAAAAATGAGTTTTTCGGTTTTCGTTTGGTCCGATTCTTTTACCCATCCCTATTAGGACATTACAAGCTTAAAGAAACAACTAGAACTTGAAAACACTAAAAATCGAGGAGTTGCGGGTTTTGTCAGAAACTTACAACTTCGCGCATGAGAATTTTGGAAAGATGGAAATGTAGATCGTTGCGAGGTGGTCACTTTTCTCCAAACAAGCTTGACGATCCGGGTTCGTTTCGTGGTGTTTTTAGTGGATTTAATGATGATGGTGGTGGTGAGTTTTGAGAGAAAAATGAGAGGAAGAGAGAGAAAGGTGGATGGTGAAATGAGAAAAAGGAAGGAAAGAGGAGGGAAAGAAAGGGGAAAAGGGGGCTGGCTGGTGGGGTCCACTGGGTGTGGGCTTCACCAGTTTTTCGTTCTCCTATGTACGCGCTCCGTGCGGCGTTCATTTTCTCGTTCGTTTAAACTTTTAAATAATTTAATACGCGTCTAATTGTGGGTTTTTAAAATACGAATGTTTTATCAATATTTTCGATGGAGTATTTTACCAAATACTTAATAATTGTGTTATAAAATGCAATTTAACTTTATTTTGGTTATTTGCGCGTTTAATATTTTACTCGTGTAGACTTTGTTTGTACGATACGAAATAAGTACGAAATATTATTAACATAATATTTTGAGCATAATATTCTTATTAAAAAATGTTATTTTATTTAATAAAATTGTTCACCAACGTCCGTATTTACTTGAACCGAATTACATTCGATTTGAAACTTGTACGATTTAATCAGATCACATACTTATATATATATTCAACTATATATATATTTCGATACATTAATTAGCCTAAAACCAACTAATTACATGTATTAACAGAGAATTAGGCACTAATTACTAGTCCTAATTTGGCGGGTGTTACACCAATACATAAATACTTATACAAAATATATTAATACAGGAAAATCTCTAATGTCTGCATGCTGACTCGAGCTACAGAAATCCTGAGGGTAGTCCAACCTACTGCTGAGCACCTGTGATACATGCCAAAATGGGTCGGCGAAATGATGGTGTGCTCACAGGTTTGTATGTCAACACATATTGTATGAACCGCAAGATTTAATTGAATTTAAATTGCAGTTAAGCAAAGTAAAAGTTTTACAGCCATGAGCACATAGTCTGAGCTTAACTCGAGGTGTCAGGTCCACATTTAAGGTATCCTGATCGAGGTGTCTCCCACGAGTGCTTAATCTACACTCGTCTGAACAAATATTAGTACATCCGTTTACCCAGTTAGTGCATGCTAACCCGGACGAGGAGGGTCAATCCTATATGGTACCATATACTAATATTCACGCTACAACGTATTACCAAACTATGCTACTGAGGGCTTTGAAAAGATTAGTGAGATAACTCATGTAGTATTTGTTTGATTTCGTACTTGCGTTCATATAGTAAAATAAAATGAGCAATGATATCACACCCCTGAGTAAAACGGTAAAATAGGGCTATGAGACTCACCTGAGTCTTGAGAGTTTAAATTAATAAACTTGAGTTGATTAGCCGAAATATGTTGTCCGAATACTGGTAACCTGAGGGTGTCCACGACAAGTGATGGTTATAAACGTGAGTAGGTATCTATAAAGACTACCTTTGTAGTTGTTCGTCCAACTAGAATGTCCAAATTACTACGATTTGGTTGATTTGATTATGTTTTAAAAACGTGTACGACCCGTCGGTGATGGTTTGTGATGTTATTAATAATCTCTGAATTCATTTCATTATACTTAATAAGGTAGGAAATCTGGTACGGGGGTCCGGGGGCAGCGCCCCTGGTAGCGAGGTCCAAGGGGTGGCAACCCCTGGCGGGGTCCAAGGGGCAGAGCCCCTGATGATTTGTGATGTTAATAATAATCTCTGAATTCATTTCATTATACCGATACTTGTACCCGACACTTGCTTAAGTGTCGCATAAGGGGCGACACTTAAGCAAGTGTCGGGTACAAGTATCGGTATCAGGGTCATGCGTCACTAGGGATAGTGTCAGATGAAATCAGAATTCAATTATATGCGACACTTAGACAAGTGTCGCTAGAAGTATCGGTTAGGAGTGTCGGGTATTGAATTTGCGACACTTAGGCAAGTGTCAGATAAAAGGGGTTTAATGCGGCACTTAGGCAAGTGATGCAAAATTAGGGTTTTAAGTGACACTCAGTGCGTCACTTAAGTGACACATTAAGTGACGTTACGCTGCACTGGTCTATGCGACACTTACGTCTGTTGGCCGGATTTTGAGCCGAAAATGTGTTTTCCGGTTTCCGTTTGACTTGAAACTTTTACCCAACCCATATTTGGACATTTCAAGCTTAAATAAACAACTTTTGTGAAAAATAAATGAAATTTAAGAGTTTTCGAGAATCTAACAAGTTTACGCGAGAGAAATCCGGAAAGGTAGGAACGTATATCATGATGCAGTGAACGTTTTTCTCCGAAGGTGCTTGGTGATTTGAGGCCGTTTGATGGTGGTTTTTGGTGGTGATAGGTGGTGGTGGTGGTGGGTAGTTTTGAGAGAAAATGAGAGAAAGAAAAAGAAGGAAATGAGAAAGTGAGGTGGAATGAGAAGTGGGGAGGGGGGTTTTCCACTCTCCTTGGGCTGGCTTGGTGGGGTCCACAGTGTGGGCTTCACCAAGTTTTTATTTCCTCCGTGTTTGTGCTCTGTGCGATGTTCGTTTAACCGTTTAAATAATTTAATACTCGTTTAATTGTAAGTTTTAAAATATGAATATTTATTCGATATTTTTGTTTAAGTATTTCACTAAATACTTAATATTTGAGTTATAAAATATAACTTAACTTTATTTTGATTGTTTGCACGTTTAATATTTTAGTCGCGTAGTCAGTTGTTTGTACGATACGAACTAATTACGAAATATTATTAAAATAATATTTTGGATATAATGGTTGTACTAAATAATATTACCTTATTTAATAAAATTGTTCACCAACGTCTGTATAAATTGAATCGAATTACATTGGATTTGAATTGCGTACGATTTAATCAAATCGCATAATTGTATACATATTCAACAATACATATTCCGATACATTAATTAGCCTAACACGGAACTAGTTACATGTATTAACAGTTGATTAGGCACTAATCACTGGTCCTAATTTGGTGGGTATCACATGATCAACCATTGCTTGTCTAAATGCATATTGCTTCTTTTCTCGTCGAATAGTGCGTATTATAAGTTCTGGATCAAGAAAGTTAAAAAGCGGTGCAGATCTAGGGGAACAGGTCATACACTAAAGAAAAATAAACAATAAAGAAAGTATTTTGTTTTTTTATAAGGTTTTATCCTAAGGGTATACTAAAAAATAGGATTGGTTGGGCCTTTGTATCGGACAGTTAGTCTCCCCGGCAGCGGCGCCAAAAACTTGATGGTGTTCCGACCGTCGCAAGCGTGAGTGATCACAATGCCAATCAGTGGGTGTTTTAAATTTGTAAATGTTGGGGTCTAAGTGTGACTTATTACTACTGAACCAAAGGCTAGTAGATGGTAAGTATGACCTAGAGTCGTTCTTAAAGAGAAACCGAATTGAAACGGAGGTGATCCAATCAATTGTTACTTTCTAGTATAGGTTTTTATAAAAGTGCATTGGGGGGTTTTGGTTCAGTTAACTAATAAACTAAATAAAGCAAATAAAAGGTAATAATAAATCAGATGATGGAAAGTAGTATTTGTCGTGATTTCATTAGCTCATAATATGGGATGATGACTTTTCAGAGAAAACGTTTATCTAAATCGGGAATGTTTACTAGATTTGATAGCTTATGGTATAACGCGTAGATCCTTATCAGTCGGTTATCAACTGATATGTCACGAGGAACTAGGGTGTCATGATTCTGATTAGATAGACAATGCTCAACTCTCCATACTACCCTGTGAGGGAGTCAGTGGCCCTTATTATTGAACGCATTCGCTCGTGGGCGAAGGAACAGAGTAGCAAGTCCATAACAAGTCTAACCGTTCTTAATACCACAAAGACTACAAATCCGGAAAATAACTAGCTTAGAAAACATGTTCGGACTTATTTGATTAATTCCTATTAGTGAAACTCAAGCATGGTAAGCGAGGGAAAGTGTTTTGGTTTCTTGCGTACCTTACTTTAGGTTTAATGGTTTAAGGAAATATATCATTTTAAATTGGATCTTGAACTTGCCTTTCTTAATACAATTAACAAATCCCTAGGTTTTCGTAATTGGTTATTTAGACTATATTAAAATACTGGCAGCTTTTGCATAAAGTTAAACCCAGACCATGTCGGAAAATACTACAGAGTTTCACAACGTATTTAGTCGTTAACCGATGTTTCCGTTGTGAATTTAATTGCTTCGCAATGTTTTCATGATAAGTACATTGTGATTGGAGGTGTACTATACTCATGGCAATTCCACGTAATCACATTGCATTTTATGATGATTGCATGACGTTACAATTAAATCGTAGTTTTGACACATATAATTATTGACCAAGTATTAAGGTTCGCGACTCCTCTTTACAAGGTTACAATCACGTTTGTTAATCGAAAGGCGAATATAAGTTTATATTTAAAATCACAAGATAAGTCCGTTCATAAAGTTTCCATTTTTATAATGCCGATCCATAATTCAACTACCTTCGGTCGTTTATCGACTTCCATACATTTATACTCCGCTTAACAGTGTTTCCAGTACTATATCATGTAAACAGTCGAATAGGGGCCATCATATTACTTCACGAGATATTTAAGATCATCCCATAATTATTTATGCTGATTACATCACAACAAATACAATAGTATAATTAAAGTATACATATGTAATTAACATAGATAAGGATAGAAATAACCGATAAATGCGCGAGAAGGAATAGACTTGAATTAATATGAATAACTCCAAGCTTACACCAAAGATTACAAACACGTTCCTTGCTTTCACTCTATTCAAAACAAGTTTCCTAAACTAGCCTAATAGAATGAGAAAGTAAATCTAACAAATTATGAAAGAAATAACAAAGATATAAGAATGTGTAAGGTGTAGAAAAAGGGGTGTGAAAGTGTGTCTTCAAATGAGCCATGGAGTCTCCTATTTATAAGAAAAAATGGGTGCATCTTAGAAACTTGGGGCACATGTTAGCAAAAGGTGGAAAAGTTGCTAGCACATGTACCCTAAAGCGCGTAAAGGTCTAGCACGTGTACACTAGAGTTGCGGAAAAGGTCTAGCACGTGTACCCTGCGAGTACGGGCGAGGACAAAAAAGCAGACGGGGGATGGGAGCCAGGCAGCCGGCAGCAGCTGTGGTGCAGCCGGCGGTGGTGGTGGTGTGGCCGGCGGCGGTGGTGGTGTGGCCGGCGGCGGCTGCCCTACCCCCTCCCCGGTTCGCCGTCTTTCGTCTCGTTTCTTGATGCGTGCGTATCTTCTTCGTTATGCGTCCGTTTTCGTCGTTTTTTTTGCGTTGGATTCTGTTTTCAAAAACGAAGACTTTGATGAAAAGAAATCCCAAAAATATGTCTCTGATCTTTGGATGTCTCGTACAAATCGTTTGAATCTTCCGACATACGTAGAATCTTCATTCTTCATCCGTTTTTGTTGATTCTTTTTCTGTTAGATTCGTATTTTGAAAACGAATATCTTGGATAATAGAAATCTTAGTGATGGGAACTTTTGCCTTTAAATCTTGTCCCAATATCTTAAATCTTCAAACGTGTGTGGAAACTTCGTTTTTCGTCCGTTTTGCTTGATTTTTCTCGTGCAACTCTATTTTTACCTTCTTGACAAAGTTTCATTGATTTGAACATTATTTGAGTTTATTTTTCAAGCATTGTTCTAGAATGAGAGAGATATCGGTAGTAAAAACGTGACTTTTTACGCGATATCAATAACCTAGTTTTTTCGGTAGACTATTTTGAAGGATATCTAAACATTCGGCATTCAGCGGGACATTGAGTACTTCAGGTACCTTGTCCTTAGTTGACATAAGTGGGCTGGGAGGTTACCTAGACACGGTGTCTAAGTTTTTTCCGTTTGGATTGAAAACTACAGGATGTTGATTTAGACGTCCTGTAAACGGTATCCGCACCTTTTTCCAACCGTACCCTATTATACTTCTTTCCAACCTTACCGTATTTCCGAACACAACCTTACTGTGTTGAAGGTTCCTCTAAATAATAATAATAAGCCAAAGACTTTTAAATTCACTAATCTAGTGGTCCACAAAAAAGATTTTCATGCTCTGGTTGAAGAAATTTGGAAAATGGATATTGAAGGACACCACATGTATAAAATTGTCAAGAAGTTGAAATTTCTTAAAAAGCCAATTCGAAAACTTATGTGGAGTCAAGGTGAGATGAAAAAAGGCAAAGACAAAGTCGCATGGGATACCCTTTGTCACCCAAAAAACCAAGGTGGCCTTGGTATCAGAAGTCTTTCCAAGTGGATGTGGCTTTAATGTCGACACATATTTTTAGTATTATCAGTAAAAAGAAATCTCTTTGGGTGAGTTGGATTCATTCTTATAGGCTTCGAGGTCATAGTTTCTAGGATGTTCCATTGAAAAGTGATGCGAGTTGGGGGTGGCGTAAGCTGCTTTGTTTGAGGGAAGAATTGCGAGATCATGTAATCCAAAAAATTGGTGACGGGAACTCAGCCTCGGTTTGGTTCGACAAATGGAGCCTAGTTGGGCCTCCAGACCGTTTCATTACAAAACGAGACATATATACCGAAGGTTTTAACTTATCCATGACAGTAAGTGATCTTGTGGAAAATAGAAGTTGGAAATGGCCAACAAACTGGCTTGTGTTACATGATGAACTTCACTATATCCCGACACCAACCCTTCAACATGGGGAGGCTGGCCACTCGTGTTGGAAGGATAAAAAAGGAGAGCTTGTTCCTTTCTTTATTAACACCATATGGAAAACCATTTGTAGTGAGGGCATAGAAATTACATAGGCACATGTTGTTCAGTCAATGCATCCCACGTCATGCTTTTATAGGTTGGTTCATCATGGGTCAATATTCGAAAACGCAAGATAAAATGAAATTTTGGGACCATCAAAATGACGTGAGCTGCATGTTCTGCAAGAGACAAAAAGAATCTCATAACCATTTGTTCTTTGAATGTACGTTTTCGAAACAGGTTTGGATCAAGATAAGGATTTTTGATAATATGGAATTTATACCAGCAAGCTAGGAGGATATTATAGCATATTTACAACCGAAAACAAAGGGCAACTCAATATGGGACGTCATCCGGAGGTTGGTGCTAGGGGCTTAGGTCTACTTTATATGGCAAGAGAGGAACATGTGTGTCCATGGAAGAGGGGAACGATCAGTGGACAATGTCTCTAACTTAATTTTTGAGACAGTGCGTTTAAAGATTCCAAGCCTTAGCTTGAAGTACTCGAGTATTGTAGCTAAGGTGGAGCAACTTTGGAATCTACATGCTGTCAATACCTTGCCATGATGTTTGGAAGATTTACTTTATTCTTGGTTATAGCTGAATATGTAGTAGTTGTGTTTCGTTTTTCGGTTAGTGCCTATAGAGTTAGTTCGGTCGTTGACCTGAGTTGGTACAAGAGTATCTATTGGTCTAGTATGTATCTCGAGTATGTACAAAACTCATTATCCTAACTTTTATAGATTTTTTTTCCAGAGGTTACATCCTCTTTTACCAAAAAAAAAGAGTTCATGATATCTTTCTTCTTCTTGGTTTGTTTGAATGGGGGAAAGTACTTGGCAAAGAATTTAGTTTCCATTTCCTCCCATGAGGTGATAGAGCCGATGTCTAATCCCTCAAACCAAGTTTGTGCATGAAGAGCAAGAGAATATGGGAACATATATAAGTGGATTATATCTTGCTCAACCCCTTTTTGCTTGCATGAGTCGGATAACGCAAGAAATTTGTTGAGGTGAGACTTGGGGTCATCGTCGGGAGTCCGTGGAATTGGCAGCGTTTCTCAATTAACTGCACTACATCGTACATGAGTTCGAATGATGCTCCATCAATCTCCAAGAAGCGAATGGGTCCTCCTCGACCTTCTATCGAGGGTTTGGTGATATCGACGAGAGTGACGTGTGTGGTCGTTGTAGGATTGTGGGAAGGTGATGGCTTTTCTTTCCGGATGGGTAGGATGTCATCTTCGGGATAAGGGAAAGGAAGGGTTGAAAGAATTTTAGGGGTTTAAGAAGGGAAAGCCATCCTAAGGTTTCACTAAGAAGAAAGTCCATCTGGATGCCTCTTGATCTTACAGTTGATTCCCCGGCAGTGACGCCCAAAACATGATGCGCCGCCAACGGTCGATCAGGAATTACCCATTCGTCGGACCGTCCGTCAGCGGTGTCACCATGTGGTTTTAATATTTATAAATACTGGGGCATAAATTTTACTAGTGCTATCTGGCCTAAGGGTTATATAGCAGCGAGTATGACCTAGGGTCATTCTAGAAAACCAACTGTATTATGGATCTGAGTAGTCTAATATGTCTGTTTCTAGCTAGTGAGGGTGTTTTAAAATAGTTGGGAGTGGTTTTGGTTTTGGTTTTATGATTAAACTAGTAAGCAATAATAAAAAGCAGATAAATTAAACAGAATAGCAGTCAAGATAGAGGGGGTGTTTGTTGTGAGTTCGTTAGCCGAACTTTGGGATGATGTTTAGTTTAGGCTATGAAAACGTCTCTAAAGATTTATATTTTATTTGTTTCGAGTATATGTGTGATAAGCACTAGCTCCCTACTAATTTTCTCAATCAGTATGACACTGAGTAACTAGTCTATCGTGTATCTGACCAGAGTGGATTGCCTAGCCCACAACACTGTCATGTTACGGTACAATGACCCTTTTTGGATTAGATATCCCGGGCAAACTAACTCGATGTCTGACCGTTCTTAACCCACATGGATACTTAATTGAATAAAACATTCAAGTATAAGACTTGGTTTGGTGCTTGATTACTTTCTATCGATGGGTTTGTAAAGTCCATAGATTATAATAATCGGTAATTCACAAAGTATAGTACCAATGTCTTTTTCATGACTTCCACGTTGTACTACACCAATGGTGCTTCCAACGATATACCATGTAGAGAAAATTGCTGGGATCGTCTATGTGTTTGTCTAAAAAAACACGTTTCATCCCTTATTTCAATAAATGTCATTAGGCATCCCTGTATTTGTTATTTTGCTTCACTAGTCATCCCTTAACCTAACAACGTTAACTTTTTCCGTTAAATGAAAGCATGTGCAATACATGTGATGGTATATTTGTCCCTCTAAAGGATACATAGAATCGTGAAAAGAGCGTAGCTGAATATAACTTGAAAAGTATACAAGCAGAACTTCTACTATCCACCAAGTGATATTATAATATTGCCCCTCTATTAGTTCGGTCAAATATAAACCGAGACTAACTAGCAGCAAACTAATAGAACTAAAAACGAACATCTAATCTAGAGAGGGTAGAGAGAGAGTGAAGTGTGTTGGATGATTAGTGATCATGAAAATGAGTGGAGAAGCATTGTATTTATAGAGAATGCACAACCGTACTCTTCAACCGTATTCCAACCTTCAAACACACAACCGTATCGCACAACCGTATACAAATCACATTTTGTATGCTTGAACACAAGTTACGGGTGGTTTCAGCCGTACACGGGCAAGTTGGGGCAAATACGGATAAACACCAAGCATATACGGTTGGTTTCAGCCGTATACGGCTTGTGCTCAGTCATATACGGCTGAAACCAGCCATATGCGGTGTATTGTTCAGTCGTATGCCATGTTTGTTCAGTCGTATGTGTTCATCCGTTTACTATGTTGTTCAGCCGTATCTCGGTTCTTCGTTTAAGCATAACTTCTTCATCGTTTATCCCTTTATAGCGATTCTTGCGTCCACGGTTTCGTAATTTCCTAACGAAGAAAATGACATAAGTTAGAGATCATAATTCTAAGTATAATGCAAAAGGAATTAAAAAGTGTGAACGAGAGATTCATTGATCACTTGTGCTCCATTTTACTCGTTTTTAGGCCGTCTTAGTTGATTCTTGAAACATCGTCTATATTTTAGCCTTCATAATGAAATTTAGTATATAATTGCATATTTAAAATATTTTCATCAATAATCAGGCTAAAAATGTGAGATAATAAGTTTACGTGAACCAAAAAAAATTAAGCTTCACAAATGAAAAAGTAAAAACTTTCCGTGAACGTAAAAAAATTTAAGGTTAACAGTTGAAAAAAAAAAGTTCACAACTGAATTTTTTTAAAACTTTCCGTGAACCTAAAAAATATTAAGGTTCACATTTAAAAAAAAAGATTTCACAATTGAAAAAGTTAAAAACTTTCCGTGAATTAAAAAATATTAAGGTTTATAGTTGAAAATGTTAAAAGCTTTTCGTGAACCAAAATTTTTTTAAAGTTCACTATAAAAAAAAATTCATGAAAAAATTTACAAAAAAAATTATGGGAAAAAAAATAAGGTTCACATTTAAAAAAGTTAAAAACTTTGTGTGAGGAAAAAAATAAAATAAAAATTCATGACGAAAATTTTATGCGAATAAAAAAAATAAGGGATCACAAAAAAATTAATATGTTAAGTAAAAAAAATGAAAGTTCACAACTTAAAAAAATTGTGAATCAAAAAGTGTTTTCATCGTTTTTTTATCCCCACCCCTTCATATATATATATATATATATATATATATATATATATATATATATATATATATATATATATATATATGTTAGATTAGATGGAGAGTAGGATGTGTTTTTACTGGGTTTTTTTTACTCCTTGTTTTCATCAAAACGCATCCCTATATATATAAGGGGTAGGATAAAAAAACGGTGAAAACACTTTTTGATTCACAATTCTTTTAAGTTGTGAACATTCATTTTTTTTGCTTCATATATGAATTTTTTTGTGAACCCTTATATTTGTTTTGTTTCACATAAAATTTTCATCATGAACCTTTAAGTTTTTAACATTTTCAATTGTGAACCTTATTTTTTTTTCACATAATTTTTTTTTTAATTTTTCACGATTTTTTTTTTTAATGTGAACTTTAATTTTTTTTTGAGTTTACGAAAAGTTTAAAAATTTTCAACTATGAACCATAATTTTTTTTTTTTGGTTCACGGAAATTTTTAACTTTTTCAATTGTGGACCTTTTTTTTCAGCTATGAACCTTAATTTTTTTTTAGGTTCACGAAAGTTTTAAAATTTTCAATTGTGAACCACTTTTTATCATCTGTGAATCTTAATTTTTTTTTGAGTTCACGGAAACTTTTTTACTTTTCATTTGTGAACTTTATTTTTTTGTGTTCACGGAAAGTTTTTTACTTTTTCAATTGTGAACCTTAATTTTTTTTGGTTCACGGAAAGTTTTTAATTTTTTTAATTGTAAACCTTTTTTTCCAACTGTAAACCTTAATTTTTTTAGATTCACAACAAGTTTTTAACTTTTTCAATTCTGAATCTTATTTTTTTATTTTGGGTTCACAGAAAGTTTTTAAGTTTTTTGATTGTGAACATTAATTTTTTTGTTTTGGTTTTCAAATTTGACTTTATTTTTTTTTTTAGAAAAAATATTTTTTGTGTGAACCTTAAATTTTTTTTGTTTACTTCAAAAGAAAAAGGTTCACACCTTAAAAAAACTGTTAAGGAAAAAGTGTTTTCACCATTTTTTTTATCCCCACACCTTATATATATATATATATATATATATATATATATATATATGTTAGATTAGATAGAGGGTGGGGATGTGTTTTCACTGTTTTTTTTAGCTCATTGTTTTCACAGGATCCCATTCATATATATATATATATATATATATATTGTTAGAACACGAAGTGTCTAAACTTTGTTTTGATTTTGTTTGTTTAAAAAGTTGCTAAGTGTTATGTTTTGCGATAATGCTCAGGTTGCGACAATAAGAGTCTACGACAATTTCATTGTCGTAAATACTAGTCATTACGACAATGCTATTATCGTAAGTTGACTAGTCAACTCATTAACTTTTAGATTGTCGCAGGTCAAGTTAGGAACTAGGTCTATAAATAGCTTAGACTAGTTCATTTGTGATTAAGCTTGTGAATTCTGTCCTTTGTACTTGTACAAACTCTCTCAAGCAAATACAATTCAGTTTCAAGTTTCAACTCTTAATCTCTCTTTGTTCATTTATGTTCTAGTTATTTTCCGCTAACTAGTTTGAGTTTGGTTGCGTTGCGGTTTGTGTGTAAAGTGAATCTGAGTGTTCACAAAATGGTATCAGAGTCGTACGCAAGAAATCGGACTGATTGAGCATTCGAGTTTGAAATTTGAAGTCGGATTAGTGTAAGAATGATCTGGTTTAGATTATTTAATCATTTACGAGCAATCGTTTGTGATTATCTTTGATTAATTCACTATTTTGGTGAATTAATTTTACTTTTTCGAATCAATTTTGAACGTATATCATTTCAGAGTGATTTAGAGTGTACGGATAGCTTTATTTGATTTTGAATAATCAAATTGAGCATATACGAAGGTCAGAAATTGGATTCCGAGCAGATTAGTATCAAAATTAGCTCATGTGAGTTAGTATTAAAGTGTTTCCGAAATTTTCATGATCTGTTTCTATTTTGCGAGAATAAGGATACGACTATACTAGAAATAACCGTTTTCTCCGACAATCAGTTTACGCGGGATTTTTGATTTTTGCGAAAATCATCATTGATATCGCGTAAAAAGTCACGTTTTTACTACCGATATCTCTCTCATTCTGGAATGATTCTTGGCACTTTAACCCAAATTCAGTACAAATCAATAGTATTGTGCCAAGATAGTCAAAACAAGGTTGCACGATGAAAATCAAGCAAAACGGATAGAAAATGAAGATTCCACGTACGTTTGAAGATTCAAGACATCAAAACGAGATTTCAAGACAAAAGATCCCATCACCAACATCTATCTCATCCAAGATGTTCATTTTCAAATTACGAATCCAACAGTAGAAGAATCAACAAAAACGGACGAAGAATGAAGATTCTACGTACGCCGGAAGATCCAAACGATTCGTACGACACATCTAAAGTTCAAAGACATATTTTTGGGATTTCTTTTCATCAAAAGCTTCGTTTTTGAATTACGAATCCAACGCAAAAATAATCAATGCAAACGGATGCATAACGAAGAAAAAACGCACGAATCTAGAAACGAGGCAACAGGCGACGAACCGGTGCGGGGGGGTGCTAGCCGCCGCCGGCCAGCCACCCCACCGCCGCCAGCAGCCACCTAGCCGCCGCCGGCCACCACTTACCCGCACGGATTGCTCTTTTTTGTCCTTTCGTGTACCCGGTGCTAGACCTTTACGTGCTTTTGCGTACCCGGTGCACCACCTTTTCCACCTTTTCGTACCTGGTGCCACCACCTTTTCCACCTTTTACTATTGTGAGCTTTGGGATGCTAACTTGAGCTAAGCCTCTCCTATAAATAGAAGCCCCTAGCTCTCATTTCAACACACTCTCATATTCACACTCATACATATACTCTCACTCTTCCATTTCCACTTTCTCACTCTAAAAATTCTCTTATATTTTAGTCTAGGATTATTGTAATTAATCTACGGATTAACATAAAGGTTAGAACGAACGTTGGGAGTTTGGAGATTCATCTTTGTATGTGTGAACGAGTTGTCAATCATAATAATACGCTACAATGCATCTATTTCCGGGTGATATCGAAACCTTTATCATACTTGCTTTATTTCATATTTTTTATTATGTATTATTGTCTCGTATGTGATTTGTCTATTGCCAAGAATTGCGAGTAGTTTTTTATTGTGATTGTTGATGATGTAGATAATTATAAATAAGGATGACATTATGTAATTAAGTGTACGACAATTTTAAAAGTGATGTAACGGCCCCTATTCGACAGTTTATCTAATATAGTACTGGAAACGTTTTACACGGAGTACAAATGTATGGAAGTCGATAAACGACTGAAGGTAGTTACATCACTGGAATCAGCACTGGTTTAACAGTTGGAATTCCGAAAGGATAATACAACTTCACAACTAACTGGTATATCCTACGAAAGTCAATGCACAATAAAATGATGTTCGAAAACGCGTCCAGATAAAATAGGAATTAATGACCTTTGTATCGTTAAAACTTTATGAACTTGAGTTTAATTTATGGAGTACCCTTTCTAGTTATCCACATGACTGCAACCTAGTAATTAGGACTTGATCAACCTTAATTATGGTAAGTAGTTATCTGTGCCCATGACATGCAACAAGTAAGACACAGTGAACCCACTCGTTGTACATATTAGGTTTACATTTCTGCATCGCTTTACATTTAGTTAGTTTAGAGTGTCACGTTCATCGTCAATTACTCTTGGCCGCATGTCTGATGTAAGAAGCAGTTGAACTACCATGTAAAGTACACTATCCGATTACTGAAAGGCATGGTCTGCATATGAAACATGTTTTTATAAACTGCGAATAATCCAGGGATGTATAACTGTTTGAAAAGGAGAACTCAAGTCATAAGTTGAAGTAACCAACCCTTAATGCACAAAACAAGACTTAGGAATAAGAATAAAATCCTAGTAACCTAGAATCCTTAAAACACTAAGTCTTACATAATCAGCGGTCTGAACATACAAAGTTATTAATCTGCATGCTAATGAAATACTAAACTATTTTAGGGGTTAAGAACGGTCGGACCTATGAGACGATACGCTACTGATTCATGTACCTCGGCGTCAAGCCAAGATAGGTTGTTTATCTTTTAACTAGATAAGTATTGGAAGTTTGCGTATTGCTCCGATCAGAATCACGATAACCTAGTTCCTAGTGACATGCCAATGAGAAATTTAGTTGGTAGGGTTCTAGAGTTTACACCTGATAGTTTAAATCATTACACTTAGCATTGTTCCTTTTTAATATGTCATCCCGAAACATTAATTATCGAAATCTCAGCAATCAAATATTTATCTTTACTTGTTTTCCCGCACTTTAAATTCATGCAATTTACTTTTCCGCACTTTAATTACTTGTCTTTAGTTTAAAACCCCCAAACCTATCTACTTTGTTCCATCCTAAATATTTCCTACCTAAAGCACCAGCTTTAATCGCCCACACGTTTGGATTCATAGAACGATCTTAGGTCATACTTACCGCTTACTAACCAGAGTAGGTAGTACGTATAATTTAAGCCCAGCTAAATATAAATTTTAAAACCCCTGCTGCACCCGCACCACCATCCGAAATCACAACAACGCTGAACCGACGGTTGCGGGTGCAACAAGTTTTTGGCGCCGCTGCCGGGGAATCACAAACGTACGATTCAAAGCCACCTTAGGTAGATATTTAGGAGACCCTTCCGATTGAAATCTTTTAGAAATCTTTTGAAAATTAATTTAAGTAATTAGTATTAATTAAGTATTAGGTAGTTAGGATAGCATTAAAATGATAACTCGAAAACCCAATTCTTGCCTAATTTCAATGGATGATATGGTATTCTTTGACTACTTATAAAAAGAGTTAGGATCTGATTTCTTTTCACCTTCTTCCTCTAAAACTAAGGAAACCTCCGACACCCAAGAAGAATATAGGACCTCACTTTCAATTCCAAAACACTGCCTGAATTTTGATGACACGGACCAGTTACCTGACCTTGCATCATCTCCAGAAGATCACTTGCCAACTTTGCACCTACCCAGTTTACCAAATTCTTCCCACTTCGATTATTTTCCCGAAGATGATTCTGAAGAAAAACCTCCGAAATCTTGTGACTTAATCACCCTCATTCCTGAAACATCGGTGCATACCCAAACTACGCCCGATTCTCAGAATAACGGCATCTTTCCATTCATTTCACACAAACACCAATACACCATTTACCGAGTGGTGGATAAGGCTCCATCAGTCGAGCCGGAACAACCTTGTGTTAAAGAACGCCACCTCGGTGCTTCTTTCAATCCTTCCCATAGGGTAGATGTCAATAAAGCATTCGTCAGGCGGTTAACCTATGCCAACCTCCCGTATTCCTACGAACAACGAGAAACGATTGCCACATTAGAAAAACAAGTAGAATTCCTTCTTCACCTGTCAAGTCATGAATGCGAAAGCACTTCCACGAATTTCAGAGACCAAGAACTAAAGTTTATAGCAGATATAGATCTACTTTTTGAATCACTCGCCGACATGGATTTTCTTCCAACATCTATGATATTAATTAATCACAATATCGCCGCCATGATCAACAAACTTGAGTTCTGGGAAGAACAAGATCCGATGATTTCTATCGTCATTCCTGGTAAAATTCCTTTCTTTGTTGACCTCGCCTCCTACCTGATCTTAAAATTACGAGACGTTTTTCCTGATTCTACCAAGGAAAGAATCGACACAGTTTTCTTCGCAAAAAGAAAAAACCTTCATGTTAAGCTTACTCGAATCTTTGCCTTTACCAAATACTCTTTCACTTCCGTACAAAAATCCACAATCAGTGAACTCTGTAGGATAGTTAAGTCTACAACCGGAGACCCTGATTCACAGGAAGAGAACGCATTTTTGGAAGTCCTGAATAAACTCACTCACGATCTTAATTACAAAGACCAAGGGCCACGCGTCGGTTTGTCAAACCCTAAAAAGGTAAGGAAAACATACAATAAGTTAATTGGTGATATTGTCAATTTAGGATACGAAGAACGAGAAGTCCTAGGATTAGAGAATCGTCATTTCTATTTAGTTTATAACGTCATTTTGGAACTTTCAAAATATTTTATGCTGGAAAACGTTCGCTTAAGGGAACAAATCTCGACCCTTTCCCTATGGAGGGATCGGAACGAATCTTAAAACAATCCCTTCCGAAAAAGGTCAAGGCTCGCGACTTTAAATGAGCATATTTTAGTATGAATATAGTAATATAATAAAATTTTGAAAGTTTACTTTAAAAAGAAAAAAACGTTTTTAAAATTTTTGTCTGAAAACACATGCGCGACAACAAGAACATACAACGTTAAGCTTTTAGCCGAAACATGTACATTCAACAAGTCCACGTCAGAAAAATAATTTTTAAACACCAAAAATAATTTAAGTTTAATATTTCAGGATTAATTGTTCCGCAAAATTTTACGCGCTTCTTAAATTGTTTATAACGTAACGAGAGACTAACAAGTAACTAGTTACAATAAATACCTTTAGGATCCGTGATCGTTATTAGTAGGACATTAGAAATTAATCTAGGGTATTAGGCTTAGTACTAAGATGTACATTGGGGACCATGTAAGGAAAATGGTACATAGGAGCATGACAAATATTCTCATGGACCACCAACCTTCCATATGATCCAATAATTCAAAAACAAAAACTTTTCTTCTCCTTCCTCCCTCACCTCAAAACCGGCCACCTCCATACCTCCATGAATCACCATCCAATCTTCACCAAACTCTCTAATTTCATGTCCTTTTGAACTCCTCATTGCATGATATTCTCGGTTGTACATTCGTTTTGAAGTTTTACGCACTAAAACAAGGTATGATCATAAGAAACCTACTTTAAGATACAAGTATCTTATTTTATGAAGTTAGCTTAGTTAGTAACTAGGAATTAGTATTTTTCTTGGTTGAATGCTTAGGAACTACATGCTACTACCACTTACCCATGCTAATTCACACTAGTTTGGCTCTTTCAAGAAGATGTACTTTAACCTATTGATTAAGTCTAGAATTTGGCTTGATTAAGTGTTAGTTGTTAAACATTTAAGTAATTGTGGTGTTTTGAATGATTTCTCTATGTTAATTGCACAATCCGGATAAATTAGGATTAGCAAGTTTGACTTTTGAAAGTCAATAAAAAGTTACTTTAATTCGGGAAGCGCTTTAAATTTCCCCTTTCTTAAGACCTATTACTTTATATCTCTCATGTTCTCAGGTACTATGTCGCTAAAGAAGAAGAAGCTAAACCCATCACGTCCACTTACAGGATCTCTTGCATACCTTAGTGCAACACCAGCATACGACCAGATGGCACGAATATGGAGAGACAAATCTTTTGGCCATTTTAGATATGTAGATTGTGAAAAGCTGCAGACATTGGGATTCAGAAAGAGATTAGAGAGTCTACTCAGCTACTCAATAGAGGGTCAGCAATTTGAGTCTTTCAAGAAATTGTTCAGCATTGACGAACCGGTGTATATGGAGATGATCACCGAGTTCATGACCACCTATACATTTGAGCCAGGGAGTAGAGTTGGAGACGGGGTGATCACATTTAGATATATGGGGAGCCTATTCACCTTGTCAGTGGCTCGGTTTGCACGTCACCTAGATCTCTATACTCCAGAAGAGATCGATTCACCGCTGTTTACTAGTGGAGCCACCACGATTTCTCTCACGACTACTCCCGCAGAGGGATGGAGTCATTGGTCACCAAAGCCGTATTTCTCGGGTATTAAAGCTACCTAGCTCACAGACCCAGTTATGCAGATTTTGCATAAACTACTGGCTTGTTCACTTGATGGGAAGCATACGTCTAATGGTCGAGTGTCTGAGTTTGATGTTATCATGATGGCATGTATCCTCGAGAGGAGGAACATTCAGGTCGCCCATTTAGTTGCACAACGGATTTTGGAAGAAAAAGAGTTTGGTACAAGAAGATCATTCATGGGCCCAGTGATTACTAGGTTAATTCAGAAAATGGGTTTGACGACAGAGATAGAGAAATTCAAGAGCCTGCCAGAATGGGGTGCCCAACCGATAGACTACAATTTTCTAAGGAGCATGGATATACTTCGGATTCTGAGAGATGGCACCGTTTACATCAGGGCATGGTCATCAGACCCTGAGAGTGTTGATACATTGGTAGCAGGTCTAGTCCTACCCAGGGAATCCAGGAAGAGGAAACAACCAAGAGAACCTCGCAATTCAGACTCCGATTCAGATAAGGATGCACAAGATTCTGATGACCCAGTTGCACTGCCACAACCTACTAGGCCAGGACCTTCTGTCCTGGCCCCTAGAGCACAGATACCAACTTACATATACCATTACGGGATACCCCCAGGGCCCGATTACTAGTACTGGTTGATGCAAATGCAAGTAAGATGCTATAGAGCCATGAGACAGCAGATCGCAGGGATACCAGTGAGCCCACTTTGTGACACCCGCCAAATTAGGACTAGTGATTAGTACCTAATCAGTTATAATACATGTAATTAGTTCTGTGTTAGGCTAATTAATGTATCAAGTAATATATATTGTTGAATATATACAATCATGCGATTTGATTAAATCGTACAAGTTTCACATCGAATGTAATTTGGTTCAATTAATACAGACGTTGGTGAACAATTTTATTAAATAATATAATATTATTTACTAACGCAATTATATCCAAAATATTATTTAGATAATATTTCAATTCAAATTCGTATCGTACAAACAAGGACTACACGATTAGATTATTAAACGGGCAAACAAATCGGAACAACTTAAAGTTATATTTTATAACGCAACCATTAAGTATTTGGTAAAATACTTCGACAAAAATATTGGGTAATTATTCGTATTTTAAGACGTGTATTTAAACGTATAAAATAAACATTTAACGTTTAAACGAACGGGAGAACGAACACCGCACGGAGCGCGATTGCGGGGACTGAAAAAGGTGAGGCTTTCAACTACACCCCACCTCTCTTTCCCTCTTTCTTTCATTTCCATTTCAACAAAAACACACACACACCACTAAACACTCTCAAACCCATCACCACCAAATTTTCAGATCTAGCATAACCGACAACAAAAGTTACATTTTCGGAATCACCATCAAGAGAGGAACAAGATTAACAAAGGCACCACCCTCGTTTTCTTCCTCGTTTTTTCTCGATTCGCAATTGTAAGAAATTCTCTAAATATTTAGATCCACTCATTTTGGTGTATTATTTCGGTGTTATAATGTTTACACAACTTAGTATTGTCCAAATGTATAAAGAAAACACGATTTTGCAGCCTAAAAATGAGTTAGATTTGGGTTGAAAAATCGCGACAGCCGCTGGGTTCTGGGCTGGTGTTCATCCATGTGACACAAGCACTGTGTCGCATTTAGTGTCGCAAAACATGTGACACAAGCATTGTGTCGCATTTAGTGTCGCAAAACATCTGACACAAGCATTGTGTCGCATTTAGTGTCGCATTAAGTTGCATATCATAAGACACAAGCCTTGTGTTGCGGAATACAAGCATTGTGTCGCATATTATGTCGCAGAAACCCAAAAACAGAAGCCAAAAACATTCTAAGTGTTTAAAAATCACTTTTCAATAACCAAACCAAATACGATACGATTAATACGCAAAAATGGATAAATCAAAGTATAATAATAATAGTTAAGGTTATTATTATAAATCTGTCACCAACGGGCCGTACACATTTTCAAAACACAAACCAAATAATCAACCAAATCGTAGTAATTTGGACATATATAGTTGTGTAACAACTACAAAGGTAGTCCTTTGAGATACCGACTCCCGTTTATAATAATCGCGTGTCGTGGACACCCTCAGGTTACAAGTCTTCGGACATCGATACTCGGCTAATCAATCAAAGTTTATTTAGATAAACTTCTCAGGCTCAGGTGAGTCTTACAGCCCCACTTTTACTGTTTTACTTACGGGGTGAGATACATTGCTTACTTTTATTGAACACAAGTACGAACAACTTATTTTACTATACGGGATTGCATGAGTTACTTACTTTTACTGAAGTCTCTCCATCATATATTGTTAGTTATGGACTTAAGCGCGAACACTAGTTAATGGATCCATTAGGGAAATGACCCTCCCCGCCCGGGGTCGTAGCGCTACCACGAACCGTTCTGTATAAACGGGCGACTATTATTCGTTACTTATGCTTGCTCAGTTACGAGCATGTCACGGGAGCAACTTATTACATACGGGTTAAGCTTCGATTATGAGCCTCATGGCAACGGTATAACTTACTTACTTTACATTGCGAGATTGCAAATAACTGATTTACGCCTGCGGGCATTATTGATGAAATCTTGTGTTCAAACACTTATATTATTTACAAACCTGTGAGATTCACCAACATTCGTGTTGACCTTTTTAGCTTTGTATCTCAGGTACACAGACGGAGTAGGATTCCCTCAGGATACTAGCTAGAGTCGCATGATTTCTACATTGCATTTAACGGAGATTCTTAGCATTATCTTTTGTATTTATTATGATTATGTAATAGAATCTCCCGCCTTACGCGCGGACTCAAGGGAACTTCATTTTTGTAACCAGAAACTCTATGTTTCCAAACATTTTATGTAGGGAAATGTAACTATTTTACATATGTCGCATATAGATGTCGATTGCTTTACTTTTGTGCTGTGATATTTGATTAGTAGCGCCCCGAAGATTGCTTCCGCTAAACAGTGATTTTGGGGGTGTTACAGATTGGTATCAGAGCCTAAGGTTATAGTGAACTAGGTTGCATTTAGTGGGCCTAGACTATGACCGTTAGGCAGTATTCCTTACTAAGTATGATTAGGTTCAGTGACTACATTGTATTGGTTTAATTTAACATAGCCTGATCAACTATGTACAATTAAAGGAATACGATGTGAGATCTGAAAGGAGTCATGGCTAAACAGGATACACTAGTGGACTCTGACCTCGAGAGAACCGGGACTCAAACACGTCTGTGCTAGACACACTAGGCTATTATGTGGTATATATATATACATAGATAGGCCTCGCTCCCGCTCAATATCTTAGGCTATATTATATATGTATTATATGGATATAGGCCTCATTCTTTCTAACGCTTTATCTTAGAATGGCAAACACACCACCCAATTCATCACGCTCTCATCCGTATGGATCACGAAACCCAAGAGTGGCTAGGAGGGACCCCAGGTCACCTCGGGCTAGCCCATATCCTGCTCACCTTACTCTACCGAATTTAGCCGCTAGAGTACAACACCACGAGCAACGACTTAACACTATGGATATCGAACTCCAAGAAACCAACGAAAACTGGAGACTCACTTCACTCGAACGAATTAACCAAGTCTCCGAAGATCACGAAAATACCATCAACCACATGGACACCCTTGACAACCGTCTGGGTGAAACCATCGAAACTATGGAGGTTGTCCACAACCAAGTGATTGGCAACCGAAATGAAATTTCCGTCCTACAGTCAAGGCTGAATCAGTGCGAGACACGTCTAAGGGAAACCGAAGACGCCCTCCAAATGGTTAGCAGACTTGCAGAATCTGTAGACCACCTCAATGCACTGCAACCACAACTCAACCTAAGCCAGAATTAGCTTAGGCTGAATCTGTATTCTATTATGCTTTCGTAGGACCTATCTAATTCGACCGGATGAAACAATTCCCGGCATCTTTTGTACTCATTATATTATGTAACCCTCTAGAACTCATGCCTTGTATCTAATCTAATTATCTAATGAAATATGGTTATCACGTCAATCTGTTCTCGTATATTCCATAATATACACATGAGATATATCATAAATTCGTACAAATCTCTTATTTCCCTTTTCTTGTTCTCCTTGTTCAGCATCATGCCTCCCCGACGCCAGGTCACCCTCAGCGAAACGGAAATAGCGGATCTAATTGCCCGCAGTGTGGCCCAAGCCTTGGCTACCCGGACACCTATTCCTAGTAGCGAAGATACAACTACCAATGGGCCACAACCCAAACCCTGCTCTTACAAAGACTTTCAGAACTGCAAACCCTTGAGCTTTGCAGGTACCGAAGGAGCAATCGGTCTAGTATGCTGGATCGAGAAAATCGAATCTGTATTCCTTATTTGCAACTGCACAGAGGGAGACAAGGTCAAGTTCTCCGCCAGTACATTTTCTGACACCGCTCTCACCTGGTGGAACACCTATGCCCAGACTGTGGGTATTGCAAATGCTTACAAACTCTCATGGGATGATTTAAAGCAGATGTTGAGGGGCGAGTATTGCCCCAGAGATGAATTGAAGCAGCTGCAGGTAGAGTTCTGGAACCACAAACTGCAGGGTGATGACATCACGGGTTACACCAACCGTTTTCACCAACTGGCACTTCTGTGCCCATCCATGGTCGATCCCGAGTATAAGAGGATCGAGAAATACATAGATGGACTCCTCGACAAACTTCAAAACCTGGTGACTTCATCCAAACCGGGTACTATTCAGAGCGCCATTCGTATGGCTCACGAACTAACGGCCAACTCTGTCCGCCGTGGCACAACTTCAACCCCAACAACAAACAACAAGCGTAAGTGGGAAGGAAGTCCCAATTCCTCCAACCAAACCTTCAACAAAAAGCCTGAGTCTATTAAGGCTTATTCCTCGGGATCTACAGAGAGGAGAGGGTACATCGGGAACAAACCTTACTGTTCCAAATGCAACCGCCATCATGACGGTTCCTGCCCTTGTACTAATTGCAAAAGGTTCGGGCACTTAGCCAAGGATTTCTGAGCCAACATCCCTATCACCAACACTAACGCGCCGAAGACTTGCTTTGGGTGCGGAAATCCAGGGCATTTCAAGAGCGACTGCCCCAAACTGAAAAACAACAACAACAAGAACAACAACAACGCTCGAGGAAGAGCTTTTGTGCTGAAATCAGGGGAAGCCCGTCAAGACCCTAATGTGGTCACGGGTACGTTCCTTCTCAACAACTTAACTGCCACTGTTCTATTTGATACTGGTGCTGATAAGAGCTTTATGTCTGATAAATTTTATCCACTACTTGACACTGCACCTATAGCCTTGGATTTTAAGTACACAGTAGAATTGGCAAACGGAAAACTTATTGAGGCCGACAGTGTGATACCTAATTGCACTTTAAACTTAGCTAAGGAGCTCTTTTCCATTGATTTGATACCCATCGAGATCGGCAGCTTTGACATTATCGTCGGTATGGATTGGTTATCCAAGCACCAAGCCGAAATAGTTTGTTTTGAGAAAATCGTCCGCATCCCCCTCGTCACCGGTGGAACTTTAGTCATACAAGGGGAGACCGGTGGGACGAGCCTAAACATCATTTCTTGCATGAAAACCCGAAAATACTTGAGAAAAGGGTACCAAGCAATCCTCGCACATGTTATGGAGAAAACGTCGGAGGGGAAGCGACTTGAGGATGTGCCTATTGTTCGAGATTTCCCAGAAGTCTTTCCTGAAGACTTGCCTGGCCTCCCACCACCTAGACAAGTCGAATTTTCTATTGATCTTGTGCCCGGTGCAGCACCTGTGGCATGAGCACCTTACCGACTAGCCCCATCCGAACTTCAGGAGTTGTCTACTCAGTTACAGGAACTCCTGGACAACGGATTTATTCGACCAAGTTCCTCACCTTGGGGAGCTCCGGTCTTATTCGCGAAAAAGAAAGATGGATCATTCCGCATGTGTATCGATTACCGAGAGCTGAATAAGCTAACCATAAAGAATCGGCATCCACTTCCTAGAATCGATGACCTATTCGATCAACTTCAGGGATCGAGTGTTTACTCAAAAATTGACCTACGGTCAGGTTACCACCAACTCCGAGTTCGTGACGACGACATTCCAAAAACAGCTTTTCGAACACGCTATGGGCATTACGAATTCCAAGTGATGCCATTCGGCTTAACCAACGCACCGGCAGTATTCATGGACCTTATGAATCGGGTGTGAAAACCATATCTTGACAAGTTTGTCATTGTGTTCATTGATGACATCCTGATCTACTCGCGCAATGAGCAGGAACATGCTCAGCATCTGAAAACCGTTCTGGAACTTCTCAAACACGAAGAGTTATATGCCAAATTCTCTAAGTGTGAGTTCTGGATCCAAACCGTTCAATTCCTTGGGCACGTCATTGACCGCCAGAGAATCCATGTTGATCCCGCCAAGGTTGAAGCAATCAAGGGCTGGAAGTCACCGACCACTCCAACCGAAGTGAGACAATTCTTAGGTCTCGCTGGATATTACCGTCGATTCATTGAGAACTTTTCAAAAATAGCTGTCCCTTTAACGACACTAACTCAGAAAGATAAGAAATTCGATTGGACCGACAAATAAGAGTCAGCCTTCCAATTACTGAAACACAAACTCTGCAGTGCACCGATCCTGTCCTTACCCGAGGGTACCGATGACTTCGTAGTTTACTGCGATGCCTCACACCAAGGACTTGGTTGTGTGTTAATGCAACGAGAAAAAGTCATTGCCTATGCCTCACGACAACTGAAAATTCATGAGAAAAACTATACGACACATGACCTAGAATTAGGTGCCGTGGTATTCGCGTTGAAAATCTGGAGACATTACCTCTACGGTACGAAAAGTACTATCTTTACCGATCACAAAAGCCTCCAACACATATTCGACCAGAAGGATCTAAACATGTGGCAACGTCGTTGGGTCGAGTTACTTAGTGACTACGACTGCGAAATCAAATACCATCCAGGCAAGGCGAACGTAGTTGCCGATGCCTTGAGCCGAAAAGAACGAGTGAAACCCCTTCAAGTCCGAGCTCTCAGTATTACCATCCATAACGATCTTATCACCCAAGTTCTTTCCGCTCAACTCGAAGCACTCAAACCTGAAAACATCATCCATGAAGCCTTGCGGGGCATGGATAAACAATTTGAAATCAAACCTGACGAAACTCGGTACTTCTCTAACCGGGTATGGTTACCCAAATTCGGAAACTTGCGAGATTTGGTGATGGTTGAAGCTCACAAATCTCGATACTCTATACATCCTGGTTCTAACAAGATGTATCACGACATAAAAGGATTGTATTTGTGGCCTAACATGAAAGCTGACGTCGCCTTGTACGTCAGTAAATGCTTAACTTGTTCCAAGGTCAAGGCGGAACACCAAAGACCTTCGGGATTGCTCCAACAACCTGAAATTCCTCAATGGAAATGGGAGCAAATCTCCATGGACTTTATTAC
Source organism: Pseudognaphalium luteoalbum (assembly GCA_963422505.1). Lineage (NCBI taxonomy): Eukaryota > Viridiplantae > Streptophyta > Magnoliopsida > Asterales > Asteraceae > Pseudognaphalium > Pseudognaphalium luteoalbum. The sequence continues at coordinate 114,991,441 of OY730192.1, read as the reverse complement.
CAAACTACCGAAAACTTCAAACAGTTGCGACACCATTTGGGTGATTGTGGACCGTCTCACGAAATCTGCCCATTTCCTCGCCATCAAAGAAACTGACAAGATGGAGCGTCTGGCTCGCATCTACATCAAAGAAATTATTTCACGACACGGTGTACCTATCTCGATTATCTCGGATAGGGACAGTCGTCTTACTTCCAACTTCTGGCAATCATTACAAAAATCTCTCGGTACTCGTCTGGATATGAGTACTGCTTACCACCCGCAAACTGATGGCCAGAGCGAACGAACTATTCAAACACTGGAGGATATGTTACGTGCATGCGCAATTGACTTTGGTAATTCTTGGGAAAACCATTTACCACTGTGTGAGTTCTCGTACAATAACAGCTACCATACCAGCATTAAGACTGCACCTTTCGAGGCACTCTACGGACGTAAGTGTCGATCACCTATCTGCTGGACCGAGATGGGAGATACCCAACTCACCGGTCCAGAAATCATTCACGAAACCACCGAGAAGATCATTGGTATCCAAAACAAACTCAAAGCCGCACGTGATCGTCCAAAAAGTTATGCTGACGTGAGACGCAAACCACTCGAGTTCCAGGTTGGGGATCGAGTGCTACTCAAAGTTTCACCTTGGAAAGGTGTTATCCGATTCGGTAAACGCGGGAAGTTGAATCCCAGATATATTGGACCATTCGAGATCCTCGAGAGGATAGGTCCAGCGGCATATCGATTGCAGCTGCCATCCGAGCTCAGCAGCGTGCATCCCACTTTCCTCATTTCAAATTTGAAAAAGTGTCTGTTTGACGAGACACTTATCATTCCACTCGATGAAATCTGGGTTGATGACAAGCTCCATTTTGTTGAAGAACCCACCGAAATAATGGACCGTGAGGTCAAACAACTCAAACAAAGCCGTATTCCCATTGTCAAGGTCAGGTGGAATTCGCGGCGTGGACCGGAATTCACCTGGGAACGGGAAGACCAAATGCGACTCAAGTACCCTCAGTTATTCACTGAAGCTACTTCAAACACGACTACGAACTAAATTTCAAGACGAAATTCTTCTAACAGGGGGAGAATGTGACACCCGCCAAATTAGGACTAGTGATTAGTACCTAATTAGTTATAATACATGTAATTCGTTCTGTGTTAGGCTAATTAATGTATCAAGTAATATATATTGTTGAATATATACAATCATGCGATTTGATTAAATCGTACAAGTTTCACATCGAATGTAATTCGGTTCAATTAATACAGACGTTGGTGAACAATTTTATTAAATAATATAATATTATTTAATAACGCAATTATATCCAAAATATTATTTAGATAATATTTCAATTCAAATTCGTATCGTACAAACAAGGACTACATGATTAGATTATTAAACGCGCAAACAAATCGGAACAAGTTAAAGTTATATTTTATAACGCAACCATTAAGTATTTGGTAAAATACTTCAACAAAAATATTGGGTAATTATTCGTACTTTAAAACGTATATTTAACCGCATAAAATAAACATTTAACGTTTAAAAGAATGGGAGAACGAACACCGCACGGAGCGCGATTGCGGGGACTGAAAAAGGTGAGGCTTTCACCTACACCCCACCTCTCTTTCCCTCTTTCTTTCATTTCCATTTCAACAAAAACACACACACACCACTAAACACTCTCAAACCCATTACCACCAAATTTTCTGATCTAGCATAACCGACAACAAAAGTTACATTTTCGGAATCACCATCAAGAGAGGAACAAGATTAACAAAGGCACCACCCTCGTTTTCTTCCTCGTTTTGTCTCGATTCGCAATTGTAAGAAATTCTCTAAATATTTAGATCCACTCATTTTGGTGTATTATTTCGGTGTTATAATGTTTACACAACTTAGTATTGTCCAAATGTATAAAGAAAACACGATTTTGCAGCCTAAAAATGAGTTAGATTTGGGTTTTGGGTTGAAAAATCGCGACAGCCGCTGGGTTCTGGGCTAGTGTTCATCCATGTGACACAAGCACTGTGTCGCATTTAGTGTCGCAAAACATGTGACACAAGCATTGTGTCACATTTAGTGTCGCAAAACATCTGACACAAGCATTGTGTCGCATTTAGTGTCGCATTAAGTTGCATATCATAAGACACAAGCCTTGTGTTGCGGAACACAAGCATTGTGTCGCATATTATGTCGCAGAAACCCAAAAACAGAAGCCAAAAACATTCTAAGTGTTTAAAAATCACTTTTCAATAACCAAACCAATTACGATACGATTAATACGCAAAAATGGATAAATCAAAGTATAATAATAATAGTTAAGGTTATTATTATAAATCTGTCACCAACGGGCCGTACACGTTTTCAAAACACAAACCAAATAATCAACCAAATCGTAGTAATTTGGACATATATAGTTGTGTAACAACTACAAAGGTAGTCCTTTGAGATACCGACTCCCGTTTATAACCATCGCGTGTCGTGGACACCCTCAGGTTACAAGTCTTCGGACATCGATACTCGGCTAATCAATCAAAGTTTATTTAGATAAACTTCTCAGGCTCAGGTGAGTCTTACAGCCCCACTTTTACTATTTTACTTACGGGGTGAGATACATTGCTTACTTTTATTGAACACAAGTACGAACAACTTATTTTACTATACGGGATTGCATGAGTTACTTACTTTTACTGAAGTCTCTCCATCATATATTGTTAGTTATGGACTTAAGCGCGAACACTAGTTAATGGATCCATTAGGGAAATGACCCTCCCCGCCCGGGGTCGTAGCGCTACCACGAACCGTTCTGTATAAACGGGCGACTATTATTCGTTACTTATGCTTGCTCAGTTACGAGCATGTCACGGGAGCAACTTATTACATACGGGTTAAGCTTCGATTATGAGCCTCATGGCAACGGTATAACTTACTTACTTTACATTGCGAGATTGCAAATAACTGATTTACGCCTGCGGGCATTATTGATGAAATCTTGTGTTCAAACACTTATATTATTTACAAACCTGTGAGATTCACCAACATTCGTGTTGACCTTTTTAGCTTTGTATCTCAGGTACACAGACGGAGTAGGATTCCCTCAGGATACTAGCTAGAGTCGCATGATTTCTACATTGCATTTAATGGAAATTCTTAGCAATATCTTTTGTATTTATTATGATTATGTAATAGAATCTCCCGCCTTACGCGCGGACTCTAGGGAACTTCATTTGTGTAACCAGAAACTCTATGTTTCCAAACATTTTATGTAGGGAAATGTAACTATTTTACAAATGTCGCATATAGATGTCGATTGCTTTACTTTTGTGCTGTGATATTTGATTAGTAGCGCCCCGAAGCTTGCTTCTGCTAAACAGTGATTTTGGGGGTGTTACACACTTCCAGACATACCATGCGGAATGGGCCGAGCCCCACCACACTTATATACACCTACAGCTCCTAGACATCCAGTTCCTACTCAAGCACCTCACAGACATTCAGCTCGTGGCCATGGTTTACCACCTCGCACGGTTCCACCTAGACCACCACCACCAGCACAGGATCCTACTCCGGTATAGCTTGTCCCCTCAATTGTTGGTTCTGTAAGAGGGCATACTTCGCAAAGCAGCAGAATATCCAGAGTCTCCACATGAGCCACCATTGTTCAGAGTCATAGGATTCTCAGGAGTGTCAGCCCTGCTCCCTCACCGATTGATCCAGTATCCTCTCATAGACAGACTGATTTATTTGGAGGACACTCTCAGCAGAGGACACCAGAGATTCCACTGGACAACTTTGACATGCCTGCAGGAGATTTCATTGATCATTTGATACAGCATGGAGTATTCACTACAGGTACACCAGAAGCAGAGGTTGATCGAGATGCATCAGATGAAGGCACACACTATCAGCACAATGATTCCTCATCAGATGAGACATCTCCTGGACCTATAGTATCTTCAGCAGCAGTATCACCACTAGCCGAGCACTAGATTGCTCCGCTTTCTGACTTCTTTCTATTTTCTACCAAGACTTTATTGTGTGTATTTGATGTACTGTGGATGCATAGACATCACATCTATCCAGTTATTACTTTATTAAGCTATTACTTTACTTTTCTTATTAGCAGCTATTACTTGATTGAATTGAGTGGTTTGTTTGAAAAACTATAGAAGACCGAAGCAAGGGAAAACTGTGGACCACACAATGAAGAATGCCGAGAGCCATAAGCTACAAGCCACGAACCAGCAAACTTCTAACGAGGAGCCAACAACGTGCACAACAAAAGTGGTACACCGTTCCAAAACCCTCTACCCGTTTAAAGAATTGATTATCTCATCCGATATTCCAACACTAAGTATGGGATAATCAAAACCACACTACACTTACGAAACAATCTAAAAATAAGTAAAATCTCTAAGTGTGGGATACTTCAACAAGAGGTACTCAACGAATAGATTCGAACATTAGGGACAATGTTCCTCTAAGTCTGGGATATACAGCCTTCAACCGTAAGTTTTTACCTCTTGTTCATAAGTCAAACTATATTTTCATTAAAAGGCTAAAAATGGATAAAATTTCAAATTTTTAGATTCAAAAACATCATTATTTAGATATCCTATCTTTCAAAATTATAAATTACAGCAAGAAACGAGTTTTGACAATGAAACAAAACTGTTTTAGAATAAGATACAGACGAAAAGGGAAACCCATGGCTAGGCACACATTGACCAAAACATTCGATTCGTGAGGATTGAGCCCATCATTAGCATTCATCCCTAAAATGCTTCACTTTTCGTTTCATGTGTGCGCCGATGTATGCATTTGAATTAGAACTTGCTCTTGTAATGCATTTCGAGATCACACCGATGAGTGCCATACGTGGCATAGGTACAACCCATCTTGATAGCTTCTAAGGAATCCAAACACCCTTCCACTATCAAACATCCACCCACTCAACATTCACTCTTTACACCCAATCAAAACCTCCTAATATTCATCCTGAACCTACAGAAGTTTCATTTTCCAACAAACTCTCAAAAATATCTTGATTTTCCAAGACTTCTGCAGCCTAATACAAAGCCATAAAATATATCGAAGTGTTCCCCAAAGGATGAGAATCATCCGTAAAAGGAGCTCCAAGAAAAAGAAATTCAGCAAAAGCTGTCGGAAGAAACCTAAAAGCCCAAGGATCAAGAAAAATGGCCAAGAAAAGAAAAATTCTAAAGAGAATAAAAAAAGAAAGAAAAAGGCTATGTAGTCCTTTCAAAATCTAAGAAATTCCAAAGAAACTCTCTCAAGAAAAGTTTTGAGAAAGTACAAGAAAAACCCTCGAACCTTCTTCAACCCAAAACATCCGATTCCTTCCAAGATATCTCGAAAGGATAGTACCGTCCTCATCAAAAGTAATGGAGATCTGATTCTCGATCAAGCCTATGACGACAATGCTGCATGACAGGCTATCTGAGTGATTGACACTAGTAAGTAGAAAACCCTAAACACTTGTGTAATTTGAGTGACCCATTTGTGAGGATTGCCTAGTCATGATCATCATTTATGTTGCTCGAAAAAGGTATCAAATTCTATAAACCCTTAGTTTCCGGTGAAAACTCTTTTACAACTGTAACTTTATATTCTTTGAAAAATGGTATCTCTAAAAACTAATGCAACTAGAATCCTTCCAGAATCTTTTAAGAATGAGTTTGCTTGAGGATAAGCAAAGTTCTAAGTGTGGGATACTTGATATCGTGTAAAAAGTCACGTTTTTACTACCGATATCTCTCTCATTCTGGAACGATTCTTGGCACTTTAACCCAAATTCAGTACAAATCAATAGTATTGTGCCAAGATGGTCAAAACAAGGTTGCACGATCAAAATCAAGCAAAACGGATAGAAAACGAAGATTCCAAGCACGTTTGAAGATTCAAGACATCAAAATGAGATTTCAAGACAAAAGAGCCCATCACTAAGATATATCTCATCCAAGATGTTCGTTTTCAAATTACAATTCCAACAGATGAAGAATCAATAAAAACGAACGAAGAATGAAGATTCTACGTACGCCGGAAGATCCAAAAGATTCGTACGACACATCTAAAGTTCAAAGACATATTTTTGGGATTTCTTTTCATCAAAAGCTTCGTTTTTGAATTACGAATCCAACGCAAAAAGAATCAACGCAAACGGATGCATAACGAAGAAAACACGCACGAATCGAGAAACGAGGCAACAGGCGACGAACCAGTGCGGGGGGGTGCCAGCCGCCGCCGGCCAGCCACCCCACTGCCGCCGGCAGCCACCTAGCCACCGCTGGCAGCCACTCACCCGCACGGATTGGGCTTTTTTGTCCTTTCGTGTACCCGGTGCTAGACCTTTACGTGCTTTTGCGTACCCGGTGCACCACCTTTTCCACTTTTTCGTACCTGGTGCCACCACCTTTTCCACCTTTTGCTATTGTTAGCTTTGGGATGCTAACTTGAGCCAAGCCTCTCCTATAAATAGCAGCCCCTAGCTCTCATTTCAACACACTCTCATATTCACACTCATACATATACTCTCACTCTTCCATTTCCACTTTCTCACTCTAAAAATTCTCTTATATTTTAGTCTAGGATTATTGTAATTAATCTACGGATTAACATAGAGGTTAGAACGAACGTTGGGAGTTTGGAGATTCATCTTTGTATGTGTGAACGAGTTGTCAATCATAAAAATACGCTACTACGCATCTATTTCCGGGTGATATCGAAACCTTTATCATACTTGCTTTATTTCATATTTTAATTATGTATTATTGTCTCGTATGTGATTTGTCTATTGCCATGAATTGGGAGTAGTTTATTATTGAGATTGTTGATGATGTAGATAATTATAAGTAAGGATGACATTATGTAATTAAGTGTACGACAATTGTAAAAGTGATGTAACGGCCCCTATTCGACAGTTTATCTAGTATAGTACTGGAAACGTTTTACATGGAGTACAAATGTATGGAAGTCGATAAACGACCGAAGGTAGTTACATCACTAGAATCAGCTCTGGTTTAACAGTTGGAATTCCGAAAGGATAATACAACTTCACAACTAACTGGTATATCCTACGAAAGTCAATGCACAATAAAATGATGTTCGAAAACGCGTCCAGATAAAATAGGAATTAATGACCTTTGTATCGTTAAGACTTTATGTACTTAAGTTTAATTTATGGAGTACCCTTTCTAGTTATCCACATGACTGCAACCTAGTAATTAGGACTTGATCAACCTTAATTATGGTAAGTAGTTATCTGTGCCCATGACATGCAACAAGTAAGACACAGTGAACCCACTCGTTGTACATATTAGGTTTACATTTCTGCATCGCTTTACATTTAGTTAGTTTAGAGTGTCACGTTCACCGTCAATTACTCTTGATGGCATGTCTGATGTAAGAAGCAGTTGAACTACCATGCAAAGTACACTGTCCGATTACTGAAAGGCATGGTCTGCATATGAAACATGTTTTTATAAACTGCGAATAATCCAGGGATGTATAACTGTTTGAAAAGGAGAACTCAAGTCATAAGTTGAAGTAACCAAGCCTTAATGCACAAAACAAGACTTAGGAATAAGAATAAAATCCTAGTAACCTAGAATCCTTAAAACGCTAAGTCTTACATAATCAGCGGTCTGAACATACAAAGTTATTAATCTGCATGCTAATGAAATACTAAACTATTTTAGGGGTTAAGAACGGTCGGACCTATGAGACGATACGCTACTGATTCATGTACCTCGGCGTCAAACCAAGATAGGTTGTTTATCTTTTAACTAGATAAGTATTGGAAGTTTGCGTATTGCTCAGATCAGAATCACGATAACCTAGTTCCTAGTGACATGCCAATGGGAAATTTAGTTGGTAGGGTTCTAGAGTTTACACCTGATAGTTTAAATCATTACACTTAGCATTGTTCCTGTTTAATCTGTCATCCCGAAACATTAATTATCGAAATCTCAGCAATCACATATTTATCTTTACCTGTTTTCCCACACTTTAAATTCCTGCAATTTACTTTTCTGCACTTTAATTACTTGTCTTTAGTTTAAAACCCCCAAACCTACCTACTTTATTCCATCCTAAATATTTCCTACCAAAAGCACAAGCTTTAATCGCCCACACGTTTAGATACATAGAACGATCTTAGGTCATACTTACCGCTTACTAACCAAAGTAGGTAGTACGTATAATTTAAGCCCAACTAAATATAAATTTTAAAACCCCTGCTTCGCCCGCACCACCATCAGAAATCACAATGACGCTGAACCGATGGTTGCGGGTGTAACAATCATTATCGGATGAACAGTACCACATTGTCGCAAGTACAGTAGCATATTGTCGCAAGTACAGTAGCATATTGTCGCATACACAGTGATTAGACATTCTCGGATTGCTTTGCGATAATTGACTTTTGTTGACTGTCGTAAAGGAATTGTCGTAGTAACAGTGATCTATTGTCACGTGAATAGTGAATGTTGACATTCTCGGATTGTTGACTACTTTTGACTATCTATTATTCTCGGAGTTACAATTATCGGATAAACAGTGTATATTGAATTCTCGGATTGCTTGAAGTATCAGAATTGCTATTCTCAGATATATACAGTAGTTTGTGATTCTCGGAAATTAAAATTGTCAGATTTGTTTTTGTGTTAGGATTTAAATTTTTTTTTAAAATGGCTCATGCAAATTGGCAAGCTATGGTGAAGAGTGAACAAGAAACTGGTACTACTACGAAGCCTCCAAAGTTTTTGTGTCAGAATGATTACGATGATTGGCATTACCGGTTTGAGTCATTTATTGCATTATATGACCCAGACCTAATAATTCCTATCTTAGAACAATATATTCATCCAAGAGCTGAAGGTACATATAGGGATGAACCTCCACAAAAGTCACTCAAAATGATGACTATTGAAGAGCGAAAGGAGTATGATCGTGATAAAAAGGCCAAGTCTGTTATTCAATGAGTCTTCCTAGTGATGTTCTTGCTGGATGAAAAGATTTGATCACAACATTAAGAATTGTATAAAGCTATGGAAAAGCGCTTTGCTGGTAATGACAAACTAAAGAAAAGCAGGTGAGAGTTGTTAAAAAAACAATACGATGTATAAACATTCATGCTCAATGAATCTTCCATTGAATTAATTGTTCGATATTCTCAGTTACTTAGTGAACTGAAATGGCACGGAATGGTTTTGGAGCGTCTTGAAATCAATGATAAGTTGATTGAAGCTTTACCTTCTAGATGGGAGACTAAGGCTGATATCTTGCTGGAAGATGAATCTTTGGGAGAATATGAGTTTGAGGATTTAATCAACGAGTTACAGGTTTATGATGTGGCTTTACAGAAGAAGGAAACTGGATGTTCAATTTGGATCAAAAGCATCTTTAGAATCTACTACTGCTTTATTTTCTGGTCATGATGCATTTATGGTTGGGAATTCTAGTGAAACTTCAGGTGGTTATCCTAGTTATGGATATTTTGGATCTGGGAATGCTTCTGCTCAAAAGCCTCAACAACAAAATCCTAATCTTAATGTCTTAAAGATTACTGAGAAACATGCTAATGTTGTCACGGCTTTCCTTTCTTCTTATGAAGCTTTCATTTAAGGAAAGGTTGGGAATGTAGATTTAACTGAAGAGGATTATGATCAGTTACATCCATACAATCTTGAAGAAATGAATCTTCAACGGAATCTTGCCATGTTTACTAGAAAGTTCAAGAAGTTTCTTCAACGAACTGGAAAGAGCAAGTTGGGTGGTAAACCAGGGTTTGATAAATCTAAGGTTCGGTGTTATAATTGTAAGAATTACGGACACTTTTCACGGGAATGTGAGAAAACAAAGCTCCTACTTCTGGATTCACCAAACCTTCTACTTCCAAGACTTATTCATCTTCAGCTCAACCACAATTTCCTGGAAAGGATACAATTTTTGCTCCCACATCATCAGCACTCGTGTCTACTGTAGACGAATTCTATGATTGGAGTGCACATGTGGAGGAACATTCTCAAAATCAGGCCTTTATGGCTCATATTGCTGAGGTTGATTCCACACCTTTTAATAAAATATGTTCCAAATGCACTGATTTGGGGAGCAAATCAGTTTGTATCAAACTCAGCAACAAAAGTTCTTGGTGGACATTCAAAAACTTAGAGATGAGAATAAGATTTTGATTGAAAATGACAAATGTTTTACTGAAAAGTTTGGATCAACAAGTGTTAAGATTCATGATTTAAAGGTCAAAAATTTAAATCAGCAAAATATCATCGACAGTTACTTAAATGTCCATGATATTTTGCTGATTAAAAATTTTGACTGAGATGAATTTACTTAAACAAGAAAAATTTGATGCTGAATCTGAAATTTTGGAACTGAAATGAAAAATGTCAAACATTGCAACATCAACACTTGTCTTAGATGAAATTATCCATTCTCAGCGCTTAGATACTAAATCTAAATCTGGGATTGTATATCATTCTGTTCCACCACCAAAATCTGGGATTGGATATCATTTTGTTCCACTACCAAAATCTTATACTCAAATGCCCACCAAGGATGAAAGTTCTGAGTTTTCATCAAAGGTTGTCAAGGATGAAAGTTCTGGTTTTTCATCAAAGGTTGTCAAAGATGAAAGTTCTGAGTTTTCATCAAAGGTTGTCAAAGATGAAAGTTCTGATATTTCCTCAAAGGTTCTCAAAGATGATGTTCATAAAAACTCATGTGAAATGAATCAAGAGGATTCAATTCATGTGACTTCAGATCTAAAAGTTAATGATTGTGATTCTTTTCAAAAGACAGATCAATCTCAAATTTCTCAAGATTGTGAGTTTGATCTCCAAGAAAGAAATTTAAAGAGTGGTAAGAAAATGGATTTTGATAAATCAAATCAAGTTCTTTAATTTTTAAAAAGAGAATCTTTGGATAAATCACAATCATCATCATCCAAGTCTGTTTCTTCTATGTCTAAGACTTGTGATTCTTCTTCTAGTTCTGATTTCACAACATGTGAAACTTCAACAATTTCACATTCTCATTCTAAATGTGAAACAACTTCACCTTCTCAATCTCATAATTCTAAAAGAAAGTATGAGAGAAGATGTTGCTTTGATTGTGGTGTTTGTGGACATCTTTTAAAAAATTGTCATAAACTTGCTAAAAAATGGTTAAGAGAAAAATCTAAGAAAGCAAGTTCTTCAAAAGATGTTCATGCTAATGATTTTCCATCAACATCTCAAGAAAAGGTTAACAAACCGTTTTCACCACAATCAAAGAAGAAGTTTAATTCTTCAAAAGATGCATCAATCAAAACTCCAAAGGATTCAACCGATTTTAAGAAAAATTTAAAGGAGATTGAAGTCATCATTTTTGATGAAATCATTGGACGACCCAAATCCTCAAAGGCATAGGTCTCCATTAGCAACTAACTGTTTCTCTTTTTGTCTCACAGTCATCCAGAGCTATCGATAACATTTGGTATGTCGATAGTGGCTGTTCGAGACATATGACATGGAACCTCTCCTTGCTTGAAGATGTCAAAATTAAACATGGAGGGTATGTTGCATTTGCGGGAGATAAAGGAGGGATGATTTCCATTAAAGGGACAATTACAAACGGCGAGATAAGCTTTGAGAAAGTGAATTATGTTGAACAACTTCAACATAATTTACTAAGTGTTTCTTAAGTATACGATAAGAATCTTTCTACGTGGTTCAATGAAGAAGAATATTTGATACTCAAACCAGATAAATGAACGGAATTTAAGAATCATATCATGGAGATGTTTTGTCTTCAACATGGCATTTCTCATCAATTTAGTGCTCTTAGAACTCCACATCAAAATGGAGTTGCTGAGCGAAAGAATAGAACTTTTATCGAAGCTGCCAGAATAATGCTTTCGGATGCAAAGTTACCAACTACTTTCTGGGCAGAGGCGGTTAATATGGTTTGTTTCGTGTTAAATCATGTACACGTGGTCAAAGACAAGAAGAAAATGAGTTATGAGTTATTAAATAATCGGAAGCCAAATATTCAGTTTCTGGAACCTTTTGGTTGTCCGTGTTTGTTACTCAAAACTAAGGAACATGTGTCTAAATTTGCTGAGAAATCTGATGCAGGTTTTTTCTTGGGGAACTCAGTAAATTCTCATAATAAAAGAGTTTACAATAGGGAAACTCGTCGGGTTGAAGAATGCTATGAGGTTGAGTTTTTAAGGCATTTAACTTCTCCGAATGGAATAGGTCAAGATTGGTTATTCAATTATGACTCGTTCTTCGAAACCAAATTAAGAATACCACATGTTTCTTATCACAAACTGAACCAAAAAGTGTTCAAGTGTCTTTGGAAGACAGATGATGGGTGCAAGTGATGCAAGATGGATTGCAGCAGTTTGTTAAACTTCAAGTTTGGACTTTGGTAGAACCACCTCCACATATTCATCCAATTGGAACACATTGGGTGTTTAGACTTAAAAGAGATGATCATGGAGTTGTACTTCGAAACAAGGATAGACTTGTTGTTCAAGGTTTCACTCAAGTTGAGGGTTTAGATTACGATGAGGTGTTTGCTCCGGTTGCTAGATTAGAATCTGTCAGGATTTTTCTTGCATATGCATCGTATATGAAATTCAAGGTATATCAGTTGGATGTGAAGTGTGCATTTCTTTATGGGAAAGTTCATGAAGAGGTGTTTGTTAAACAACCTCCTGGTTTTGAAGATCCTCATCATCCTAATCATGTTTATTGATAAGATAAGGCGTTGTATGGTCTTCATTAAGCTCCTAGAGCTTGGTATGAGACCTTGTCACAACATCTTCTGGAAAATGGATTTTCACGATGACATGTTGATAGTACACTATTCATCAAGAAGACAAATGTTGATTTGTTACTTGTTCAAATTTATGTAGACTACATTATTTTCAGATCCACGGATGACAAGTTGTGCAAAGAGTTTGAATCAATTATGAAATCCAAGTTTGAGATGAGCTCTATGGGGGAGATGTCATTCTTTCTAGGTTTGCATGTTCAACAACTAGACAGTGGCCTTTTTATTCATCAAACAAAATATGTAAATGATATCTTAAAGAAATTTAAGATGTTAGATTGCAAGTCTATTTCGACCCCTATAGATCTTGTTACGAAACTTGGACCACATCTTGATGTTGCATCAACTGATCAACATGAATATCGTTCAATGATTGGTTCACTCATGTACATAACTGCATCTAGGCCCGATATATTTTTTTGTTGTATCAATTTGTTCAATGTATCAAGCGAAACCCAGGGTTTCGCATTTGATTGCTGTTCAGAGAATCTTTCATTATTTGAAGGGAAAACCTAATTTAGGGTTGCGGTATTCAAATGATGATGAATTCAAACTTTTTGCATACTCCGATTCTGACTATGGTGGTTGCAATATCGATTATAAGTCAACTTCCAGGGGTTGTCAGTTTCTCGGACAATGACTTGTCTCATGGCAATGCAAGAAAAAAACTTTTTGTTCACAGATTATCTGGATTTAACATCAACTTCGGGACTATGGTTTGATTCTTACTAAAACTCCACTTTATATCGATAATACTACGGCTATCAGTATCATATACAATCCCGTTCATCATTCCAAAACGAAACATATTGAACTTCGTTACCATTTCATTCGCGATTTGATGTGATGCAAAAAGTCATGTTTTTAAGTGTTATATTCTCCACTTTTTGGGCACATGTTTAGTGAAAACATCTCAAAACAACCTTTATTTACTCAAATTCACTAAAGAGGTCCAAATATAGGAGTTGCTACAAAAGTCACTGAAAACAGCCAAATAACGAGCAAAACAGAGCAGATAAACAACAAATGATTCTCACAAACTCATTTAACCTATGAGATACATCCTCTAACCTCAGTATATGATAATATAGGTATAAACGAGTCTGGAGAATTAAGAATCATGCAAAGCAAGGAAAGAACGAAAGAGATACTACTGTTTCAGAGTGCTACAAGTCATTTCATCAACGCCCGAGCTACACACATCCAAATTAAATGAAATTGGTGTCATTAGAAGCATACCAGAATTATGAATCCAGAGGTGAAAGAATCAGGTCAAACGGACATCGGATGAAGAAGTTACGGGCGTTTTAAGCAATGAACGAAAGCCGAATACGGCCTAAGGTTCTGTATACGGCCCACTAAGCATCATATACGGCCCATGTAAGACCGTATATGGCCCCACAAGGACCATATACGGCCCCTACATGGCCGTATACGGGCCCCCTACCCCATCTGGTTGCAGTTTTATGCTTTGCGTGCTTGTACGTGATGCTTCGGAGGTTGTACAGCTGATTTGGGACTTTGCCTATAAATAGTGGACTCATTCTTCAACCTCAACACACCTCATTCTCATTCTCTCATACTTTCTTTCACACACACACACTCTCTCTCTCTATTGTTTCTCTCTCTAGAATTAGGGTTAAGTGTCAGTTAGTCTTGGTTAATATTTAACCAAGACTTAACGGAGGGTCTATTTTGTAATAAGTGTAAGGAGTCAGGGGCTATTTTGCAATATTTCTAGAGATGTTGCGGAGGCTACGCTCATGTATTCTTTCAAATGCTTATTCAATCTACGCTTTCATTACAGTCATTTCTATCCTTATCTCTTATAATGATGATTGTTATTGTTGTTATTCTAGATTTAGTATCTGTCATTATGCGTAGTGAGTAGTTACCTTGTGTGTTTGTTATGATGTAGTTAGTTTATCATTTGTGGGATGATTGAAAACCTGGTGTACTGTTACTCTGCATTTATGAATTTCTAAACCTAAATACAATCGCCTTTCCTCCATATAAACGTAGTTAGAACCTTTATGACAAGGAGTCGCGAACCTTGATCAAACGGTCACTACCAATATGTGTTTTCTAAAATACAAACATGGTCTGAATTGTGTAGCTGTGAAAATACTGTTTAAACCTTTCGTATAGTACACTGTGAATCAATCATGGATTTATTGGGAATAGTGAGGGCTGGTTTATATCATAGATGGAAAAGCTTTAATACAAACTTAGTTTAAACCTAGTCCGGAGTGACCACAAAGGATGTGACACCGGAAAGACCACGGAAAATGGCACTGTACTTAGTTTAGCGTTGGAAACACCACTAATGGAGTACAAATACGTGGAAGCTATGGAAATGCCGGTGGTTGAAGACTGTGTCACATCTTGGTTAACCACAAAGCTCTGGACTAGACCATGACCATTAATACAGAGTTAACAGTCACCTACACCAAGTCTTAATCTTAAATGCCTTGCTTGAATTAATTGTTCTATAGTGTTAAGAAAGGTCGGAACCTTAGTGGGTATGTTACTCTATCTCATGCACCCAGGAATCCTAATTCCAAGAAGGGTTGGTATTCAGTTATCAGAATAGGCGTTGAAGAGTTGAGCATCCTCCTCCGATCAGACTCAATCTGGCCTACTACTCAGTGACATAATGATTGGTCTCCCCAATCAGTAGGGTACTAGTGTTTACACTACAAGCAACTATCCTCAAGTAGGACACAAACCTGTAGAAGACGTTTTCATACTTTAAACCTAGGCGTCATCCCCACATAAAACTAACGAAGTCATAACAAACACATCCTCTTATACTGATCACATCCCTAGCATATTTACTGTTTATTTAGTTTAGTTAAATTAGTTTAAATGGACCTAAGTACTAAAACCCCCACTCAAAGCTTTTTTTTAAAACCCATCACTAAATTGAATAACTTGTCCTGACGTATAACACCCTGCTTTTAACAACCTATATTATATTAATAAACATCGGAAGCGAGTCCCAAACATATATATTATATTTACATATATCAAAATGTTTAACTTTTCAAAACATCACACTTATATATATAATTACAAAACCATGTACTAACGACTAGGTGTTATATAATTTTTCCAAAACATAATTTCAAGGTTCACAAAATATCAGAGTAGCTGCAGTAATAGTCAAACATCTCATCCAGTATCCTTAGCCCAGCCCATCGTCTAACCAAAATCTGTAAAATGTTTAAACATGGTGGGATTAGCTCACAGCTAAGTGAATGGAACTATAACCGATAGTTCAATCCAGAAATAACAAATCTTACAACAAAGCAACAATAAACACATAGCGTCAAAGAGGATCAGCGGTTCCTGATTAGCCAATCAAAGAACCCTTAATCCACTGCCGGCCCCAACAGCGGTTTACCGATAGTTTGAAGCTATCTTCACTTACTAGGGTTCATCCATCAACTATGTGTATCGGAAACCCCGCCAGCCAAATAATAGCAACAAACCCAACCAGCGTTGACCTCTGATTAATCATATCTCAATTAGCCAATCAAGAGTCACATAATGCATAATAATCATGCCATCATGGAATAAGAACAACAAAGCAATCAACAATAATAACATTATCCAAGACAACAGTCAATAACCAATAACAATATTGTTCACCCGTTGTAACCAAACCTGTTACAACTGAGTTGAACCGAAGACTATAGTTACCACTCACTGATATTCCCAATCTCTAAACTCAGTAGTCTTATATCACTGAGTTTCCTTCGGCTTATCTGAGAACGCAAATAATAACAAATCAGTAACTCATCCCATAATCATTATTTTAACATATTTATCAAATCAGGTAATCCCTAAAGTCTAGGCAAACAACAGTTCAATCAGATAAAAAATCAGAAAGTCCCGAACTAATGTTTAAAACGGAAAAATGCCATTTTTGACCCCTAGATGACCCCGAAAGGCCAAAAACTACCTAGGCTATTAGAATAGATCCTGGATCATTAGACCGTTTCCGAGTGCCATGCGAATTTCAACCCGATCCGAGTTAATGAAATTGTCACTTATCCGTTACCCCAAAAACACTAACGCATTTTCAACATTTGCGAAATAATATTTTAAAATTTCAGTTCGCAAGGTCTCAGTTCGCATAGTCAACTCGATTCGCAGAATCTCAGTTCGCAACTCAACTCGCAGAGCTCAACTCGCTTCGCAAGATGAACTCAGTTCGCAAAGCTCAACTGAGCTCGCAAAGCTCATCTCGCTTCGCAAGACGAACTCAGCTCGCAAAGCTCAACTCAACTCGAAAAGCTCATCTCACTTCGCAAGACGAAATCAATTCGCAAAGCTCAACTACTCGCAAAGCTCATCTCGCTTCGCAAGACGAACTAGGTTTTGCGAGTTTCGCTGCTGATGTCTGATTTTCGAACCAATCTTCACCATAACTTCCAAAACTTGGTTTCTAAGGTTTCTAATACTCAAATAACATCAAACAACATCTATTAACACCAAGTAACCACATAACAAGCTTTAATTTCATATAATCACTCAATAAACTACAAAACCCATTTATATAACTTCAAGAATCAAACTCACCTTTTGATGAAGATGAAGATTAAGATGATAACAGAGTTGATGTTGGAATCAAAAATCAAAGAAACTAATTGGTTATGGTTTAAGATATTTTTGCAAGTTCTTGAAATGAAAGAAATGTGTAGAAACCTTGAGAACTTAGGTGAATAAAATGAGTCGGTCATCACCACCACCTCTATTTTAATCAGTGTATATTTTATCCTCCTTCTAACTCTATTGTCTGGAACCTAGAAATATTCGCGAGATAAAATATTTTATTTTACCGTTAACATTAAATGTTTAAAACAAGTATTATATTATTAGTCACAATAAACCCTGTAATTCTTTTACCTATTTATTTTCAAGTTAACCAAATAAGTTATTTCCCATTTTTTTACATAACCATTTATTTCTAGGTCCGGAAATAGGATGTTACAAATCTTCCCCCCTTAAAAAGATTTCGTCCTCGAAATCTGATTATACCCGATTAACCCAATATCCTAATCCCAACCATTCCAAATTTGCCACATATCCAAACACTATAAGACCCTATCATATAAAACACAAGTTTAAACATAGTTAACATTAACTATACTCGTTTCAACGTCATTAACCTCAACAGGTTCTTCAACAGCTATCCGGAATGCCCTGGTAGTCGCCGGCGGCACATTCTTTCTCTTTTGTCCCATAGATGACGTAGAATCCGAACTCGAACTTCCAGCCAAACCTGAACCTTGTCTCACCTTTTCTGGACACTGCCCTGCCCTGTGACCCTCTTTCTGACAATTCCAGCACACATTTCGAGGGTAAGTACAATCTCTAATATTATGTCCAAACAATCTACATTTCACACATCTTGTAGCCTCAAATGTACATGGTCCAGGATGTCTTGATTTAAAATTCACACACCACGAGTAACTATCAACTGAAGCATCATTAAAACTCAATCTTCTATTTTATTGATTTCCTTTATTCCCCGATGAACTACCTTTAGACTGTTGCATAGTCTTATCCTTGTTCAATTCATCAGAAGCTCGTATGTCACTATCCACCGAACGAGCTAAGGTAAAAGCCTGGGTAAGTGTACCTGCCAATCTTACAGTTGTCCGATAATGTGGGCGTAATGTTCCAAAAAAATGGTCAATCCTCGTCCTATCATCTGGAACCCATTGTTGAACAAATCGCAATTTTTCCGAGAGTTGGGTAATAAGTTCATCCATAGTCATTTGGTCAGTCAATTTCAGTTCCATAAATTCCCGTCTAATCCTGGACATGTCAAACTCTGAACAAAACTATTTACATACCTCGTGATGAAAATCAATCCATCGAATAGAGGCTCTCTGTTATGGAGTCAAATGTGCAGTAATGGAATCCCACCAAGTCATAGCTGGTCCTTTCAACAATTGCACAGCATAGGGAATCTTTATTTCTTCCTCGC
This sequence comes from Pseudognaphalium luteoalbum, assembly GCA_963422505.1. Lineage (NCBI taxonomy): Eukaryota > Viridiplantae > Streptophyta > Magnoliopsida > Asterales > Asteraceae > Pseudognaphalium > Pseudognaphalium luteoalbum. The sequence continues at coordinate 114,972,578 of OY730192.1, read as the reverse complement.
ATTGGCAAACCTCGAATTTCCTCTCAACATCTCTTAACCAGTCCAAAGTAACTATAGGATTAGTACTTCCCTGAAATTCTGAAGGATTACTGGACCTGAAGGTTTTAAAAGAGCAAACCTTCTTCTGTTGCTGTGGAGGAAACACAGGTAACTGATATCCAGAAGGCCTAGATGAGAATGGCACTAATGTCTGATGATATGTACCATGAGGATGCTACTGATGTTGATCCTGCAAAACTTGTTGTCGAAATCCTCTAAGTGTAATTAATTCATCCTCTAATCGTAACACATAATCATCTCTCTCGGTATCCTCATGAGCTGAAAATGAAGTACCGGTCTGCCCATGTCTGTTATTTAGTGTCTCAGGAGGAGGAACTTCATTTCTGGAGACATTATTGGGTGCGTTGATCAGGTTCTCATCATCTGCCATATCTATACTCAACAAAACAACAAAGCACAACTTGTTAATCGTTAGTACCTAACATACTAACTAATCAATACCTATTTACTAGCTAATCCCACATACTGGAATATTTGACTAACACCAAATAGATTTGGGATTGAACATTTGCCAATGTCCAAGTCACCCAAACCTATGCTCTGATACCAATTTATAACACCCTTCTTATAACAACCTATATTATATTAATAAACATCAGAAGTGAGTCCCAAACATATATATTATATTTACATATAGTAAAATGTTTAACTTTTCAAAACATCACACTTATATATATAATTACAAAACCATGTACTAACGACTAGGTGTTATATAATTTTTCCAAAACATAATTTCAAGGTTCACAAAATATCAGAGTAGCTGCAGTAATAGTCAAACATCTCATCCAGTATCCTTAGCCCAGCCCATCGTCTAACCAAAATATGCAAAATGTTTAAACATGGTGGGATTAGCTCACAGCTAAGTGAATGGAACTGTAACCGACAGTTCAATCCAGAAATAAAAAATCTTACAACAAAGCAACAATAAACACATAGCGTCAAAGAGGATCGGCGGTTCCTGATTAGCCAATCAAAGAACCCTTAATCCACTGTCGGCCCCAACAGCGGTTTACCGATAGTTTGAAGCTATCTTCACTTACTAGGGTTCATCCATCAACTATGTGTATCGGAAACCCCGCCAGCCAAACAATAGCAACAAACCCAACCAGCGTTGACCTCTGAATAATCATATCTCAATTAGCCAATCAAGAGTCACATAATGCATAATAATCATTCCATCATGGAATAAGAACAACAACCAATCAACAATAATAACATTATCCAAGACTAACAATCAATAACCAATAACAATATTGTTCACCCGTTGTAACCAAACCTGTTACAACTGAGTTGAACCGAAGACTATAGTTACCACTCACTGATATTCCCAATCTCTAAACTCAGTAGTCTTATATCACTGAGTTTCCTTCGGCTTATCTGAGAACGCAAAAAATAACAAATCAGTAACTCATCCCATAATCATTATTTTAACATATTTATCAAATCAATGGCCGCTCGTGTTACTCTTGCCGACAACACCAAACCATCTATCGAAGGGCGAGGAGGACCGATCAGCTATCCAGTGATCGATGGAGCATATTTCGAGCTGAAACACCACATTGTGCAACTCATAAAAGATAAGTGCCAATTTCACGGTCTACCATGAGATGATCCCAAAGCCGACATTCACAAATTCATTCAGTTTTCCAAATCCTATAAGCAGAATGGGGTTGAGCAGGACATAGTTCACTTGTACTTCTTCCCCTATTCTCTCTCTTTACATGCTCTTAACTGGTTTGAGGGACTTGAAACCGGCTCAATCACCTCATGGATAGACATGGGTAACAAGTTTCTCGCTAGATGCTTTCCCCCATCCAAACAAACCAAGGCAAAGAATGACATCGAAAACTTCCACCAAGATCACGACGAGTCTATCTACTCGGCATGGGAGCGATTCAAGAGTCTACTGAGGAAATGCCCGAATCATCAAATGGCTAAGACTGATAAGTTGTGTTGATGCATATTAGGTTGTCTGTCAGTTGGTCTATCGAGTTGTAATAAGTGTCGTTAGTCGAATAGTGAAAATATAGTTTTTGTTATATGCGACACTTACATTTTAGGTTAGGCGTCACTTGCCTTAGTGACGCATAGCGTCACTTAGGTACGTGACGCATGAAGGCAGCCACATGCGACACTTCCACAAGTGACGCATGTTGGCAGACTTTTAGTATAAATACAAACCTACGGGTTTCAGGCTTGGGTTGACGAAACCCTAGCACCATTTGACGACTAAACCACTTTGTAATCGTTCCCAATTCGTTATACAAGCTGATATACACATTTACTTTGTTCAAATACATTTGTTTCGGTTTGTGTTTGTTAGAAATACGTGCAATTGATTGATTCCGCATTTCAATTGTAGTCAATTGTCATCTAGATCCAATGTAAGGGGAACTCTCAACTGGTATCAGAGCCTTTAGGTAATAACATTGACGTTTAGAAGTCGTTTTGGGTTCATTTCGGTTTTGTTTGAATCAAGAATCGAGATTACATACGGATTTTGAGTTGCTAAGGTGAAATACAGTCGATATTCTTCATCATCTACAGGTTTCGTCCATTAGGGTTCAAGGAATTTTCGTTAGGTTTACGAAAGTTCGAGTTTTTTAGGGTTTTGGGATTTTGCAGCCGTTTTGCGACACTCGATCCGTCACTTGGATGCGTCACTTACAGCGGCACTACCTAATTCCAAATTAGGGTTTTACCGTCACTTGAACGCGTCACTTGGAGCGTCATTTGAGGTTTATACGACACTTAACTTAAGTGTCGTTTACTCTAATCCATCGTCACTCACGTGCGTCACTGTTGCACGTCACTTGAGTGTCAAGCGTCACTTCTGTTAGTGACGCCCGTTTGATTTATTGCGTCACTTCCTTTAGTGACGCCTTTTGATTTATTGCGTCAGTTTTACTAGTGACGCCTATTTGTTTTAGTACGTCACTCAAGTCCGACACTTAAGTGCGTCACTTGCTTGATTGAGCGACACTTACTTACAGTGTCATCAGTCACTTCATCCGTCACTCGATAGCGTCACTTGCCAAGTGCCGCTAGTCGTTGTGACACTTGAGTGCGTCACTTACTTAGTGACGCCTTTTGGTACTAACAAGTTTTCAAGCTTTTGTTTTTGAGTAAAGTTTCAGGTATATCTTCAATGGCTGCTGTTGCTAATAAAGAAGATATTAGAGGAATCAGGGATATGTTAAAACATAATCACGATGTTGGTTCTAATAATAAACCTCCTCTGTTTACGGCTGACATGGATTACGCATATTGGCGTGATCGATTTGAACAGTACATAAACTTTCACTGTCCAGAGCTATGGGGTCCACTCAGGGAAAGATATGTAGCTCCCTTAGCCGAAGGAATCTTCCCTGGTATTGCTCCGGTTAAGGTCTACAGGTCCATGACTCCGGAGGAAAAGAAAGACTATGATATTGAGAAAAAGGCACATGCGGCTATCTGTATGTGCCTAACCAAAGACGTGTTAAGACTGTTCAAATCACACGAAACCACATACGAACTTTGGAAAGCTATCGAAACTAGATGTGGTGGAAATCAAAGGTATAGAGAAGTAAGTTAGAAATGATAAAGAAACAGTATGATCTGTTTGATTCTCTACCCAATGAAACGGCTTCTGGAGTTTTTACTAGATACTCAGTGTTAGTGAGTGAGTTGACGGAGGGAGGTTATAATTTTCCTCCACTTGAAGTGAATAAGAAGCTGCTGGATGTCTTGCCTAGTTCTTGGGATGTTAAAGTACAGCTTCTCAAGGAAAGTCAAGAATTAGCTACCATGAATTTGGATGAGCTAATTGGTATTCTTCAAGCTCATGCGATGGAGATGAAGAAGAGAGAATGCAAGTCGGGTGGTTTTGTTCAAGACCCGTCCTTATATAGAGGAAAAGTCAGCATCGGCAAGACTTATGGTGGAATGGCTTTTGTTTCTTCTACGAGCTCTCCACTTCAAGCTCCATTGTATTCTACTGGTGCTCTTCATCCAGTATATGCTTCTGGACCCTCACAGGGGTCACAACAGCAGGTTTCTGTCTCTCCTGCTATTCAAGAGCAGGCTGCTATCTATACAGCCTTTCTAAGCTCTTATAAGGATTTGGTTTCACAACCAAATGCTACTTTGGAACTGGCCAAAGAGGATTATGCTCAACTTGATGATGATGATCTTGAGCAGATGGACTTGAACTGGAACATTGCCATGATATCAAGGCGTGTTCAGAAATTCTTGCAACGAACTGGTCGCAAGAGTTTGGAGGGAGATGGCAAAACCAGTTTCGGTTTTGATAAAAGCAAGGTGCGCTGTTACAGTTGTCAAAATCTGGGACACTTTGCTTGAGAGTGTGAGAAGCCAAAGGTTCCTCCGTCAGGTTTCACAAAGCCTGATGCTCCCAGAACTTCTGAGAAGGATCAAGTGAAGCAAGCAACAGCTGACGCACTTGTCATTTTTGAGCCAACCAACACAGATTGGAGTATGTATGCTGAGAATTATCAGCAGTGTCTCATGGCTCACATTTCAAATGAGGTACGCAATGAACCTGAAGATCCTTTGAACTGTATCTCATGCATTAAGTTAACTGAATCCTTAAGGTGCTTTCAAGTAGACAACATAGACTTAAAGAAAAAGGTCGAAAAACTTAGTGAATCAAACAAATACCTAAAAGCAAATGAACAATTGTATGATAAGAAAATAGAGGCTTATCAACAGGACACGCTTAGGTATAAGTCTAAATTTTTTAGTCAACAGGATGCTATTGATAGTTATCTTGCTGAAATAGACCGTTTGAAAAAGGAACATTCTGATCTTAAAGATGAATATGACAAATATAAGAGTAAGATTCTAGGTTCCTCCTCGTCTACTGTTGCCTTTAATGAAATTCTTAACAAGCAAAGGACAGATCACAAAACGAAGACGGGACTAAGAATAAGACATGTTATGAACTCTTCAACAACCGTAAGCCCACTTTGCAGTTTCTGGAACCTTTCGGGTGTCCGTGTTTGATTATGGTCTCCAAAGACAAGGTCTCAAAGTTTGGAGCTAAAGCCGTTGAAGGAATCTTCCTTGGATATTCAGTCAACTCTCCGAATAAACGAGTCTACATCAAATCAACTCACCAGGTGGAAGAGCATTTTGAGGTGAAATGCTTGCGATACACGGATCCTCCTCAAGGAACGGGTCCTGAATGGTTATTTAATTACAAGGACGTGTTCAATTCGTTCGATATACCCGAAGGACATGATGACGAGGATGAGATAGTTACTTTGCTTCATGGTATAAGTTTGTGTCAAGACACTTCTACTTTAAAACCGGCATCTCCACCTACACCAACACCCAATCCATCACCTCCAACACCTACTACAACACCCACACCACCACCTACTACTACGCCTCCTCCACCATCGACCAACATCCCTTCCTCTTCAAATACTATCAATGCCGCAGATCTTCCCGATGATCCCGACATGCCTCCGTTAGAGGAAGATGAGGAAGAAGAGGAAGTGATCAATTCTCACCTCTTCTCGAATGAAGATGATGTGCAACCTGAAAGTCCTACTGCTCCTGCAACTAACACTGTTCCCGTCACTGAAGGGGACATGAATAATTTGGAGTTAGTACTTGCACCCGATCGAATCCCAGTCACACATGTACACAGGGATCACCCCATCAATAACATTATCGGTGATCCTGATGCTGCTGTTCAAACAAGGCACCAAGTGCAGCAAAATCCGAATCAAGAAATGTTGAATTTGGTTGCCCGGATAAATTCCTGTCATTTATCCCAAATTGAACCGAAGAAGGTTGATGAGGCCTTAAAAGATCCATCTTGGGTCGAGGCTATGCAAGAAGAGTTGCAGCAGTTCAACAAGCTGCACGTGTGGGATATAGTTCCATTACCCAAAGGTGCTCATTTAACTGGCACTCGATGGGTGTTTCGCAATAAGATGGATGATAGGGGTATTGTAATTCGGAATAAAGCCCGATTGGTCTTTCAAGGATTCAGTCAGATCGAGGGCTTGGATTATGATGAAGTCTTCGCTCCTGTGGCAAGACTTGAGTCCATTCGGATCTTCCTTGCATTTGCGTCTTACAAAGAGTTTCGCGTTCACCAACTCGATGTTAAGAGCGCATTTTTATATGGAAAAGTGGACACTGATGTCTACGTGAAACAGCCTCCTGGCTTTGAAGACCCTCAGCATCCAGAATACGTCTGCAAGTTAAACAAGGCGTTATATGGTCTTCATCAAGCCCCGCGATTATGGTATGAGAGGCTTACTACCCATTTAGTTAAGCATGGATTTGTTCGTGGGAATATCGACAGTACTCTGTTCATCCGCAAAGAACGGACTGGCGATCGAGAGGATATGCTACTCGTGCAGGTGTATGTGGACGACATTATTTTTGGCTCTACAAATGAAGCGATGTGCAAGCACTTTAAGGAGATCATGAAATCTGAGTTTGAAATGAGTGCGATGGGGGAGCTCAAATTCTTTTTAGGTGTACAAGTTGAGCAGTCTCCAAAAGATATTTATATTCATTAATCAAAGTATGTCAAAGACATGTTGACTCGATATGATCTGCTCAATTGTAAAACCTATGGGACTCCCATCGAGCTTAATCACAATCTCAGACTTGCTGACGATGAAGAAGATTGCAAAGAAAAGGACTATCGATCAATGATAGGTTCGTTGATGTACTTGACTGCTTCTCGACCGGATATTGTGTTTGCGGTATCCGTATGCTCTCGCTTTCAAGCCAAACCAAAGGTGTCTCATATGAGGGCAGTAAAGCGAATCTTTGGTTATCTCAAACATAGACCCAATCTTGGTCTATGGTATTCAAATGAGAAATCGTTCGCTCTTTCTGCCTATTCGGATTCTGATCATGGCAGCTGCAACATAGATAAGAACTCAATCACTGGTGGATGCCAATTCCTAGGAACTCGACTGGTATCGTGGCAGTGCAAGAAACAGACTACAGTCTCTTTCCACTGCAGAAGCTGAGTACGTTGCTGCTGCGAGTTGCTGCTCTCAGGTTCTATGGATACAGCATCAACTGCGTGATTACGGGTTACTTCTTTCTATGACTCCTATTCACATAGATAATACTGCTGCTATATCTATCACACGCAATCCCGTACAACACTCTAAGACTAAACACATTGAACTTAGGTTCCACTTTATACGGGATTGCTATGAAAAACACCTGATAGACCTAGTCCAAATAGATACCTTAAAGCAGAATGCCGACCTTTTCACTAAAGCCTTTACGCGTACTCGATTTGACGAACTAATCAACATGATTGGTTTAAGATTCTTTATCACTAAAAAGTAATTTGTAACTTGGAACGTTATTTATTTTTGTGTGGTAAAAAAAAAAAAAAAATAGGCAACAACGCAACTGCCACTCTTTATACTTTCTAGTATTAAAGAAATGCAAGGTTGCTACATTTTAAAAATAGACGTTGAAGTTGTGTCTGTAAACAACTTGGGATATGATAGTACATCGGGTGACATGCATAAAAATGGAAATTGAAGGTTTATCTTGGATGTGTCAGTAGATTTATCTGACGTATTGAAAACAGTTTTTATAAACATTGTCTTCATCATACGATATATTAGTAGGCATGTTATGCAAAACTCTTTGAGAAGTCTTAAGAAGCTTAACCATTAATTGTCTATTTCAAGTGGTATAACATCATTAGATGTATGAAAAAAGTCTTAATTTCTTACTTATACTAGACATGCTTTCGTGAAAGACGTTTATTTGATATCATTTGGGGGTATATATTGACAGTTTCCTCTGTTATACGTAAGTATAGACCTGGCTTCTATTAATATATACTTTAAAATTAAGCAAACACAAGTCAAAGTACTTGCAAAGTCTTTAAATTAAGATACCTTACAAGGTCGCCAAAATGGTTTGACCAAGTTTGGTTTTGCTCAAACCTGAATCAAGTTATGTCGCTCTGTTGTACGTAAGTACAGACCTGTCACCGCTGACTTAATTCTTAAAATTGATTTTCTTATATTCTATCTGTAAATGGAAACATGGTCTATGTCTTAAGTTAAGATGTATATCTATGGTGGGAACCACAACAAAATGAACATACCAATAATAATAAAATATCTCCTAGATGTAAGTGTATCATGTTTAAGTGGACAAATATACTAATAATCGTTTTTGAAATAATTTTTATAAAAAGTGTTTTAGTATGTCAAGTAAATTTAAAGAGGACAAATATACTGATGATCGAAATAACACTTACTGTTCCTAATAAATGCATGTTATTCCGATATGATCCCTAACCAGACTATATCAACTCCGTCACCAAAAAGAATGTGTTACTTTTCTAAGTTGTAAATTTACATTCCTGTATGTGTTTTATCTAAGTTAGTTTAATTTTAGATTTTCTCCACGTTACAGTTACATTTTCAAATTTGAGTACCGAAATCACAACGTGAAAATCGATAAAATCGCAACTTTTTCACTAAAAGTGAACTGCGCGTCACTTTCATAAGTGACACTGCCAGTGACGCATACGATATTGCGTCACTTACTTTAGTGACACAGTAAGTGTCGGGGTAAGCTACGCTATAAGTGCCGGGTTGAGTGACGCATACTAGGGTTGGTGTATAAATACCCCTCCCCACGACACTCAACCTCACCACTTTTCAAACACTCATAGCGTCACTTGCACTGACATACCGACACTCATACTGTCTCTGCGTCACTTCGTCTGTGCGATTTTCATCGATACATTCGTGATTTCTACGGCTTGTTCGTGCATTCCTGTGCTACATCTTTGTTCCTCTCATTCACACGAACCATTTGGTACTTATTTTAACCATTATCTCTCATTATTCATGCTGTAATTTTAAATTAGGGTTACAGGTTTTTGGGAAACTTGAAATCGTTTAAATTTACGCTTGAATTGGTAATGTTTTCGTGTAATAAAGGGTGTGTAATACTCGTCTTTATCATGCGCACAAACCCCTTACTTCGATTTTCAAAAACCCCATTTTTGAAATCTGGGTATGAACAGTGACACGATGATCTTCATCGTTGCGTCACTTCGTGCGTCACTTACCTCAAGTGATGTTATTTGGTAATTTTGAAAACCCATACCGTCACTTAATAAGTGACGCTTATTCTTGCGTCACTTCTTAAGTGACTCTTGTAGTGACGCATATACTTGAATTATTTGTTAAGTCCGTCACTCATCCTAGTGACGCCCCATAATGCGTCACTCCCTTAAGTGACTGTCTAAGTGACGCCTATGTCAATACGTCACTTATACCGTCACTTCTTAAGTGACTCCCTTAGGATACCATCACTATGTTAAATGTCGCATGTTCTTCACCCGTCACTTCTTAAGTGTCGTATACATTGACTCACGAAATACAAACGTCACTTACATCAGTGACGCTTCATAGCGTCACTTACCATAAGTGACACTATACTTTAATTTTTATTTTGAGCACTGTATCTTGCGACACTTCCTAAGTGTCGGTAGTGGCCATGCGTCACTTACCATAAGTGACGCCTAAAGTCAAATTTCGTTTTTTAACCTATATGTGTTCGGGCTAACTCTATAACGATTTCAGTTATTTTTGGTTTGTATTTTAGCTTACAGATGGCTGACCTACAGAACTATTATCGCCGTACCAACACTCGACACAACATCACGGCATTTCTGGAGTCTACGCACGCGAATTCGGTGCCGTTCAGGCTGATGATCGAGTTTCTATGACGATCAAGGATACACCATGCTATTACCGCATCGACTCCGGTTTATATGAACCAAATTGAGGAGTTTTATGATCATGCGGTGATCCGAACTCAGGGCGACATCCCGAGAATTGTCTCAACGATGTTCGGGGAAGAGATAGAGATTACTGAGAACTCTATCCGACGGGTTCTTCAGTTCCCCGATGACACCACGATGCCCACCATGTTCCCAACCACGTTTATATATGGGGGACTTCAGATGATGGGTTATCCAGCGAACCACCTATCGGATTTCCGGAAACAGTATCTCTGCCGGGTCTGGAGGTATCTGTGCCACATTGTTATCGTATGTTTATCTCTGCGTAAAGGGGGATACGATGCTGCTAGCCACTTGACACTTTCTCTCATGCTGGCCTTGGTATACAACAAACCGTATAACTTCAGCGGTTATGTTTTCGGCAATATGGTGGAGAACATCCGGGCAGGTAAAGATAAATGGCTGCAGTATCCACGTTTTGTGCAGCTTCTGTTGAACGACTTGAACCTCGAGATTGCACCAGATCAGCGATCTCTTCTGGTTCCGACACCTATGCTTTTGCGTGTATTCAATGACTGCAAGCTCGCGCCAAAGGGCGAGTAGATTTTGGCAGATCGCGACCTCTTCGGGCACATAGTAAATGAAAACTATGTTGCGCCGCGCGATGATGGTTTTTTGGATGATGTCGTTCCTCCGGTCAACGAGGACGACTTGGTTGACACTGATATCACTCAAGATTTAGAGGATATCGATCGCGTTGATCGGGTTGAGGCCGATTCTGATGATGGTGGGCCCACTCCACCCGATTCTGAGGGTGATGTGCCACCACAATCTGTTTTGGACGGGATTCAATTAGCGGATCCTCAACGTTTCAAATGTATTTTGCGCAGGATTTCTGCTGGAAGGGTTCATGTACCAAGGAATCCTGGTAAGCGTCTGGCTGGGTCTTCGCCTTCTTATGCTGATTTACCTCATAGAAGACGCCAGCGGACTTCGGTGGTTATCGAGGAACCGACCTCTCAGAGACAACAACCACCACCACCGTCTGACATGCCATCACTTCAGATGATTTTGGCTCAGATGGATCTTTTGCAGAAAAGGTTTGACGATCAATAGGCTCTGATTGCTGCTCAGGCTTCTCAGATTAAAGATTTGGAGCTCAAGGCTGCTGAGGTTGACAATCTCCAGCTTCAGGTGATGAATCTGTCGTCTAGGGTCTTAGAGTTGGAGTCTGTTACAATAGTTTCGGGGGAGGATACTCCTAGAGAGTTAGAAACAAATGTAACTCCTCCTCCTGAACCAGAAAATGTACAATCTTCTGAAATCAATGAAAATATTTCGTTAGATTATTTTGTTGATGTTCCGGGACAACCGACTCTGATTGCAGCCGACTACTCAAATGTCAATCTGACATATCTGCAGAGTTTGGTTAATAGATTTGATGAAGTTGATAGATCTTTTGATCCCGATGATATTGAGATGGATGCTGAGGTTCCAGGGTCGGATGAGGAATACATGGATAATCCTAATTAAGAACCGGCACCTGAACGTGAACCGGAGCCAGTGTTAAGGCAACCTGCTCAAGCATTTGATTTTGATGCTCCGGTTATCAAAACCGATTCTTCCGAGGATGAGGCAGAACCTCCAATGGGACAATCTACTGCTGAATCAGTTTCCGCATCTACATCTTCTGGAATTTCGAAACCGCAAGTGGTTTATAAGTCAATTGCACCTGAATTGAAAACGTGTAAAACTTATCTGGTTAGAGGTGAATTGACTGGGTTGATCAGAAATTGGAAGTTCGATGTTGATAACTTTTTGATTCTGATAAAGAGAAGTGACGGTGTGCAATACTTCAAACCGAGATTTAATCATATTAGCACTTTGCCGAAGGTTAAATTAAATCGTCTTGCTCAGTTGAATATCGTTAATCACTCTGAAGACACTCGAGGAGTTCTATTTTAGAGGATTTTGAGAAAGGAGATTTATAGCAAGAAGTATTTGTGGATCAGACCAGAGCTGGGAGTTCGATACTCATACAAGAAGAAGATTGATTTGAGAACTCAACAACCGATCGTGAAATATCATTATCCACCAGCTGCTAGTCTTAAGACTGTTCCCTTACAAGAGTTGCCATTGGATTTCTTACGTGATCTTAAGTATTGGTGGTTTGACTCTGTAACTCAGGAAGCCGTAATTGAGTATTCTACAAAGACAGCTGTGGTACAAACACATGATGTTTGGGGAGAATGGCCGATTAAGGAATTTGTGGGAAAGTCAATTCGTGTTTTCGATCCGATCAGCCTAATCAACTTAACGAAGAAAGATTTGAAAGCTCTCTACAAGAATAAACTTCAGTACAATCAAGCTGATTTAGAAGAGGCTTCAAAGTTCACAAGGGTGGTCGAGATATGTTTGAAGGTGGGAATACACGCTGGAGGTACATTCCCAGAAGGTTGGTGCTCAACGCTAAACTTGAAGATTTTGAAGATTTTTGAAGACCAACCTGAAGACACAGGGGAGTTTGTTGATGCATATTAGGTTGTCTGTCAGTTGGTTTATCGAGTTGTAATAAGTGTCGTTAGTCGTATAGTGAAAATATAGTTTTTGTTATATGCGACACTTACGTTTTAGGTTAGGCGTCACTTGCCTTAGTGACGCATAGCGTCACTTAGGTAAGTGACGCATGAAGGCGGCCACATGCGACACTTCCACAAGTGACGCATGTTGGCAGACTTTTAGTATAAATACAAACCTACGGGTTTCAGGCTAGGGTTGACGAAACCCTAGCAACATTTGACGACTAAACCACTTTGTAATCGTTCCCAATTGGTTATACAAGCTGATATACACGTTTACTTTGTTCAAATACATTTGTTTCGGTTTGTGTTTGTTAGCAATACGTGCAATTGATTGATTCCGCATTTCAATTGTAGTCAATTGTCATCTAGATCCAACGTAAGGGGCACTCTCAAGTTGTGCACATTCTACAACGGTCTTGATCTAAACCATCTCATCACACTTGATGCAGCAGCTCAAGGGAACTTCATGAAACTAAGCGATGATGAGGCATGGAGCTTGATCGAGGATATGACGATGCACCACCATGATTGGAAGGCCGATGAGAAATCCTCATCTCTACCCCACTCCTCTAAGAACAATTGCCAAGCCGAGGCCATCAAATCTCTGAGTGATCAAATTGAGACTCTGAAGAAGTAGATAAGAGAGCTAAAAAGACAGCCTCACCAGATTCACCAAGTTCAGGCTTGCTAGAACTGTGCCAACCACCCATCCGAGGAATACGAGGTTGAGTACGAGGATCCTACTGACTCTTCAGTCTACTATGCCCAGTTTCCCACTAGAGCTCAAAACCATCCTGGCTTCGCTAGAACTTCACCGCCGAGAAATCGAGGACCTCCATATCCCCCGTGGAATAACCAACCACCATTCCAACAAAGGTTTCAGCAACGATATCTGACGTATCTGACACACCCCCAAATTACCTATTGCGGAAGCAGTTCGGGTCGGGGCCAGACTAATCAAGTAATCAAAAGCACAAAGATATACAGCAAACAACCTCTAAATGAGACGTTTGTAAAATAGTTACATTCCATAATTAAATCTTCTGAAAACATGATGTTTTCATCACAAAAGTATCATTGCCTAGAGTCCGCGCATGTAACGGGAGATTCTATTACATAACCGTAATTGTACAAAAGATAATGCTAAAGAATCTTCGTAAATACAGTGTAGGAAATCATGTGACTCTAGGTAATGTCATGGAGTAACCATACTCCGTCTGTGTACCTGAGAATACATGCTAAAAAGGGTTAACACGAATGTTGGTGAATGTCACAGGTTTTTTAGTAAGTAATAGTTTGAACACAAGATTTTTATCAGTGGTGCCCGCAGGTGTAATCAGGTATCTGCAACGAAGCAAATAGTAAGTAAATATGTATATATCGTTGCCATGAGATCATAGTCGAAGCTTATCCTATAAATCAGTGGTACAACCAAGTACCATATAGTGCCCCCGCGATTGCCTAATCCAAATACTCTTACGAAACAAATAAAAGTCACCCGTTTATACAGCACAGTTCGTGGTAGCGCTACTTCCCCGGGTGGGGAGGGTCAGTCCCTAAATGTTCCATTAACTAATATTCCCACTTAAGTCCATAACTAACGAAACTATGATGGAGGGACTTCAGTGGATTAGTAAGTAACTCATGCAAGCCCGTATATGAAAAGTAAGTAATTTAGCACTTGTGTTCAAGAAAATGTAAGCAATGTATCTCACCCCGTAAGTAAAACAGTAAAAGTGGGGCTGTAAGACTCACCTGAGCCGGTAAGCAAGCTACGTTTGCAAATCAAATGAGTATCCAAAAGTATATCAGCTAGTAGGTTCTCCGAACCTGCAACCTTCTATTGCCCTAAGCATATAAGGTTGTCTGTGTGAGTGAATGTCTAAAAAGATCATTCATGCTAGTTGTCCACTTCAACTAGTTATGTCTAAGTATTCAATCGTTGTTTGATTAAAAAAAACGTTTGCGGCCTGTTGGTGAATGTTTAGGTAGGTAATAATAATTCCCGAAGACATTTATTAAGTTTCGTATTGTTTCGTTGTATACTTTCATAAGTATAAGTTTTGTAAGTACGAGTTGAATCGTATAATAGTTTAGTAGATGTTGCGTGAAATCGAGACTTAGTGAAAATAAGTGTTTTCAATACTCTGTGTTATGCTACACAAGGGTTTGTCCCTAGTCGTTATGGCGACATAGAATAATGTTGCAAATAAACAAAATAAATTAAGTATGCAACGTAAAGGTCTGTGTCACATGCTGTGATGTAAATTACGTAGGAACATAAGGATTTATGTTGCAAATCACGAGTGCAACGTAAGAGTTTGTGTCGCCGATTAGGGTCTTGGGTTGAGGTGCGACCTAGAGGTCAATGTCGCAACGTTATGTCGCATGAATGCGACATAAGATAGTTATGTCGCAAAGTCGGGCTGCTAGTGTTTTCGTTTTTGAGACTTTGGTCAAAAATACTCGGTTTGACCTGAAAATTTTACACAACACTTATTATGTTATAAAACGTATAGAAAACAAGTTTCGTAAGTGTCATTTTTAAACCGAATACGAAAACAGCCCTATTGTTTATACTTTCACAAATTACACGACTTTGTACACGTTATTTGGCCATGTAAACGCTCACAAACGACCCCAACAAAAATATATGTTATTCCCATATCTCTTAGTTTTCTAGAGCATATTTTTATTAAGTCTAAGACAAAACACAGTTGAGACATAAATTTCTAAAGCACAATGGGTCCAGCAGCTATATTTTTAGTACATGTGTTCATTGTTTGGTTCATAACTTGAGTTTTATAAAACTTCATAAAGTGTGTGAATAGGGGATTTAAAGGTAACAAAAATATCTAACCTTTCAAATTAGTCTCATCAGTATTTATTTCCTGGTTAACGAGATATGCCCTGATACATTTGACTAAACTTTCTGGTCAGATTAACAGGTCTGTACATGTACTTTTATTTGATTTATTAAAAATAGATAACGACTGAAACAACACAAGGGGCTTACATATTCATGAACTAGACTGAAAAAAACTTCAGTTTAGAGCTAAGAAACGTTAGATTTCATCAAGAATTGAGTCGTTTATGGCCGATCTAAACCGATCTATTTTCTTCTCCAGTGGGTAATAGATTTACCCGATGGTTCTTAGCACATTCAAACGATTTTTAAGCAAGATATGGACATAAATCAGAAAAGTGAACCACAAACATGTATATAAGCTATATCCAAGGAAATCTAAGGAAAAGAAGAAGATTATACCAAGGGGAAACTGTTCTAAAGTCGAAATGGGTAGAAGTATGCTGCTGCTGTCCTCTTTTGTTCTTCCTTGTTAAAGACGATGGAGGGTGATAGATGATGATGGTGCTTGTTAGATATTCTTGGAAGAGATTTTTGTGAGTGTTTTTGGTTGTGGTTCGGCTGGGTCTCCAGAGAAAAGGGGAATGGGTTAGAGAGAATGGTGTGGTTAAATATGTGTTGTAAGTGAGGGAGTTTAGGTTAAGTGTAGCTTTTATATGCAAGGGGTTTAGGGTTGAATCTTGGGCCGGTTTTGAGCTGTGGTGGGCCGAGGTCTGTACCTAGCCCATTGTGGTTTGGGCTCGGGAATGATTCCTCGAGTTCGGGTTACATTTATTAGTCATTTAAATTTCAAACGTACGTGTTTTAGTTAACTTTTTATCGTTTGTTTTTCTCGTGTATATTTTAGTTATGTAAATGACACTTAGGATGATTAAATATTTTTATTTAGAAACATATAAAACTGAGGCAGTTAAGTCGTTAAGAAGAAACATACCCGTAACAACGTTCGGGTCTTGGCGGGCTTCTCCTGAGTTCAGCACAAAAGCTCTGCCGCGAGCGTTGTTGTTGTTGTTGTTGTTGTTGTTGTTGTTGTTGTTGTTGTTGTTGTTGTTGTTGTTGTTGTTGTTGTTGTTGCTCCTATTATTATTCCTCAGCTTTGGACAATCATTTCTGAAATGTCCGGGGTTTCCACACTCAAAGCAGGCCTTCGGTGTGTTAGGGTTTAGGTTTGTGGTGTTGGTACGACAATCTTTAGCTAAGTGTCCAAAACGCTTGCATTTGTTGCAAGGGCAGGAACCATCATGATGTCGGTTGTATTTGGAGCAATAAGGTTTGCTCCCACTGTACCATTTTTTTCCGTCGGTACCAGCAGCGTAGGCTTTTGCAGTTTCTGGCCTCTTGTTTTGTTGTTGACCTTGGTTTTGGTTGTGGTTGGGATTCCATTTCCGCTTGTTATCCCTAGATTGGTTTCCAGTATCCTTTCCAGCATATGCCCCACGACGGACCACCTGAGCCATTAAGTTATGTGCCATACGGACGGCACTCTGAATAGTCCCCGGGTTGGATGTAGTCACCATTCCCTGAATCTTAGCTGGGAGTCCCCAGATGTACCTTTCGATCCTCTTGTATTCAGGGTCGACCATTGTTGGGCACAGAAGTGCTAGTTGGTGTGACGCGCGTACAACGGTCAGATGTGGAATCACTTCCCGTCGTTGCAGACCTTTCCGTTGGGCGCGGCGTCAGTGGGTAGTTTTAAATTTATATTTTTTCGGGGGAGCCTAATCCTCCGTACAACCTACTATTATTAGTCACGAATACCTGATACTAGTACGTGGTAAGGATGATCCAGGGTCATTCCTCGCGATGACAGAATTGAAACGGAGCTAGTTCGGATAACTTAGTAATCAAGCTAGGGTTTTAGATAATTGGATAGGTGATTGATTTTGGGTTTTTATTTATTTAAACTTCTAAAGATAATAAAACATAAAAGTAAAGGGAATCTAGCATACATGTAACACTTAAACATAACAAAGACGTGGTTCACCATGATTTAAGATAGAGTATAGTTGGGATGATGTTTATTGGGGACACATTCAGCTAATAGACAGATAAACTTAGTTGTAAACACTAGGACCATACTAAGTTTAGTTCCGGATCTAAATACGTATGTCACTAAGTACCTAGGCTATCATGAACCCTGATCAGATCAGACTGTTTTCAAACCCCTCTGAACTTGTCTTGAATAAGACCAAGTAACCCTTATAGTATCTAGGGTGCAGGCATAAGGCAACAGACCGCAATTGTATTTACTGACCTTTCTTAGCCCCTAAGTCTATTTGTTATTGTCTAACTGTGTACTGGTTGTTAACTGTTGTTATTCTAAACTATCGGTATTGTAGAGTTAAGCAATGTTTATGGAGCATTAAGTTCTCTTGACAGAACTCTGTATTTATCTAATTCAAGCATATAATTTACCGTCATAAACATAGAGCCTCCTTTACATTCAGACGTTCATCCCTAGGAATAATCACGGTGTACAGGGCAATTAGGCATTTCCACAATGTTCCCGACTCAAGGTATACTCACGGTGTACAGTGCGTTGGGCATTTCCACAGCTGTATTTAAACCTTGGTGTACTAACGTTGTACAGGGCAACGAGCATTTCCACAGCTTTGATTCCTAGACCCGAGTTCTAGAAGGATCACTTCTAGGTAATCCACGATGAAACAGTCCTACAGCAATTCCTTAGCTTCCACGTATTTGTACTTCACCATTGGTGTTTCCAACGCTATACGAACTTTTGTGCCATTTTACGGAAAGTTCATAGCTTCATACTGTAACTGGAGATAACTATTGTTAAGTAGCTAGGGTTTGCAAAGTCCTAAAACTAAGGCAATAGTCACGTGAAAGTCTGAAAAGGGTGACGAGAAAGTAGATCTATATTCTGGACAAGTTTAGACAGATAACAGAGTTTAACAACTCCCAAACATCATCAATAACTATCTAAATCATGGCAAACATACAAGCAACTACTCACAAAGCATAGCAATAAACATTCTAACATAAATAAATCAGAAACATCAAACAAGAACATTATGACAAATTAATAATAGAAAGGATAGATAATACCGATACGAATTACGAGCAGAATAACAGCTTGTATTTCTTCGTACAATATCCAAGCATTACAATACTAGCTTCTACTAATTAAATTACATAAATAAGAAAGAAAAGGAAAGGATTCTCCCTTAGTCTTCACACTAGTTCCAAGGGTTAAATCCTAGAGAGAGAAACTAGAGAGAGAGACTAGAGAGAGAAAGTAGAGAGAGAGTGTGTGAGAGAGAAAGTGAGAAATGAGAAATGAGAATGAGGTGTGTGAAATGAGGAGGAGGTGACTCCAATTTATAGGCAAAGTCCCAAATCAGCCGTACAAGTCGCGAAGCACCAACGTGCAAGCAAACGAAGCACAAACGAGCACCAATTGGGGTACCAGGGGTCGTATTCGGCCTTCATAGGGCCGTATACGGTGTGTAAAGGGCCGTATACCGACTTGGTGGGGCCGTATACGGTCTCCAGGGCCGTATTCGGTCCCCGTCTGATTTTGTTCTTTGCTTAAAACGCGCGTATCTCCTTCGTTACACGTCCGTTTGACCTGATTCTTTCGTCCACAGCTTCGTAATTCCGTTATGCTTCTAATGGTACCTATCTCAAAGAAATTGGATGTGTGTAGTTCAATCATGTTTAGAATGACTTTTAACGATCTGTAGAAGCTGTATCTCCTCCTTTCTTTACTCAATTTGCATGATTCTTGATTCTCCCGTCTCGTTTTTACCTATTACAACATACCATAAGGTTACAATGTGCTTATCATAAGGTAAATGAGGGTGTGAGAATTGGTTGTTGTTTATTCGCTCTGTTTTGCTCGTTATTTGGACGTTTTTAGTGATTTTTGTAGCAACGCCTATATTCGGAGCACTTTAGTGAATTTTAGTAAATAATGATTGTTTTGGAATGTTTTCACTAAAGATGTGCCTGATGCGTCACCAGCGGTCGGTAAGGAATTTACCCTTGTCGTTGCACCGGCTACTTGTCACACCCCCAATTTCATGCTTTGCGGAAGCGATTGTTTTTGGGCGTGACTAATAAATTATCAAGCATGAAGATTAAGAAAACTACTCTAAATGAGACGTTTTTAGAAAATATATTACGTTACAAAAGTAGTATGAAGTTTTAAGTCATAAGTGTACATCATTAGCGAGTTCGCAAAATGATTCAGAAGATTTTAAATACATAATCAAAGTACAAAAGATAATGCGAGTAAAATATTCATAAGTGTGTATGCATGCGACTCGTACTAGCTTAGCATAATGGTAGATCCTGCTGGGCCATCCTACTGTGGCTGCGTACCTAAGAATGCATTACTAAAACGCGTCAACCAAAAGTTTGGTGAATCTCACAAGTTTGTAGTATATATTAATCGAAAATCCAATATAGTTCAATAAGTAGAAACAATTACACCACGGTAATTAAGTAAGTAATATCAATTACACAACGGTGAATCGGTAGTAAGTATCAATTACACAAGGTAATTAGGTAAGTAAGGTCAGTGTATCTTGCCATGAGCCATCATAGTCGAAGCTTAACCGTAATTTTGCCCCTTGTGAGTGCAACCTAAAATCACTCATATGAAAAGAGTATAAAACACCTGTTTATACGAGTACGGTTCCTGGTGGCGCTATCACCCCAGGTGGGGATTGTTAGTCTCATATGGATCCATATACTAAAACTCGCGCTTATCGCATAATTAACTACTATGATTTTAGAGGCCTTCATTGGATTAAACGGAAACTCATGCAATTTGATATACCGGTAAGTAGTAATTCAGTATCGTAGTAGAACAACAAGTTTGTAAGTTCGTATAGTAGCAAAGTAGTAAATCAGTAACGTAGTAAAACAGTAGCTCACTTCGTTTGTAAAGTAGCAAGGTATCAGTATCATAGTAAAACAGTGAGTCACTAAGTTTGTACAGTTGTAAAGTAGTTCATCGGTAAAATAGTAAGTTCATGGAGTAGTAACTCCGTAAAGTAATAAACCCCAAGGGTCGCCAAGTCGTAATCAGTAAGTTTGTAGTCCAGTAAGTACAAGTAAGTAATCAATATATTTATACATGTATTTAAGTACAACAGTAATGCATCTCCTCCAAAACAGTAAAAAGGTAAAAAGGGGCTGCGAGACTCACCTGAAGAGCAAGCAATCCTAAAGTACGTGAGTTGTTCTAAACATGTGAGATTGTAACGAGTAAGTGGATGTTAACTAAACCATGCATATAAGTGTTTGTGTTTGAGTTTGTGAAAAGGAATACGGCTCGTTGGTGACGGTTTGTAATAATAATTCCAACTATTATTATTATACATGATTTGTTGTACTTATAAAAGTATATGTGTTTCGTGTGTAAGTCGTATCGTATAAGTTTGGTTGTTACTCAAGTTCGTCCCATCCGTTACATTTTATTTCATGAGTTATGAAATTTGGTACGGGTCCGAAAACTGAAATATGCCGTTTTCGACCCCTAGATGACCCCGAAAGGCCTAAAACCGCCTATGCTATCATTGGGCCGTTTTCGAGTGACAGTGTGACTTTTAGCCCAAACCGTTATAGTAAATTTTTCATCGAGAAGCTACCCTGAAAACACTTGTGAAATTCTTTGGCATTTTTACAAAAATTGTTCTGTTCGAGTATTCCAGCCGTTCGGCTGTGAAGGTCCAGCCGTTCGGCTATGGAGGACCTAGCCGTTCGGCTGATGAGATCCAGCCGTTCGGCTGATGACTTCCAGCCATTCGGCTCAGGTACCAGTTGCAGGTCTGTTCGTGCAGTTCATCCCCAACCCAGTTTTAAATCCGTTTTTACATACAATCAACTTAATATAATGATAATACATAGCTATATACATATTGTAAACACGAAATTTAAAGGAAAACGGAAAGGTTTCTTACGATTTTGAAAACGAAACGTATGGCGATGATGAGGATCACGATGATGATGATGATGATGGTGATGATGATCAAGGAGCTAGATGATGATGATGATGTTTATGTTGTTGTTGTTGTTGTTGATTGATGAGGATGATGATGAGCCGAAAGAGAAAGAAATCGAGAGAGAAAGAGAGGAGCCGTGGGTGTGTGTTGTGTGTGTGAAATAATTGAGGTCGGTTGTATATACCGGCCTCAATTATTGAGGTAGTTAAGTATTTTCCGACCCATGTTCGCGTACCCGATCGTAAAGCAGTATAATCTTTTGAAATGATAATTTTCTAAAAATAGATTCGTATAAGTTATTAATTGAAATATTTTATAAAAATGTTTTTACGGAGTTATACAATTGTATCTCTGTTTTACATAAAATATACGGATAGTTTTACGTGTCCAAAATGTATTTAAATTTTTAATGGAGTACATAATTATTATTCTCAATAATAATACTTTGTTTAAAATGTTTTTCACCAACTTCCTTTTTGAGTTTCTGCGTTCTGTCAGATTCGTATGTAAACGATTATTAAATAATCGTTTTGACGTTATTATATATATTCATATATATAATGCTAGTATGCTTCAGTACCTTAAGTATGTATTACTTTGTAATAAAGTTCAAATTTGGACTGAAATTTGGGTCATTTTTGACTGGGTGTCACACTACTGGAGACGGGCATCAGTGGGTGTTTTAAATTTGTAATTGCGGGGCCTAAATTTTCCCTAACAATGCTAATCCTAAGGGTGAGCAAGTGGTAGGTATGACCTAGAGTCGTTCTTCAAACCGACTGAATTGAAACTATGGCTTGGCAGATGAGGGCTTTCAAACTAGTGAACGATTTATAAAATAGTAGGGGATTTTTGGTTTTTCTATTAACTAACTTGGGCAAACAAATAAATAAAAGTGAAATTTAAATAAAAGCTAAAGCAGATAAATAAAGAGAGTATTTGCTGAGACTTCGTTAATTAAGTTATGGGATGATGTTTGGAGAAACTGATTTGAAAGATATTAGTTAATTATTATTCTTGAATACTTGTATGTAAACACTAGATTCCCTACTAATTAAAATTCCATTAGCATGTCACACCAAGAGCTAGGTTATGGTAACATTACAAAGTATTTAGAATAATAAGCAAAATCATAATTATGGTTTAATAATACTTTCATATGAACGGGAATAAAATCTTAACGTACTAGACATAACTGAATCATATAACGATTCCTTGTCATCCTAACATATTCGTATATATAAAAAGTTCATTTATGACTTTAAACTAGCCCTTGCTTAAGACTACCCAATAAATCCCCTAATTATCCACAACGTTCCTCACTTAAAGTGGTTCCGCCGCTTCAAACCTTGGCCATGTCATGTCCTACGATAATCCCCCATGTAGCCTTGTGGTTCCATAGTTTCATACCTTTGACAAATTATATTGACACAGATGACTGACTACCTTTTAATTGGACGTCGTTAAAAAGGTGTTGTAATCACATTTATTGGTGGAAAGGTGATTAGATTAATTTGAAGTTTAAAAGTCTATTTAGAAAGATTAATTAAACTAGGTTTCTCATTTTATATATTAGTCCGTAATATAACTACCTTCGATCGTTACTCGACTTCCATACATTTGTACTCCACCTTGAAGTGTTTCCAGTACTATATCGAATAACAGTCGAATAAGGGCCGTCATATTACTTCGTAATATTGTACCATTTCGTAACATGACTACCTTCGGTCGTTCCTCGATTTCCATACATTTGTACTCCACCTTGAAGTGTTTCCACTACTATATCGAGTAACAGTCGAATATGGGCCATCATATTACTTTACGATAAATAAGACCGTTTATATTTTACCACTATGATGATCCTAAGGCAACAATCAAACAAGAACCTGCAATAAGACGATCAAAGCAATACTACCAATCTTTAATATTTTATTATAAATCATCCGATAATTAATTAACTACATCGTAAGCAAACACAACAAATATACTACTCTCTAATCATGGCAATAACTAAATCTAGCATAATCAATATAAACGTAATTAATTAAGATAGATAAAGATTAGAAAGCAACGGAATTAAATGCAGGAGAAAGTAGACTTGAATTAATTGACACAATTTCAAGCTTACACCGAAGATTTACAATGCGTTCCGTACTTTCCTTCTATTCTAAACAAGCTCCTAAACTAGCCTAAAACTAATTTTTAGTAAGAAAACAGAAAGAAAGCAGAAGCAATATCTTAAGAGGAGTATATTGTTCTAAGAATGGTGTGTGTTGAAATGAAGCCTCATGCCTCCTATTTATAGGTGAAATTCGGCTCACGTTAGCAACTTGAGGAGCACTTTAGCAAAAGGTGGAAAGGTGGGCCACCAGGTACGTACAATCGCGTAAAGGTGTGGCACCGGGTACGTACAATCGCATAAAGGTGTGGCACCGGGTACACGCAAAGACCAAAAAGCGGAAATGGGACAGGGGACAGGCGGCAGGAAACACCCACCAGCTGGCCGGCGGCGGCTGGTGGCTGGCCGGCTGCTGGTGGCTAGCCGGCGGCTGGTGGATGCCACCCGCCCCGGTTCGCCTTCTTTTGTCTCGTTTCTTAGTTTGTGTGTATTTTCTTCATTATGTGTCTGTTTATGCCGATTCTTTTTGCATTGGATTCGTAATTCAAAAAAGAAGATTTTGATATAAAGAAATCCCTGAGATGGGTTTCCTATCTCTTGATATTGCGTACAAATCATTTGAATCTTCCGGCGGGCGTAGAATCTTCATTCTTTATCCGTTTTTGTTGATTCTCCTTCTGTTAGACTCGTATTTTGAAAAAGAACATCTTGGATAAGATGGATTTTGATGATGGGTACTTTAGTCTTTAAATCTTGTTTTGATGCCTTGAATCTTCAAACGTGCGTGGAATCTTCGTTTTTCATCCGTTTTGCTTGATTTTTATCGTGCAACCTTATTTTGACCATCTCAGCATAATATCACTAATTTGAACCATATTTGAGTTCAATATGCCAAGAATCGTTCCAGAATGAGAGATATTTTTACGCGATATCAAGTATCCCACACTTAGAACTTTGCTTGTCCTCAAGCAAACTCGAATTTCAACATGGTTAAAGATAGGCAGATAATGAAGTATTTTGAGGCGGAACTTTTTACTAAAGGGGGTTTTGGAAAAAATGAAATATTTATTCTTTGAAAAACAAGGTTGTAATCTTTAGGAGCATGCTTTTGATCTTTGAGCTTGGATAGATGACTAGGCGATCCTCTCAAGGTGGTCAATCCAATCACTCAAAGTGTTTAGGGTTTCCTATTCTAGTATTATCAATCACTCTGGATGCTAGTCATGTATCGTTTATCATCATATGCTTGATCGAGGATCAAATCGTTACCTTTTTGGTGAGCGCGAAGTCGATCTAGCCACAATCATTCTAAGGGAAATCATGTAGGGTTTCTGTGGTGAAATGTTGGTGATGTGAGAGGGGGTTTTGTTGGTTTTTCATTGGTTTCTTTTTGGTGAAGTTGGAATTTTTGGGAGGATTGACGCCCTTTTCTTTTGGTGTTTGCAGAAGGAGTCTTTTTCTCCAATTGATTTTCTTTTCTTCGAATTTTCTTTCTTGGGTTTTCTTCTTTGATGTCATATCCTTGTAGCTTCTTTTCTTTCATCTTTGGGACTTACTATGAAGTTTGAGGGATGCTTTCGAGAAGGTAGGGATAACGTGTTTATTTATGGGTATATGGATGGGTTTAAGAATGAAGTGATTCGATCTCCTCTTTACTCACCAATCCGGATTTGAAATGCATAACAGGAGCAAGTTCTGATTCTAAACGCATACATCGGCACATTCAAGAATCGAAGAAGTGAAACATTAAAAATGAATGCTTTATATGGCTCAAGGAACCTCACGAATCAAAATTTGGTTTGTTGTATGCCTAGTCATGCGATGCTCTTTATGGGATTACTAAACTAATTTTCCAAAGGAATTCATATTTTATTTATCCTTCTTCCCCAAAGTAAATTATTCTTTTTTTAAAAGTTTTCATTTTCAACATATTTTTAACTCAATTTTGAAAAAAATTGTTTAGTTATTGGAGATGGATGGTCTAAAGAGCAACAAGCTTAGAATCAAGCATATACCATTATCCATTTTAAAGTAGTGTAACTACTGCTATCCAACACTTAAAGGAACATCGTCCTCAATGTTATTCTAAGCTCTGACTAGGGTAAAATCCCACACTAAGGATTTGAAACATCTAAGACGTATTCTTTTAGCGGTGTGTGTTGGGTTTGAATCCCACACTTAGTGATAAGCATTATGGATATGGTATATTTATAACGAAAAAGAGCTTAGAACATAAGTACTCCCCATTTATATATATGGCTTGTTGGTGATGATGAGGAGTGCTCCGAAGCACATGATTGCCGACTTTTCCGTAGAGTCCCTTCGTTGCTGTTGTGTGCTCCGATTTCTTCAAGTCTTTTGTGATTTTTATCGTAGGTGTGAACATGTTGGATATACTTTTCTTAATTCTTGTGCCAAAAACTTGATGTTTGATGCAACGCCAAAAACTTGATGTGTCGGTATTCTTCGTATATCCAAGTGTGAAAGATAGTCGGAGACTTCATCACTTCTTGGAATGTAAAATTGCAGAAATGTAAACACGGGTTGCCTCCCGAGAAGCACTCTTTTAAAGTTGAGAGCTCAACTTCTTTTCTCCTTGCTAGATGGAGATGGATGCATCCATGGGATCCACTGTGTTGATGTTGTGGGCCCTAGGTTGCGGAAAAGTATATCGAGGTGGATAGATTCTCATGAAATGATTGAATATTATCGTAATCAATTCAAATGGACTATCTTTCGATTTTGCCTTGTAGTTCTGAAGATGCTCTGAAGTTGTCCTCGCAAGACCGTGAAGTCCGAAGGTGATGTAATCGACTGCTTTAGTGACAGTCCTACTAGGGTCGGTCATGGTGGTTGTATCTGTCTTAGCAACCTTTCTTGGCGGTGGGTTTTGCCAGAGAGAACATACAAACGCCAAGAATTGCAGTTTTATGTCTTCATAATTCTCAGTCTTGGGGTCTCCGTTGAATCTTCTGATGGACGTGCAAAGGTCGTCTATTTGCCGATGCTGATGGTTATTGAATGGGAAGTCGGATTCTGAGAAAACTAGAATAAGCTGATGAAATATCTCCTTGCATCCTGAGTAGAATAAGAACTTCATTCTGGAGTTGCTTTTCCGTTGTTGAATCTCCCTTAGATGGATCGTAACAGAAGTAGCGATATCAAGTAGTGATTCATATGTAACCCTAAAGGGATGTTTGCGCCTTGATTCCTCCCAAACGAGATCACTAAGTTCTTCAATCATTAACTCAATTTGTTTTTCCATATTGGAGTTGATAACCATAGATCCGCTTTCCTTGAACTGAGGTGATCTTCTCTACTTAGCAAGTTAAGCAATGATGTGAGGTCATTCATCATTGAAATGTCAGCACGACTGCTCGGATGTCCAGTAGTCTCTTTCATATGTGCTCTAATGGATCCTAACATCTCCCATTGCGTTGAGGTGAATGGGATGTTAGATCTTTTAAGGGCATTGTAGATCCTAGCGTAAATCCGTTTCTGTTGTTGACAGAATTGCAGTTCAGCAGGGGAAAGAGCCAGCATGTTGACTACGCTGCTTATTCCTCCTACTACTTTGTCAAATCTTTAGATCAATTCTTCGAGCACTTTGTGATCTATGATGGTTTGTGGTTGGTATCTTGTGCGTTTTGAATATTCCTCCAGTGTTTCTCTTCTCGTAGGGTGGTTGAGGTTACTTCCCGCCATTTCTCCAGTGGTAAACGGATTAATTGGCGGTATGCTGCTTTTGTTTTCTTTTTCCATCTTTCTCATCCCAATTTCTTCCATCGTTGAGTTTTTCACTGATGGAGATGCATTTTTCATCTCTTGTCTTATTCGTCGAAGGTCAATCGGAAAATATGGCATGATTGCCAGTTCCTTACTAGATTTACTTTCACTTGTTGACCTTGCAGTTTCTTTGTCCTTTGTGGTCTTGTTCATGTAGATCATGTACATATCGGCTTGGTCTCCAGTGTTAGGATTGTCGATATGGAAAGTGATGGTTTCTCCCTGAGACTGCAAGCTGATGGTTTATGCGAAGACGTTGATGATTGCCTTGGCCGTATTCATGAATGGTCTTCCTAGTATGATTGGGATGTGTACATCTTCCTACATATCCATTACTACAAAATCTGCTGGGTAAAGAAATTTGTCAATCCTTAATAAAACATTTTCATCTATTCCCTTAGGGTATTTGACTGAGTGGTCAGCAAGCTGTATGGTCATTTTGGTTGGTCGAAGATTTTCTAACTCAAGCCTCTTGAAAAGCGAGTATGGCATATGGTTAACATTAGCTCCTAAATCGGCAAGAGAACAGATGATGCCTGAATTTTAGATAGAACAGGGGAGAGTAAAACGTCCGGTGTAAGAGTTTTTCTGGAATGGTATTTTTCAAGATAGATGAACATTCCTCGTTCAGCGGGACATTGGGTACTTCGGGTACCTTATCCTTGGTTGTAAGAAGTCTTCTGAAGTACTTTTTGGAAGGAACTTCAGATACGGTATCTAGGAATTTCCTATCAAGCTTAAAAGACTTAAGCTTGTCGGGTCATTGTTTAAGACGATCCGGAAATGGAATGTTTACTTTCCTAGTTGGTGTAGACTCTAAATCTATTGTCGATGGGACAATAGGTGGTTCCTTTACCGGAGAAGAAATCGTAGGTGGGCTATGTGCTACCTGAGAGTCTTGAATGTGGGAAGCCTCTTTATGGCAACTAGTTGGACTATTCTGATGTTTAGCGTTAATACGTTGTGCTAATTGTCCTAATTGGGATTCGAAAGCTTTTAACAAAGTTAGTTGATCTCCTAAGATGAGATCAGCTTGGTCTTGTCTAGCTGAGATTCCTTGAATGATTTGTATCAGGGTGTCGTCAAAACTAGAGGTCTGTGAGGAAGAGGGTTCAAAAGGTTTAGGTTGGTGAGTTGGTGGGCTATTCGTAGGTGGGTAAGGAGGATGGCTAGTATTGGGTGGTGTTAGATGAGATTGGAAATCTTGGGCTGAGTGGTTCAAATTAGCACAATTAGGGCAAGTTTGAACTTGACAGACTTGTTGTTGTTGACTTTTCAATTCCTTAATCGCCTTGGTTAGGTCTGCCACTTGCTGAGCGAGAGTTTTGATAGCTTCATTCCCGATTGTAGTAGGTGAATTCACTAGTGAGGGGTGATTTTCACTATTCCAGTCATGGTTGTGCATTGTCATTTCCTCAATAAGGCTCCAAGCTTCATTGGTCGTACAATTCATGAAACTGCCTCGAGAGGTGGTATTAAGTAAAGGACGGTGATGTAGGAAGAGACCATTGTAGAAATGCACAACTGGTCTGAGCGCTCAAAACGATGATTTGGACATTTCTTAAGCAATCCCTTAAAGCGTTCCCATGCATCGTAGATTGATTCATCATGGACTTGACGGAAGTGTATGATGTTGGACCTAAACATGGCTTGTTTTGATGGGGGAAATATTTGGCCAAAAATTTGGTTGCTAATTCTACCCAAGAGGTTATAGAGTTGATTTATAGTTCCTCAAACCAGGTTTTTGCATTGAGAGTGAGTGAATAGGGAAATAGGTATTGATAGGCTACGTTCTAATTAACCCCAATCGGCTTAGAGGAGTTGGATAAGGAAATGAATTTGTCAAGGTGTGAGTTGGGATCATCATTTGGTAGGCCATGGAATTGACAGAGGTTTTGGACTAACTGAACAATATGGGGCTTTAATTCAAATGGTCCTCTACCAATTTCCGGATAGACAATTGGTCCTCCTCGACCTTCAATCAATGATTTAGAGTCTTCTGCGAGAGTGATACGTGCAGTTGTCATAGTCTCCTTGGCAGGTGGTTGACTAGTTGAATGGATAGGGGTGGTCATTTCTAAAAGTAGTAAAAGGAAGGAAAAACAAAGAAAAACGTAGGGGTTTAAGGAATCCTAAAGGTTCACTAGTAAGTAAGTTCGTCTTAACGCCTAAGGATCGTACAGTTCGTACAGTTGGTTCCCCGACAGCGGCGCTAAAAACTTGATGCGTCACCAGCGGTCGGTAAGGAATTTACCCTTGTCATTGCATCGGCTACTGGCGACGGACATCAGTGGGTGTTTTAAATTTGTAATTGCGGGGCCTAAGTTTTACCTAACAATGCGAATCCTAAGGGTGAGCAAGTGATAGATATGACCTAGAGTCGTTCTTCAAACCGACTGAATTGAAACTAAGGCGTGGCAGATGAGGGCTTTCAAACTAGTGAAGGGTTTATAAAATAGTGAGGGATTTTTGGTTTTTCTATTAACTAACTTAGGCAAACAAATAAATAAAAGTGAAATTAAAATAAAAGCTAAAGCAGATAAATAAAGATAGTGTTTGCTGAGACTTCATTAATTAAGTTATGGGATGATGTTTGGAGAAACTGTTTTAATAGATATTAGTTAATTATCATTCTTGAATACTTGTATGTAAACACTAGATTCCCTACTAATTAAAATTCCATTAGCATGTCACACCGGGAGCTAGGTTATGGTAACATTACAAAGTATTTAGAATAATAAGCAAAATTTTAATTATGGTTTAATAATACTTTCATATGAACGGGAACAAAATCTTAAGGTACTAGACATAACTGAATCATATAACGATTCCTCGTCATCCTAACAGATTCGTATATTTAAAAAGTTCATTTATGACTTTAAACTAGCCCTTGCTTAAGACTACCCAATAAATCCCCTAATTATCCACAGTGTTCAGCACTTAAAGTGGTTCCGCCGCTTCAAACCTTGGCCATGTCTTGTCCTACGAAATCCCCCATGTAGCCTTGTGGTTCAATAGTTTCATACCTTTGACAAATTATATTGAAACAGATGACTGAATACCTTTTAATTGGACATCGTTAAAAAGGTGTTGTAATCACATTTATTGGTGGAAAGGCGATTAGATTAATTTGAAATTTAAAAGTCTATTTAGAAAAGTTAATTAAACTAGGTTTCTCATTTTATATATTAGTCCGTAATATAACTACCTTCGATCGTTACTCGACTTCCATCCATTTGTACTCCACCTTGAAGTGTTTCTAGTATTATATCGAATAACAGTCGAATAGGGGCCGTCATATTACTTCGTAATATTGTACCATTTCGTAACATGACTACCTTCGGTCGTTCCTCGACTTCCATACATTTGTACTCCACCTTGAAGTGTTTCCAGTACTATATCGGGTAACAGTTGAATAGGGGTCATCATATTACTTTACGATAATTAAGACCGTTTATATTTTACCACTATGATGATCCTAAGGCAACAATCAAACAAGAACATGCAATAAGACAATCAAAGCAATATTACCGATCTTTAATATTTAGTTATAAATCATCCCATAATTAATTAACTATATCGCAAGCAAATACAACAAGTATACTACTCTCTAATCATGGCAATATCTAAATCTAGCATAATCAATATAAACGTAACTAATAAAGATAGATAAGGATTAAAAAGCACCAGAATTAAATGCGGGAGAAAGTAGACTTTAATTAATTGACGCAATTCCAAGCTTACACCGAAGATTTACAATGCGTTCCGTACTTTCCTTCTATTCTAAACAAGCTCCTAAACTAGCCTAAAACTAATTTTAAGTATGAAAATAGAAAGAAAGTAGAAGCAATATATTAAGAGGAGTATATTGTTCTAAGAATGGTGTGTGTTGAAATGAAGCCTCATGCCTCCTATTTATAGGTGAAATTCAGCTCACGTTAGCAACTTGAGGAGCACTTTAGCAAAAGTTGGAAAAGGTGGTGCACCAGGTACGTACAATCGCATAAAGGTGTGGCATCGGGTATGTACAATCGCGTAAAGGTGTGGCACCGGGTACGTACAATCGCGTAAAAGTGCCGCCCACCAGCTGGCCGGCGGCGGCTGGTGGCTGGCCGGCGGCTGGTGGCTGCCACCCGCCCTAGTTCGTCGTCTTTTGTCTCGTTTCTTAGTTTGTGCGTATTTCTTCGTTATGTTTCCGTCTATGTCGATTCTTTTTTAGTTGGATTCGTAATTCAAAAACGAAGATTTTGATATAAAGAAATCCCCGAGATGAGTTTCATATCTCCAGATATTGCGTACGAATCATTTGAATCTTTCGGCGGGCGTAAAATCTTCATTCTTTATCCGTTTTTGTTGATTCTCCTTCTGTTAGACTCGTATTTTGAAAACGAACATCTTGGATAACATGGATGTCGATGATGGGTATTTTAGTCTTTAAATCTTGTTTTGACGCCTTGAATCTTCAAACGTGCGTGGAATCTTCGTTTTTCATCCGTTTTGCTTGATTTTTATCGTGTAACCTTATTTTGATCATCTCAGCATAATATCACTGATTTGAACTATATTTGATTTCAATATTCTAATACTCGTTCCAGAAAGAGAGAGATATCGGTAGTAAAAACGTGACTTTTTACGCGTTATCAGTGCCCAAAAAATGTGGAATATTATACTTAAAAACATGACTTTTTGCGTCACATCATGGTGGTAGCGGGTAGTGTAACCAGTGATATCATCACCTTTCACTGTGAGGTTCCAGAATTCAATGTCAAGCTATTGTTGCTCTTCTTTTGGACGGTACTCATCTATCAGCATCTTCTTCAGGTCTTCCCAAGGGAGTTAATAGGTCGTGTCAATCCCCACAATTTAGGCGTGGGTATTCCACCAGGTAAGGGCACCATCCATGAAGGTGCAGATAGAATACTTAACCTTGCATTCCTCAGTGCATTTGCAGATTCGGAATACAGATTCCATTTTCTCAATTCATCGTAGTTCCCTTGAAGCTCAAGGGTTTGCAGTTCAGAAAATCCTTGTATGTGCAAGGTTTGGCAGTTGGTACTGTGTTGGTGGTATCTTTGCTAACCTGGATCGGGTTTGAACTACTGTTTCGCTGTGCCTCTTGAGCAGGCAAGGCATCGGCTACCCCTTGGGCAACGAATTGGGCAAGTTCAGCGGCGGTGAAAGTCCGTTTCCTTGGCGACATGTTCCTTTATTAAAAAGGGGTTATAAGGTATGTGAGATTTTGTACAAGGAGTATGATTATCACAGATGTATATATATAAAGGCGGTAATATACAATATCACTATAGGACAATCAATAACATAGGATAGATAGATTAGCAACCACTCAAGGTGCGAGTTCAAAAGATTACAGAATTTTGAGTTCACAAAAGATGCCGGGATTTGTTACATCCGGTCGAATCACAATGATTTTACATAGATAGTTGAAAAGTTATAAGATAATACTACACTAGTCTTGTCATAGGTTATTTTGTTCCATCATTGCAAAGAGACGATCCACAGTGTTTGCAAGTCTGCTGGCTTGTCGGGCGTTGCCTTCTGCCAAGACTAGCCATTTCACTAATCCACGGGCGTACTCTTCAGTATCCCACGAGTGTTGCTCACATTCTTCTAGTCTGTGTCGCAAAAGTGTGGCTTCCACGGCTATCTCTATCACTTTGTTTAAAAGGATGTACATGTTGTTAACGGTGTTTTCTTGGTCTTCAGCAACATCATTGATACGTTCCATTGCTATGAGTCTCCAGTGCTCGCGAGTTTCCTGAAGTTCCAGATTCATATCGTGCAATTGTCTCTCGTGTGTTGGTTCCTGGGTGTAGGGAGAAAGTTCCATGTCTGTATATTCTCGGCCATCAGTAAGGATTTCTATGTTTTCCTCGATTCTCCAGGACGCGACAGCCAACGGTAACTAGCTCCATTGGTGTGCAATCGCCTGCTGGTTATCTGTGATAGAGGCGGGTCTAGTGGTGATAGGATTGGGGTATGGCCTAGCTAGAAGTAAGCTACGAGAGCATCTAGCCACTAGAGGTTCAGTGTGGCTGCGACGTGTGCGAGAGGGAGGTGATGAAGCGTGTGTAGTTGGTCTAGAGGATGAGTCGGCCATTTCTATGGCAATAATTTTGAACAAGTGAGACCTATATGTATATATAGCATATAACATAGCCTAAAGGGTCTAGCAAAAAACAAGTATAAGTTATGGTTCTCTCGTTGTCAGAGTCAACTAGTATATTCCAGTTCAGCATAACTATTTCAGGCCTTACATCATCTTCCTTTAATTGTACATAGTTGATCAGGCTATGTTAAATTAAATTCGTATGATGCAACCCCTGAACTACTCATACCTAATAGGGAAATACCACCTAACGGTCATAGTCTAAGCCCACTAAATGAAACCTAGTTCGCTATAACTTTAGGCTCTGATACCAATCTGTCGCACCCCAAATTACCTGTTGCGGAAGCGGTTCGGGTCGGGACATGACTAATCAAGTAATCAAAAGCACAAAGATATACAGCAAACGACCACTAAATGAGACGTTTGTAAAATAGTTACATTCCATAATTAAATCGTCTGAAAACATACTGTTTTCGTCACAAAAGTATTGTAGCCTAGAGTCCGCATATGTAATGGGAGATTCTATTACATAACCGTAATTGTACAAAAGATAATGCTAAAGAATCACCGTAAATGCAGTGTAGGAAATCATGCGACTCTAGCTAATGTCCTGGAGTAACCCTACTCCATCCGTGTGCCTGAGAATACATGCTAAAATGGGTCAACACGAATGTTGGTGAATCTCACAGGTTTGTAAGTAAGTAATAGTTTGAACACAAGATTTTTATCAATGGTGCCCGCAGGCGTAACCAGGTATCTGCAACCAAGAAAATAGTAAGTAAATATGTATATACCATCGCCATGAGTTCATAGTCGAAGCTTAACCCGTAAATCAGTGGTACAACCAAGTACCGTATAGTGCCCCCACGAGTGCCTAATCCAAACACTCGTACGAAAGAAATAAAAGTCGCCCGTTTATACTGCACGGTTCATGGTAGCGCTACTACCCCGGGCGGGGAGGGTTAGTCCCTAATGGATCCATTAACTAATATTCGCGCTTAAGTCCATAACTAACAAAACTATGATGGAGGGACACCAGTGGTATAGTAAGTAACTCATGCAAGCCCGTATATGAAAAGTAAGTAATTTAGCACTTGTGTTCAAGAAAATGTAAGCAATGTATCTCACCCCGTAAGTAAAATAGTAAAAGTGGGCCTGTAAGACTCACCTGAGCCAGTAAGCAAGTATATTTGCAAATCAAATGAGTATCCGAAAGTAAATCCGCTAGTAGGTTCTCCGAACCCACAACCTTCTAATGCCCTAAGCATATAAGGTTGTATGTGTGAGTGAATGTCTAGAAAGATCATTCATGCTTGTTGTCCACTTCAACTAGTTATGTCCAAGTATTCAGTCGTAGTTTAATTAAAAAATGTTTGCAGCCCGTTGGTGAATGTTTAGGTATGTAATAATAATTCCCGAAGACATTATTATTAAGTTTCGTATTGTTTCGTTGTATACTTTCATAAGTATAAGTATTGTAAGTACGAGTTGTATCGTATAATAGTTTAGTAGACGTTGCGCAAAATCGAGACTTAGTGAAAATAAGTCTTTTCAATACTCTTTGTTATGTGACACAAGGGTTGTTTCGCTAGTCGTTATGATGACATAGAATAATGTCGCAATTAAACGAAATAAATTAAGTATGCGACGTAAAGGTCTGTGTCGCATGCTGCGACGTAAATTACGCAGCGACATAAGGATTTATGTCACAAATCACGAGTGCGATGTAAGAGTTTGTGTCGCCGATTAGGGTCTCGGGTTGAGGTGCGACCTAGAGGTCTATGCCGCAACGTTATGTTGCATGAATGCGACATAAGATAGTTATGTCGCAGAGTCGGACTACTAGTGTTTTCGTTTTTGAGACTTTGGTAAAAAATACTCGGTTTGACCTGAAACTTTTACACAACACTTATTATGTTATAAAACGTATAGAAAACAACTTTCTTGACCTTTGGTGACCTACAAGTGTCATTTTTAAACCGAATACGAAAACATCCCTATTGTTTATACTTTCTGAAATTACACGACTTTGTACACATTAGTAGGCAAAGTAAACGCTCACAAACGACCCCAAAAAAATATATGTTATTCCCATATCTCTTATTTTTCTGGAGCATATTTTTATCAAGCCTAAGACAAAACACAAGTCGAGAAATAAATTTGTAAAGCACAATGGGTCTAGCAGCTATATTTTCAGTACATCTGTTCATTGTTCGTTCATAACTTGAGTTTTATAAAACTTCACAAAGGTTGCTTGTAGGGGATTTAAGGTAACAAAAATATCTAACTTTTCCAATTAGTCTCATCTCTTTTTCTTTCGTGGTTAATGAGATATGCCCTGATACATTTGATTAAACTTTCTGGTCAGATTAACAGGTCTGTACATGTACTTTTATTTGATTTATAAAAAATAGATAATGACTTAAAAGACACAAGGGGCTTACATATTCATGAACTAGACTGAAAAAAACTTCAGTTTAGAGCTAAGAAACGTTAGATTTCATCAAGAAATGAGTCGTTTAAGGCCGATCTAAACAGATCTATTTTATTGTCCAATGGGTAATAGCTTTACCCGATGGTTCTTAGCACATTCAAACGATTTTTAAGCAACATATGGACATAAATCAGTAGAAGTGAACCAAAAACATGTATATAAGCTTTATCCAAGGAAATCTAAGGAAAAGAAGAAGATTATACCAAGGGGAAACAGTTCTAGAGTCGAAATGGGTAGAAGTATGCTGCTGCTGTCCTCTTTTGTTCTTCCTTGTTAAAGACGATGAAGGAGGGTGATAGATGATGATGGTGCTTGTTAGATCTTCTTGGAATAGATTTTTGTGAGTGTTTTTGGTTGTGGTTCGGCTGGATCCCCAGAGAAAAGGGGAATGGGTTAGAGAGAATGGTGTGGTTAAATGTGTGTTGTAAGTGAGGGAGTTTAGGTTAAGTGTAGCTTTTATATGCAAGGGGTTTAGGGTTGAATCTTGGGCTGGTTTTAAGCTATGGTGGGCGGAGGTCTGGGCCTAGCCCATTGTGGTTTGGGGATGGGAATGATTCCTCGAGCTTAGATTACATTTATTAGTCGTTTAAATGTCAAACGTACGTGTTTTAGTTAACTTTTTATCTTATGTTTTTCTCGTGTATATTTTAGTTATGTAAATGACATTTAGGATGACTAAATATTTTTAGACTCCTTATTTTGAATTACCAAAACATAATTTGGGTTTTGTTCAAGTGTCGGGCTCGATTTGCGCATTTTCTCGCGTACGTTACGTTCTATACAAAACGCAATAGTTATTTGTGTAGATTATTATAAAATAATAATTAAATGTAATTAACAACTATTTTGCTATGAAAATAGCTTTTTGAACCTTAATAAAGTATTCACCAACGGCCGGGTGTGTCGGAATCCATCCGAGTAAATCGCGTAATATCATTCTATTACGTACAAGTGTATATTCCATATACGTTATATTACATGTAAGTTTCTTCTATTACACACTAATTACAAGTAATTACAAGTAATTAAAAGTAAGCTTAAGGCAAATTAATGCGCTTAAAAACGGGTTATCACATTCTCCCCTTGTTAAAGAAATTTTATCCCGAAATTAAATTGTAGTAGGGGTCTGAGTGGGGCTCGAGAAGAGGTGTGGATATTTATCCCGTATTTGATCTTCTCATTCCCAGGTGAATTCAGGACCTCGCCTAGAATTCCAGCGAATTTTAACGATGAGAATGCGACTTTCTTTCAATCGTTTGACCTCACGGTCCATGATTTCAACAGGTTCCTCGACGAAATGAAGTTTGTCATCAATGTGGATTTCGTCGAGCGGTATTATCAGTGTCTCATCAGACAGACATTTCTTAAGATTAGAAATGTGGAATGTGCTATGCACGCTGCTAAGCTCGATAGGTAATTGTAGGCGGTATGCCACGGGACCAATCCTCTCAAGGATTTCGAATGGTCTGATATATTTGGGATTCAATTTCCCGCGTTTCCCAAAATGAATGACACCTTTCCAAGGTGACACTTTCAAAAGTTCTTTGTCTCCTACCTCAAATTCGAGGTGTTTGTGTCTCACGTCAGAGTAACTTATCTGACGATCACGTGCGGCTTTTAGCATGTTTTGAATGCTCACGATTTTCTCAGTCGTCTCATGAATTATTTCAGGACCGGTGAGTTGGCTATCTCCCACCTCAGTCTAACAGATAGGTGAACGGCATTTTCGTTCGTAGAGTGCCTCAAAAGGCGCAACCTTAATGCTGGTATGATAACTATTGTTGTATGAAAACTCGCATAACGGTAAGTGGTTTTCCCACGAGGTACCAAAATCAACTACGCATGATCGTAGCATATCCTCCGGTGTTTGAATCGTTCGCTTGCTTTGGCCATCGGTTTGTGGGTGATATGCAGTACTCATATCTAAACGAGTGCCAAAATTATTTTTGTAAGGTCTGCCAAAAGCGAGAAGTAAAGCGGCTTTCCCTGTCAGAGATAATGGAGATAGGAACACCGTGTCTTGATACAACCTCTTTCAGGTAGATTCGGGTTAGACGTTCCATCTTGTCGGTTTCCTTAATCGCAAGGAAGTGAGCTGATTTGGTAAGACAGTTTACGATTACCCAAACGGTATTGCAACCACTAGGTGTTTTCGGTAATTTAGTAATGAAATCCATGGAAATCTGTTCCCATTTCCATTAAGGTATCTCGGGTTGTTGTAGCAAACCAAAGGGTTTCTGGTACTCGGCTTTAACTTTCGAGCAGGTAAGACACTTATTAACATATATAGCAATGTCGGCTTTCATGTTGTGCCACCAATACAACCCTTTGATTCCATGATACATATTGTCAGCTCCAGAATGTATCGAGTATTTAGATTTGTGAGCTTCATCCACTACTAATGTTGGGACATGTTTGTGTGACAACAGTTCTAGCTTGTAATAGTGTTTAGTCTGTGATTAAGTTTTGTACATTGATTTTAACTTTGATATTGGATATATTAGTTTGTGGTAATATTTGTTATATATATATATATATATATATGTGTGTGTGTGTGTGTGTGTGTGTGTGTATGGGTTTATATATATAGGTATTCGACAAATATTAAACTGCGAACTTTAAGTTGCGATGCGAACTGAGTTTCAGTTCGCAAGGTGGCTAGCGAGATAAGTCTATTCGCAGGACTCATGGGCTGCGAACTGAGTCAGTTCGCAAGGCCCAGACCTGCAAACTGAACCGAGTATATATGAGGTTTTCGTTTTAGAAAACCCTAACACTTTACAATCTGCGAATTTAGCTTCTACAAACAACCCTACGAAATTCTAAGTATATTGTGCTTGATTCTTGATAGGTTAACGTTATTAACAATCAAGATTAAGGCTAGATATTATACCTAATCACGAACACATCGTGATACCAAAGTTATATTCGTATAACTAGGATATTGAGGGATTCCGCACCTCAATATCAAGATAACCTCGTTATCGATCCACAGAACTAGGGACTTACAATTGGTATCAGAGCTTTCGGGCTTAATACGTTGTGGTTCGAGGTTATTTGGATTAAATAACAAACAATTTCGGGTTGTTATACGTAAGTTTTACGACCAAAAGTTGTTTATGGACATTTTTAGGTTGATTTACGTTTAAAATCTTTAGGTTTAAGCATAAAAACACTTAGAATTTTCGTTTTTAGGTTTAACAGGCATATTTGCGAACTGAAATGTATATTGCGAGCCGAACTGAACTTTGCGAACTGAGATTTGCGAAGTGAGCTGAGCTTGCGAATTGAATTGAGTTTGCTAGCCGAACTGAGCTTTGCGAACTGAGATTTGCGAAGTGAGCTGAGCTTGCAAATTGAATTGAGTTTGCGAACTAAACTGCATTTGCGAACTGAGTTAGACTTGCGAACTGAGCTATGGTTTGCGAACTGAACTTTCTGAGTTCGCAATTTCGACTGATTTTTCATCTTTTTGACCAAATTTAAGATGTCTAATCTTATCCGAATGATAGAGATGGACCATGAGGTGGGAAAATCAAATGTTCCATCTAAGTTACTCACCCTTGATGACTATTATGGGTGGAGAGACTGTTTTGAGTCCTATTGTCGTTTTCATGACCATATGATATGGGAGTGTATCACTCATGGATACACCGCTCCAACTCAACAGGTACAGGGAACTTCCAAATATGTGGTTCTTCAATATAATCGTATGAATGAAGAATAGAAGGAAAGTTACAAAAATGAAAATAGAGCACAATCATGCATTAAAATGTGTCTATGATTGTGACACCTGACAAATTAGGGCTAGTTATTAGTTCCTAACCATCTGCTAATACATACAATTAGTGCTAGATTAGGCTAATTTTATGTATCAATATATATATATATATATATATATATATATATATATATATATATTGGAATATATATATATACACGTACGCGATTTAGTTCAATCGTGCATTTTTATATCGGGCGGATCCCGATACATTAATACGGACGTTGGTAAACTCAATTTATTAAATAATACGAAATTATTTGATAAACATATCTATTTCCAAATATTATTGCGATAATATTTCACAAGCATTTCGTATCATATATAATGCTCAGAAACGACCAAAAACGCGTGAAACGCGCCCGACACGCAAAGATAAACTCAAGTTATATTTTTATAACTCAAAACTAAGTATTTTAATAAAATACTTCAAGTAAAAATATCGCGATTACACGCGTACAATTATAACATTTAAAAACGTTATACGGTTAATTAAAACGTAAAACGAACGGGTAAAAGGGCACCGCACACAACACAACCTTGGGGAAACAAACTTACACACCACATGGGGTGGGACCCCTCCGATTCCTGCAGAAAAATGGCAAGAGTATGGCTTGCCATACTCTCCCCATCCTTCCTTGAATTATACTCAACATTACCACCATCACTCCTTCACACACCATACTTCCTCTATCACTCTCTACTCCTTCTCTCTCTCTATCTCAGCTCTCTCTCTCTCTTTTTACAGAGTTCCAGCCCAAAAACAACCACCACATTCCAGAATTAAGCCACCACAATCCGCCATATCACCGCGACGAAGATTTTCAAGAATACACGCGGAATCGAGCACTCTACTCCTTCTGTTCTTTTTCTCCTACTAAACAACCATTGTAAGAACTTCATTTC
This sequence comes from Pseudognaphalium luteoalbum, assembly GCA_963422505.1. Classification (NCBI taxonomy): domain Eukaryota; kingdom Viridiplantae; phylum Streptophyta; class Magnoliopsida; order Asterales; family Asteraceae; genus Pseudognaphalium; species Pseudognaphalium luteoalbum. Next base: position 114,932,110 of record OY730192.1, on the reverse strand, counting down.
TCTTCTAAAGTACTTTCTTTATGTTTATTTACATGTTCTAGTACTCCCTCGACTTGGATATGTCCAAAACATAAATCGAAATGCATTTTACAACTTGAAATACTACTTTAACTTTCTGTCCAGAAAAAGGGTCAACTTCCATGATTTTTTTAAAAATCATCTCTTAACTGAAATGGTCTCTTCTTATACCTAAAATGTAGCTCGTGGTGTTAGCTTTCCAACGACATCTATTTCGTGACATATCGATTTAATTTACTATTTTAAAATAATATTTCTGTTAAGGTGCGCATTACTGTTCCGGCGGACAGAAACATTCATCCCCTTCTCGAGACCATATCTTGAGTTCTAGACCACTAAAACGTATGAGACCAATGCCAAAACCTCACATATTTTGTCAACTTTAAAAAGTTCTTGTATGACCATTACCAGAAATGTCCTTATTTTCGTGTATAACTCAATCTTTGAACATATAACCATTTTGGACCAAGTCTGACCACACCTTGAAACTATTTTTGTTTAAAATAGTAAGTGAATATATAAAAATACCATAAAGTGCAGAAATGAACTAGACATATATGAGAACATGTGTGATTTTTGGTTAGGTATAAGTCGGACTAGAAATGCTCCAAATCGAAAGGCTTATCGAGATTATAACAAACAGTGGTAACAAGTTAATAAACTAACAGTGGTAACGAGTTAATTAACTAAGAGTGGTAACGAGTTTATAACAAACAGTGGTAACAAGTTAATAAACTAACATTAGTAACGAGTTAATTAACTAACAGTGGTAACGAGATTATAACAAACAGTGGTAACAAGTTAATAAACTAACAGTGGTAACGAGTTTATAACGAACAGTGATAACGAGTTTAGTAAACAGTGGGAACAAAGTATAACACTTATATTCTATAAAATCATTGGTCCGTCAATCCTCATTATTATCGCATGAAATCTCAACTCCGTGAATACCATTGTCTCATAAACAAAAACCGTGAATATCATTCACGCATAAACACAATCCGTGAATATCATTCACGCATAAACAAAAACCCGTGAATATCATTCACGCATAAACACAATCCGTGAATATCATTCACGCATAAACAAAAACCAGTGAATATCATTAACGCATAAACAAAGTCCGTGAATTACTAATCTCGCATGAACAGTGCCCGTGAATCCCCATTCTCGCGTAAACAGTGTCCGAGAATCCTATTGACACAGTACCCTATTGTCGGATAAATTGTGGCCTTTGACTTTCTTTGACTCACGGACCAAATGTATTGTCGCATGAAACAGAAACTTGAAGATACTTTTTATACCAAGCCTTGAATACATACAATATCACGACATGCTCGATTTAACGTTAATAGCAAATAACTAACTTATGTATATGCTTTACAAGGTATACAAACACAATGAATTACATTATAATAATATGTAAATTATTATTACCCCTCCGTCACCAACGGTCCACACTTACTTACAAGATAATTTCAAACGTACAAACAAATGCTTGGACATTTCCTAGTTGAGTGGACAACTAGCATGAATGATCTTTTGAGACATTCACTTATACATACAACCTTATATGCTTAGGGCATTAGAAGGTTGCGGGTTCATGGAACCTACGGATTACTACTGCTTTCAGAATTTACGTTTATTAAGTTAAACGCTTGCTTGCTTGCTTGACTCAGGTGAGTCTTACAGCCCCGCTTTTACTGTTTTACTTACGGGGTGAGATATATTGCTTACGTTTTCTTGAACACAAGTGCTAAATTTCTTGCTTTTCATATACGGGCTTGCATGAGTTACTTACTAATCCACTGAAGTCCCTCCATCATAGTTTCATTAGTTATGGACTTAAGCGCGAATATTAGTTAATGGATCCATTAGGGACTGACCCTCCCCGCCCGGGGTAGTAGCGCTACCACGAACCGTTATGTATAAACGGGCGACTTTTATTTGTTTCGTACGAGTGTTTGGATTGGGCACTCGCGGGGGCACTATAGGGTACTTGGTTGTACCACTGATTTACGGGTTAAGCTTCGACTATGAGCTCATGGAACGGTATATACATATTTACTTATTATTTGCTTGATTGCAGATACTTGATTTCGCCTGCGGGCACAACTGATAAAAATCTTGTGTTCAAACTATTACTTACTTACAAACCTGTGAGATTCACCAACATTCGTGTTGACCCTTTTTAGCATGTATTCTCAGGTACACATACGGAGTAGGATTACTCCAGGATTACTTGCTAGAGTCGCATGATTTCCAAACTGCATTTAACGGAGATTCTTTAGCATCATCTCTTGTAACTATGGTTATGTAATAGAATCTCCCGCTACGTACGCGGACTCTAGGGGACCTTATTTTGTAACGAAAACATTATGTTTTCAAACATTATTTCATATGGGAATATAACTACTTTACAAACGTCTCATTTAGAGGTCGTTTGCCATACTTTGGTGCTTGATTATTGATTAGTAACATCCAAAGCTTGCTTCCGCACAACATTAAATTTGGGGGTGTTACAATGATCGCGCCTCAACGGTCGGTCAAGGAATCGCTTCCTTGTCATTGCGGACCTTCCAATCGAGACCGGAGATCGGAGGGTGGTTTTAAATGTAAAATAGTCGGGGGGATCCAAAACCTTCCGAACTACTTACTATTACTAGGTACGAATACCTGATATTAGTATGTGGTAAGGATGATCCAGGGTCGTTCCTCACAACGGTAGAATTGAAACAGAGCTAGTTCTGATAACTTTTTAATTAAGATGGGGTTTTTATAGATTGAAGGGTGATTGTTTTTAGGTTTTTATTTATTTAAAATACTAAGAAAGCATATAAGTAAAGGGAGGCTAGCAGATATGTAACACTTAAGGATAACAAAGACGTGGTTCACCATGATTTAGGATAGCGTATTATTGGAATGATGATTATTCGGGACACATGCATCTAACAGACAAATAAACTTCGGTGCAAATACTAGGACCCTACTTATTAAGTTCCGGTTCTAAATTAGTATGTCACTGAGTACCTAGGCTATCATGATTCTAATCAGATCAGGTTGTTTAACCCCCAACACTGTCCGATAAGGACAAGTGACCCTTCTTGGAGATATCTCCTGGGTGCATGAATAAGGTAGCAGACCGCCATTACAGGATATTCTGACCGTTCTTAACACCTATGTCTAAATGTTATTACCTAATTGTGTACTGGTTGTTTATGTTGTTACTCTAAACTATCAGCTAAGTGGAATTAAGGGGCTTAAGCATCTTAGACTACTGATGAGTCTTCACTTTCTTTTCAGAATTCCTTTTTTTACTTATTTTAAGCTCAAATCCTTCCGTCATGAAATAGACCCTCCTTTACGATCAGACGTTCATCCCTAGGTATACTTACGGTGTATAATACATTCAGTTATTTCCACAGCTCGTATAAATCTAAGTATACTCACGGTGTATAATACTGCAAAGATTTAGCATTTCCACAGCTTATATCCTATACCATGTTCAGGAAGGGTAACTTCCAGGTATCCACGGTGTCATATGCTTACGACCGGTCCGTAGCTTCCACGCATTTGTACTTCACCAGAGGTGTTTCCAGCACTATACTAAGTACTGGGCCGTTTTACAGCATGTCCACAGCTTCATACAAAAACACAGATAACTATATCTACATAGTATTAGGGTTTGCAAAGTCCTATCCTAAGGGCAATAGTCACGTGAAAGCCTGGAAAGGGTGAATGATAAGATCTAGTCAGGAAAAGCTTAGACTGATAACGGCGTAAAACAACTCCCATTTATACAGATAGAGAATTAATGTAATATCACTCCTAACTATCTAAATCATGGCAAACATACAAGCAACTAATCCCAAAGCATACCAATAAACATTTCTATCATTAATAAATCACAAACATCAAACAAGAACATTATAACAAAATAATAATAGAAAGGATAGATAATACCGATACGTATTGCGAGCAGAATAATAGCTTGTAGTTCTTCGAATAATATCCGAATATTACAACCACTAGCCTCTACTAATTATATTACATAGCTATTGTAAGAAGAAAGGATTCTCTCCTAATCTTCCCACTAGTTCCCTAGAGAGAGAAACTAGAGAGAGACTAGAGAGAGAACCTAGAGAGAGAAAGTCCATAGAGAGAAACTATAGAGAGAGAGTGTAGTGTGTGTGAAATGAGTTGTGTGTTGTGTGGATGGATGGATAAAAAGTGTTTTGAAATGAGGAGGTGAGAGCCTCTATTTATAGGCTTACAAGTCACAAATTTACACTCAACACCCTCGCTCCCAATTTAACACTGAAATGCACCCCCGAGCTATGAAATTCGACACCAAAAGGGGTGTATTCGACAACAAATAGGGCATATTCGGTAGCAAATAGGGCATATTCGGTAGCAAACGGGGCGTATCTAGCACTGTATAGGGGGTATACCACCCCTACAGGGGGTATACCACCCCAAATAGGGGGTATATGGCCCCTTTAAGGGTGTATACGGCCCCTAAGAGGGGGGGGGGGGATATACGGCCCTTTTAGGGGTGGTGTAGCCCTGGTCGTGGTCTTGTGCACTAATTCACTCAAAAGTGTATCGGGTTTCCTATCTTTCTAAACAAATGAAATCGCTCAAAAGCCAGTCATGCAACATTCATTGTCATAGGCTTGATCGAGAATCAAATCTCCACCACTTAGGTGAGGATGGTGCTAATTATCCCAAGACATTCATTAGGTTTTTATGTGAGGTGAAGGTTAAAGGTTATGGATAGTGGGATGTTTTTAGGTTTAAAGGGTTATGCTTATCTTAGGACTTTTAAACTCATGAAAAAATTTACTTAGATACTCTTTTTAATGAAAACGGAAACGGATAACGGAAAGGGAGAAAGATAGCTATTTTGACTTCTATCTTTTTGAAAACACATGGAAGATTATATCTTTTAGAGATCGGAGTTTTCGAGAGATTTGAAGCACTTAGCTTTATTTCTATGACATATTTTTGGCTTAGAATTTCTTTGCCAAGGATTTTTTTTTTTTTAATTCCCTTTTTTGGGATTCTTTCTTGCTTTCATTTTTCAATCTTTTGATATTTCGAATTTCACTTGGTGCCAATTTTTCGCACCTCAGAATTCTCGATCTTTTGATATTTTGATTATGTAAACGCACACGAGAAGTTTTGAGTAAAACACGAAATTTGTGATTTTTAGAGTGAAAGCAAAAACAATATCTAAATAGCATTTTTCGTAAATTTAAAATTTCCAAAATAAGGTTTTCGTGGGTATGAAAGTGAGTGGGTTTAAAAACTTGGGTTTTCAAGAAACGAAAAGGTTAAGGCTCAACAGAGTTTACTAGGCGGATCATCAATACTAAAGATGAGTATCGGCAGGGTTAGGCTTGAAGAGATATGAGAAAATGGGTTCATTTCATAGGGAATGTCAAGGTCATCTAATTGCACCTATACCATGTACGGTACACACCAATATGGTCTCGAAATGCATACCAGGAGCAAGTTCTAATTCAGAAATGCATACATCAGCACACGCAACAAATGAATAGTCAAGCATTTAAAATGAATGCTTATATAGGCTCAAGTTACCTCACTGCAATTAATATGGGTTGTATGTGCTTAGTCATGTGTTGCCCCTAAGATTATCGTTTCTTATTTTAGAAATTCCTACCTTATTTACACTATTTTCTAAAATAACTTACTCATATTTAAAATAGCTCCTCTTAAAAACATTCAAATTCAAAAATAGCAGAGCTAACTGAATGAGTAGCTATTTACTGTCGAAGTTAAGCTCATGCTTTTTGTTTTATGCAAAAAAATTTGAAAATTTTTAATCAATTTTAGAGTGAGGAACATTTTCTGAGTTGCTATTTGGACATAAAAATCTATCTAAGGTATTCTATATAGCTATCCCACATTTAGAGGAACATTATCCCTAATGTTCTCTTTAATGGAGATTATACTGGAAGTAAAATCCCACACTTAGAGTTTAAACATATAAGAAAATGTTTCTCAAGTGTTTGTTTTGGGCTGGAATCCCACATTTGATGATAAGCTTAGGATATGGTATAGATTACTTTGATTAATTAACAGTACTAAGTACAGCAAAATGATAAAAACGGAGAAAAGATAAAGAAACTCCCCAGGTAGCTAAACTTGAAGGTCTAATTATGCCGCGAGAAGAATTCCTTGAAATCTTCATTAGGTGGCAGCTCCATTAGCTCTAGGGGTTTGCTTATAAATACGGGCTTCGCCTTTCATTTCATCCAAAACATTTGTGAAGTAATCTCGTAGGTGTGAACACGTTGGATATACCTTTCCATTCAACTTCATATTTTTGCAATCAAAAGGATTCACTGTCTCATAATGAAAAGATGTTTTCTACTACAAAGCTTTCTATAGAACATATATTTTTAAAAGAGTTTGAGCATAATGCATGAAAGTACTTCAAATACTCGAAACACATGAACTATTTTTTCTTAAAAACTTTCCTATTTTTCCGAGACAAGTGATTTTGAAAAAATTGAGTTGAAATATTTTGAAAATAATTTTTTGTATATCAAAGTGTGAAGGATATTCAGAGATTTTCTTCACTTATCAACACACAACTATCAACACGTCTTATTGCACGGGTTGCCTCCCGAGAAGCGCTGCTGTTATAGTCGAGAGCTCAACTTGGATAGATTGTAGAAAATAAAGCGAAGTGATGGCGTCCTTCGGATACTGGAAGAGTGAAGGCCTCTCCTTGATGAACTAGTCATAGACAACTAGAAATCAATTACGTGTCTAAAAGCACCATCTCTTCCCCTGCAAAGTAATGCTCCAAAGATTTCCAAATTTAATGAACTGTAAGCTCCCCTTGTTGCCTTTCCATCATTCTCAAAGATTCTTCATCCATAGGCATAAATCCCGTTTTGTTAGGCATTTGCACAAAGAGAACAAACAAACGTTTTCTAACAAACAAGTGATTATTCTCCAAATCATAAATTCGCTGGTTTGCGAGAAGAACTATCAAAGTTAGTACTTTGAAGATGAAACAAACCAGCGTATGACTTGGAGTCTAATCTCACACTAAAAGTATTAATGGCCTATAATTTCACCTCAGCACAAACAGCAGATATGGAAATATCAGTTGAAACAGGTAGCCAAATATAAAGATATCCAAAGCACATATTTTTAAATGAGTTTGAGCATAATACACATGTGGACATACATATCATGTTATCAGATTAAGCATTTGTATCCCTTTTATGTACATGTAAGTACCTCAAATTTTTGACATATGTCAGTGGGTGTATATGATTAATAAGGCTCCTAAATTCTGGAAAATTCCCATGTTTGTGAGTGAAGGGACATTTAAGAACTTCAGATAATGGATGTTGTAATAAAGTTCAACAAGTGGGAGTAGGAAGTTTTAAAATTTTGACAAAAATTTCCATGAAGAAATTTCGCAAACCATCCTTTTTATTCATAAAAATAAAGAAAACTTGGAACAATTATTTTTAGGGATCATTTTCTACTTATTTGGGTTAGATTACGACTTATCCTGCTATTAACACTACGTCAGACACGGGTTGCCTCCCGAGAAGCGCTTGTGTTTGTTCGAGTCACTAGTTTGACTCTGGCAGTACTTATCAGGCAATCCTAGCGGCTTCCTTGCATCCATTAGTAGATACAAGTGGTAATATTGGTACATACCTAAGAGTTTAAGGCAAGTTAAGGCTCGGGTATGTCCAATGTGAGGAGGTGGTTTAAAGTGAGGAAACATTTCTACCGACGGTATAACAAATCTCTCGACTTCTAATACCTCCTGGGGTCGGTTTGACAAAATGGGTCGGTCAAAGGTGTCCATATCACTCCATGACGTATACGTCATCATGTGGTGGAGAGATGGTTTGTAGGGCAACCCTGACAGAAAACCCACCTTACTTCTTATGGTCTTTTGGTCGATAAGAATATTGTACTTTGGGCATGGAGGTGGGACAGTATCCATTGACATCTCCAATCTTTTAACAACATTCTCATCGACTACTTAGGTAACGGGTTCAATTACATCACTTGTTGGAGTTGAGTGCAAGTCTGTGTTAACTATATTAGATGTGGAGTGTGGGTTGACTTTGAAAGATAAAGATTGATGTTGAGTGGGGCTATAGGGGTTTGATTGAGAATCTAAATGTCCTATGCCTAACATCGTATGTCCCTCACATTTTCCGTCAAAGTGAGGAATACCGCATATCCTACATCCAATTTGAAATATTTGAGCAAGACTTCGCAATTGATCTTTAATTGTTTCTACCCAAGTGTTTAGTAAAGACGACACTTGAAGAAGGTTTAAGAATTATATTTGAGCTGAGAAGGGTTTCTAAATTAAGCTAAGCTAAGCTAATCTAACTATGCTACTCTATAGACAGAAAGTAAAAGAGATCGCTTAAAAACTAATTTATCTAAGCAAGCTCCAAATCGTACTACCGTCCCTGGCAGCGGCGTCAAAAACCTGATCGCGCCTCGACGGTCGATCAAGGAATCGCTTCCTTATCGTTGCGGACCTTCCAGTCGAGACCGGCGATCGGAGGGTGGTTTTAAATATATAATAGTCAGGGGGAGCCAAAACCTTCCGAACTACTTACTATTACTAGCTATGAATACCTGATATTAGTATGTGGTAAGGATGATCCAGGGTCGTTCCCCACGACGGTAGAATTGAAACAGAGCTAGTTCTGATAACTTAGTAATTAAGCTAGGGTTTTTATAGATTGAAGGGTAATAGTTTTTAGGTTTCTGTTTATTTAAAATACTAAGAAAGCATAAAAGTAAAGGGAGGCTAGCAGATATGTAACACTTAAGGATAACAAAGACGTGGTTCACCATGATTTAGGATAGCGTATTATTGGAATGATGATTATTGGGGACACATTCAGCTAACAGACAAATAAACTTCGGTGTAAACACTAGGACCCTACTTATTTAGTTCCGGTTCTAAATTAGTATGTCACTGAGTACCTAGGCTATCATGATTCTGATCAGACCAGGTTGCTCAACCCCCAACACTGTCCGATAAGGACAAGTGACCCTTCTTGGAGATATCTCCTGGGTGCATGAATTAGATAGCAAACCGCCATTACAGGATATTCTAACCGTTCTTAACACCTATGTCTAAAAGTAATTACCTAATTGTGTACTGGTTGTTTACGTTGTTACTCTAAACAATCGGCTAAGTGGAATTAAGGGGTTTAAGCATCTTAGACTACTGGCGAGTCTTCGCTTTCTTTTCAGAATTCCTTTTTTTACTTATTTTAAGCTCCAATCCTTCCGTCATGAAATAGACCCTCCTTTACGATCAGACGTTCATCCCTAGGTATACTTACGGTGTATAATGCATTTAGTTATTTCCACAGATCGTATAAATCTAAGTATACTCACGGTGCGTAATACTGCAAAGATTTAGCATTTCCACAGCTTATATCCTAGACCATGTTCAGGAAGGGTAACTTCCAGTTATCCACGGTGTCATATGCTTACGACCGGTCCGTAGCTTCCATGCATTTGTACTTCACTAGAGGTGTTTCCAGCGCTATACTAAGTACTGGGCCATTTAACAGCATGTCCACAGCTTCATACAAAAACACAGATAACTATATCTACGTAGTATCAGGGTTTGCAAAGTCCTATCTTATGGGCAATAGTCACGTGAAAGTCTGGAAAGGGTGAATGATAAGATCTATTCAGGAAAAGCTTAGACTGATACAAGCGTAAAACAACTCCCATTTATACAGATAGAGAATTAATGTAACATCACTCCTAACTATCTAAATCATGGAAAACATACAAGCAACTAATCATAAAGCATACCAATAAACATTTCTATCATTAATAAATCACAAACATCAAACGAGAACATTATAACAAATCAATAATATGTAAGTCCCTAGTTCTAGGATCGATAACTTCGTTATCTGTAGCATTAAGGTGCGGAATTCCTTAATACGTCGTTACCTTACTATAACGGATAAGATTGCGTTTTGTTTATACTAATACTTAGCTTTAAACGATACAACGTCAAAGCCTAGCCTTTAGAACATTTTTCTCTGGATTATTCAATTCGCAGGTGTAAAATTCGAATGGCAAAAGTCTTGTTTAATTCAAACCAAATCAAATATATATACTTAGTTCACCTCGCAGGTCATGGGCCTGCGAGTCCAACTTAACTCACAGCCCAAGCCCAGCTTGGCTTCGATTCACTATACTTATTGTATTGCGAGTTCAGATCTCATCTCGCATCGCAATGCCTTGCGACTTGAGATCTCGACTCACGATACATATTTATTTCATTTCCGATATTTGTCTAACACTTTAATATAATATTATATTTAACGAATATTAATAACAAAACATACATTTATTTACAAATCTAAATCAATGTACAAACATAACAACAATTACACCAGTCCTATTTCAAGCTAGATCTGTTGTCACAAAATATGTCTCAACAAACTCCCCCTTGACAATAGCTCTAGCGTCTTTATCTTCACGCTTGTCTTTAGTCTTCATTTGTAAATTTTACTTTCTGCATATATCTTCATTTTAATACAAGTCTTAACCATCATTTGATAATCTCGTGCTAAATCACCCCATGCTTCTGTCATCAAGATTCTATTCTCATTTAACTTCAACAAATCTTTCTTTGACATAAATATTAGGTGTCGATGGTCATAAACTCTGAAATTTCACGTTCACCACCTCAACTTCATCAACAACTTCAACCATGACAGCCTCTCCAGGTTCTGAATCCACATGCCAACTTTTCATATTTCCCCGAATATCATGTGGCATTGTTTTCAGTGGAATCTGTTGAACATACTTGACAGCTGGATACACTTTCTTTCTCCTTCTCCTTCCAGTCCTTTGACTTCTCTCCTGTAACTTTATCATTTTTCCATTCCTTGGCTTAATCTTTTCAAACTTCCCCGAACGAACCTCAGTCTTGATTATATGTTCTACATATCGACCAACAAAATCATTATCTGGATTCTTCAAAAATAATCTAGCCAAGTCTCGAATCTCATACTTAGGTAGAGAACTGAACACTGCAAGCTTTCGCTCAAAATATTGAACTCCGTCAAACCTTTTAATCGCGAAAAGCTTCAGGTCAGAGTCAAAATACCAACTGATAATCCCTCTACGCGCTTCGCATTTTCTTGTGATATCAACCTCCAAAACTCCAACCTTTTTCTTCTTTATTTTCTCTAAAGGTCTGAATATTGGATTGTCTTTATGTTTATCAGGAATCTCTTCTTCATAATCGGTTGAGTCATCGATATCTTCATCTACATCAACAACTTTAGGACCTTCTTCATCTTCAATCACAATCTCTGTTCTAGATGGGCTTACATGGTGTTCATCTATATTTGCATCTAATTCTACACCCATGTCTAGCTCAATCTCTGAAACAGCAATCCAATCTTCAGGTGGTTGAAATTCTCTTTCTTCTAAATCATAATTAATGTCTTCATCTATCTCATCAAGAAAATCATCTTCTGAATCTGATAGATCAAGCATTTCAATCCCTAAAAAACACAAAAACAAATAACTATTAACAATCTAAATTCCTTCATTGATTTCCCTAAATCAATCTAAGAATTTCTTTATTAACCCTTTTGTGTAATTAGTTCATAACATAAACGTAATTAATAGCTTATAAATCTTTTATTGATTACCCTGAATCAATCTAAGATTTCTTAAGTCTTTTATAAAACACTTAACAAATATTAATTAAACTTAAACTCTAATATTTTGTGAATAAACACCAAACATTTAAGTTTACAATTAATTAACTTATATAATTCCAAGAGTTAATTGAACTGTTCTCTTTCCAAAAACTTAACTTTCAATTATATCTTTAAATTATATATCTTTGTCTAGTTAAAGATTTTACATATTAAACTTGTCAGTTATAATCAACTCTTAAGTCTAAAATATGTAACTTACCATAGAAATTTGACCGCCAAAACTAATTGGGACACGCCGCTCGACTACTCAATGAGTCGGAAGACTTTCGATCACAATTCTATATATCATATATAACTTATATAATTTCTAATATATTCAACTTGTAAATATAATCTCAAGTCGGATATATTACCAAAAATATTAAGTTACAATTATTCAGTTACAATTATAATTTACAATCATAATTCAACTAAATCCTAAATACAAATATCTACACAAGTCTAAGCTGTCTTACCAGCTTCACTTGTACCCGTAGTACTTGTACCAGCACCATCACCACTCTTATCAACACCAGACTCCCCCTGAACATTAGCTTGCTCACTAGTCTTTGAAGGACCAGTCAACTGACTATCTTTTGGTGCACTGGGATCATCATTTTTTTCTTGATCTCTTTTCTTCCTCAACTCATCTTCTTTACAAGACTCTAAATTTACCATTATCTCCCCCTGAGCTGACTGTCCTGAATTCACTCTTAACACTAAGCGTTCTAAGGAATCAAGCTTCAGTCGCTGGGCTGTAAAATCTTGTAGCAAGGTGGTATGAGTCTCCAGCAGCGTCTTGTAAGATGTACTCTGTTGAGTAATCAACTGTGCAAACAGAAGATTCTGAGCTACAAACTCTGGAATTTGTGAAGTAAGCTTCTCTAACTCCTTAACCCTAGACTCTAAGGATGTAATCCTTTCAGTATCAGTCATAGGAGTAACAGAGATAGTAGATGGTCCAGGTGGTGTGAGTGAAGAAACATGAGACTCAGGTGTAAGTGGTGGAATGGCTTGAGATAAAGTTTTCGTGAGAAGGCTAGCTGCAAATCTACTTGCTTTCACAGTTGGAAACTGTGCATCACGCACTAACTCAGCAACTCCCTCCTCAATAGTATGGGAAACCTTCTTTGGTTCCGTTGACTCTAGCATTTTCTCAGCCTGTAAATTTAGATAAAAATAAAGATGTAATTGTTACAGATAACTCTGCCTCAATCTCTAATTAGTTATATAACACTTGTTATACTAAACGTGTATCTCCTACCTCATATGGTACATATACTGGTTCAGTAACCACCGGTGTCAAAGTCTCCACCTGCGGTGTATCTCGAGAAACTGTCACATAATTAACTATCTCATTTGAACTCCTAATAAACAACAAGTTAAGATTATCTGACGCTAAATAAAACTTACCATCGTCCTAGAATGCTTTCTGCGTTGAGTAATCAGAGGGGAACCAGCCACCTCAGGACCTTCATCAAGAATACTGAAGTCAGGATCGACTTCTTTAGCCTTACGCTTTTCCTTCAAAGCCGGATCAGGTATCAACCGTGAACCATAAAAAATTTGTCCAACTGGAGGTGAAATGGGTCTGACATCATCAGAGTCTGTAGATGAATCTGATTCAATCTCACCATCATAACCACCAGAAGTACCAACAACAGTATCCTTCAGAGGTAAAACCTCAGATCTATCTTGCTGTCCCTGCTCACCCTCAGGTCTTACAACCTCTAGGTCTGCAGACTCAGTTTCCTGTGCATAATGACATTCATATTGTATAATTAGATATATTGCTTAATCATCTAAATATCTATATCATTATCATTATATAATTATATTATACATCTATGATTAATAATAAAATCTATCAATTAAGTATCTATATTATTATATAACTTAAATTATACCTGTGCAGGTGCAACATCAATATACTGATCAATCGCTTGAAGAAGCGGATCATTGGCATCATCATTTTGCCCTAACACCTCTTGCACTAGCTGTGCAATAACTTGTGCATCAACCAGCTGTTCCGGTTGATCAACCTGAATAAGAACATCCTCAAGCAGCTCTTGTGGCTCAGGTTGTGGAACCACATTCACAACAGGCTCATAACAAGTTTTGTTCTGCTTTTTGACCGTAAGAACTCTATTTAGAACATAACATGTTGTATTCACTGCCTCTACCCAAAAGATGACAGGAAGCTTTGAATCAGCAATCATTGTTCTAGCAACTTCTATCAACGTTCTATTCTTCCTTTCAGCTACACCATTCTGTTGAGGTTCATAAGGTGCACTAAATTGATGAATAATCCCTTTGCTTAAGCAATAGATATTCAAAGTTGAGTTTTTGAATTCTGTTCCATTGTCACTACGAATACGCTTCACTCTCGTCTTATAGACATTCTCTACTAGATCAAAGAACTCAATTAGAATTCCAGGAGTTTCATCCTTAGATCCCAAAAAGAACACCCATGAAAATCTAGAATAATCGTCTGTGACAACCAAACAGTACCATTTGCCACCTAGACTTCTCTTCCTTATAGGGCCGAAGAGGTCCATATGTAGCAACTCAAATGGTGAGGAGATAGAGTTTTCAGTCTTAGATCTGTGTGGTTTCTTGTGCTGCTTTCCTTTCATGCAAGAAACACACTTATCTTCAGACTCGAAACATTTTTGTGGTACCCCTAGAACTAATCCAGTTTTGGTTATGAAATTCATCTTTCTCCAGTTCAGATGTGCCATTCTCCTATGCCATAATAATGCATCTGAATCTGAGGCCTTGGATAATAAACACGTAGACACCATTGAAGAATTAGAAACACCCATGTTTATAGCATAGATGTCCTTCTTCCTTGGTGCCCTCATCTATATCCACTCTTCAGGAATTGTGAAGCCTAGCTTCAGAACTAAAGCCTCCTTTTCATTAAAATGAACTAGATGACCTTTATCGCAGACTTGGGAAACACTCACTAGGTTGTGTGTTAGTTCTTCAACATAATTCACATCCTCTAGAGTCGAAGTTCCATTTGAAACTTTTCCTTTTCCCATAATTACTCCTCCTTTGTCTCCTGCAAAATTAGCTTTTTGCTTGAAACCTTCTTTGAAGTCCTTTAGTAGACTTCGTTCTCCAGTCATGTGCCTTGAGCATCCACTGTCTACATACCACCAGCTATCCTTGTTTTCAGTAGGCTCCTGCACATAACACAAAACACAATCAGTTGTCAAGAGGGACCCAAGCCATTACAGTCTTGGTTTGTCCCTTATCATCAACAAACTGAAGCTCTTTAAAATAACCATTCTTCCCATCAGGTGCTTTGGTTACTTTCGAAGATGTTTGAGCTTGTGGACGATCAGCCTTAAGAGGTGAATTTGAGGAGAACCTCCTAGGCACTGAATTAAGAGTTCTATTATTATAATTATAATTAAACTCATGTGTTCATGAAGTAGAACCACTCTCATATTGACTGTGATTTCTACTTTGAGTTCTAAACCTTGACAGTGTCATATCCCTATGCTTATTAGAAGAATTGTCACTTAGAGTATATGGCCGTTTAGGTTTAGGTGGGGAGACACTATGAGTACCATCTCTTTTAAGAATGTTAACAGGTTTATTACCTAACTTAGGTTTGGTATCTAACCTATCCATATTCAAACTAGAGTTAGTCGGTGTCTTTTCATCAATCACAAGCTTATGTGATTCTTCCAGTTTCTTATTTGGACAATAAGAAGCTACGTGTCCCTTTTGGTGACACTTGAAATATGACATCTTCTTTCGTGATTTATTAACTTTTGTTTCTCATTTGGAGTCTTAGGCACTAAAGATTCAGGTGTTTGTTCCTTATTAACCTTATCATCAGTCTTAGTATCATTAATCACTCCACCTGATACAAGTTGTATTTTGGTGATAGGTGAAATCTTACCATTATCTGATGACAGATTCTTAACAACATTCTTTTGTGCCTCAGATTTATCAGACTTATTAGTTACTACAACCATTTCAGAATCTTCAGAAATAGGAGTGTAATTGGCATTAAAAGGAGGGGCTACATCATTGTATCATATCCCAGTCTTGTCCTTTATACTACGTTGAGCATCAAACATTTTATCCATTTCAATAGTTTTATAAGATTCAAGCTTACGGTTTTGCTCAACAAACTTCAAATTAAGATTTGCTATTTCCTGATCCTTACTAGCAATTGTTTCATTTAAGTTTGTAATGTTCATGTAGAGACCATCTATGATAACTGATTTTTCATTTATGGTATCTCTAAGAGCTTTTCTATCAGAAGTATCAGACTTAATCTTATCTTTTAAGGCCTGTTTATCATCACTTAATCTACGCACATCCATATGGGCTTGGTCAAGTTCAGATCTAACAGTCTTATAAGATTCTCTATCGACATTCAATTGGGATAACAAATTGCTATTTGAGACAGTTAACATACTAATATGAGATTGTAAATCAGTAACTAAATAACAGATATAAACAAGAGTAAGAATATCAAGACATGCCCTTTTCTTATCTGTTTGAACTTCAGCCATGTGTGCCACAAACTCTTCTGGACTCATTTCTTGAGTTGAATCCATAAACAGCACATCATCATCACTTGCTTTCACTTCAGACGCAGGCACCTCTACTCGTTGTTCTACATCAGTAGGCATGTAGGACATTTTATCAGCAGTTCTCTCTTGATCATCAATCTCAGCCATCAAAGCTTCTTCAGACTGAGCTTTCCAATCATAAGAGCCATCTAACTGCTTTACAACCAAGGCTTTGGAAGCAAGAGTACTCCCCGAACCTTGTTTTCCATTTCCAGTTTCTACCTTAGGTCTTTGGCATTCACGAGCAAAGTGTCCATAACCTTGACAGTTAAAACACTTGATCTTGGTTTTATCAAACCCTGATCTGTTACCAACAACCTTTCTTCCTGTCCTCTTTAAGAAATTCTTAACTCTCCTTGATAACAAAGCAAGTTGATCCTGGAGATTTATTTCTTCAAGATAATCAGGATCTATCTGATCATAATATTCATCAAAGAGAATCGGATCGTTGATTTTACAATCAATATAATTCTCATATGAAGCAACAAAGGAAGCAAGAACAGACAGTTGTTGTTCAACAGATTTCACACTTATAGGCATCTTGTGATGCTCATGAGGTGACTTCTCAATACCTTTTCTTTTTGCTTCACTACCAGATGAGGAAAGAAAACACATATCCTCAGTTATCATTTCACCATTTTCACCAGTATCACCAACTAACGATGCAGTGGTCGAACTGGAGGACGCAGTCGAAAGATTTATCTTACCATGATATAACCCAGGGTTCTGAACCTGATCAGAATCGGTATCTCTTGACTTTTTGGTGAAATCATAACTTTAAGCTTGTCAATAACCTGCTCTAAGGTCATGGTAGCATAACTTGTTTCATTATCCTTGAGCATAACTGATGACACGCAAAAAGTCATGTTTTTGTGTGCCATTATCTCGCCATTTTAGCCCAATTAATAATGAAAATACTTGAAATATGCATTTAACTATCACATTTCATCATGAGGACTAAAATATAGACGATGTTTCAAGAATCAACAAAACCAACCTAAAAATGAGCAAAACAGAGCACAAACGATCATTGAATCCTCTGTTCACGTATTTTAGCACTTTTTGAGCTACACAAAGAATTATGACCTCTAACTTATGTCATTTTCTTCGTTAGAAAAATAAGAACGCGTGGATATAAAGAACGCTCAAAACGGATAAACGACGAAGAAGATACGCCCGAACCAAGAAATGAAGAACCGAAGGGCCTGGATACGGCTGAACCAGACCGTATACGGCTGGACACAGACCGTATACGGCCTGTGCAGACCGTATACGGCCTGTGCAGACCGTATACGGCCTGTGCTCAGCTGTATACGGCCCAGTTCAGCTGTATTCACCCTATGCTCAGCGGTATACGGTCCAGTTCAGCCGTATACGGTCCAGCTCAGCCGTATTGTGCGTTTGGGTGATAAAAATCTGATTTTTATTCGCCTTTGCGATACGGTTGTGCGTTTGAAGGTTTGGATACGGTCTACGGATACGACAGTGCGATCTCTATAAATACAAGCCTCATTTCATCATTTCAAACACACCAACAATCCTCAACACTTCTATACTTCACATTTTCTTTACGTTTTCGTTCTTTTAGTTAGTTAGTTTAGTTTCTCTCTCTAGGTTCTCTCTCTAGTCTCTCTCTGTAGTTTCTCTCTCTAGAAACTAGTTGGAAGATTAGGGG
Organism: Pseudognaphalium luteoalbum; assembly: GCA_963422505.1. Taxonomy (NCBI): domain Eukaryota; kingdom Viridiplantae; phylum Streptophyta; class Magnoliopsida; order Asterales; family Asteraceae; genus Pseudognaphalium; species Pseudognaphalium luteoalbum. The sequence continues at coordinate 114,914,036 of OY730192.1, read as the reverse complement.
GAGAATCCGCCGCTGTTAGAATAGCTATGTAAGTACGTTCGTAGAGGCTAGCTTATGTAATGCTCGGATATTATGAAGAAATACAAGTGTTATTCTGCTCGCATTTCGTATCGGTATTATCTATCCTTTCTAATATAAATTTGTCATATTGTTCTTGTTTGATGTATGTGGTTTATTAATGTTAGAAATGATTACTGCTATGCTTTGTGAGTAGTTGCTTGTATGATTGCCATGATTTAGATAGTTATAGATGATGTTACATTAATTCGTTATCTATATAATTGGGGATTGTTATATTTGTCATATCTAAACTTATCATGCATCTAGACTTAGCTATGGATCACCCTTTCCAGTCCTTCGCGTGACTACTACTTTAGGCTTAGAACCTTATCAACTCTAGGTACAGTAGGAAGTTATCTGTGTTATAGTAAAGAAGCCGTGTATGTCACTGTAATCCGGCTGTAGTACTGGGCAAATGCCCCGGAAAGAGCCGTCTGTGCCGACACTGTGGATTACCTAGAGACCCTAGAATATGGCCTAGAAACCAATATAGTTGTGGAAATGTTACAGTACACCGTCTATCTACCCCTGTAACTGAAGCTATGGAAACACTTCGATATTGTACACCGTATCTGTACCTAGGGATGAAAAGCTGTGGAAACATCATAGTACACCGCAAGTACATCCTTGGTTACATAAATCTGTGGAACTGTTTAAGTGCAGTACATCGTGAACGGTTCCTAGGTTAGTACACTTCGGAAGGAGTATGCATTGTACACCGCTAGTGTTCCTAGGGCTGAATGACTGATTGCAAAGGAGAGGCTAGATCATGACAGAAGTAGTTGAACTAATCAAATGTAATGAATGAGTCTGGAGATGAAAGTCAAGCCCAGCAGTGGTTCAGGATTCTTAAAACCCCTAGACTCTTTAAAACTGATAGTTTAGAATAGCAAGTTAATAATCTGAACATGTTTAGGAAATGGCATTTACATTTAGGTGTTAAGAACGGTCAGAATAACCTGCGTGGCAGTCTGTTACCTTATTCCTGCACCCTTCAAGGGTCACTTGTCCATAAAGACATTGTGGGGGGTTGAGCAGCCTGTTCTGATCAGAATCACGATAGCCTAGGTCTCGTGACATACTAATTCTGGTACTTAACTAGAAAGAGTAGGGTCCTAGTGTTTACACCCATAATGCATCTGTTTATTAACTAAAAGTGTCCCCAAATAAACATCATCCCAATCATACACTACCCTAAATCATGGTGAACCACGTCTTCGTTATCATTTAGGTGTTATATATGCTAGTCTCCCCTTTACTTTTATCTTTCATTAGTTTTAATAGTTTAATAGATAAAAACCCAAAAACAACCACCTATTCACTTATCTAAATCCTAGCTTAAATATTAGTTTATCAGAACTAGCTCTGTTTCAATTCTACCGTCGAGAGGAACGACCCTGGATCATCCTTACCACGTACTAATATCGGGTATTCGTATCCAGTAATAGTAAGTAATTCGGAAGGTTTAGGATCCCCCGACTATTATAAATTTAAAACTTCCTGATCCGCACCTCGACGGCTGGACCAACTACCGGTGTAAAAACCGACCGACCATTTGGTCACGATCAAGTTTTTGGCGCCGCTGCCGGGGACAGTAGTACGATTTGGAGCCTGTTTAGGTAAATTAGTTTTTAAGCGATCCTTTTGACTTGGATTCACCATCCCTGTCAGAAGTTATTTGTGCCGTAGATTAGCGTAGTTAGATTAGATTACCTTAGCTTAGCGTAGTTTAGATTAATTTCCTTTCTCAACCCAACTTTAATTCTTAAACCTTCTTCGTGTGCTGTCTTTTTCTGAAAACTTGGGCAAATGGCAACTCCACAACAACTAATAAATCAAATTGAAAGTATTGATAAATCAATCCAGGATAGATGTTTTAGGAGTAATGCCCATGTAGATAACGAATGTTAAGGGAATAGTATGATTTATTCGGATAACATAGGGTACTTAGATCCCCAATTACAATATCATTATGACCCTTATGCTTACCAAACATATCAATACCAGCTTTACTATCCTGAACCATCCAATGTCTACTCACACTCATCTTACCCTGTAACATCACCATATGAGAGTTCTGACTCGAGAGATATGCCCATAGCTTATCTCAGTAGAAATACTTCCTCACTTTCCTACAACCCACTTGAGCAACTACTTAAGGAACAAGAAGACATGCTTAGAAGATGTACTGATAAGCTGTCTGAAATACAAACACGAGTCCAAGTGAGTAGTAATGAAGCTAGGAATCAAGTTATAACCGACAATTGGCTACAGGAAGATGATAGGCACTTACCTACCACATCTATTTTATTCGACATAGACTTTCATTCTCATGAGTCTGGTTGCAAACTTCCTTCAAATCCTACACCTACATAATCTTCTAAACCCTCACTTCCACCCGTTCTTAACCTATCAACGTCCAAGACCGACAAAGAGTTCATTCTAGAGGAGCTCTCCAAACCATTGCAACTTGAAACTTCCGGCCGGGGTGACGAGTATGACGAGGTAGACGAGGAAATAGAAATGGAGAACCCGGCGTGGGAGATCTACATAGAAGACTCAGCTTCAGAAGGACGAGAGGAATGTGCGCCGACCCCGAGAAGTGATCTCATCCCAACTAACATAGTTGATGCTATCCCATAACTAGTTGTGGTTGATAATATCCCACATATCTCTCAGGATGAATCACCCCTTGATCTAGTTGAACCTTCAATTGCCTTAGACCAAGTAGTCGATGAAAATGTTGCTACGAGATTGGAGACGAAAACGGATACTGTCCCACCTCCATGCCCAGAGTACAACATTATCATTGACCAAAAAACCATAGGAAGCAAGATGGGTTCTGCGTCATGGCTTCCTTTCAAACCATCTCTCCACCATATAATGTCTTATAATCCATTGAGAGATGAGGATTCCTTCGACCAACCCATTCTGACAATCCAACCCAAGGAGGTGTTAGAAGTTGAGAGATTTGTGATACCTCTGATAGAACCATTCCCTCACTTCGAACCATCTCCTTATATTGGACATACCCTAGCCTTAACCTGCCTTAAACTCTTAAGTATGTACCAATATTACCCCTTGTGTCTACTGATGGATGCAAGGAAGCCGCTAGGATTGCCTGATAAGTAGTGCTAGAGTCAAGCTAGTGACTCGAACAAAAACAAGCGCTTCTCGGGAGGCAACCCGTGTCTAACGTAGTTTTAATAGTAGGATAAGTCGTAAGCTAACCCAAATAAGTAGAAAATGATCCCTAAAAAAATTGTTCCAAGTTTTCTTTATTTTTATGAACAAAAAGGATGGTTTGCGAAATTACTTCAATGAATTTTTTGTCAAAACCTTAAAACTTCCTACTCCCACTTGTTTGAGGTTTATTGCAAAATCCAATCTAAGATCTCAAGTTCTCAGTATCCCTTTCACTCTCATGGAAACCTACTAGGAGTTAGGAGCATTAGTCATAACCACTGGCATGTTTCGAGCATGTGAGGTACTTACATATATTTATGTGAACATATATGAGATACTAATTCTTAATCTGATATCCTGATCTGTATGTCAATATATGCTTGAACTCGTTTAAAAATGTGTGCTTTGGATATCTCTATTCTTGGCTACCTAATTCAACTAATAACACTAGTATTTCCATATCTGCTACGGTGAAGTTTTAGGCAACTAACACTTTTAGTGTGAGATTAGACTCTAAGTCATATACTGGTTTGTTTCATCTTCAAAGTACTCACTTTGATAGCCTTTTCACAAACCAGTGAATCTCTGATTTGGAGGATAATCACTTGTTTGTTAGATCACGTTTGCTTGTTCTACTTGTACAAATGCCTAACAAGCAGGGATTTATGCCTATGGATGAAGAATCTTTGAGAATGATGGAAAGGCAACAAGGGAAGCTTACAGTTCATTAAATTTGGAAATCTTTGGAGCATTTCTTTGCAGGGGAAGAGATGGTGTTTTCAGACACATATATGATTTCTAGTTTTCTATGACTAGTTCATCAAGGAGAGGCCTTCACTCTTCCAGTATCCAAAGGACGCCATCACTTTGCTTTATTTTCTACAATCTATCCAAGTCAAGCTCTCGACTATAAAAGCAGCGCTTCTCGGGAGGCAGCCCGTGCAATGAATATCCTTTAGTATTAGTAGTATTTGTTTTTAAATTCCAAGAAGTGAATTATCTCTGACTATCTTTCACACTTGGATATACACCACTTCATTTTCACTGATAACTTTTACCACATCACATCACTTCATGTGTTTCGAGCATTTGAGGGACTTGCGTGCTACTTTCACGCATTATGCTCGAACTCGTTTAAAAACACATGACTTAAACTTGTTTTAGCAAACATCTTTGGCATTCTTGGATTAAGTCACTCTTTTGGTAAAAAGCTGCTATGAGAAGTCGGTAAAAAGTATGTCCAACGTGTTCACACTTACGAGATATCTTCAAATGAAAGTGAAAGAAGTGTTAAGATGGAGAATAAAGCTGCTATTTGTGAGATTTGCATGCCAAAAGATCTTCATTGAGCCGCCGAAGAAGAATTCCTGGCAAGATCTCTTCTTCGATGCATCTTCAAGAATCTCCTCCTTCCACCTTCACTTCGATAAGGGAGTTCTCTAGTTCTCATCCTCGTTTTTGATATGATTGTTAGCTTTAAGTTCTCATTAAAGTAGTCTATACCATATCCCAAACTTATCACTAAGTGTGGGATTCCAGCCCAAATAAACACTTGAGTAACATTTTCCGATATGTTCAAACTCTAAGTGTGGACTTTTCCTCAAATCCCAACACAAGAGAACATTAGGGACAATGTTCCTCTAAGTGTGGGATAGCGGTATAGAATACCTTAGGTTTGCTTGTTAGATTCTTATTTCCAAAAGCAAACTCAGAAAATGTTTCTCAAAATCATAAGCTTAACTTCGACAGTGGAGATGCCACTCATTCAGTTGGCTTAATTTTCAAAAAAACTCACTTTTGCTAAAAATTTTCAAAATTTTTTGAGTTAAAATGTCTTAAGAAGGAGCATTTTCATATATGAGTAAGGTATTTTGGGAAATAAGAGTAAATAAGATAGGAATTTCTTAGGCTTAAAATGATAATCTAAGAGGGGCATCGCATGGCTAGGCACAAACAAACCTAAAAACTTGCAGTGAGGTATCTTGAGCCATTATAAGCATTCATCTTTAATGCTTCACTATTCGTTTTTTGAGTGTGCCAATGCATGCATCCGGAATTAGAACTTGCTCCTGGTATGCACTTCGAGACCACATTGGTAAAGTACCGTACGCGGTATAGGTGCAGTTAGATGACCTTGACATTCCTTAGGATTTAACCCCTTTTATCATATCTTTTCAAGCCCAAAACCCTTCCAACACTCATCTTTAGTGTTGATGATCCGCTTGGATAACCCTGTTGAGCCTTAGCCTATTCGTTTCTTTCAAAACCCTCAAAATTTCAACCCACTTATTCCACACCCACCAAAAATCTTATCTTAAAAATCTAAACTAGTGGAAAATGTTATTTTAATAACCTTTTTGCATTCACTCCAAATCACAAATACTGGTGTTTACTCAAAATTTCTCGTGTGCATTTCCTTGATAAAAATCAAAAGTTGAGAAGTTTATGGTGCGAAAAATTGGCACCAAGTAAATGCAAAGTCATCAAAAGGATGAAAAATATGAAAGAAAGAAAGGATCTCAAATAATGGCAAAAAGGAAGAAAATAAGAACCCCTAAAAAAAAATAGAATAAAGCTAAGTGCTTCAAATCTCTCGAAAAATCATGCTCTTAAAAAGATAAATTCCCCCGTGTATTTTCAAAAAAAGATAGAAGCCAAAATAGCTATCTTTTTCCCTCACTGTTATCCGTTTCCGTTTTCATTAAAAAGGTTGTTTTAATAAATGTTCTCCAAGAGTTTAGAGGTCTTAAGATAAGCAAAACCCCGTTTTAAAAACCAAAAATTCTCACTTATCCATACCACTAAACCCTCACCAACCATTACGACCCATTCTGAATGTCCTGGGATAACTAGCGTCGTCCTTACCTAAGTGGTGGAGATATGATTCTCGAGCAAGCCTATGACGATGGATGTTGCACGACTGGCTTATGAGCGATTTTGTTTGATTAGATTGATAGGTAACCCGAAACACTTTTGAGTGAATTGAGTGACCAACTTGTGAGATCGCCTAGTCGTGTACTGTCCAAGATCGCGAGAATTGAAAGCATGCCTAAGAGAATCATTTTAAATCTATGAACCGAATACCTTGTTTTCTCTTAAATTCCAGGATATGCTGCTTGTATATGGAAATGGTTGCTCTGGATACATTTTGATTCACCCAAACTAAACTCGTATTTTCAAAATGTTTTTTTTTTCATAAAAGCAAGTGAGAATTTTGAGTTTTGCTTGAGGACAAGCAATGTCTAAGTGTGGGATATTTGATGACACGCAAAAAGTCAAGTTTATGTGTGCCATTATCTCACCATTTTAGCCCAATTAATAATGAAAATACTTGAAATATGCATTTAACTATCACATTTCAACATGAGGACTAAAATATAGACGATGTTTCAAGAATCGACAAAAACAACCTAAAAATGAGCAAAACAGAGCACAAACGATCATTGAATCTTCTGTTCACGTATTTTAGCACTTTTTGAGCTACACAAAGAATTATGACCTCTAACTTATGTCATTTTCTTCGTTAGGAAAATACGAACGTGTGGATATAAAGAACGCTCAAAACGGATAAACGACGAAGAAGATACGCCCGAACGAAGAAACGAAGAACCGAAGGGCCAGGATACGGCTGAACCAGACCGTATACGACTGGACACAGACCTTATACCGCCTGTGCAGACCGCATACGGCCTGTGTCAGCCTTATACGGCCCAGTTCAGCCGTATTCACCCTATGCTCAGCGGTATACGGTCCAGTTCAGCCGTATACGGTCCAGCTCAGCCGTATTGTGCGTTTGGGTGATAAAAATCTGATTTTTATTCGCCTTTGCGATACGGTTGTGCGTTTGAAGGTTTGGATACGGTCTACGGATACGACAGTGCGATCTCTATAAATACAAGCCTCATTTCATCATTTCAAACACACCAACAATCCTCAACACTTCTATACTTCACATTTTCTTTACGTTTTCGTTCTTTTAGTTAGTTAGTTTAGTTTCTCTCTCTAGGTTCTCTCTCTAGTTTCTCTCTCTAGAAACTAGTTGGAAGATTAGGGGGAGAATCCGCCGCTGTTAGAATAGCTATGTAAGTACGTTCGTAGAGGCTAGCTTATGTAATGCTCGGATATTATGAAGAAATACAAGTGTTATTCTGCTCGCATTTCGTATCGGTATTATCTATCCTTTCTAATATAAATTTGTCATATTGTTCTTGTTTGATGTATGTGGTTTATTAATGTTAGAAATGATTACTGCTATGCTTTGTGAGTAGTTGCTTGTATGATTGCCATGATTTAGATAGTTATAGATGATGTTATATTAATTCGTTATCTATATAATTAGGGATTGTTATATTTGTCATATCTAAACTTATCATGCATCTAGACTTAGCTATGGATCACCCTTTCCAGTCCTTCGCGTGACTACTACTTTAGGCTTAGAACCTTATCAACTCTAGGTACAGTAGGAAGTTATCTGTGTTATAGTAAAGAAGCCGTGTATGTCACTGTAATCCGGCTGTAGTACTGGGCAAATGCCCCGGAAAGAGCCGTCTGTGCCGACACTGTGGATTACCTAGAGACCCTAGAATATGGCCTAGAAACCAATATAGTTGTGGAAATGTTACAGTACACCGTCTATCTACCCCTGTAACTGAAGCTATGGAAACACTTCGATATTGTACACCGTATCTGTACCTAGGGATGAAAAGCTGTGGAAACATCATAGTACACCACAAGTACATCCTTGGTTACATAAATCTGTGGAACTGTTTAAGTGCAGTACATCGTGAACGGTTCCTAGGTTAGTACACTATGGAAGGAGTATGCATTGTACACCGCTGGTGTTCCTAGGGCTGAATGACTGATTGCAAAGGAGAGGCTAGATCATGACAGAAGTAGTTGAACTAATCAAACGTAATGAATAAGTCTGGAGATGAAAGTCAAGCCCAGTAGTGGTTCAGGATTCTTAAAACCCCTAGACTCTATAAAACTGATAGTTTAGAATAGCAAGTTAATAATCTGAACATGTTTAGGAAATGGCATTTACATTTAGGTGTTAAGAACGGTCAGAATTACCTGCGTGGCAGTCTGTTACCTTATTCCTGCACCCTTCAAAGGTCACTTGTCCATAAAGACATTGTGGGGGGTTGAGCAGCCTGTTCTGATCAGAATCACGATAGCCTAGGTCTCGTGACATACTAATTCTGGTACTTAACTAGAAAGAGTAGGGTCCTAGTGTTTACACACATAATGCATCTGTTTATTAACTAAAAGTGTCCCCAAATAAACATCATCCCAATCATACACTACCCTAAATCATGGTGAACCACGTCTTCGTTATCATTTAGGTGTTATATATGCTAGTCTCCCCTTTACTTTTATGTTTCATTAGTTTTAATAGTTTAATAGATAAAAACCCAAAAACAACCACCTATTCACTTATCTAAATCCTAGCTTAAATATTAGTTTATCAGAACTAGCTCTGTTTCAATTCTACCGTCGAGAGGAACGACCTTGGATCATCCTTACCACGTACTAATATCGGGTATTCGTATCCAGTAATAGTAAGTAATTCGGAAGGTTTAGGCTCCCCCGACTATTATAAATTTAAAACTTCCTGATCCGCGCCTCGACGGCTGGACCAACGACCGGTGTAAAAACCGACCGATCGTTTAGGCACGATCAATAACACCATTCATTTCCCACTTAGAAGGCAAACCCTCAATCAATTTGTCAGTTTTCTCTAATTCTTCTACATTAATCTCATGGCCTTCTAGCTCACTCAGTAGATGGTAGAAACGGGTAACATAGGCATCAAGATCCTCTCCCTTCAAAGCTTTAAACACTGTAAACTGCTTCTTGAGAAGATTCTTCTTCCCTGCTTTCACTTGTGGACTACCTTCACCTCTTTTCTCAAGAGCTTCCCATAGCTCTTTAGCAGTATGAAAAGATTTCAGCTGATGATTGATCTCTTTAGGAAGACACATCTTAATACAAGAATGAGCTTTGTTCTCTGCTTTATAGTCCTCCTTTTGTTGATCAGTCATATTCTGATAAATAATCACCACAGTGGCATTTTCAACAGATTTAGTAGGTGCAGTGTATCCAGTTTTGATACACATCCAGATTGAGAGATCATGGAATCTACAGTAAGATTGAAATCTATCTCTCCAACTATAGTAATCTTCAAGTCTTAACAATTTAGGTGGAACATTAGATTTTCCAACCTCGTGTTCCATCTCAATCATTTTACTTAAATCAGACATCTTCAAAAATTCAGATTGCTCTGCGAATTCAGATTAAACTCGATTCGCAACTCAGCTCAATTCGCAATCTCAGCTCGACTCGCAAACTTCAGTTCTCCAATCTCAGTTGGGATCGCAACAGATGTCAACTCGCAAGTGATCTCGGTTCGCAAGTGGTCTCGGCTGGCAGACTGGTTCGACTCGCACAACTGAGTTTGGTTTGCAAGTTCAACTCGGTTTGCAGACGTAGCTGAAACCCTAGTCAAAACTCGCGAAACGGCTGAAAAACCCCGAAAACGATATTTTTGGTATTTTTACGATTGAAACTAGAAATTTCGTTCGTAAACAAACCCTAAGTCGTCCAGAGAATGATTTTGATCGTTAATATGTACTAATGCATGTAAAAACAACCCAAAATCAAACGCAATGATCACAAACACTCTAAACTTACTCGTATTTAGCATGAAAGCTCTGATACCAGATATAAGTCCCTAGTTCTAGGATTGATAACTTCGTTATCTGTAGTATTAAGGTGTGGAATTCCTTAATACGTCATTATCTTACTATAACGAATAAGTTTGCGTTTTGTTTATAATAATACTTAGCTTTAAATGATACAACGTCAAAGCCTAGCCTTTAGAACGTTTTTCTCTTGATTATTCAATTCGCAGGTGTAAAATTCGAATGGCAAAAGTCTTGTTTAATTCAAACCGAATCAAATATATATACTTAGTTCACCTCGCAGGTCATGGGCCTGCGAGTCCAACTCAACTCGCAGCCCAAGCCCAGCTTGGCTTCGATTCGCTATACTTATTGTATTGCGAGTTCTGATCTCATCTCGCATCGCAATGCCTTGCGACTTGAGATCTCGACTCGATATACATATTTATTTTGTTTTCGATATTCGTCTAACACTTTAATATACTAAAATATTTAACGAATATTAATAACAAAACATACATTTATTTACAAATCTAAACCCATGTACAAACATGACAACAATTACACCAGTCCTATTTCAAGCTAGATATGTTGTCACAAACAATGTCTCAACATAATAGAAAGGATAGATAATACTTACACGTATTGCGAGCAGAATAACAACTTGTATTTCTTTGAATAATATCCAAATATTACAACCGCTAGCCTCTACTAATTATATTACATAGTGTAGCACCCCCAAATTTATAATGCAGCGGAAGTCAAAACGGGGAGCTACTAATCAAATATCATAACACATAATCACAAGCAATCGACCTCTAAATGAGACGTTTGTAGAAAACAGTTACATTTCATAGTAAATCATTTGAAAACATATTGTTTTCGATACAAAAGTTGTAATTTCCTAGAGTCCACGCGTAAGGCGGGAGATTCTATTACATAATCAAGATATACAAAAAATAATGCTAAGAATCTCCGTTAATGCAGTTATGTTGAAATCATGCGACTCTAGCTAGGTCCGGGAGTAATCCTACTCCGTATGCGTACCTGAGAATACATGCTAAAAAGGTCAGCACGAATGTTGGTGAATCTTACAGGTTTGTAAGTAATATCAGATTTGAACACAAGATTTTTATTAGTGGTGCCCGCAGGCGTAAATCAATTATATGCAATCCTGCAAATGTATGTAAGTTTATACCGTTTCCATGAGGCTCATAATCAAAGGTTAACCCGTAAGTAATAAGTTGCCCCGCGACATGCTCGAAACTGAGCAAGTGTAAGTAACGAATGATAGTCACCCGTTTATACAGAACGGTTCGTGGTAGCGCTACTACCCCGGGCGGGGAGGGTCATTTCCCTAATGGATCCATTAACTAGTATTCGCGCTTAAGTCCATAACTAACGATGTATGATGGAGGGACTTCAGTAAATGGTAAGTAACTCATGCAATCCCGTATAGTAAAATGAGTAGTTCGGTACTTGTGTTCAAGAAAAGTAAGCAATGTATCTTACCCCGTAAGTAAAACAGTAAAAGTGGGGCTGTAAGACTCACTTGAGCCTGGCAAGTATCTCTGGGAAATCAAACAAGTAGAGCGGATGTAAGTCCGTAAGGGTGTCGGGTGTAATCCCGTATGTTGGTTCTTCGAACCCTGCAACCTTCTGGCGTCCGAAACGCACAAGGTTGTAAGTAACAAGTAAATAAGTTGGTGTCTTAAAAGATCACCCATGCTAGTTGTCCACTCAACTAGAAAATGTCCACGTGTTTGTCTTAGTATTTCGTTTGTAGTTTGAAAACAAATATGGCCCGTTGGTGACGTGTGTTGAGACACATTCTGTGTCGATAGATTTAGCTTGTAATAGTACTTTGATTATTGAAATCAAGTTTGTATATCGGTTTCTTTTGACTTTAATGTCAAAGCATTATCATTTGGTAAACATTTACATTATTTTATAGAGAGCTAAAAAATGTTGACCAGGGTTGACCGCGAACCGAGATTGCACTACGAACCGAGATTGCACTGTGAACCGAGATTGCACTGCGAACCGAGATTGCACTGCGAACTGAGATTGCACTGCGTTCCGAGTTCGCGGTGCGAACCGAGTCCGCGAACCGAACCGAGATTGCACTGCAAACCGAGTTCGCGATGGAAACCGAGATTGCACTGCGAACCGAGTTCGCGGTGCGAACCGAGTCCGCGAACCGAACCGAGATTGGATCTCAGCTCGCGAAATTGGTTGTTCAGCGATTTTAAGCTTTAAAATTGAGTTTTAGTTTGATTTTTGGGCTTTTTGATGTTATAAATAGCTTCTGACATGTATATTCACAATATCTAAGTAATTTCTAGAAAGAGAAATGATTTCTAGAGAGAGAGAGAGTAAAACCTTACTTTTTGATGAAAATGGAGATGGAGAAGATGAGGTAGATGATGATGATCCTTGGGCTTGTTCTTGATGATGATGATGAACGATTTGTGGTGGCGTTGTCACTGATTTCAGTTTTTAGAGTGAGAGAATGGAGGTGAGGTTGAGAGAGATGAGAGAATTTGAGGTGAATGTGTGTGTGAAATGAGATAAATTTGGGAAAGAAATGAGTTTAAAAGGAGTTTGGTCATGGGTCAGTTTTGGTAGGACTCACGGGCTTGGGCCGACCCAACTTCGGTCTGGGGCTCGCGTGTTTGTGTTTCCGAATCGTATTATGTCTCGTAGTCGGTTAAATCCGTAGTCGTTTAATCGCAAAATCTTTTTAAGATTTTTAAGTATGTCTTAAACAAATACGAAAATTCGTGTAATATTTTATCATAATATATTATAGTAAATAATGTTTGTTTGGATAATTCCACGTTATTTATTAACTTTGTCACCAACGTCCATAATAAATACATGTCGGACCTAGTCCGGTTCATAAGTGTACGATTTAACAAATCGTGAACGCGTGTATGAAATTACACGAAATATCACGTATATTTAGATTAATACAAAACTAAATACACGTAATTACAAGTAGTTTACGCACTAATTACAGTCAGAATTTGGCGGGTGTCACATTCTCCCCTTGTTAAGAGAATTTCATCCCGAAATTAAGCTCAAGTCGTATAAGTAGAGTCAGTGAACTGGTGTGGGTATTTCAGTTTCATTTGGTCTTCCCATTCCCAAGTAAATTCAGGACCATGTCTAGAATTCCACCTGACCTTTACGATGGGAATATGACCCTGTTTCTGTTGTTTGACCTCGCGGTCCATGATTTCCATGGGTTCCTCGACAAAATGAAGTTTATCATCGATTTGAATTTCATCGAGCGGTACAATCAGTGTTTCATCAGACAGACATTTCTTCAAGTTAGAAATGTGAAAAGTAGGATGCACGCTACTAAGTTCGGTAGGTAGCTGCAGCCAATACGCCACTGGACCAATTCTCTCGAGAATTTCAAATGGTCCAAAGTACAGAGGGTTCAGTTTTCCTCGTTTTCCGAATCACCTTAAGAAGTACCTTGTCCCCAACCTGGAACTCAAGATGTTTGCATCTCACGTCAGCGTAACTTTTCTGATGATCACGTGTGGCTTTCAGCCGGTTTTGGATACCAACGATCTTCTTGGTGGTTTCGTGAATGATTTCTGGACCAGTGAGTTGGGTATCTCCCACCTCAGTCCAGCATATAGGTGATCGGCACTTACGTCCATAGAGTGCCTCGAAAGGTGCAGCCTTAATGCTAGTATGGTAGCTATTGTTGTATTAGAACTCACACAATGGTAAGTGGTTTTCCCAAGAAATACCGAAGTCAACTACGCAGGCACGTAGCATATCCTCCAGTGTTTGAATAGTTCGTTCGCTTTGGCCATCAGTTTACGGGTGATAAGCAGTACTCATATGCAGACGAGTACCGAGAGATTTTTGTAATGATTGCCAAAAGTTGGAAGTAAAACAATTGTCCCTATCCAAGATGATTGAGATAGGTACACCGTGTCGTAAAACAATTTCTTTGATGTAGATGCGAGCCAAATGCTCCATCTTGTCAGTTTCCTTGATGCCTAGAAAATGGGCAGATTTCGTGAGACGGTCCATAATCACCCAAATGGTATCGCAACCGTTCGAAGTTTTCGGTAGTTTGGTAATAAAGTCCATGGAAATTTGCTCCCATTTCCATTGGGGGATTTCAGGTTGTTGGAGCAATCCTGAGGGTCTTTGGTGTTCGGCCTTGACCCTGGAACAAGTTAAGCATTTACTGACGTACATGGCGATGTCAGCTTTCATGTTAGGTCACCAATACAATCCTTTGACGTAGTGATACATCTTGTTAGAACCAGGATGTATAGAGTATCGAGATTTGTGAGCTTCAGCCATCACCAAATCTCACAAGTTTCCGAATTTGGGTAACCATACCCGGTTAGAGAAGTACCGAGTTTCATCAGGTTTGATTTCAAATTGTTTATCCATGCCTCGCAAGGCTTCATTGATGATATTTTCGGGTTTGAGTGCTTCGAGTTGAGCGGAAAGAACTTGGGTGATGAGATCGTTGTGGATGGTAATACTGAGGGCTCAGACTCGAAGGGGTTTCACTCGTTCTTTTCGGCTTAAGGCATCGGCAACTACGTTCGTCTTGCCTGGGTGGTATTTGATTTCGCAGTCGTAGTCACTAAGTAACTCGACCCAACGACGTTGCCTCATGTTTAGATCCTTCTGATCGAATATATGTTGGAGGCTTTTGTGATCGGTAAAGATAGTACTTTTCGTACCGTAGAGGTAATGTCTGCAGATTTTCAGCGCGAATACCATGGCACCTAATTCTAGGTCATGTGTCGTATAGTTTTTCTCATGAATTTTCAGTTGTCGTGAGGCATAGGCAATGACTTTTTCCCGTTGCATTAACACGCAGCCAAGTCCTTGGTGTGAGGCATCGCAGTAAACTACGAAGTCATCGGTGCCTTCGGGTAAGGACAGGATTGGTGCACTGTAGAGTTTGTGTTTCAGTAGCTGGAAGGCTGACTCTTGTTTGTCGGTCCAATCGAATTTCTTATCTTTCTGAGTCAGTGTCGTTAGAGGAACAACTATTTTTGAAAAGTTCTCAATGAATCGACGGTAATACCTAGCGAGACCTAAGAATTGTCTCACTTCGGTTGGAGTGGTCGGTGACTCCCAGCCCTTGATTGCTTCAATCTTGGCGGGATCAACATGGATTCCCTGGCAATCAATGACGTGCCCAAGGAATTGAACGGCTTGAATTCATAACTCACACTTAGAGAATTTGGCATATAACTCTTCATGTTTGAGAAGTTCCAGAACGGTTTTCAGATGGTGGGCATGTTCCTGCTCATCGCGAGAGTAGATCAGAATGTCATCAATGAACACAATGACAAACTTTTCAAGATATGGTTTGCACACCCGATTCATAAGGTCCATGAATACTGTCGGTGCGTTGATAAACCGAATGGTATCACTTGGAATTCGTAATGCCCATAGCGTGTTCGAAAAGCTGTTTTTGGAATATCATCGTCACGAACTTAGAGTTGGTGATAACCTGACCGTAGGTCAATTTTTGAGTAAACACTAGATCCCTGAAGTTGATCGAATAGGTCATCGATTCTAGGAAGTGGATACCGATTCTTTATGGTTAACTTATTCAGCTCTCGGTAATCGATACACATGCGGAATGATCCATCTTTCTTTTTCACGAATAAGACCGGGGCTCCCCAAGGCGAGGAACTTTGTCGAATGAATCCTCTATCCAGGAGTTCCTGTAATTGGTTAGACAACTCCTGCATTTCGGAAGGTGCTAAATGATACGGAGCTCGTGCCACGGGTGCAACTCCCAGCACAAGTCCGATTTGGAATTCGATCTGTCTGGGTGGTGGAATCCCAGGCAAGTCCTCAAGAAAGACTACCGGGAAATCCCGCACGATAGGCACATCCTCAAGTCACTTCTCCTCCGACTTCTTCTTGGTGACATGTGTGAGGATGGCTTGATACCCCTTTCGTAGGTATTTTCTAGTTTTCATCCACGATACAATATTCAGATTCTGTCTACCGGTCTCCCCTTGTAGGACTAAGGTTCCACCGGAGACGAGAGGTATACGAACGAGTTTGTCATAACAGATGATTTTAGCTCGGTGCTTGGATAACCAATCCATACCGACGATAATGTCAAAACTGCCGATCTCTACAGGTATCAAATCAATGGAAAAGAGTTCGCTCGAGAGGTTTAGTGTACAATCACGTATAATGCTATCAGTCTCAATCAGATTGCCGTTAGCTAGCTCTACAATGTACTTAGCATCTAAGACAGTAGGAGTGGTGTCAAGCAAAGGGCTAAATTTCTCAGAAATGAAGCTTCTATCGGCACCGGTATCAAATAATACCGAAGCAGTAAGGATGTTGAGAAGGAATGTACCTGTTACCACATTCGGGTCTTGTCTGGCTTCCCCAGCCTTGATAACGAATGCTCTGCCACGAGCAGGGTTATTATTTTTCAGCTTAGGGCAATCACTCTTGAAATGCCCAGAATTTCCGCACCCAAAGCAGGTCTTTGGTGCGTTGGTGTTAGGGGTAGGAATGTTGTCTCGGCAATCCTTGGCTAGGTGTCCAAACCGTTTGCATTTGGAACACGGGCAAGAACCGTCATGATGGCGGTTGCATCTGGAACAGTAGGGCTTGTTCCCGATATACCCTTTCATTTCTGCAGACCCCGATGAATAAGCCTTAACAGACTCGGGATTTTTTTTGGTGGTTTGGTTGGATGAGTTGGGATTTCCTTCCCACTTGCATTTATTGTTTCCAGAAGATGGAGATATGGTTCCATGGCGGATAGAGTTTGCCGTTAGTTCATAAGCCATACGAATGGATCCCGGCTTGGATGAAGTCACCAGGACTTGAGTCCTGTCGGGGAGTCCATCTACATATCTCTCGATCCTCTTGTACTCAGGATCAACCATGGATGGGCACAGAAGTGCCAGTTGGTGAAAATGGTTGGTGTAACTCGTGATGTCAGCACCCTGCATCTTGTGGTTCCAAAATTCTACTTCTAGTTGTTTCAATTCCTCCCTGGGACAATACTCGCCCCTCAGCATCTTTTTCAACTCCTCCCACGGGAGTTTGTAAGCAGTAGCAATGCCCACGATCTGGGCATAGGTGTTCCACCAGGTAAGGGCGCTGTCAGAAAAAGTGCAGGCGGAGAACTTGATCTTGACCTCCTCGGTGCAGTTGCAGATAAGGAATACATATTCTATTTTCTCGATCCAACGTACTAGACCAGTCGCCCCTTCAGTACCCTTAAACTCCAAGGGTCCACAGCTTCTGAAATCCTTGTAGATGCAAGGTTTGATACTAGGAGTGGGGGTGGTGTTTTTGTTCAAAGTATCATCACTTCTTCGTGATTGTTCAGCGGCTAAGGCTTCAGCCACTCTTCGAGATACAAGTCGGTTGATCTCGGCATATATGTATGTTTGCTTCCTTGGTGGCATGGTTTTCTGATAAAAAGAGGTTGAGGAATGTGTAAGGTCTCTAATATGATAATTCTGATGATTGCAATGTAAGTATAAAATGGCGGTAATATACTACATCACAATATAAATGTCGAAAAGGTAGAACGATAGGATTAGATAGTTGAATTCGATGTTGATTCGAAATGTTACATAGTTAGGATTTTTACGAAAGATTTCCCGAGGATTGTTACGTCCGGTCGAACTACAGAGTCTTACAAGAACGATTTAGGGAGATGCGTGAATTGTTTCCCTGGGAGTGATTGGAGTAGGGGTTACCCCTGGGCGAGCTAGTGGTTCTCCTAGCCACTCATGGTGCGCGCGTTCCCGAACGGCGGCGGGAAGAAGTAGGTAAGGTATTCGAAGGAGTGGATGTCATTTTCTGTGGCAAGTAAGTACGTATGTGTAAGGCTTAGTATGTATAGGATCTTATATAAAGTAACCTAACACATAAAGAACGCCTAAGCGTTGGTCCCGTTTTATCACATTTCAAGTCTGCTACCGTATACCCATTCCGTTACAACCATTTCGGACTTTTCATCGATTTCCCCTTAATTGTACATAGCTTTTCAGGCTATGTTAAATTAAGATTAAATGATGAAACTCCCGAACCAATTATAACGAACAAGTATACATCTTATGGGTTATAGTCTAGGGTTACTAATGCAATCCTAGTTTGCTATAACTATGGCTCGAATACCAATCTGTAGCACCCTCAAATTTATAATGCAACGGAAGTCAACACGGGGCGCTACTAATCAAATATCATAACACATAATCACCAACAAACGACCTCTAAATAAGACGTTTGTAGAAAATAGTTACATTTCATAGTAAATCATTTGAAAACATATTGTTTTCGATACAAAAGTTGTAATTTCCTAGAGTCCACGCGTAAGGCGGGAGATTCTATTACATAATCGAGATATACAAAAGATAATGCTAAGAATCTCCGTTAATGCAGTTATGTTGAAATCATACAACTCTAGCTAGGTCCGGGAGTAATCCTACTCCGTATGCGTACATGAGAATACATGCTAAAAAGTTCAACAGGGATGTTGGTGAATCTTACAGGTTTGTAAGTAATATCAGATTTGAACACAAGATTTTTATCAGTGGTGCCTGTAGGCGTAAATCAAGTATATGCAATCCTGCAAATGTATGTAAGTTTATACCGTTGCCATGAGGCTCATAATCGAAGCTTAACCCGTAAGTGATAAGTTGCCCCCGCGACATGCTCGAAACTGAGCAAGCGTAAGTAACGAATGATAGTCGCCCGTTTATACCGAACGGTTCGTGGTAGCGCTACTACCCCGAGCGGGGAGGGTCATTTCCCTAATGGATCCATTAACTAGTGTTCGCGCTTAAGTCCATAACTAACGATGTATGATGGAGGGACTTCAGTAAATGGTAAGTAACTCATGCAATCCCGTATAGTAAAATGAGTAGTTCGGTACTTGTGTTCAAGAAAAGTAAGCAATGTATCTCACCCCGTAAGTAAAACAGTAAAAGTGGGGCTGTAAGACTCACCTGAGCCTGGCAAGTATCTCTGGGAAATCAAACAAGTAGAGCGGATGTAAGTCCGTAAGGGTGTCGGGTGTAATCCCGTATGTTGGTTCTTCGAACCCTGCAACCTTCTGGCGTCCGAAACGCACAAGGTTGTAAGTAACAACTAAATAAGTTGGTGCCTTAAAAGATCAACCATGCTATTTGTCCACTCAACTAGAAAATGTCCACGTGTTTGTCTTAGTATTTCATTTGTAGTTTGAAAACAAGTATGGCCCGTTGGTGACGTTTGTTGAGACACATTCTGTGTCGACAGATTTAGCTTGTAATAGTACTTTGATTATTGAAATCAAGTTTGTATATCGGTTTTTTTTTACTTTAATGTCAAAGCATTATCATTTGGTAAACATTTACATTATTTTGTAGAGTGCTGAAAAATGTTGACCAGTGTTGACCGCGAACCGAGATTGCACTGCGAACCGAGATTGCACTGCGTACCGAGTTCGCGGTACGAACCGAGTCCACGAACTGAACCGAGATTGCACTATGAACCGAGTTCGCGGAGCGAACCAAGATTGCACTGTGAACCGAGTTCGCGGTGGGAACCGAGTCCGCGAACCGAACCGAGATTGGATCTCAGCTCGCAAAATTGGCTGTTCAGCGATTTTAAACTTTAAAAATGAGTTTTAGTTCGATTTTTGGGCGTTTTGATTTAATAAAAAGCTTCTAACATGTATATTCACAATATCTAAGTAATTTCTAGAAAGAGAAACGATTTCTAGAGAGAGAGTGAGTAAAATCTTACTTTTTGATGAAAATGGAGATGGAGAAGATGAGGTAGATGATGATGATCCTTGGGCTTGTTCTTGATGATGATGATGAACGATTTGTGGTGGTGTTGTCACTGATTTCAGTTTTTAGAGTGAGAGAATGGAGGTGAGGTTGAGAGAGATGAGTGAATTTGAGGTGAATGTGTGTGTGAAATGAGATAAATTTGGGAAAGAAATGAGTTTAAAAGGAGTTTGGTCATGGGTCGGTTTTGGTAGGACTCACGGGCTTGGGCCGACCCAACTTCGGTCTCGGGCTCGCGTGTTTGTGTTTCTGAATCGTATTATGTCTCGTAGTCGGTTAAATCCGTAGTCGTTTAATCGCAAAATCTTTTTAAGATTTTTAAATATGTCTTAAACAAATAGGAAAATTCGTGTAATATTTTATCGTAATATATTATAGTAAATAATGTTTGTTTGGATAATTCCATGTTATTTATTAACTTTGTCACCAACGTCCATAATAAATAGATGTCGGACCTCATCTGGTTCATAAGTGTACGATTTAACAAATCGTGAACGCGTGTATGAAATTACACAAAATGTCACGTATATTTAGATTAATACAAAACTAAATACACGTAATTACAAGTAGTTTACGCACTAATTACAGTCAGAATTTGGCGGGTGTCACACATAGATATTCTAAGAAGAAAGGATTCTCTCCTAATCTTCCCACTAGTTCCCTAGAGAGAGAAACTAGAGAAAGACTAGAGAGAGAACCTAGAGAGAGAAAGTCTAGAGAGAGAGTGTAGTGTGTGTGAAATGAGTTGTGTGTTGTGTGGATGGATGGATAAAAAGTGTGTTGAAATGAGGAGGTGAGAGCCTCTATTTATAGGCTTACAAGTTACAGTTTTACACTCAACACCCTCGCTCCCAATTTAACACTGAAATACACCCCCGAGCTATGAAATTCAACACCAAAAGGGGCGTATTCGACACCAAATAGGTCATATTCGGTAGCAAGTAGGGCGTATTCGGTAGCAAACGGGGCATATCCAGCACTGTAGAGGGGGTATACCACCCCTACAGGGGGTATACAGCCCCAAAGAGGGGGTATACGGCCCCTTTAAGAGCGTATATGGCCCCTAAGGGGGGTATACGACCCTTTTAGGGGTGGTGTAGCCCTGGTCGTGGTCTTGTGCACTGGATCGTAAGTCTTGCATGCTAGATCGTAATTCATTTGGCCATAACTTCTTCATTCTTGATCCGTTTTCAGCGTTCTTTATATCGACGTGATCGTAATTACCTAACGATCATAATGAACTAATCAAGGAATAACTTCAAGGTAATATGCTAAAATGTCGCACCCCCAAATTCGGGTTGCGGAAGCGAATCGGGTCGGGGCGCGACTAATCAATATACACAGCACAAAAGATATAATGAACGACCACTACATGCGTCGTTTTACATTGATATTGATAAAACAAAAGTTTACATCAAAATATTGTTTACATTAGCTCGGTTTGAAAATGAGAGATCAAGTACATAATTAATCTATACAAAATATAATAATGCAGCTAAAATCTTTGATTGTTTGCATGCTGACTCGAGCTACTAGATCTTGATTGAGCAGTCCAACCTACTGATGGTCACCTGTGATACATGCCAAAATGGGTCAGCGAAACGCTGGTGAGCTCACAGGTTTGTATGTCAACACATATTTGTATGAACCGCAAGATTTTTATAATTGAATTTAAAATGCAATTAAGCAAAATAAAAGTTATACAGCCATGAGCACATAGTCTGAGCTTAACTTGAGTGTCAGGTCCAATTAAGGAAACCCAACTGAGTTGCCTCCTATGAGTGCCTAATCTACACTCGTCTTCCCAAATGCTAATACGTCCGTTTGACCAGTTAGTGCGTGCTAACCCTGACGAGGATTGTCAATCCTATATGATATCATATACTAACATTCACGCTACAGATGTATTACCAGACTATGCTATGGAGGGCTTTATTGATTAGTTGAAAACAACTCATGTAGTATTTGATTGAATTGTACTTGCGTTCTACTTGTAAAACAAAATGAGCAATAATATCACACCCCTGATTGAAAAGCAGTAAAATAGGGGCCATGAGACTCACCTGAGCCTTGAGTGTTTAAATTAATAAACTTGAATTGATTAGCGGTGGATTGATGTCCGAAGACTTGTAACCTGAGGGTGTCCAAGACACACAATGGTTATAACATGAGTAGGCATCTCGAAAGACTGCCCTTGTAGTTGTTCGTCCAACTTAGAATGTCCAAATTACTACGATTTTGTTGTTTGACTTGTGTTTTGAAAACGTGTACGGCCCGTTGGTGATTTGTTTGTAATAATAACCCCATATTATTATTTTGATGATTTTGAAGTATTATACTTAAAAATAAATTTCAATGTGTTTTGGAGGTCATGTCACATTCGTGTTTGACTTTATACAAATTTAACTCTTTGTGTGAAAGTTTAGATGTAACACTGTTACTCGTGACCCTAGGGTAACGGCGAAGCCCGTTAATAACGGGGGTCCGGGGGCAGCGCCCCTAGTAGCGAGGTCCAAGGGGCGGCAGCCCCTGGTGGGGTCCAAAGGGCAGAGCCCCTGGCTGGGGTCGAGCTTGGAAAATTTTTATTTCTACTAAATTGCTTTGGTGGAAAACGCATCTGGACTCGAATTTGGGTGAAATCGAGTGGTAAAATTTTAGGTCTTGACACTTAATAAAATATGTGATTTCTTGGATCTGTTTCATGCGACACTGGGCTAGTGTCGCTACCTGCGACACTAGTTAGTGCGACACTAGGGTCTGTGTCGCTATATGCGACACTAGCTTGAATCCTGCGACACTAAGGCTTGTGTCGCTATTCCTGCGACATTACGATTTTATGCGACACTAGGTATAGTGTCGCTATATGCGACGTTGTGGATTCATGCGACATTAGGCGTAGTGTCGCTATCCTGCGACATTAGGGTTTATGCGACACTAAGCATAGTGTCGCTATATGCGACACTAATCAATTTCTGCGACATTAAGCCTAGTGTCGCAGGTGGCCTGGAGCCTCTGCGACACTGCGGACTGTTGGCCGGAAAATGGCCCAAAAAGGTGTTTTCCGGCCTCCGTTTGACCTGAGACTTTTACCCAACCCATATTTGGACATTTTAAGCTTAAAGAAACCATAAACACGTAAAAATAAGTGAAATCGATGAATTTTGAGAGTTCGCCGGAAACTTACGAAGTGTCGAATGGAAATTCCGAAAAGATAGAGTTGTAGATCGTTGCGTGGTGGTCGTTTTTCTCCAAAAGCTCCAAGTGGTTTGAGGTGGTTTTGTGGTGTTATTTAGTGATTTAAGGTGGATGGTGGTGGTTTGGTTTTTAGAGAGAAAAGAAGAGAGGAGAGAGAGAGATAAATGGGAAATGAGGGTAAAAAGGGGGAATATGGCTGATTTTAGGGGGGGGGGTCTCCCTACTTTTTAATCCCCGCGTTTGCGCTCCGTGCGGTGTTCGTTTTCCCGATCGTTTAATCGTTAATTAATTATTTTACGCGTTTAAACATGCGTTTTAAAATACGAGGATTTAGTCAATATTTTTGTTGAAGTATTTTACCAAATACTTAACACTTGAGTTATATAAAATATAACTTAGTTTCGCTTTGATTGTTTGCGCGCTTAATATTTTAATCGCGTAGATGTTTCTTCGTGCGATGCGAATTAATTACAAAATATTATCAAATAGTATTTTGATTAATTAGTGTTATTAAATAATGTTATATTATTTAATAAAATTGTTCACCAACGTCCGTATTAATTGAACCGAATTACATTCGATTTGAAAATTGCACGATTTAATCAAATCGCATAATTGTATACATTAAACAATATATATATTGATACATTAATTAGCCTAACACAGAACTAATTACATGTATTACACTTGATTAGGCACTAATTACTAGTCCTAATTTGACGGGTGTCACACAAAAAGTGCTCGTAAAACATGACCGTATCAATTATGCATTATTTTGTAAGTTATTTAGCCATTTTACTTGATTTTTGAAGCAATGCCTTATTTTTAGCCTTAATAATGAATTATGGTGAAAAAGTATTGATATTGAATGATTTCATCCATTTTGGGGCTAAAAATGTGGGAATTATGTACGTAAAAATGTGACTTTTTACGTCAAATCAGTCTACCTAAGGAAGTCAATCATCTGTTTAAATCCTTTCACACTGCTAAAGAGTTTATGGTTAGCTCTAGAGAAAAGGTGCAATGGAAGTCCTCAGATGAAGAAAGGCAAAAAGGATTTGTTGAAGAAACTATTTGTCGTCTTTAAGGCTTTCAAAGGAGAGGAACTTGATGCTTATATCACTCGATATTATCATCTTCTGAGTTAGCTACATAACCATAAAGTTGCAGTAAATGATCGAGAGAAAATAAACAAGTTTCTTGAAGGTTTACCGCAAAGATGGGAAATATATGGAGTGATGATCAAAGACAATGAGGATCGCTATGCATCTATGACTATGGAAGATGCAATAGACAAACTCAGAGGATATGCATTCACTAAGAAAACTAGGGATGCTGATAATGATCAGGTTCAAGATCCTAAGCTATACTTTGGTAAGGCTAGTCCCTCTGATGCATCTACAAGTTCCACTACTGCATTGTTAGTTGGTGATATTACTGAAAACAATGCCGAACTTGTGTCTGAAGATTTGTGCTATATTGCTGCTGGAAGTGAAAAACAAAGCAAAGCAACTGAGAAATCTACTCAAGAGCATCAAAAGATTCCTATGAGTGTGAAATCTGCTGAACAACAACTGTCTGTTCTTGCTTCATTTGTTGCTTCATATGAAAATTACATCCAGGAAAAGATTAATGATCTGGCCACTTTTAATGCTGATTATGATCAAATTGATGATGATGATTTAGAAGAAATGGATCTCCAGTGGCAACTTGCAATGGTGTCAAGGAGAGTCAAGAAATTTCTAAATCGAACTGGTAGAAAACTGGTTGGTAATAAAGTTAGGTTTGACAAATCTAAAGTAAAATGTTTTAACTGCCAAAGTTATGGACATTTTGCTAGGGAATGTCAAAGACAAAAAGCGGATCAAAATGGTGGGAATAACCAAAGCTCGGGTAAGAGTCTAGCTTCCAAGGCTTTGGTAGTTCAACAGTTGGATGGGTCATAAGATTGGAAAGCTTTGTCTAAAGAAGCACTAATGGCTGAGATTATGGATGAAGAAAAGACTGCTGAATCAACATCTTATATGCCTGAAGCTGAAGATTCTAAAAAGAGGGTATGTCTTGATACTCTTACTCTTGCTGATGTTTGTTACTTAGTCACTAATTTGCAGTCCCATGTTAATGTATTTTCATAATCTAATTTAACTATGAAATCTGAAATAGACACTTTAAAAGGTGATGTCTGAATACTTAATGAGGACAAACTAGCTCTAAAAGCTAAGATTAAGTCTGATGCAGCAGATAAGACCACATTAAAAGATACAATAAATGAGCAGATTGTTAAAATAGATGGTCTTTATCAGGTTATAGTAGACTTAAAAACAGACTTAGCTAGTAGAGATAGCGAATTAGCTATTTCCATGTTACAGGTCTTAGAGCTTAATCGTAAGTTAGAAAGTTATGCTACTTCTAAGCTAAATTTAGACTCAATGATTAGCTCTGCAAGAAGAGTAACTGATAGTACTGGAATAGGTTATAATCATGTTGCCCCTCCATTTAATGATAATTACTCTAAAACAGTTGATTTAGATATGCCTGATGTGTCTAAAGATTCTAAAAACATATTAACTGATAAGTCAGAGGCTTCACATATAGAGAAGCCTGTTGTTAATGACTTACGATCTAAAGACCATGATATTGTAACACCCGACTTTTCACATCATAATTTATAATATATTAATCTTAGGAAGCGCGATTCCCAAACATTTACAAAACATTTCAACAACGTTTACAAACTTACACCTTATAATTTCTAATATTTAATTACATATTAACAAAACGGGTGTTACTAAAACTTTCCAACATAACTATCAAAAGGTCAGAGTTAGCGCATCAAATCAGACATCCGGCTAAACATCCCCAACATATCTACATCAACCAACCACAATCTGCAAAACATTCAACAACGAGGGGTTAGCTTACGCTAAGTGAATGGAACCGTAACCGACGGTTCAATCCAATCATAACAAGTCTTACAACTAAATAAACCACAACTAATTAAACACATAAGCACATAACGTCAAGAGGATCGGCGGTTCCTGTATGCTATTCTCAGTATACCACGACCACTGCGCGCCATGCCATTCACAGTGATCTACCGATAGCCTGACTACTACCTTCACAGTGTTGGTTAGTTCTCAACTATGTGTATCAAAGTAACCAAGACAGCTACACAGTATTAGCCAGACCCAACCAACCAACATTGACCTCTGAATCAACCATACAACTGAGCAACTTGTCACATAAAGCATATCATATACAATTATGGAAAATCAACTGAACAACTTTCACAACTGGATCAATCAACCTCAATCAACATAATCAACAACTGTAATAACTGAAATTAATCATGGCAACAACTACAACATAAGCTATCCTGGTTTACCCGTTGTAACCGAACCCGTTACAACCGAGTTGAACCGAGGACTACGGTAACCACTCCCCAATATATATGATCTTCAACTCAGTGGTCTAATCTTACTGAGTTGCTGCCCGCTTATCTGGAATCACAATAACATCAAGTCAGTAACTCATCCCAACTGATTAACTATTACTTTAATTATAAACATATTCAATTAAATAACATCAACTATTACAATATAACAATCCAAACTACACCTTTTCTATTTATTACCCAAAATCCACTATTTCAAACCCATAGCAGATCGGCTTCTCAAAGCCGATCGGCTATCCTAGATCATTTCTTCATTTTATTTACAAAGTCAAGTTCTGTGATTTTTTAAACTAAAATAGCCGATCTTCTTTGTTTAGCCGTTCGGCTTTTCATGCATAACCGATCGGCTATGCTTAGCCTATCGGCTAAGAAGCCCAAACCAGAAACCCAGAAACTTCAGCACATTCACAGCTCGAACCAACACCCAAATTTCACAAAATCACAGCTACTAAACACGAATTTATCAAAGGAAAACCACAAACATCTAACACTAACATATTACAACACTAGTCAAGTTATTCTACTTCAATATTAAACATTCATCATCATCAAATCCACAATTTTATACATGAACCCTAACTCAAAACTTAATCTTGAAGAACACTAACTAATATTAACATATAAACATCATATAAACATTACATATCTTCAAATAATCATCATCTAATCAACAAAACATGAACTAAAAGCTTTAATTCATACAAATCATCTATATATTCAACAATTACCTATTTTCCATGCAAGAGTATCAAGAACACTAAGTTACTTACAATTAATTGATGAACAAGATGATGATGATGCAAGAATGATGATAATCTGATTTTGATGATAAACTATAATGGATTCAAGTACAAACTCTTTTGATTTTCAAGTTATGTGGGTGTTCTCTCAAGAACATATGAAATGAAATGTTAGGTGAAAATGAGTCGGTCTCCACCGCCCCATTCTTTTATCTGTGATTATATTTTACCCCTTTTAACTCTATTGTCTGGAACCTGAAAATACTCGCGAGATAAAATATTTTATTTTACTGTCAACTTTATTTATTTTAAACAAGTAACATTTTACTAGTCACAATAAAAAACTAAATCTCTTTTACTTGTTTATTTTCAAAACAACCAAATAAACTATTTTCCTTTATTAAAATAATCTTTTATTTCCAGGCCCAGAAACAGGATGTTACAGATATGGTATCAGATGATAAGATATTAAGGAACAGATTCCTCCAGTGTCTAAAAAGCAAACTTACTTAGGGAAAGCAAAAGAGACTATTCATCGCAAACAGATGTCATGCTTTAAATGTCATCAAAAAGGGCATGTGGCTTCTTGTTGTCCAAATAAGAAGTCTGAAGCATTGCATAAGTCTGCGAGTAAAGAAAAGTTAGTTGCTACTCCAAATGTGAATGTAGACAGGGTAAATCCTAGACCAGGTTTGACAAGTAAACCAGCTACTAAACCTGTAAACATTTTGAAATGTGAGGGGTCACATAGTGTTTCCCCTCCTAAACCTAAACGGCCTTATGGACAAAATGAAAATTCTTTAATTAAACCAAGAGATAAAACACCGTCGAGGTTTAGGACCCCCAAAAGAAACCATAGTCATTATGAAAATGGTTCTTCTTCATATTCACATGGGAGTAATAAAATTCAGAATTTTGGGAAAAATTGCCAAGGTTATGTGCCTAAGAGGTTGTCTACTCAATCTCCTCATAGGCATAGAACTGCTGATCATCAACAACCTCAGACATCTTTGAAAGTAACCAAGACTCCCAATGAAAATAGTTATGGTTATTTTAAGGAAGTTAAGATTGTTGATGATGAGGGACACACCAAGACCGTTATGGCTTAGGTCCCTCTTGATAACTGATCTTTGGTAACTGTCATGTGCAGGAGCAGGCTGTGAACGTAGATAGTTGGTGGTATGTGGACAGTGGATGCTCAAGACACATGATAGGTGAAAGAAGACTATTAAAAGACTTCAAAGGAGGATTAAAACAGCGTGTTAATTTTGTCTATGAAAAAGGAGGTGTAATAACTGGGAAAGGAAAAGTTTCTAACGAAACTTTGACTCTTGAGGATGTGAACTATGTTGAAGAACTGTTTCACAACCTAGTGAGTGTGTCCCAAGTCTGTGATAAAGGTCATCCAGTTCATTTTAATGAAAATGAGGCTTTAGTTCTGAAGCCAGGATTTAAAATCCGTGAAGATTGGATACTATTGAGGGCACCAAGGAAGAAAGACATTTATGCCATAAATATGGGTGTTCCTAACACTTCAATGGTGTCGACATGTTTGTTATCTAAAGCTTTAGAAACAGACTCATTATTATGGCATAAGAGGATGACACACCTGAACTTTCACAAAATGAATTATATAACAAAAAATGGTTTAGTTCTAAGTGTTCCACAAAAACGTTTTGAGTTTGAAGACAGGTGTGTTCCTTGTAAGAAAGGAAAGCAGCACAAGAAAGCACACAAGTCTAAAACAGAAAATTCTATATCCTCGCCATTTGAACTGCTACATATGGACCTCTTTGGCCCAATAAGCAAGAGAAGCATAGGTGGCTAGTGGTACTGTTTAGTTGTTACCGATGATTACTCTAGATTCTCTTGGGTATTCTTTTTGGGATCTAAGGATGAAACTCCTAGAATACTTATGGAATTCTTAGATCTAGTAGAGAATACTTATAGAACACGGGTGAAGAGTATTCGTAGTGACAACGGAAGCGAGTTTAAAAACTCAACTCTCAATGTCTATTGTTTGAGCAAAGGAATCAATCATCAATTCAGTGCACCATATGAGCCACAACAAAATGGTGTTGCTGAAAGGAAAAATAGAACATTGATCGAAGCTACTAGAACAATGCTTGCAGATTCAAGGCTTCCAGTCATTTTCTGGGCTGAAGCAGTGAATACAGCATGTCACATTTTAAATAGAGTTCTTACGGTAAAAAGGCTTAATAAAACATGTTATGAGCTTTTGAACAATAAGAAACCTAACTTGAAAGGATTTGAACCCTTTGGAGTTAAGTGCACGATATTGAAAACACAAACTCAACCAAAGTTTTGTGAAAAAGTTGACGAAGGATACTTCCTAGGTTATGTTGCTAATTCTCCAAATAAGTGTCTTTAATATTGTCATTGGACTTCTTGAAATAGCTTATAACATTGAAGTTACTAGATATTCCTACAATACTCATAAGGGACTGGATTGGCAGTTTAATTACTCAGATCTATTCAAATCTTTCAACATTCCTCTCAGTTACGAAGTAATTAGTTCAGAATGTGATGACAATATTTATGTGGATGAAGAAATCGGCCATATCCCTAGGTCGATTACTGAAGAGACTACTGTTGATACTGAAATAGAGGATATTCCTCAAAATTCGGATCAGCATATTGATGAAAATGTTGATGAGAATAGTGAGATACCACCTCTGGAGGAAATCAATACTAATCTGGAAGATGACTTAGTAGTTGAACCCGTTTCTACATCACGTATAAATAAGGACCATCCAACAAGTCAAATTATTTGTGATCTAAATTTAGGTGTAAAAATGAGAAATGAATTATCTAGAAGTACTAGTTTGTTTACTTTTATAGTTGAAGCTTGAGAATATCATCAATGTATGTACTCTTGCTTTATCTCACAAGAAGAACCAAAGAATGTACAAATGGCCTTAAAATATAACTCATGGGTAGAAGCCATGCAAGAAGAACTATCCCAATCAAGAAACTTGAAGTTTAGGAATTAGTTGATCTTCCACCTGGTGCATACCCAAATTGGTACTAGATGGGTATTTAAGTGTAAGAGAGACGATTGGGGAATTGTAACTCGCAATAAAGCTCGTTTAGTAGTTCAAGATTTTAACCAAGAAGAAGGCATTGCCTATAATGAAGTGTTTGCACATGTTGCTAGACTTGAGGCAATTGGGCTATTCTTAACTTTTGCAACATTCAAAGGAATTAAATTTTATCAATTGGATGTTAAAAGTGCCTTTTTGTATGGCACGATTAGAGAGAAGGTGTATGTTTCTCAACCACCTGATTTTACTGATCCGTCATATCCTGATAGAGTATATCATTTAGATAAGGCTCTATATGGATTACATCAAGCACCCAGGATGTGGTATGAAACACTATCATCGTATCTACTTGAGAAAGGATTTATAAGAGGATCAATTGATAGTACACTTTTTGTCAAGAGGAAGAAGAATGACTTTTACTTGTACAAGTATATGTTGATGACATTATCTTTGGATCATCTAATTAAAAGATGTGTCAAGAATTTGAGAAAGTCATGAGGAAACATTTTGAAATGTCTGCAATGGGAGAGTTGAATTTCTTCTTAGGATTGCAAGTTAATCAAAAGAAGGACGAATTCTTTATTCATCAATCTAAATATACTGCAGAGTTATTAGAGAAATTCAAGATGGATGAAAGTAGAATCTATTATACTCCCATACCAGTCAATCATGGACTTGGTCCAGGTACATTGAGTGATCAGGATGTGGATCCTACTCTTTATAGGGCCATGTTTGCAGTATGTATATGCGCAAGATATCAAGCCACTCCTAAAAAATCTCACATGCAAGCTGTAAAACGGATTTTTCATTATCTTAAGGGGAAGCCTAAGCTGGGACTTTGGTATCCTTCTGATGGAAACTTAGATATTGTTGCTTACACAGATTCTGATTATGGAGGATGCAATCTAAATCGAAAGTCAACAACTGGTGGATGTCAGTTCTTAGGAGGAAGATTGGTGTCGTGGCAATGCAAGAAGCAAACCTCAGTAGCCATTTCTACATGTGAAGCTGAGTATGCAGCTAGAAGCTGTTGTTCTCAAATTCTTTGGATTCAACAGCAACTGCGAGACTATGGTTTGAGTTTAAAGAACACTCCAATGATGATAGACAATGAATCAACGATGTCCATCACTAACAATCCAGTCAAGCACAGTAAGACGAAGCATATTTATATTGGACATCATTTCATTCGTGATTGTGCTGAGAAAAAGATGATACGATCAGTTAAGGTTCCGATTGCGAACAACTAAGCAGACCTGTATACGAAGGCTTTTGATAGAGCACGGTTCAAGACCTTGGTTCAGCTAAATGGAATGAAGAATGCAGAGTAACTAGTATTCTAGGGGTATTTCTGTAATTGTAATAGTTAGTAGTATTTCTATATTTAAAAAAAAGGGCTGGCGTATGGCATTCATTTGCTTGTTACCTGAAGGGAATTGCGACCTAACAAAAATACAAAAACAAAAGTTTAAGTTTTTGTTTATATAAGGGAAGTGATAGTACATTAGGAGAATAAGCTTGATTATAATAAGTTTGAGTACTTAATATTGATATGTTAGTAGGTTCATTTAAGTTTATGGCTATTTTACTAAGTATATATCTACATTTATTTTATTATACACCTTTTTCCACCTGATATAATTTTTATTTCTTAAAATTTAGATAGCTTCTTCATACGATATACTGGTAGGAAATTTATATACAATTTTCTAAAGCTTTTAAGAAGTCTTAAGATACATGGGTATTTTCTGGTATGACTATTATGTGATGTATGACAATTGTCTTAATTGTTGAAGGATAGTATTTCCATGCACTGTGAATATGAAGAAAATGACAAATGCTATGAAAAATATATGGTTATTAACTTAGCTAATGATTTCTCTGTTGTACGTGAGTACGGACCTGAAGCTATTAGCTAGGTCAATAATCTCAAACATGTAGTGCATATACTAAGGGATCCTCTATTGTATGTCAGTACAGACCTGGAACCACTAGTATCTTCACTATGAGTTTTGACATTTGTCTAAATATAAATAATATAAGTGTACTTTATGTACCTTAGTTATAAATTCAGTGTTATGTGTTTTACTTGAATTCATAGTATATCACGTAATGGAAAACACTAGTTTATATTCATACTAATAATAATAAAGTATGCTTGGAAATTTGAGTATAAATTGTTCATGTGGATCATCATACCGGTAATTGTCTAGAACTATCTACTAAACGATTCACAAATGTGAATAAATTGTTTTCAATTATATTGTTTGGATAAAGGTAACTAAGATATAATATTATAAATATAAGTATGTAAATGGTAAAATAAGTGGTATTTATATGAACTTCTTGAGGTAAGTATACTAACAATCATCTTAGACTTTAAAATATTAGGATTTTAGAGCTTATTCTTACTAATATGATCTCTTAGCAGATAAAATCTTAATCTCCAAATATATGTATTGATTTAGATTTTCTTTATGTATTCTTATGGTGATTAATAATAAGGTACTCGATACCACTTTTTGTTTTCTCTTTATATTTTAAATTTTATCTTTAATAAAGTTTTTATTTTATAATTTATTCTCCCCTTGGAATTAAGTTAATCTGATATTAATCATTTAAATTTTTTATAAAAATAAGTTGCAAATAATATTTTGTGTTTCGATTTATACTAAGTGCACAATTTTTATTTTTGGCCAAATTGTGAAGTTGACTGGTCAATTTGCTAATTGAGACTAGGGTATAAAAGGGAACAGTGAGTTGCGAACCCACTCACTTTCCACACACACTTGCGAACTAAGACGGCTGCGGTGCAAACCGAACATATATATTTTCATATTTTCGATTTTACGTGTACGAGGAACGATTTTCACTCCGTGGGCTTTGTAGTACTTTTGATTATGCACATTTTGAGGTAAATTACACTCGATTTCACTGTGTAATTAACGAGTAATCGGAGTTTTAAGCTTTCGAAACCCTCGGTTTATAAATTTGTTCGAATAACTTTGATTTAATGGATTAAAATTCATAGGAATCTAGGATTATGTTAAACGAACAACGTAGAACACGATTATTACTATGGATTGTGTTAAAACATCACGGATTGTCATTTTGATTCAAAACTCACTCCGTAGGAGCGTCTGCGAAGTGAGATTTATCTCAGCTCGCAAGTCGCTTATGCGAAGTGAAAACCTTTGACCCTCGTTGACTTGCATCTCTGCGAACTGAGGTGTCTGCGAACTAAAACATGTTGACTCGTTGACAGAAGTTGCGAGGTGAACTGGTTCTGCGAGCCGACATGCGAGTTGAAGTTGAGCTCGCATTGACTTTTGTTGACTAGCTTGCGAACTGAGTTGCGAATTGACCAAGTTGCGAGCTAAAATTTTTAAAATAAAAATAAAAATGTGTATCGTTTTCGACTTGCGATAAATTTTTACAAGTTATTTAATACACGTTTGAGACTTACGACATTTTGTTATAAGTTAAAACTTAAAGTTATTTCGTATTAGACTAATATGTTTATAAGTAAATACGTTTTAAATATTTTTAATTGCGAGTGACCATTTGGGTTATTAAATTTTGTAACTTAACCCTATTTAGTGACATATTAGACTTGCGGTTTTAATAATTACAAGTTATAAATGTAATAAATATGTTAAGTAACGACTCTTTATGACAAAGTTACGTAGATTATTTGGTCGAAAGTCTTCCGACTCATTGAGTAGTCGAGTTGCCTGTCCCGATGTTATATCGGCAGTCAAATTCTCTAAAATAACTTACTATGTTTAACTTGAGTATTTTAATAAAATTAACAAGTTAACGAATTCATGCAACTTAAGATTTCTAAATAACAAGTTCTATGAATATATGACTGTTATATTTATTGAATATAATTGATAATTGAGACGTATGTAGTCAATAGGTCAATTAAGTTACCTTGAATTTAATATTCATATACTAATTATATGTCATTTTTGTATGTTTTATAGATATAGCCGGTAGACAATTTGATGTACACACAATGTACTTGTAGATTTAGATATTACAAAGAAGGGAGCGTTGAGAGTTGTAGATATACTCATGTTTTTGGCACGGTTACGTATTCGACATGCTATTACCGCTTCTCCACCGCTTTCCTTGGCTATTCTTCAGGATTTTTGGATAAACATCATCGATGATGCTTTTGTTAACCTACCGATTATCCGTACAACCATGGGTGGATGTCCTATTATTTTCACTGCTGCTGATTTGCGTGAGATATTACGTCTTGGTGCAGAAGAGCAGGAGGACGGTCTAACAGAGTTTCCTTCGGATTTTATTGAGGGAGCTCTGGACAGGATGGGGTACGTAGGACTTACACGAGGACGCCAGTTTTTGAAGGCCCTTGTTTTTTGGCAATGGCGTTTCTTATAGCATATTTTGATTATAGTTTTTGCACCCAAGAAGGGTGGTTTTGACGAGTTGCCGCCGACATTGATGTCTGGTGTACTGTCCCTGGTTTATAACAAACTATACAGTTTTTCATCTTATATTTTTGATTCCTTATAAGGACAGATTACTGGACAGATCAAGTCGACCTTTATGTTATATCCACGATTCTGCATGCTGGTTATTCACCATTTTCTATATGATCTTCTAGCATATTAGCCCACAGCTTCTGTTGATACAATCGAGCTTCGTGGATACAATGCGGCATTTAATGTCGATTATCGTCATCCTGCGCACTTGAGACCGCAGACGAGAAATCTTTTTGGATTTTTTATTGATCCCCTCTATGTTGCTCCACCTAACAATGGTTGGGAGGATGATGTTGCTGGCGTTGGTCCACCTGCTGAGCCTGTTGCTGATGTGGTTCCACCTGCGGCACCACAGGAGCTTTTGGAAGATGTACTTATACAGGCAGGGCAGCAAGGACAACATGTTGTGCCTGAGATTGTTGCACAAGTGGTTTAAGAGGTGTTGGGTCACCATGATGATGCCATTGATACAGTTTTACAGGCAATTGAGTAATATGTTGCTCCTACAGAGGTACGTATCTTAAATTTTATGTACTTTGTTTATTTTTATATGATATTAAGACTTAGATGATCGAGCTTTATGCTAATCATAAAGTCTGATTATCATTATAAACAGGAACCGGAGGATGTACACCCAAGGGTTGATAGACCAGGGAGTTCTAGACCTGAAGGTGTATCTACTCAGGTATTATGATTTTTGATGTGACGCAAAAAAGTCATGCTTTTAAGTACAATATTTCACACTTTTTGGGCACATCTTTAGTGAAAACATTCCAAAACAATCATTATTTACTAAAATTCACTAAAGTGCTCCAACTATAGGCATTGCTACAAAAATCACTAAAAACGTCCAAATAACGAGCAAAACAGAGCGAATAAACAACAACCAATTCTCACACCCTCATTTACCTTATGATAAGCACATTCTAACCTTATGGTATGTTGTAATAGGTAAACACGAGACGGGAGAATCAAGAATCATGCAAATTCAGTAAAGAACAGAGGAGATACGACTTCTACAGATCGTTAAAAGTCATTCCAAACATGCTTGAGCTACAAACATCCAGTTTCTATGAGATTGGTACCATTAAAAGTGTAACGGAATTACGAAGCCATGGGCAAAAGAATCAGGTCAAACGAACGTGTAACGAAAGAGATACGCGCATTTTAAGCAACGAACGAAATCAGACGGGGACCGAATATGGCCCTGGAGACCGTATATGGCCCCCACCAAGTCCGTATACGGCCCTTTAAACACCGTATATGGCCCTATGAAAGTCGTATACGGCCCCTGGTACCCTAATTGGTGCTCGTTTATGCTTTATTTGCTTGTACGTTGGTGCTTCGTGACTTGTACGGCTGATTTGGGACTTTGCCTATAAATAGGAGTCACCTCCTCCTCATTTCACACACCTCATTCTCATTTCTCATTTCTCACTTTCTCTCTCACACACTCTCTCTCTACTTTCTCTCTCTAGGTTCTCTCTCTAGGCACTCTCTCTAGGGTTTAACCCTTGGAACAAGTGGGAAGACTAGGGGAAAATCCTTTCTTTTTCTTTCTTAGTTATGTAATTTAATTAGTAGAAGCTAGTATTGTAATGCTTGGATATTGTACGAAGAAATACGAGTTGTTATTCTACTCGCAAGTCGTATCGGTATTGTCTATCCTTTCTAGTATTAATTTATCATAATGTTCTTGTTTGATGTTTGTGATTTGTTAATGTTAGAAATGTTTATTGCTATGCTTTGTGAGTAGTTGCTTGTATGTTTGCCATGATTTAGATAGTTATTGATGCTGTTTGGGAGTTGTTATACTATGTTATATGTCTAAACGTATCCTGAATATAGATCTAGTTTCTCGTCACCCTTTCCAGACTTTCACGTGACTATTGCCTTAGTTTTAGGACTTTGCAAACCCTAGCTACGTAACAATAGTTATCTCCAGTTACAGTATGAAGCTATGAACTTTTCGTAAAACGCTATAATACTTCGTATAGCGTTGGAAGCTAAGGAAATGCCGTAGGACTGTTTCATCGTGGATTACCTAGAAGTGATCCTTTTAGAACTCGGGTCTAGGAATCAAAGTTGTGAAAATGCTCACTGCCCTGTACACCGTTAGTACACAAAGGTTTAAATACAGCTGTGGAAATGCCCAACGCACTGTACACCGTGAGTATACCTTAAGGCGGGAACACTATGGAAATGCCTAATTGCCATGTACACCATGATTATTCATAGGGATGAACGCTTGAATGTAAAGGAGGGTCTATGTTTATGACAGTAGATTATATGCTTGAATTAGATAAATACAGAGTTCTGTCAAGAGAGCTTAATGCTCCATAAACATTGCTTAACTCTATAATACTGATATTTTAGAATAACAATAGTTAACAAATAGTACACAGTTAGACAATAACAAATAGACTTGCAGTATGTTGCCTTATGTCTGCACCCTAGATACTATAAGGGTTACTTGGTCTTATTCAAAACAAGTTCGGGGGGGTTTGAAAACAGTCTGATCTGATCAGGGTTCATGATAGCCTAGGTACTCAGTGACATACGTATTTTGATCCGGAACTAAGTAAGTGGGTCCTAGTGTTTACAACTAAGTTTATCTGTCTAGTAGCTGAATGAGTCCCCAATAAACATCATCCCACCTATACTCTATCTTAAATCATGGTGAACCACGTCTTTGTTATGTTTAAGTGTTACATGTATGCTAGCTTCCCTTTACTTTTATGTTTTATTAGCTTTAGTAGTTTAAATAAATAAAAACCTAAAAGCAATCACCTTTCCAATTATCCAAAACCCTAGCTTGATTACTAAGTTATCCGAACTAAGTCCGTTTCAATTCTGCTGTCTCGAGGAACAACCCTGGATCATCCTTACCACGTACTAGTATCAGGTATTCATACCTAATAATAGTAGGTTGTACGGAGGATTAGGCTCTGCTGACAAAATATAAATTTAAAACTACCCACTGACGCCGCACCCAGCTTAAAGGTCTGCAACGACGGGAAGTGATTCCTGATCCAACCGTTGGACGCACATCAATTTTACTTATATAGAACTCGTATGATTGGGCTTAATGCTAATCATAAATGTTTAATATAATTCATACTCAGGATACGGAGGTTGGACCCTATGGTGGTCAGGATGGTGGTACTGCTTCTGATTCTGATGATGATGATGATGATAGTACACCTGATCCTTTTAAATTGATACCTGGTATGATCAAGCGAGGATCAAAGCTTGTTTTTGTTGATCCCGCGCTTAAAGAAAAGCGGAAAGCCAAGGAGGTCGATCCGGATTTCAATCTGATTTACGAGCCTACTGATTCGGAGGATGAACAGATTCTTCGAACTCAACGACAGAAACATTTGAGGGCTTTCACGCCTAATTTGACTATTGGTGATGGTTAGTTTTCTAATCTTACAGTTAGTTAACGTTTCAGGTTATGTTGTAGTTGTAAAAGTCAGGCTACACCTAGTGTTGAG